>CAXIVR010000011.1:32649528-33249528 GCA_964035755.1 Teleogryllus oceanicus | reverse complement strand
TGCTTCATGTGCGTATTTCCCCCAATATTTACTGCTAATAACGAAATTAAATATTAGTACTCAGTTTAAAAGGAGGCTGAGTGAACGTCGGGATCGCCCTAAATACGACACATCCGGACAAAAAAATCCCCACATTGGTGGGGATCGGATCCCTCAGGTTAGCAGACGTGTGTCCTAACTACTACGCTGCCGTCATTCTTCTTTCAGTATTCAAAATTCAATTAGTATATGGCGTAGGAATGGGATCACAAAATGATAAATACTTGCACAGAATTCACTTCTCGTATAACGTCACACACAGTTTTTAACTGTTTCTGACGTAAAATAAATAAATAAATAAAAGAACGAACGAACAAATAAATAAATAAATGAAAGTTTTTCAACAATTTTTTTCTGAGAGTATAAACACCTCGTCGAGCCACCGACGCGGTGGACTTCGGAACCCTCCCTCTTCCAAGATTAGTGGCTTGCGGCGGTGGCTGCGTGGGAAGGGGTCCTTAAGAACCCTCTAACGCATAACTCGCGCGCTTCTGGGAGGGGTCGCCAGCACCTCTGCAGGTAAATTATCCCAATCAACAATGGTCCAATTCACAAAGCTGCAATTTCCTATATCTGATCTTTACTTTCTGCATTTTATTTTGTGTAATGGGTCGTCTTGATTAAGTAAAATGACAGTTAAAATATTTCACTGATAGCTTTCCATCACAGTTGCTTTGTGTGAGTCTTGAAGAGGGCACACAATCGTGCTGCCTTTCTACGTGTAACTAAAGATTTTCAATTGACTTTTACCCCGTTGTTTCTATTCGTGAATTTAACCGGTTGTTTCCGCACTCGGTTGAATTCTTTAATCTGGCCTTCCCTATGAGGACCCCAGCAAGCTACTCTGTATTTCAATACGGGATGAACCAAGGAAGTGTAAGCCTGCCTAAAACTTAAGTACGCAGTTGTTTAGGTTGTTTAGAAAACTCAACAAATTACAACTATGTATTCACAGTCATATTCTATAGCGGGAGAAAACACTCCCTGGGAAATGTTATGGTCAGTTATGAAACGCTCAACGTTTTGTAATGATTGCTCAAAAATGGAGATAAGAAACTTAACTACTCAGAAGTGGTAGCGTCTTCGATTATTGAAAATCTAAATATTTACGAAAATATCGGTGTACAAAAGTGTTTTCTTAAAAACATACGTGAAATTCTTTCGGTTGTTATTATTATGTATGATACATTCTACAGAAAAACGTAAGGGGGTCGATGGAGTCAACAGTTTCTTTAAAAGAGATCAATGAACGAAATAGGTTGGGAAAACCTGGTTTAAATGGAGAGATTGGCACGAACGGCGTAGTCGCGCTGCTGCGGCGGTCGGTGGCGAACTCCCGGCACTAGCAGTGTAGTCGCGCGTCCGCCACTGGCCCCTTCTGGCCACCTCGTGGCGCAGAGCGAAGTCGCTCACCTTTCAACAAGGAGGTCCGGGTTTGATTCCCGTCGAATCTCATGTGACATTCGCTCCAACAAAACGAGTTTGGCTGCTTCACGAGCGCTAGCCCAGCCCCGGCGAAGTGTCCTAAACCCCACCCTATCCTTATTTCTTTCCAATTCTGACCGCTGGGTAGTGACGCAGGAGCGCGTGGTCGTACGCGGAGATGCTACCTTGCTATCCTTTTGACAACTGACTGCGACGAGACGTGACGGACCAAACATTAACGGAAGATTACTCCAAAATTAAAAAAGCGCTCTAATTAATGGAGGATTACTCCTAAAGTGCAAAGCGCTCAACGCCCCCCTCCAGGGGCTTGGAGACGCGTTGCGTCAATATTGTAGACGCAAACATTTTTTAAAAAAGGATAGACAGTCTTTTAAGCGCCCCTTCTTCTAACCGTGGATACATTTTGAGCAGTTTTTGAGAAAAATGTTTGTTTTTTTTTCATAATTTTCATTAACTTCAAGCATCAATTACCCGAAAACCATTCATATTTTTTTAAATGAACACGACTATTTTCAAAGATCTGATTTTTAAAACAGATTTCATTTAAGAAAAATCAATCTTCAACAGTGTATTTTTGCAACGTTTTGCAAATGTTTGAAGTTTTCGAAACCACAGGCTCTGCCGCTTCTCGGTGGCGCCGCCGAGTGGCTCCCTGCGAAGGCAGCCTAAGGCCCTATTTGCAAGTACCTTTCCTCTGAAGAGCGGCGCCGCGTCCACTTGGCCCGTGGCGAGTGGCACGCCCCCTCTGTCCGCCGCCGCCGCCAGCAGCAGCACGGCGGGCCGCCGCAGCGCCACCTCGCGCCGCACCTCCTCAATGGAGCCCCCCAGCAGCAGGGTGGCGGCCACGCCCCGCGCCGCCTCGAACCGACCCACACCCTTCACCACCACGGGCTCTCTATGCCGCAAAACCGCCATGGCGCTGGCCTGCTCGAATCTGCGTAACGAACACATTGTGCGTTACTTTCTACGAAACATTTTATTGTATTTAATAGTTTTTAATTTTAATGTATTTAATAGTTGTATACACATTGGGGAGAGGGGACAGCGATGGATCACAGCGTAATTTATTTTTCATATATTTTTGTTTAGGTAAGAAATTACAGTTTCGTCATTTTGCACTTCTATTATTAGAACCTTTCCTATCTCTAAGTGCTATTGTCGCCTTTCAACATAATCGGATGTTTAGAAAAACATTTGAAACTGTGGTATCCCCCCAATCAGAGGACGAGTCGGAGTTACGCTCCGCTAGTGGAGGGACACAGACCCTCCCCTCCCCATTCACCGGGCGGTGGAGTATAAAGTCATAGGCCGGGAGCAGAGCGCTCTCGTTCAGTGATAACTTCGCTTAGCTACCACCGCCGCCGCTCGCTACACGCCCAATCGCGGCGTAATCAGCTGCGTGCTACAAAGGGGACTCCAGGCTGCTGCCGCCGGCACTGGCTAATGTCACAAGTCGTGGCGTATCCGGCAGGCGATCAGCGCGGACCTCGGGCGGCTACCGCCGCCACTCGCTACACGCCCAATCGCGGCGTAACAGCTGCGCCAACGACGCTTATCGCCACTGCTGGTGACAAGGCCCGAAACGGCAAGAACGCCGTTAGGAAATTTGTACAGTTATTTGTTACGTAAATTCTGTGTATTTGTTATGGTGAAAGTAAATGGCTATTAAACATTGAATGTTTAATTTACCCTGCATCCTGCAGATACAACAGAAACAGTCCCCGTGCGTAATTCTTTTGTGGAAAGTCTGGCGTTCTGTTACCGCCAGGCGTAACCATAAACATTTTGCAATCTTCTTTTAGTATCTGTCGCGGTAGATAACATCTGCGCAATTGGAAAATTGTAAATAATGAACTGGCATTGCATTCGGGGTCTCTGCAAAAAGGACCTAAAGTACAGCAGATATTCAAAGTATATATGGTCCTGATATACCTAAACAAATGGTGCTACAACAGCACAAACGTTTTCCGATTTTTTCTAAATTTTATATTTTCGACAATTCGGAGAGATCCACGAAAATGAGACATGCGCCGTTCTTTTAAGCGTCCCTTCTTTTAACCGTGGATAGATTTTGAGCAGTTTTTGAGAAAAATGTTTTTTTATAATTTGCATTAACTTCAAGTATCAATTACCCGAAAACAATTCATATTTTTTAAATGAACATGACTTTTCAAAGATCTGATTTTTTAGAACAGATTTCATTTTAAATAAAAACTTCAGCAGTGTATTTTCGCGATGTTTTGCAAGTGCTTGCAGTTTTCTAAACCACAGTTGGCCTGGAATTGGACTAGCGCCAATTTTTTTACTATAGCAATTACTTTTGCTATAGCAAAAGATTTGAACTTTTGCAATTGTTCCAAAATCAGAGATTTTAATGGAAACGGGAGATACCCTACCCTTTACCGTACCTTACCCGTACCCTTTACAATGACAAAGTTTATTTTAAAAAAGGGGTGCTATTTTTGAGAAAATTGGAAAATGTAATTGACGATTCATGTAAAGTACCCCTCAAAATCAAAATATCGCGTTTCAGACTCGCATGGCTTTGGAGCCCTATAAATTGATCGAGAGATAATTTTTGGAGAAAATTCGCAGAACGGTTTAGGTGTCAACGCTATCGTTAACCACACACGGACAGACACGTTTTGCCGTCAGTTGATTTTTCGGTATCAAGGTCGCATAAAACATGAAACCTGACTACACAACATGTTCGAGGAAGTAATTTACTAGATGTATGAAAGAGTTTTATCCAACATGCATGACGAGACTTTGGCAGGCACGAAAGATGAAACATAGGATATATGCGGATGTAGGCATAGAGAGAAGCCCAGTAAATTGTGTTAACAGTTAAAAGAAATGTCTCTATCACAGACAAATATAGAGGTCTTACGGGATCATCAAAGCGAGTTCGTACCGTTTTGCGCCGCTTAAAAGTGCAAGCAGTTTGAAATTTGATGAGTCTATTTCCTTATACCTACCAACTAAAAAATTATGCATCTTGAATTCATCATCATCATCATCATCATCATCATCACACGTGACCCTTAACTGAAAACTACTGCTCCCCTTGGTATGAAAGTCACTACAAGAACGCTTCTGTTTTGGGATGAAATTGTTTATAAATATAATAATTACTTCATTTTTTAAAAAAATATAATGTGAATAATAAAAGCTTCCAAGAATTATGTAAATTTAATGTAACCTTCAAGAAACAAATATTTGCATTTGTAAACTTTTTCCTACTACAAACAGCCAGAAGCTTACTGGGTGTTATTAAAATTGAAATTTTAATAATTTAAAACACACTTGACTGTGAGTTCATGCCAAGGTATAAATGGTAAAGTTGCAAATCCAGGAATGTGGAAAAACATGGGCATGAAGATGATTGAATATTATCGATATTTTAAAGAGAGCAATTAAAATAAATTGAAGAGAAACTCAAGAAATGTTGAAAAGGCGATAAAATAGTTTAAATGTAGTAACTTAACAATCATACCTGATATAAAATCTATTTCCTAAGGAAGTGGTGTGCACTTGAATACTGTCCAATGTGAAATTCATTGCGAACCATTCATGTTCACTATACTGCTGGGGTTGGATACCATTATCCACATCAAAAATATGCATATCTTTGTGATTCCTCAATGATCCATTGATATCAGTCGAAAAGCTTCTGGTTTCATAAACGGAGAGGTCCTCATTACAACTTTCACTTTCTCCTTGCCCTACAACTCTGTTATCATCATATAAATATTGAATTGTTAGAGCAGTGTCTATAAACGGACTTGAACCTGATTCTGAAACAGGTATGTCATTAGTGCTTATTTTAGTAAAATAAAAACGGCTTCTTGTAAATAGCATATCGTTAAAAGACTGTTCATAATGAAAAGTTCGTAATACGTCTTCTGAAATTAAATAGCTCCCATTAACATGACAATATGCAATTTCATTTCCATTTGATGTCAGTGTAATGACAGCAAGGTCCTTGCGTTGCAGGTAATCTATCAAGCTTTCCAAATAACCAGGCACTCTCACTGTAAATTTGCAATCGGTATCTAAGATAAGTGAAGAAAGTTCACATATTTTTCTTTCTTGCTTTGTACAGCCCATAATATCCCAAGATAATGCAAATATTCCATCTGATTGATTTGGAGATTCAGCAAGCTGTAATAAAGAGTTGGAAGTAAGCATGATGATTGACATAAATTTTTAAAAGTCAAGTTATGCTTACCAGATGTAAATCGCCTGCAGATTCGAGAGACAGAGTCATTAAAAAGGTACTGGTCAACTGCTGATGATGTTCATTATAAGTAATGCTTTTGGGGAAAGACATTAAGGGTATCTCAAACTTCGATACTGGAGAAGCGCTGGCGGTACTTTCCTGTATTGGAAAATACAATATTTCAGTCGTAAACAAAAATGAAGAAAAACAAACAAAATGTTTTTAACCATATCATCAATTACCTTCCAATCTGCCATTCCCGTCTCTTCAACATGCAAATTTAACAGCAATGATGGATTGTAGGATTTTATATTCGTCTTTAGACCTAACAAGCTATGCCATGTCCCAGGAGTCTGCAATAAATGCATAATGTGTTTGTAAACAACTAAGTAATCAAATGTTTTACTAGCGTTCAAAGTGTATTTAAAACACTAGGTATGTTATATTTCATTAAAACTTCATCTTGAGTTGAGGACGAGTGAATATTAATATTTTAATGAAATTTTGCCTAAAATTCTTAAGCTGATTTTAAAGGACCATCCCCTATTATACGACTATAACACATTTAAATGGTTGGATTTTCAACTAAATTCAATTTTTAACAAATACTGTCAGTCAAATCACTATTTCCTTAGCAAAGTGGGATACTTCTGATTTGAATTAGTAAATATTACCAATCACGGAAAACCTAAAACTAGTTTTCTGTAGTATTGCGAGTTAAACACATCGAGTTTTGACAGAAACACATTTCATATACAATATTCCTATGGTATATACTACTTTGGCTGCTCTCATATCCAATCTTTACAAATGAGGTGTCAAAAGAAAGAGAAGTTTACAAAATTCTGATGAATTGTAGTTCCACTTTATAAATATTAAAGCTTTGTTGAAAAATTCGTCTCAATCAGGTAAGCGCAAATGCAATTTTCAATGCATAGGCCGCTTAAAGGTCTGTTTTTGAACATGAACAAGCATAACTCAAAAAACTACGTTCTATAACATTAAAATCTGTTTCTTTTTACAAAA
Organism: Teleogryllus oceanicus; assembly: GCA_964035755.1. Lineage (NCBI taxonomy): Eukaryota > Metazoa > Arthropoda > Insecta > Orthoptera > Gryllidae > Teleogryllus > Teleogryllus oceanicus. Next base: position 33,242,795 of record CAXIVR010000011.1, on the reverse strand, counting down.
TACTTCGAGCTGTGTTCTTCAATTCATTGTAAGTTTGGACATTCTTTTGCATTTAAGATTTGGAGACCTACTTCGAAGCATCGCGAGAACTGTACGGTCAGCAACGTGCGAAATCTCCAATTCAATGTGACATTAAACGATTTGACAATGTATGAAATTTAATTGATCTTATTTCGAGAATATCCCTAACATCTTCAGAACCGACGATTCCGTTGACCCCAAATCAGTTTCCATTAACTTAGTTAATTATTTTGGTTTGTGCGACAACGCTATGGTCATTAGCACCGTACGTGTAGTGCATGCTTTAGTCGTTCTGCGGGAACTGGCTGTTCCTCTTCCGCTGGAACGTGAGGTTTGGCGCCATCCTACACTGCGGCTTGAGAGATCTCACTCCAGGTATCTCCGCGAAAGGATCACCGCTCCAGCCGGGTTACGTTCTAAACTGCCGACTGGTCTTTTGACATGCGTGGTAGTGTACACGGCTATAAGTGTGTGTTTGGGTGTATGTATAAGGGGAGATAGTGGCGACGCCATCCGGTCAGCCCACATTATGACACTGGTCGCGGAAGCCTATGACATATTGTGTATGACCTTATTTTAAGATCTGTCTTTAAAGAACAGAAAGAAAAAAGAATTCTTAAGAAAAATCTATATCTCCAATAGGAAGATACCGAAATAAAAAAAATCAGAGATTTGGAGCAAAATGAGATCCCTCTTAAGTAGTCGTTACGCTATCCGTGAACAAAGTTTCATCTACAAATTTGGAGCCATTTTCGAGGATTCGAAAATGTTGTAGAGGACCTGAAAAAATCATACAAAGGCCCATAAGGCTCAGAAAATATTAAGTATCCTGAAAAATCATAATATCAATTTCAAATTAAGAGGGCCGTGAATTCATTTAACTGGATCAGGGAATATCCATTTTCGAAAAAAATTGGCTGACCGGTTTAGGTGTCAGCGTTGGCCACAAACGACCTGAGAGACGTTTTGGCCTCAATCGATTTTTCGGGATCAAGGAACATCATATCACGAATTCTGACTATTCCACATGTTAGAGAAATTAATTTACTATACATACAGGAACAAGACTTATCCACTTTTCCATTATCATGGCCCCGCAATAAGAGTACTTCTCCCGAAAATTCGTTTTTTCCGACGCACAATCACAATACTTTCTCTTCTTACGAAGTAAGGGCGAAGAATGAAAGACAAGGCGCAGGCCTGGGTACATTACTAGTTTGAAAAGTCCGATTAATCCGCTCCAAAACTGCCAATTATATACAGACACTTACTTAATAATTTGCCCCTTTCAATGAGGGACTCATTGTTATCATTAAAAATAGAAAGGTTGCTTACCAAAGTGACCTGTTTCCTTCATCTGTCACATTTCATTTATCTGCTTCCCTCGGCCTTAAAGGTCCATGAAATTGTTTCTGAAGAGACGCCTAGCATAATAAAAACAAACATTCAAGTCATTCTTATTTTCAAAATTATTGTATATTATTAATGGAACTATATCCACTACGCTGACACAACACGAACTCATTTCACGAATAAAACAATTCGAAATAATGCATTACAATGCAGTCCCTCCGTAAATGTGAAAGTACCAGAACAAATGTACCATATTATTATTATTATTATTATTATTATTATTATTATTATTATTATTATTATTATTATCTCAATATTCCACTTATGCAGCACTTTTTCAATACATTGAAACATTTGATCTCTTCAAAATAAAAATAAAATGTTTATCTAAATATGTTTCCCCTTTTTTACCATAGTGATTTTTGCTTTAAACAAAATTAAAAATTAATTTGAATTTTTTGAAAAAAAAGAGTAGTTTTTGCGTAATTTATGCTTGAAATTTATGCAATTTGTAAAAGAAAAACATTTTTTAAACTGCTCTTCTTAATTTTTTTTCCATGGATAAAACAAAAAACACTTTAAAAAATGGCGCAGGTCTCGTTTTCGTTGAACTATCCAAATTTTTGAAAATTGCAAATTTAGAAATAAAGCTGGAAAGTATGATCTGTTGTAGCATTAGTTTATCTTTAATATATCTTTCCCATTAATTTTACATCCAATACAATCCTCCCAAACCTCAGAATACAAAATTACTAGTTTACTTTCTCGCCTAGTATATACGTATGTGCGAAGTGACGATAACGTATTCAAATACTAAAGAGTGGCAATTCTGCGTCAGAAAAACTCATAGAACTGGAGACCTGATATCAGTAAATAAATCAATAAATCAGATAAAGATATTCCCATGTGTGGTAAATTAGTTCCATTAACACGTTGTGTAGCCAGAATCCTCGTTTTGTGGGCCGTTGAAACTGAAAAGTTGGTGTATATTAAACTGCTGTCGGTCCGTCTGTGATCACTAGCGACGATTTTCTCAAAAGTGACATTTCCTTATCGTTCTGACCAAACTTGAGTTTCTGCGAATTTCAAAAGGGTATTTTGATTTTGGGGTATACTTTAAATGAAACATTAAAGTTTTCAAAATTTTCTCAAGCTACGAATCCAAATTTTTTATTAAATTTTTCTCGGATAAGCTAGCATAGCTTATAATAATGGCGTACGCCCTTTTTCTCTCTCGAATTTTTTAAAAATTGCAAAAGTACATCCTTTTGGAGTCTGTCAACTACTTAGTTGTAGATAAAGATCTTTTCTGCAAATAAAATTTGTAGGGGCTTGGAGAAGATGAATCCAAATATGTGGACAATAAGTACATTCTAAATGCAAGTAATGCAAGAAAGTTTCAAGTTATGTTACGCATGTATGTTTGACATTGCATGTTAGGCAACCCGGCATGCACCGTTGTGTGGCAGGTAAAACGACTCTCAGGGGATCTATGTTGTTCTGCTTCGATTGCGCCTGAATGTGCAACGCTGCAATGTGCAATTCTCCCCTCCCTCGCCCACTCGCGTCGAGGGTTGTTGGGCGGTGGCCGAGCGGGCCGCCTCGCAGCCCTCAGATTTGGAGGCGCCCTTGCGAACTGTAGACTGTGTTAGATTGTGAAAAAGATTGACCCTTGCTTCTCAAATTGTTTATTTCTCCCGGAATTTTGTTACAACCCGCACTACGAACAGGTTCATCTTGTAGAGAATTGCAACTCACTATTAAATCCTACATCTCCTGGCACTATTGTTGATCCTGGCCGACCGGGTACGATTTAGAATTTTTGTTATAAAAAACTTGATTTCTGTGAATACTGAGTTTACTACCATTTTCCTGGTGACATCACACTGCACTATGAAATACAAAAGTATATTATACGCAACTGTGACATTGTGAGAAACTCTAAATTAGAGAAGATTCTAAACTCTTTCTAGTTTTATAAATACTGTTTTCAAAATACAATTCAGTTATATCGACACAACGCAAACAAAGCAACAAAAATTCTTAACGGCCGGTCTCCTTTAAAGATTTTAACAATCCACTGTCTGTAATAATCAATTGAAACAAATGAGTTGCATTAAAATATTTGTTATGTCTATGGACATTTCTGATGTAAAGATTTCATTAGTGGCATAGCTGGATTTGGTGAAGCCCACGGACTTTAAGAGATAGCGTCAACTCTAAATTCAATACTTTAAAAATTAAAATATGCTATAAATGTTCTAATTAACAAAAATGCTTTTAATTAAAATCAGTTTGTTGACATAATTTTTCACTTTGTCACTTATATAATTAGGAGATGGGAAATGTCGGTGACTAGAAAAATGGAATAGAAATAAAATTTAACAGCAAAATAAACATATATTTTAATTAAAGACAGTCACAATCTTTAACATGATAATGACAACTTCAATATTTGACAGAACTTATAATATGATAAAGTTATCATGAAAATTGATTAGTGCAAACTGACTAGTGCGGGCCACTCCCTGCGCCACCTAGCTACACCGTTGGGTGGTATGGCGAAAATGATTGAACGAAGCAGCGTCAGTGTCACAAATAACGGAATAATACTAATTAACCATTATACGATCAATATCTGAAAAGAGGGGACAAGATACAGACGAACAAAGACCATTAATTAAAAATATAGCTTAAAATAGAAAGAATGAACACATAATTGGAAGCAGTTATAATAGCTGTTCAAGATCAGGGACTGATATCACAACGTTATTATAAAGCGGGTTTTCAAATTTCCCAGAATGAATGGCGTATTGGCCAAGTAGAAACCATTAATCATATTGTCTCAGATTAACCAATTCTAACAAGTAGGAATACCTAAAAAGGCACAACAGAGTCTGCAGTTACCTCCACTAGTAGATCTGTAAGTTCGACTCATATCTTCCAAGTGCTAGGAACACTCCAAAATACGGGACTTCTAAGGGACTGTGTAGTACAATGCTACATGACTAACAAATCCTTACTGGTTTTACGATAGCGGTAAACCCACCTGAGATTGTTAATCGGGGTTTGAAGAAAAATCGCGCCTTCTTGTTTCTTTCTTGCCCCTTCGTAAAATGAAAAGTATTGAAATCGTACGCCAGAAAACGTCGAATTTTTGACGGACAAACTCTTACTACCGGGACCCGGTAACGAAATATTGATAAATCTTGTTTCTAGAACAAATAGTAAATTACTCCTCTAACACATTGTGTTGTCGTAATCCATATTTTGTGGGACTTTGATACCGAAAAATTCTGCAATTCGTCGGTCTGTCCGTCAACCAGTCTCTATGTTCAACGCTAACGTTTGAAACGTTTAGCTAATTTTATCCAAAATTGATATTCCCCGATCGATGTAAATGAACTTGATGCCCTCTGAGTTTGAAACGAATATTTTGATTTTGGGGGGTACTGAAGCTTCAACATATCCAATTTTTTTTAAATGCTCCAAATATTTTGATTAAACTTTCTCCGTGGTAAACCCCGAATCAGAAACGAGCTTGAGGTTACGCTCCGCTAATGGGGGCGGAGGCCTTAAAATTCTTATTTTCGATTATCTTTTTCGTTAAAATTTATTGCACATTATTGTTGCAAAATTAAAGTGAATGAAAACATTTCTGTGTTGAACATCGAAACCGGGATCCTGCAATTACAACATTCTCCTCGGCTAGTGTAAAGGAAGCTTAAGAGAACGGTGCAGGTCTCTTGTTCATTCAAATCCCTGATTTTTCGATATTTTTAAACATTTTTTTTCTGACAAAAGGCTCCTTTTTTCTATAAAATTGAGTATTTTTGCGTAACTTGTGTTTGAAAAAAAAACACTTTCTCACATCCGCCTCAATTTTTTTTTCACGGATAGAACAAGGAACGCTTAAAAGAATAGCGCAGCTCTCATATTTGTTGAACTCTCTCAATTTTCGAAAATTGCAGCTATAGAAATAGTGCGAGAAAGTATGCGCTGTTACTTTGGAACAAATTACCTGCTGCAGTGCTGGAGACTTTCCCTCAAAATGTCAAAAATTTTAAAATTAGACTAAGTAAATATGGTTAATAGGTTAATTTTGTAAAATTGTATTTGCTAACATGTTAATATTTTAATGTTGTTTGATGTTTGTTTTGTGTATTTGTAGAAATTTCTTAGAAAACACTACCACCGGAAATATTCTATGTATTTCTAAGTAGCAAAATAAATATTCTATTCTATTCTATTATAACACCACTAGTCGATGTTACTCTTCCATGTGAACGTCGTAACTAAGGAGGCAGAGAAACGTCTTCGATACAAGAGATTGGAAATCGAGATAAGCCGGCTATGGGGCATAAAAACATAATTATCGGAACTCTGGAATTCGTTACCGAAAATATATGTAAGAATTTCAACCACCCAGATTGTTCAAAGGACTGGAAAATATAAGACTTTGTGTTGAAACAGTTCATTTTTGGCGCAAATTATTGTAGAGGCACTGACAGTCACTAGATCTGATGCTTAAACTGGTTGCAGCCTAGAATATATTTTACATTTAACCGATATTGACATCTTTAGTCTGGTATTTATATTATTATTATTATTATTATTATTATTATTATTATTATTATTAGCTGAACATTCCGTACTTTCTAAATCATTGATTTGACGGTGAAAATAGCTTCATGCTGGTTCCCAACTTTAAACGGCCAGTCCTTTATGTGTGTGTATATATATATATATATATATATATATATATATATATATATATATATAGAGAGAGAGAGAGAGAGAGAGAGAGAGAGAGAGAGAACTAGATTGGCAATCCTGCCGCTACAATTGAAGCCAAGCGGAAGAAGGTAAGATGGCAGCGCGCGCAACTCTTTAAGTTCACTTATGCGGATATTAATAGCATTGGAAATATAGTTTTATAGTATTTAAAGTATATTTCTTGCTTGAATTTAATTTGTTTGCCAACGGCAATCGTTATTTTACAAAATGAAAAGGTCAATAAATGAGCATTTATTACAGTTAATTTAAATTTTTTAAAAAACCACTTATTCGTTAACTTTGCTCTTAAGGAATTCTCCTTAATGATTTTGAATCGTATCATCAACTGTTAGAGAGTTAATACTTCTAATTTTTATCATTCAACTTTTTAATGATTGAACTAAATAACGTAGCTCCAATTGTTCCCTATACCGCTCAAATAATTCTTCCGATATTATGTAGAATTGAGGTTATGGAAGTGAAATGCCTGCGAATACAAAGAATTGTTTCAAGTGTCACCTAATAAATAAATCTTCAAATGTTTACAATTAAACCCTTATATTAGAAACCGGTTCACTTTCTTGCAGTTATTACTCGTACTTACTCTAAAAAAACGAATGGGAATACAACTCAACTGCCTTACACTATGCACAACGCCTCCGCCACGCGCCATCTTATTGGCTTCATTGCAGCCCTAGCGACCAGCATAGGCATCGCCATTGTATTCGGGGCCGTACAATATTCTAAAGGTACTATATCAAGGAACAGTTTCATTAGGAGACCAGGAACGCGAAGTCGGCATATATAATTTATACAATATTAAACCGTACGTAGAATTAGCTGAGGAGGAAATTAAGAGAAAATGTTAAAGTAGGACTTTGTTTTGTGTACATAGTTAGCAAAGTTATTTTTAGTTTAGATAAGTTTTTACGTGTAGCAAGAAGGAAGATTGGCTAGATTTAAGGCATATTTGTTTGTGATCTAAGAAAACTGTAAGTGTAACGAGTTATGTGACAAGAAGAAAGTGATTGTGACGTGTGATGGGATGTTTGATGACAGCCTCACTACGTGTGCGCGGGCGAACGCAACGTCAGCTGCGATTGTCAAACGCAGTTTATGAGAGTCAAATAAATCGTGGACGATGCCGACGATATATTGACGTCTTTGGCCGGGGGAAGCTGTGACGGTCTATTCAGACGCGCCAAATATTTAGACATTAATTAGAAAAGGACGCTTAATTTTCTTATGTAAACATGAACGAACAATTGAAAGTGCATTAATAGAATTTTATTTTCGTCAATTTAATTGCAGTCTCAAAAGCGAGGCTCAAAATGGACTATGAGAATATCAACAAATAAAAATAGGGCATATTCTAATGCCGATAACATGTCGTTCAGGAAATGTTTTAAAAGGGGCTGTGAGGATATATATAAATTAAATAGATATATAGTTAACCATATACTATATACACTATATACTATTACTGGTTAAACCTCTACATGCAGGTCATGACGGATCTATTGATATGTCAATTTTTTTTTACATATATTTGGAGCTTCTGCTCGTTTCTAACCATCAATACATGCTAAGGAATGTAGATTCCAGAAGAGTTAAATCTCCAAAAAGTTATCAGAAGATTCAAATGGGTTCCATTTTCTAGGCCACTGATTAAGAAACAACTCGGGCTCAATTTTCCCCCACATATTTCCCAGCTTGCACTTCAAATACTCGTCACATGTAAATATGAAAATTTAAAAAGTAATTTACGTGTTTTTTACTACGAAATGCCTTTTTAAACGTTATGGCGACGAATACTGCAGTGACTCGGCAGATTACTACGGAATTTCTGAATAGCTGAATCATCCAGAAAATGGAAGCTCTAAAATCCATAACAGTATTTTTTTTGCAAAAAATTGCAATCTCCTAATACAGACTTTTGTATCATTGTTTTAACAATGACAATAGCTTCACAGTGGAACATTTAAGTGTTTCAGACTGTTTTCTTTCGTGCTAAGGGATAAAGATTCCTTCCGAAAATTGTAATAGAATGTTAAAAAAGGTACCTTTTTATAGATTACTGCATAGAAAACATTACTCGTGTTTCATGAGGCACACGAAAATCTGGTTGGAAAGCCTTAGAAGGCATCGCTTCTGAGTTATGAACGACAGTGAAGTGTGTTACTGCGCAATGCTTGTTACCATGTGTTCCTGATTTTTTGGCTACGTCATAATTTGTGAACCTCTATTTTCTTGTTTCAAATATCTTGATGCAGGTTTGAGGCATAATACCTTTTTCATAATTAGCACGTATACAGGTTCGTGTAGAGAAGTTAATAATAGTGAAAAATTAATAATTACACAATAAATATAATTAATCAGGGTTTTGAAATACAGAGGGTTCATTTTATCGTTCGCCGAAGATTCGGGCCGCGTCGCTCGGGCAGTCGAGGGTCTCATTGGCCCAGCGAATCGCAGACTCACTCCCGCGCTGACACACGGGGCCTATTGCTGCACTTATCTTACCTTAAGAAGATGCTGAAAACGGTGTCATTCGGCTCAAATACATTCTTGGCACTTCCGGAATATATTTTGATTTACCGTTTGAAGTAAGTCTCGAGGAATTGCTACTACTTTCTCTCCAATAGAGCGCCGGAGCTCCTTCTCCGAATGCGAGTTTTCTGTGTAAATCTGATCTTTCGAATAATAACAAAGGAAATAGTTACAAGGAATCAGATCAGGTGATCTAGGAGTCCATAACTCACGTCTCGATCGTCACTATGAACATTATTTAAAAAGTTAATGGATCGAATAGCAGTGTGAGCAGTTGCCGAATCCTGTTGAATGTAACCATTGACATCTCAAAGATTTTCTTGGAGATTGTCGTAATCTGTCAGAGATTTCTTTCACCTCTTCAGGACATGGCGCTCTCGACACTTTTGTTTGTCAATTAAAATTCCGTTGGTGCGAAGTTTCTTCAGAAGCTTCAAAATTGTCGACCGATATTGAATTTTCACGCCCGAAAATTTGTTAATAAACCTCTTATTGTACTTACTGGCAGAGTTAAGTCGAACGAAAGTGTCGTAAAGATATATTCTCAGCTTCAAAGAAAATTTCATGATGCACAGTACAACGCTCTCGGGACATTGGTCCATCGGCCGGTCGCGCCGAGCGACTAACCGGGGAACCGAAGGCTCGGTCGCTGAGGCAAGCGGCGCTTCATCTTCGGCGAAAGATAAAATAAACACCCGGTATTATTACAGCTCTTCTTTTAAGAACAAAAAAAAGAGGATCTTACATCTGAAAGCATACTATTTGGCGCAATAGTTTTGGCAGCCCGTAAGGTCATCAATATGAATCCCACTCTTTCTTCTTTCTTGCCGTTCGCCACAGGGAAACATTCCACTTTCAATGGTACATTACCAATACGAAGCCTAAAAATCAAAGTTTGATTACTTGACATTGATTCATCCAGTTTAGCGCCAACTACAATGCAGCATCACAACACATCCCTCTTCAAACCTTCAGAAGTCGTTGCCTGTAGAAAAGGGAAATCGATTATATTTAGTGTAGAGTTATGTAAAAAGTTGATTTTGTCTCAATCACATAAATTTTCTTACACGCCGTTCATAAAGGTAAATTCGATACATTTATTAATCAAATTAATTATGCAACTCTGCATCTGACAATACTGTTTACAGATATAAACGTCTTTTCTAAAGAGATTTGGAACAGTTTATTCTTACTTACTTTCGACCCCGACGCTATTAGGTTTCGAGGGCTAGGGAGTCGTTCATATCACTTCTTCGACTTTGCTCACACTTTTCTTCTTTTCTCATCTCCTCTTTCACTATATCTTTTATTTCTCTTACTAGTAGGTAAGTCCTTCAGTCTTTCTTAACCTGCTTCTAACCGAAGCTACTCCATGCGACGGAAGGAATACGCTATGAGCAAAGGAACACCGGCTTTCTCTCAGAGAAGACCCTCCTATTCTCTACTGGAAGGGAAGCAAGAACTGACTTCCCAATTGGGCAGACGTGGCTCATAGCCACAGAGAAGACAGTGCGTCTAAGGTGAGCAACCCGAATAAAATGCCCTGCTGGTTTGGAGTCAGTGAGGTGGCAGCCCCACCACCAATCTTACCTTGCGTGGCGCTCGTATCGCAACCATGGGAAACATAAACTAATGATAATTTTCAAAAGAATAGCCAGACTCATAACATTAAAACCACCACTGGTAAGAATAAGGTTAAACGAAAATTTGGAATTGCGGAACAGTTTAAGATCGCCACCTGGAATGTGAGAGGCTTGAATCACAAAGAGACCCAATTAATGATGGAACTTAACGGGTTTAATGCAGATTTATATATAATAACCGAAACTAAAAAGAAACAGAAACAGAAAGGCTCAGCTGATTTGGAAGACTATTTATTATTTTATAGTGAGATCCAACAAAATACAAGAGCAGCTTCTGGTGCAGTATTTATGCTAAAAACGAACTGAAAAAATAAAATTCACAGCTACAACTTTGAATCCGAAAGAATAATAAACATACGATTGAAAACTACTAGAGATCAACTGACAATATTAGTGATATATGCGCCTGGAGAGGGGAAAGTGGAAGAAAGCATAACTTTCGATGATACAGTGTAGAAACATCTTAATTCTATGAACAAGAGAGACTACATTATCGTAGCAGGAGACTTTAATGCAAGAATTGGAAACCAGCATGTAGACAAAATATTAGGATGTAATGACGAAAGGACACGGAACGAAAATGGTAAAACACTAATCAACTTTGCGATCTACAATGAAATTAAAAATCACAAACATCTTTTTCAAACACAAAGCTAGACACAATATACGTGGGCGTACCGAGGGACAAAATGGATAATTGATTATATTTTAGTAAATTCTAAATTAATCCCTCTTCTACTCGGGTCTACAGAAGCTTTGACATTTTTTCAGATCACTTTATGGTAGCGGCACATATAAATATTCCTGCCAAACGGATTAAAAATTTCAAAACATGGCATGAAAAAACCATATTTCAAAAGCAATTTATTACAACAAGACAGTATAAGAAAAGGTTTCAGGTCGTTAGGTCCATGGACAAAAGGTCTAATACTCGTTAGGTCTAATGAACAGGACGTCTATTGCGAACCAGGTGCAATGCGACATTAGGTCCACGCGATAGTTGCTCCGTGGCCTGGGTACATTTCAACAAATGTAGGCATCACCTCAATGTCCTACAGATGAAGATAGTTTTTTTCTGTTAATAAAATCTGCTCCTTAAAGAGAGATTTTTAAATAAGATCATGTACAATTTTTCGAAAATTTAACTAGTTTTCGTGTGATTTTTGAAATACGAGCAATATGCATGGGGCGAGAAAGAATGTGCTTTTTAGCCCCACCAATTTTGAATAGATTTTGTTTAAGCCAAAAATTTCTATCGTCAATTTTGTAGTTTTTAAATGTTAACTTTTACAATTTTTAAAAATAAGGAGAGATCCTCGAAATGAAACTAGTACCCAATTTTTTGTAGTCTTTTGATACGTACGAGAAGAAAATTTAAAGAACGTATTTGGAGCACGTTTTGAGAAAATATTCTTTTAGAAACTGCAGAACAAGTACAAATTTCGCAAAATTACTCGTTTCTTCATAAAATGATACACCTTTTTTAAAGGGCTGATTTTTTAGAACAGATTTTGACTAAGAGAAAAATCTCTATTTTCAATTATGTGAATTTCACATGTTAAAAGTTCCCAATTTTCAAAAATACAAAACGTACGATGGAAATAAGACACCCATCAACTTTTTACCGTTTTTGATAGTACATACGAAGAGAAATAGTAAAGATAATATTTGGTGTGGTTTTTGAGGAAATAATTGTTTCAAACATTTTTTATATCACCTATATTTCATGCCAACTTACGGTGAAAAATATTCGTATTTTTGGAAACATGTACATAACGTTAGTTCAAGATCTGTCTTTAAAAAACAGATTTCATTAAGAAAAAAATATTTGTCTTCAATATTGAGTTTTTAGTGTGATAAGTCAGAAATACACCCCATTTTTATTATGATTTTATTTGAAGATCTGTTTTTGATGCACACATTTTGTTAAGAAAACAATTTATCTTCATAAGTGTAGTTCTAGGAAGATGCTAAAAAAATTAAATTCTGACAATTGTAAGATGTAGGATTTCTACGAAAATGAGCCCTGCACTATTTTCTTAAGCGTCCTTTACGCTGTCCGTGGTCAAAATTTAATCAAAAACATTTGGTGACTTTTGTAGAAAAAAATTGTTAGAAAAGATTAAAAATTACCTATATTTCAAGCACATTTGCTCAAAAAGTACTCGAATTTCAGAAAAACCGTGTATGGCATTATTTCAAACTTGTCTTTAAAGAAGTTTTCATTAAGTAAAAAATCTCTGTCTTCAATATTTAATTATAGGAAGAAAAACAATTACACTTTCTCAATTTTCAAACATTTAGGGATTTCAAAGAAAATGAGACCTGCACCATTCTTTTAAGCTTCCTTTACGCTAACCGACAAGAAAATTTCATAAAAAAATTGGATCAATTTACTACCAGCAATGCTAAATTGCTCCATTGTAATTTGCAAATTGTACGCAGAAAATCGATTTCGAGATTTCAACGCATTGCGGTCCCTTGATACCAAAAAAGTGGTTGTTTTCAAAACGTCCGTACGTCCGTCCGTCTCTCCGTCTGTCTGTCTGCTAGCTCCTTAACTGCACATACGATTTTCTCCAAATCGAAGAAGCCCCTGTGCATCTGGCTGTAGTTGAAGTTTTGAAATTTTGAAAAACTTTCTTTTAAATATGGGGTACTTTACATAAAGACCCCCAGATGTTTTCAAAATTTTCTCAAAAATGGCTCTAAGTGTTTTCTTTAAATTTCTTGCAAGAATAGAGTAAAATGCACTCATAAAGGTGTCATAGGAGCGATTTTCATGGTTAATTCTGAATTTTCGAAAACTGCCAAAGTTTGAATTTTTTCGGCGTCTTACTACAATAAAATTAAAGATAGACGTTTTTCGTTCATATTAAATTTGTTGCTCACAAATAGGTATTTCATTAAGGTCTCGTACATTTTTGAAAATTTTAGTAGTCTACGCGCACTAGTGCGTGAAATATATACAATTTTAAAAAGTAACAAAACAAGATTTTCCTCAAAAAGGGTGCAAAATTTTTCTTTAAACTTTTGGTAGGGATAGTGATAAATGCACTCTACAAGATGACATAAACACCATATTGTTCTATTCTTTTTTTAATTACAAAAATGAATTTTTTACTTGTCTTTCACGTCGTTAATATTTATATTAGGTGCGATTTGTTGACATTATTATATTTATGATTAATATTCATTATATTTACGATAAATTTAAAAAAAAGTTTTTAAAAAAATTACATTGTTTAATATGTCATAAAATTGATTTTAGGTTTTTTTTTTTTAAAAAATTACGCAAATTTTTTAACATTTCTCACGCCATTAACATGCACATTTTCTGCAATTAGTTACGTTACTGCACTGTTACGTTTGTGAGTGGAAATGGTTTAAATTATTTCTAATGAAGTTCTTCGAAAACTCAAAAATTTTCTGTGAAAAAGAGCCTAAAATTTCGAATACACAACCTCTCCTTCTTTGACCCAACATAAAAAAAATTCCTTTCCTCCACAAACCCACATAGAGCGCGCGCGCAGTTCCAATTCCTCCGACAACCACGAGAGAGAGCGCGCCGGCATCGACTCCAGGGTAATTCCTCTGACTGCCGCCAGACCGCGCCTCAACGGAGAGGAGGGTGAAAAAGAAAATACATCCACCTCTTCTACTCTGACGTGTCTGCCACGACAGCATAGTGGTCAACTCGCTAGGCTCGCAATCGGTTCGATCCCAGCTGTCGCCGGTAGGCGTTTTTTGAAGCTGGCGTCATGAATGGGGGTGATTGGGAATGCTCCTCCCTCCCTTCTGCGTCACGGGCGCCTCCCCCAATAGGGGTGGGTGGGTGTGATATCCCGTCCCCTCCCAACTTTCCGCCCCCTCTCCCTCCTCCCCTCATTCTATCTTCCTTCCGCGTCCACTCATGGCATTACGATTACGGGATCTGGGTGACGTCAATGGGGGTGGGTTGGTGTGAGAAATATCGGTAAATGTACACAAACTCCCTTACAATAACTACTAATGCAGCTGTACGGCGTGAGGGGAGGACGTCCTCCTGTAGAATGCCATCTATTGGAATTAAATGAACCTGGGCGACCGACGCCTGCTGGGCGCCCAAAAGCGTATGAATCATGGGCCACGTTGTAGGAAGAGACACGTAATATAAACTCACGGCCGTGGCAGCACCGTGATCTGGTGGAAATCCGAGTGATAGGGCAAAACGAACCGATTCGTTTCTTCCCCTTTTCCAATCCCAAGGCGACGAATAGCGCAATAACTTAACAGGCATTTTGATATTCAGTTAGTGAAGAGGGCTTGCCTAAAGAAAGTGGCGCAGATTTACATAATTCGTGACAGAATATGAGCTGGACTGGACTGTTACGATCTTATTTTCTGAATTGTTAGTTTTTTCAGTGATATTAAAAATATAGGTCGTGGAATTCAGAGGCTTGAAAAATCACGAAGACATATTGTTTTTTCGCTACAGTTAACACTTTTCGGTAAAAACTAATATCGCATTTATCTAGCCTTAGGGAAGGTACTAACTCTTCTACCAGTAACGATACTGCAAAGGTAACGAATTTCGTTTTCATTTGCATATGTTATCTAATTTGTTGTGTGTTTCATGTAATGTAATAGTATTGGCATGACTTCTTTCCTCCTCTTAAGAACCCTGTACTAACCGCCACTGATGTCGGCCTTAGAACACAATTACATGTAATTTACGAATGATCAGGGTAATTAATGTAGTTTTCTGATGAGGAATATTGAAAGAACTTTAAAAAACGTTCGGTAAATTTGTCTTTGTAGTTTAACTTTTACGTAGTTACTATTTCATGTTCACTGCTTGGAATCGTTTCATAAATGTGAAATGGATAAATGTGGAATTAAGTTTGACAATCCATCCCAAATCGCATATTCTGAGGCGATACCGCTATGGGGTAAGTGGTTTAGATACACATAGGTACGGATGTCTTGACATCTTCAGAGGAGTGGCGACTGATGCCCCAACAAACGGGGGGTTTCAGCTCCATCGAATGACGAAAATGCAATTTCCACGATCCAGAACATTAATATATCACAGTCTAATAACACAGTCCCACAGCGTCGAGCGAATTTTTGGACATGGAGCGACGCCTCCAAGTGGCGCCTCCAAGTGGCCAGTAAGCTGATATTTTTTGTTGTTGTTTCTGTTCCTGATAACATAAGGTTATGTGTAGAACATTTCGTGCAGTAGTGTCTCCTGATCAGTGATCATGGGGATGCGATCAGTTTAACGGACCAATTAACGTGTCTATCCATATTACGACATAATACCTACTGTACCTTCTTTGAGAATTGCTGATTGTCCATTGCTTGCTCTGATAATGATACGCGCATGCATGTGTAGTGTGGTCAAACTCCTCCTCCCCGAACCCGCTATGGAGGACACAGTCGTTTCCACGTAACCACTGGGAGATGATGGCAAAGCTTTGGGAGTGGGAATACAGAAGCGCCAATGAGAAGTCAGACGGTGATGATGCGACAGGCAGCGTCGCATCACCGTCGACCGAAACCTCGCATCTTGCACATGATGAGAGTTCAGTGACCTTGGTAACGAATCGCAGCCGTCGAAGGGATGTTTTTCGGCCTGTCAAATCCATGAAGGTGACAGACACCTACAGGAAAGCGCTTGGGAAAAAGCGGAAGGTACAAACGGAACAGAGAGATATACTTCAGGAATAGAAATATACATTTTAACAAAAGTTTTAAAAGAGACGAAAAACTTGGGGATGCGACACATCTCTTGCATCCATTGAGCCTACGCCACTGATTTCGAGAGAAGCCACTTAATGCTCAACTTGCGTATCTTCCCAAGAGAAATAGGAAATATTTAATTGTGATTAATCGAAGGTGCTAATTAAGATTAGTGGCTCATTAATGTACATATGTAGCAAAGGACAATGTTAGAAGTGTGGAATGTATGAAAGTAATTATGTGCCCATAGTAATTATCTCCTTAGTTTATTGTAATCTGTAAAACAGTATGAATATGAATGTTGAATAGAGCTTTTGTGTATACTGTTGCATAATACATGGGAACATGGAAGGAACGTCCTCACGGTGTCTCTAATTGATTACTATGACAGTGTTATGATACTGATGTAAACTCTAAAAAATAATAATTGTTAATAAATAAATGTAACTTAAATCTAATATGTATATTTCTTTCTGTATGTATGTGTGTGTGTGCGGTTCATGTGATTGTTCTGTATATAAATCTTCGCTTCTTGTTTATTTGCACAACTGTACATAACTGTTCACCAGAAGAAAACCCAAATATTAATCTAATTTCCACATTCTGGAGTATATAAAACCACAAATATAAAGAAATCTCTTCTGAAACGTCAAGTGTTAGATGTAGTTCTGCCGACTTTAGAAGAAATTCTACAGGACATTAGATGTTGTTCTTATGTTTATATACTTTTAAGCTTTCATTTACAACAGAAAATGGTTAAATTTGACTAGAATGTGAGTTAGGTTTTCAAAATATATAATTACTCCGTCAAATTCTTGATCTAGCATACATAAGCTATGGTACGAGGGCACGATCAGCTTACTGGCCACTTGGAGCGCTAGTGATGCTACAACTGTCAGTAGGACCAACATATATTCAGCCTAGGGAATGAGCACAGAGCTGCGGGACTGTGTTATTAGACTGTGAATATATAATCAAACGTACGCAGTTCAATTTATTAATAGACTTGGAAATACAAATAATTACGACTTATCGGCTGAGGAAATACATTCAGTACGCGGGTTGTTACGTATACATATTATACAATACACATACATGTAAATATTAGACATAATATACATTCATGTAAATTAATTAAAACTAACTTAAATATTCAAATATTACTTACATAATTTCATGCATAGTGTCCATGTCAGGTATGTTCACCTCCCACGCGTATGGTTCTGATATTCATTTCCAATAGGCAATCGAGTTTTTGTAATAGTTCTGCATTGGGACAATTTCTCGTAATAAAATCCATACAAAACAAAACCGAATAAGGTCTCAGAAATGCGGTGAACGCACTTCAACACTTTGCAACAAGCACTATCGTTTGGGTATGTTTTATAGGTTCCCAGCATGCGCAGACGTGTACCATGCTGCACGTCCACACCTCGGCCCCTAAAGCAAATACGCCTCAGCGCCCCAACGCTATGCTAATAGAAGTGATTTGTTTGTGTGCCGTTTGTGTGATTTTTGTTGTTCGTGTTTTCTTTATGAAACAAAGAAACTACAGGTTTAGTGACACTGAGAATGTCCCACCAACTCTAGACAACTCTCATAACTTCTGAAAGGGTTCACGATAGCGAAATGCAGTTTTCGCTCAACAACGCGGAATCATGAAATAAGTAGAGAAGTAGTCTTAAAGAGAAATAGTAGATATACGTAGTAATGTACCGTGTTAGATATGATAGACTATTGAAAACTGAATTAAAACAGACATTACCTTGAATGAACCTTTAGAATCAGAAGTATTTGAAACTTAAAAAATTGTTTCTTTTAAAATTTTTGACACAGAAGTGACTCAGATGGAATATCGGTTTCAAGGTTTTGAAAACTTTCATTTTATTGAATTTCTTGACGAAAAGAAATTTTCACCCACAAAGCGTCCTTTCCTTCAGAAAAGTTATATAGAACGATTTTCCTAAGGATGAGCCAAAGTGACAGCTAGTGCTGGCAACATAACTGAAGGTTCTGTGGTCGTCCTGCCCTCGAGCCCAAAGGACTCTCTTCCTGCATTCGGTCGTTTGCAGTTGGCTAACTTGCTAACGCTTCGATGCTTCCTTTTGTGATGTCCTCGTCTGACAAATATATAGTGCGCTGCGAGAAATAATTGAAATTAGGAAGTGCAGTGTTATTTGCTCTTCTGTAAAAAATCTTTTTTCTTTATAAATTAGATTAAATTTACTTTTTGTGTGATAAATATTATGTTTATTTTAAAACCGATACTTGAATGCGATAGGCGTACCGATGCACGTGGTTTCGGGCTTCGTGCTGCTGTGTGGCGCGCTGTGATTGAGAGCTTTCTGTTTACATTCGTGGTAGTTTTCTTTTACTGATTGTGAGAGCATGTTGAGAGATTTTGATTATGAGCATGTTCAGAGATGTGATATTCGATAATGCAAAATACGTGTCTACAGATTTGTTGCTGAAGTATTTCTTGGACAACGGTCTAGAAAATTAATATCAAGAGACTATTCGATTGATACAACTCAGTCTAACTTTCCCTGTATCTACAGTCTTATGTGAAAGAAATATAACATTTAAGAGAGTAAAGGCATTCCTACAAAATATCAGGCTCAGTAACTTGAGTACACGGGCTATCGAAAAGTGTCTTCTAAATTAACATACCTGAGACAATAGCTTTAAAAACAAGTTACCGATGTGACTGCTGAACGATGAGCCCGATGAATGGAGCCGATTTACAAAAAGTATAAGGTAAGATTTTCAGAATACCCAACTGTATGACTCTAGCTTTGTCACTGAATGTAAGTTGTTGTTGCCACTATTAGTGGTGATGATAACGAAATAAAATTATTTCGATTGGTTGGTTAGTGATTCTGGGCGCGTCAACAGATTAGGTCCTTAGACCCGTAAGTGTAGTGCATGTTTTTTCGCGGGGAGATGCGGTGATCTTCCCCCGCTCGATGGCGAGATCCGACACCGACCTACCGTCAGCTAACAGGGTTTCCCCTTAACCAGGACTCCCACACCAGCGAGACACCACCAGTCTCCCGGAATATGTGGTAGTGCAGTGCATGTTAGTGTAAGTGTGTGTGGGGGGGTGTAAGGGGAGAGGATAGGACAAGAAAGAGGTAGGAAAGGTGGTGATCTGAGATAATACGGAAAACTACCGATCAGAACAGCCGTCCGCTAGAATTCTTCTCCAGCCAGCGACTGAATTCGACCTAACTGAATAGCTAGAGTCGCAAATCGTGCCACCGTCAGGACTCGAACCAAGGATCTGCCGGTCAGAGACGCTGCAGTAACATTAGTTGATGTACTGAGCTACCGCTCCCGGTATATTTTATTTCGAAAATTTCATTATTTTGGTATATATTGCAATAATGAAGGATCTGCGACACACGGTCGTATTCACTACGCCCGCAGAATAACTTAATAACTGTAGGATTTGCCAGGAAAATCATTCAAAACCAGACACCGTGGGCAACAGAAGGTCAGAAAGACAGATTTTCTTCCATAATGGCCAACTTTACGCAAAGAAATAACCAAATGTACATTTTGAATCAAACCTAATATCAAATGAAAATAAATCTCCAACCATCGTAAATAATGCATTCAATGTCGCCAAGAATAGACTGAACTTGTGTACTTTCAATAACACGCGAAATTTATAAAATTAAGTTGGAACTAATTTCAGGTGAAGACAGAAAATTGCTATTCCCCTCGTCTGGAGGTGTCTGACGCCCTGCAGCCAGACGCCTCCCCTCCTTCCTTCTGCGTTAAAAGCCGGTGGGCAGAGTATATAGAGTAGTTGCGGTGTCAATTCAACCATGACCCTATTTATAAGCGTAGAGTCAAAGAATAAACTCAGTAAAAGAGCTTAACAGCATTGCACTGCCTATGAGAGCACTAGACGTCGGAGAGAGCCCTGGTTGGGCACTCTTTGATTTCAAAATGTTTTCTTCTACCTCAGTATTGCTGCAATATATTGAATGCCATCAAAAGGAAAATGTACGTGCCTAACATATAATTAGAATTTGTTCGATTATTTGTGGGTTGTGCAACTTAAGGACAAGCCCTCACTGCTTCATAATATTGTATTGTATTCAAGTATTGTACCTCAGCTTCTGGGCCAATGATCCCCATTTCGATTAGGTTTTTCGTCCAGTTTCCCTGATCCTTTGAGCAAATGCTGAAATAGCCCCCTTGCTTTGCTCTGGACATAAATGTAACTTCATAATCTGTGCACGTCTTCCAGATTTCAGTGGGAAAATATAGTTATTAAAATTATCATTCTCATGCAGCAGGAAGTATTATTCCTTCACGAACATGAAGAGGGATAAGAACCCAAATCTGCAACTGATTTGCCTTAGAAAATAGACTTTATTACATGAGAGCGAATATTTTGAAAAGTTCTTGCCAAAAACGCTCATTTCTTTCCGTATTCAGAATTCAACTTGTATATGGCTTAGGGTAGGGATCCCAGAATTAAGAAAACGTGCACAGAATATACTTCTCGTAGCACGTCACGCACAGTTTTTAACTATTTTTGACGTAAAATAAATATATAAAGTGAATGATAAACCTTTTTTTGCATTCAGTCATTTTTAAATGGTTCGTAGTAAATGGTTTGTGATTGTTTAAGATATTTCCTCTGTCTTAAATGAAACTATCGGACTGAGTTATCACCCAGTGAAACTCTAAAATGTGAGAATATAATCTGAATATCTTAACAAAAAATATTAAAATAAGGTGATGGATGAAGTGTCGGATCATATCTAATTTTGAATATTTTGTGTCAAAATCTTTTTTAAAACATGTAAACCTTCAGCTTCTTGAATGGTTATGAATGACAAAATTGTTTTAAAATATAAGATATTGCCTACAGTTCCATTAACAAATATTACTTTTAAAATCAACAGAAAGCTAAATGTGTGTTTTTTAATAACCTAGGACTATTTTCAGAAACAATTTCATGAACGTTTAAGTGCCAGAGCCACAGAGTTATGAAATGTGATAGATGAAGCAGGCGGGGTCATTTGGTAAGGCCCCTTGTTTTCTTAATGCAATATGTTCTACCAAATTTGATCCTTAAAGAAGGTCGTGTACAATTTTGTTTTAGAACACTAGTAGTTTAAAATTTGATATTAATATTTGCGTGAAGTAATATTATGCTTAATATTTGCGTGAAGTAAAGGCAATTTATATATTTTGCTTTGAAAACCGGATACAATTTTTTCCCAAGGACACTTACAAAGAAGGCGCAGGTCTTATTTTTTCAAAATATTAATAGTTTTCGCGCAGTTGAGTGAACTACGACAAAACATAAAACAAGATTTTCTCAAAAAAGGCTCCACATTTTTTCTGTAAACTTGTATGGATAGTGCTAAATGCAGTAAATAGTTTGGCATGAACGCCTTTTTTATCAATTCTTTTAATTTTTTTAAAATCCACCAATATAATTTTTATACATCTCCCGCGTCGTTAATGTTTGGATTACGGGCGTTTGTATACATTATTGCATAAGTGAGTACAAGCATGGATGAATATGAATGGAATGTTAATCTATGGTACAAGTGCCTCAAGTGATTTCTGGTGAAGTGCCTAAAAAATTCGAAAGTATTTTTGTGAAAAAGAGTTCAAAATTGCGTATATTCAGAAACGCTCAAACGATATTTTCTCAAAAACACCCCTACGTTTCCAAAGAAAATTTGTAAATGGGCTTGTGTTTTTACTCTATAAGATTCTTAAAGTAATATTTCAATTCTATTAGTAGGGAATTTAAAAGCTGAGAAAATGTCTTTTCAGAGCCAATATGGCAAGTTGTCTGGATGGGGTAAAACCAATACGGTAGCCTAGGTAAAAGAGATTAGGAAACTAGAACGAGAAAGTCAGTGGCAAACTGTAGCACCACATGTGTGTATTTTGTAATTGTATTATTCCAGATGTGAATGATATTCTTACCTCTTGAGAACCTTTTTTTCCGCTTGCCAGAGAAGTTCTGCGCCTATTGTAATGTTATGAAAGGTTTAACTTTTCTACGTGTGACCATTTAAATTTTATAAATATTTGTTTAAGAATCCAAAACCTCTACCTAAAGTAGAAGACGAAATAATTATTAATCAATTTTATTGTATTATATACCTTTATTCTTTATCATATCAATCAATTTGAGTATATGTATTTTTGTAACATGGAAACCTTTTAATTCCATTTTAATAATTTTTATTATTTTACTAAATGTATTACCGGCTTTTACTCCAAGAATTACTTGATTACTGGACATCGTTATCGAATCCATAGAGAAACCTTCTTCACTACAATTGAGTGAATATTGTTTTTTTTAGATGTCAGGTACGAAATAATAATAATAATAAATATAAGTTCACCAACTTTAGGCTGCACCATAATGGATGTTTACGTTCCCTTGGTTACTGTTCAATGTATCGCATTGCTAAAATGAACCACTAGTGTTTTCCATAGAGTAAATATGTTCCTCCACACATATATAAACGTGTTTTGAAAACTTCGGCTCGAAGATTTTTACTTGATCTTTTCTTGATAATCCATATTATTAATGAACTGTAATTAGATCAAAGACGCGAATGCCAGATATGGAACGTATTCGGAGAAAACGTCAAATAATGATTTTTAACTTTCTGGATGACTTGACTTTCACGATAAATCAGACGTGTTGAAGTGTATCATGGTGGACACATTTTGCTATTGCTTTAGCAATCTAAGTTATTATTTGATATCCTAGAAATTGGTTGTTCTACGGTGCTTTCTCGTGATGATTTCTCGGTTAAACTTGTTACTTTCTTTATTTACAAAGTGTTAATCACAACTGATCTCTACGTTTTATTTTGGTATCATTCCGCGTTCGGTTGGAAGTCTTGCGGAGGAGGAGGAGGTAATGGATGTGTTCGTTGTATGTCTGCTGTTACTCTCATTTGGTGTAAAGTAAATAGCAATGATTCGAATGTATACAATTACAAGAAACTTGGATACTTGTGATTGTCATGGACATTTGGGTGATGTAAATGTTTGGATAAGCCAACAGTGTGCAACGATTAATTCCATGGCTGCAATTACCCTCCGTAGGCCTATGGCCTACCTGTGACAAGAGCAGCCATTTTCACCGCCGATTCGTTTTACATGGTTTAAGTGTTCCTCAGCATGCAGAAACGCGACGGGAGGGACAGAGAAAAAGATACCCGTGAAGACGCTGCGAAGAGAGTTTCTCGTACAAGTGCTGGAGGAACAAGAACTAACATGCATGCTACTAGGCACAGTGGATCCAGTAGCTCGGGTGTGTTGATGGTTGGGCCAAACTTCAGAGTGGGGAAGAAAATCGGATGTGGAAACTTCGGAGAATTGAGGCTTGGTAAGCTAGAGGAATAAATGTGCTAATAATTCACAGGGGAATTGAGGGCAGTTAAACATTTGGTTTACTTAATCATTCAGTAGAAAGGCCTGCATGTGATCAATAAACTTTTGTTGTCATATATAACAATGAAATGTTTAATTCCTAGCTTGTGGCATTGACATTTTCATGAAAATATAATTTAAGTATTTTTACAATCATTTTATACAAATTTAGTCTCACTATGACAGATGTCTAAAAATGTACAGAATTATAAGAAATATTATTTTTATGAAGTACAGCGACTCTTAGTGAATGTTCTTTAATAGTTGAGTTGGTGCTTTCATCATCATTCTTGCAGCAGATTATAATTTAGCTGTAGCTTCTTTGTGTTCTTTTGAAACGATATATCTGAACATCTTAATATCAACAAGCATTTTCCCTTGTCTTTGCACTTCACAAATATCTGTCAAACGAAATTGGTTATTGCAGTCCCTAATTTTGTTCATGTAATTACTTTTTTGGTCAGTAATAGATGATCTTCGCTATTGAATTCTTTGTTTCTAATGGTAGGGTTAGAATTGTTAAATGGTCGACAGTGTAATATTGATTTTCTTAAATATGTGGTAATGCTCTGGAATTCTTAAAAATGGTGCACACAAAAATGAAATTAAGTTTGGTTTTTGAAAGCAATTCATGATTTACTGTTCGCAATGCTTATTTAAATGGACATGTACATCTAGTCGGTCATGATACTTGGGAAAATATTGTGCTTGGTATTGAAAATCATTTCTGTATTTAATTCTGTGAATAAACCTAGGTATAATCTGTAAGATTTCTGTAGTAAACTTGAATTATCTTACATTTTACCACTTAAGAACTGGAAGTGAGGTTATTAGCAGAAAAAGGCGCTTCTGTTCAATGTTCATTTTGTTGACTTAGAATTCCCCCCCCCATACAACTATCTCTCTTTTTTGCACATTTAAATGATAATTAAAGGGGTCAGTGCTATGGTGGTGTAAAACACTTTTTTAAAGAACAGGTATAAGGCAAGTTAAAATTACATAGTTGTGAGGTTACATTAGGAAAGTGAAACTCTCGACTTCAGTCCTAACTTCATGGGGAAGACTAGTCTACCCAACAATGAACAAAGATACAATGTAGATCGCCATTTTAGACAACAGATGACATAGATAACAACTCATTTTTTAGTTTTGAGAGGTTCGACTTATGTGCCCACCCTTTCAATGGGTTTATTTCTTCTTTATGTGGTGTTTGGTGTTAATAAATTGTTCTAAATATTGTGATTTTACCCACAGTTGAGACACTCTTACAATGAAAAGGTACCTTAATTATTAACTATTAGTGATTACTTATAATTTATTTTTAACACTACTGAGAAATACCTACCTTCAAATTTGAAAGGCAAGTTTCCAGACTTCTTAAGACTGTTTTTGGATGAAAAAAATATGTAGTTTCCCCTCCAAGAAAGAACAAATTAAAAGACGGTGTGATTATAGTTATGATCTTCCTAACCTTTTCCTTTGTGAATAGTGTCTTAAAATTCAGGAAAAGATCCAGAAATTTGACAAGATGCTTGAAATTATTTGTTAATACCAAGCATAGGACAAATGCACATTTGCACATCCTATAAAATGCGTGAATGATGTAATTATTATAGGAATAAATTTATATAAAATTAAGTTATTTTTAAATTTATATAAAATGAATGTACTGAGAAGATTTGATCTGGCTCAGTGCTGTTAATTGGTTTGTGATAGGCTGTATTTCACAATTTTAAAATTCAGTTTGTTGTGTATATGCAATTAAATTTTTATCTTTTTCGGTTTAGTTAAGTTCTGGTGCCTCTCTTCCCAAAACCTTTGGTGGTTATATTGCTTGAAGCTTCTTGGACACCAGTGGCATGTTACATTCATGGAAGTACATTTGCTAGTGGAAATTTGGATGATTGAAAAGGCTTGGAATTCACCATTTTTAAGTGATATGTAGTTGATACAAAATCCATGTAGGGTATCTTTGTTCACTTTGTTTCAAATACTGGGTTTGTATTATAAATTGATCTCAATGAGTAGGTCCAATGAACAGGAGAAGCAATTTCTGAAGAATTTATGACCCCCAAACTGTTTCCATGAAAATGTTAATTTTATTGTTATACTAATAATAATTATTATAATTTTATTGTTTTTCTTGGTTAGGGGAATGCAATTAAAATATGAACTTATTTGATCATGAATACTTGCGTAGGGTATATGCCTACACTTGTTGCTATAGTATGATCAAACTACTTTGAAGCATGTCAGTACAATATTTGTGCAACAGCACAATATGTAGGATTTGTTGAATGCACCACATATTTTAATGAGTGATATTGGGAAAGTTTTTAAAAATAAATTTGTATTTTGTTTTCTCTAACTTGTATATTTTGTTTCAGGAAAAAATCTGTATAACAATGAGCATGTTGCCATTAAAATGGTAAGTGAATCAAAATATTACAAACATATTTGAGTAAATAGACATAATAGTTTATACAAATTAGTATGATTGTTTAGATGAGGGAGATTCAGGAGAACAAATATTGATTTTCACCGAAGTTGATCAATTTCCTAATTATTATTCAGACACTATTGGAAAATAACATTTTTGCTTTTTAAATGCAAAAAAGATGAGTAGGAAGTTAGTGAATTATAATTTTTTAAATATATTTACTCATGATGAATCGTTTTGGAAAAGTATTTCTCTGATGTGAATAGTTGAAATTATAAATGTCTACAATGTTAAAGCAACGTTTTTTTTATTGTGATTAAATAATTCAGTGGGATCTTTGTTCACTGAACTAATATAAACAGTTGTAGTTTCCCATTGATCTTTCATTGCCATGAACATGTCTCTCTAAAACTTAATTTTGTGTGGGCTGTATAGTAGGACATACGTGCTATGTAGAATGTTTCTGATGAATCATTCAACTGTTGAGTGGACACTTTAAAGAAGAAAGGCCTCTACCAGTATTAGAAAAATTAAATTTTTTGTTACTAACATTAATTGTCCAATATTAATGTTGATTAAGATGCAGGTTATGAACAAAGGCAATTCTGATTCACTCTGAAATACTAATTTGTTTGAAGACTTCTTTAATGGTGATAACCTCTAGACATTAAGAACAAAGGCAACTTAATTAATTAAGTACATTGCACTGTCGTACTTAAAATATTCAATATCAGGAAATTTTCTGGAAAACATGGGAAATCAGGAAAAATCAGGGAATTTTGTTGCTTTGAAAAAGTTAGGGGAAAATCGGGGAATTTGTGGAAGAATAGGTAGAAGACAGTGAAAATTTTGAGATGGTTATAAACACCAATATTATTCCTAAAAAAACTATTACAGCATTATTATTTTCTCAATTTCTATGTGTTGAGTTTTTCAATTTGTGCTTTATCACAGCGAAACTAGAAAACTGGTAAATTAGTTTCTAGCTTGCGATAATATTTTCTTTAAATGGTGTGATTTACTCTACAAATTTTATCAGTGAAAAATTAATAAAGTGTTCTGGAAAAGTTAGGGAAATTTGTTTCAGAAAATGAGTGTCCCTGTTCTATTTTGAACTTAAAACCTTGTTTTGTTGCAAATTATGCAGTCTATGTATCTTTGGAATTTTAAATTCGAGGTTGGAAACTGTGCTCTATATTGTTCTGTTTATTGGAAAATTGATGTTTAGGAATCAAAATATTAAATGAGGAAGATTGAGAGCTCATACATCACATACTTAAAATTGTGGAAATAGCTTGTTTGAGGGCTCGTCCGGACCAGGAGAAGTGGTACTTGGGGAAAAGTTAGATGCAGGAGAAAGGGCCTTTGAAATGGACTCCTCTGTAATAGTCATAATAATATGCTGTGCATCAGATCATTTGATTAAATTCTAGTATTATTTATTCACTTTCATGCTACTGCCTGTTATGGAACTGGATTTTGAAAAAAACACATTATCTCCTGTGCCTTAAGATACTCGTCTTAAGTTGCAGAAGTGGGAATTAGTTCTGCGAGCTTATAATTACCATAACAATTGGTTCAGGTTGTTCTTAAAGTTGAGAGAATTTCACTGTGTTTTCAAGTTATTCTTCATTTTACTTTTGTAAACATGGGGTTTATTTAAACAGTCCTATGTTGATTAGTCTTTTACTGCTTTATCAATAGAGACTATGTAATTAACAATTAGAAGAAAGAAAACACATTCAATTTCAAAATATTGTTGTGATATGGGTTGAAAAATAACAGAGGTGATTTACTGTGTTTAGATAATGTTTATGGCTGTAAGAAAAAAACATTGTTGAATTTCATTTGAGCCTTTAGCTTGTTGGCCCCCTTTTAGTCAGTTTTAGAAACTATTTCAGATGAAGTTGAAACTTATAAATCTGAAGACAAAATAATTGTTACTTGCCCTGAAGATGACAATTCAACATCATGAAACCACTAATGTCTGGGTGCTTAAGCTTGACTCAGATTTGTAGAAGTTGCTCTTTACTTCAAAGTAAGAATCTTCTTAGAGCAAGAAGTCATTTTTCACACAGAGAAGATTGATATCTTTATTAACAAAGGTTTCCCAGTGTAATGCTATAGCTTCAATTAATTCATCATACTTTTCATTTGAAATTGTATTGTGAAGATCAGGAAGTTCATAGTGAAGTGTTTTTGAATATGGCTAAGTCCACTCCTGAAACCCATCGAGTTTAAATAACAGAAGGAATTGAAAATCGATGCATTCTTAGAAAGTAGGAGGTAAAAATACTGGCAAATATGGTTTCTTCAGAGTTCACAGGAGGGCTGTTGTCACAAGAAGCAGACTTCCCATAAATACTTAGCTGTCTCTGTTAATCCAACAGCTGGGCAAATGGATGCTATTAGTGTGATAATTTGTCCAATGTGGAGAATTTATTTTGCCTAGTGTAAAGATACATTGACGTGAATCCCTTTTTTGACCCTCTGACACTGATGGGCAAGTGAATGTTCTCATGAAAAGTCTCGAAATAAATTGCAGGATACAAGTTGGTGTTTCTTAACAGAATTAATTTGTTCATGTAAACAGATGCAGACACTTGACACATGAGTGTCCATAGTTAGGAGTAGCAGAACAGTTTTATGAATGTCCTGAAATGTCCATCACATGGAAGATTAGTCATTTCCATATGGTGCCAACACTGAAGTGAGTCCATAATTGAATTGTTAATTGGGTTATCTGAGAATAACCCAATTTTATGGTATAATTCCCTCAAGAAGTATACAAATAATCTTTACTATGTATCACAATGTTGTATTCCTATCAGTTATTTCTAAGTTGCAAATAGTGAAGTACTCATAATATTGGAAGAGGTGGTCATGTGTCAAAACACCAGTTTTAAAAATATCTTAAAAGAGAAAAAGGTCTACAGAAAGCGCTTTATTAATTTAATGAAGGGAAACAATGATTTGGTGATGTCAGTTCATGAAAGGAACATTTTTGGAAGTGTTATTGCTATTTTTCATAGTAAGAAGAAATTTCAAAGTGGAAAGAAGGCAGACAGAATGATGCAGAGATTCAGGTTGAGAAATCTATATGGGAATATTTTCAATTTAGTTTGGATTTCCCATCATTTTAAGATACATGTTCAGTACAACCTGTGGACAACTAAGGCTTGATTGAAAAAGAAAATTATTGTGCTGAAAACCCAGCAAATCATGGTCATATCGAAAATGGAAATCGCCCCATGGTAGTTACAGAGTTATTCCATTTTCATTCAAATAAGTCTGATAGAAATATATTTTTATTCCATAAATGGAGGCTTCAGAAACTTCTTTACTTCCAAGGAATTCCAAAACCCAGTTAATATTTGGCACAAATTTACCAATTGTGCTCTTTGCATTTGTGAGCAGAGTGCACACAGTTGCATAGGAATCATCATAAATAATACTTTCATAAATCAACTGTCCAATGATGATGATAGTAATGATATAGAATATTCTAATATTAATTTGATAATATTTGCAAGTAGTTATATTTATTGTTTAAGTACAAAATGGACAAGAGTAAGTATATACTAAGTACATAATGCAAAACTTAAACACATGTCATTACTTTTTACTAAATCTGTTCGATTGTTTGAAATATTAGCAAGTGGTCCACCAACAGCACATATGTTTTCGGAAATTAAGAGTTGAACGGAAATGGGACCTGCACCATTTATATAAGGGTAGTTTTTGCTCTATCTGGAGAGAAAAAAATAGAAGCCACATGTGAAAAAAAATTTTGAAAATATCCTCCCAACCTTTTCAGATTCAAGGGGCCGCGACATCGGCCAGATTGGAAGGCCAGCGGGAACTATTAGGGTGAAAATCCCGTCTACAGTTTTGTCGCTAGCATTGTTCAGGTGGACAGACGTTTTGCAAACGTAAATCAAATTTTAGATATTACACAATATGTCCGAGAAAGTTATTTACTACACATAGGATCAAGAATGAACTACTTTTTCGGTACCAGTGTCCTATAAAGTGGGTTTTTTGGTCGAAAAAATGAAGCCAATTTGTCAAAACATTGCTGTTTTTTGTTGCAGTATATCAATACTTTCTGTGTACTACGTAAATAGTTCGCGAGATAATATAGTATTTACCACAAAAAATTACTATTTAGTATGAAATGTAATCATGATTACCTACAATATTGATGCGATTTTATTTAAAATTATATTAAGTTTAGAAAGAAAAACATTTTATATATGATGCATGAGAATTCTCTAGAATGTTATTTTTGTCATCACATTCGCCTCTATTGGTGAATCTAACCTCACTTTCACAAATGTACGGAAGTGGTGTCACTACGAAATATTCTTGGGTAAGAATAGATTTCCTCAGAATTGTCTTGCAGGGCCAATACACAATACAAATTCATTCGGGAATCAAATCGCAGGAAATAACGAGACTGCTGGATCTTCCAACCACTGATGGGTTATTAGCGTCGATATGTCGACGTTTACTTGACCATTATTCTGTACACGCACAACGCTTCTGTTCCATCGTTTCGAAATAATTGCAAAGGTAATCCTGCTTCGGCAATTCATTGGGGATCCGAGATCAGTATATAATCACTAGGGTCCGGAAGTTCAGGCATTTATTTTATCTAAAATAAGCATAAGTCCATTTGTTCTGGCTACAGTAGGGGATGCAAAAGGGCATTTAAAAATGAAAAACCACAATTTAGAAGGAATTATTGTAAACAATGTAATAATTCACATTAATTACATTTGTATTTGAACTCAACGTTCTAATTTACGTTAGTATTGACACAAAAGGGAACAATCAGTTCTTTGCAATCGTGAATGCACATGCCCACCCAATATGATACACAATGCTGTCTCCAGGAAATGCTTTTGTGGATTCCTCTTTGAATCTTGAAGTTGCATCTGTGAAAACTGAATTGCAGGTTTTGTTCTTCACACGTGTCTAATCTCCAGCACCAAATAGGGTACATCAAATGCGTTTACTGTCGAAAAAGGTATTGGAGACCATACTAAAATGTGGGATGGAATTCTTCGTGAGTGAACAAAGCTAGACGGCGGTATTAATGTTAAAATCAGAAATCTGACGGGTATTATCTTCCTTTCTCATTTAGATTTTTAACACTACCTGACCCTGGATCCTCCACTTCCCTAGAAAACGAAAACACGACCGTGCCTCAGTATTGAACAGGCTTGCAGGTATGTTTCCAGTTTGACAGAGATCAGTGCCAGGAGAGAAAAAAGGAAAATAATTATTAAAAATGGCAAAAATACGGTAAAATACCAAAAATATGCATCATGAACCAAAATAGGCAAAATAAAAATCTTTTAAAACAACTCCAAAAGTACAAATACGTTATTACATTTATTAAAAGTCATAAAATTGTAAAAATAAAAAAGGCATTTGTCCAAACTTCCGAGCCCTAATAATCAGTCTCAAAAAACAAAGATCTGTTAAATAGAACATCTTATAAAATCTCGTTCTATGTTTAAGTGGCACCGAACAATTGTTATGCACCAGGTGTGTGAAGTTTATTTCTTTCCCAGTTTTTTGCTTGTGAAAACATTGACATTTGTGTCTGACACTTCAGTCCAATGTCGGCCATATAGTGTCCCTTCACTTCCATGAAAATGCTGCATAAGATGTACGTACGTACACAAGGACTTATTTCCCAATCACTGCATACCAAACAGGGTTGACAGTGGTAAGAGCTCTACTGCAGGGGAAATAACTTCCAACACCAATCAATGATATCCCTTTCTCATAAAAGAATCACAAGAAAAATTTGAAGCTGGAATTTTTGTTAGTGGTCAATGATTCATAAAGTTGATGAATAATATTTGTGAAGGGCAGTTGATAATTAGGACAGAAAAGATGTGTACATTTAAATAATCTCATACAGAAAACTTTATAGAGGACAAAACTGATAAAATTTACAAGAAAATTGTTGAAACAATTATGCATTACTTTTGGAAGCTAAGAAGAAAATACTGTTATAAAATAATTTATGTGAAATCTCATCTTCATAGACCAAAGTAAGGGAACAAGTCCTGAAAGTCATGAAGAGAAAAGAGTTAAGAATCCAAGGAAGAGAAGTTAAAGAAGTGATGGCATAGTGCGAGTTTAAAAGGTAGTTGAATGAAAAGAATTAATAAAAATAAAGAGGGAGAATAAAAGTTACTATTTTTGGTCTTTCTTTTATGAGAGTATTGTTATTTATACAAATTGTTAAAACAGCTTGTTGTAGTATTTTAAAAATGAAATGTTGAAATATTCTTTTTATGAAATGGTGTTGAAATATTTGTATGCAAATTCATGGAAAAGAAATATTAAACTTAGGAACAAAATTCTGGTAAAGAAAACATTCAATTCCTTTGAAAAGGCTTTTAAAAGGTATTTTTTATTTGCACTTACAGTAAAGCACTTTAAGGAGGTAGGGAACAAATCGTCTAAAGAATGTCTTTTTATCGCTGTTAAAAACACAAGCTTGCATTGTACTGCTTTGTTTTACGTGGCTACATTGCTCGTGTTCCTGTCTCCAAGCAAAGTTGACATTGGAGAGGGCACTGTGTGGACAGTGTTTTGCAGAATTGGATTACCCAACCAAGCAGTAGATTTTTGCCATTATGAATCAGAAGTTGAACTCCTCCTCTAAAATCAGAAACAGGCTTCATCTGGTTCTTCGTTTGGCGTTGCAACCCTGTGCGGATCTTAGCCTGCTCAAATATCTTCCTCCACTCTTTCCTGACTCATGCTTGCCTCTTCCAATTCTTAATCTCCAGAGTTTTTTGGTCCTGATGCACATCATCCTCCCGTTTAATTCGTGGACTTAATTTATTAAGAGTTGTTAATTTGCTTCCAGTTCATAATTTGCTTAATACTTCTATTAGAATCCATCTTTTCTAGCTATTCTAATCTTGAATTTTTGCTACTCTTACGATGTTCTTATTTTTTATGAAAACCTCTTAATTCATTTGTTTTTCTTCTCCACATTTGTTTGTCTTAGTGGGACCAAAAATTTTCCTGAGAATGTTTCTCCCAAATATTACAATCTTTTGTTCAGTTTTCTTTTTTAGCACCCATTTTTCACATCCGTATGCCACTACTAGTTTTATAATTGTAGTATACATCTGCTATTTAAATCGTCTAGAGAGTAATTTTGAGTTGAAAATATACAAGAAGCACATGGTTAGATTTTAAAATGTTAACAGATTATACACCTCCTACTTGGTTTTTAACTAACACAAAGGGAGCATAAAATCAGGGTTTCTTAGTTTTGCATAACATCATTTTGTTGGATATTAATAAGATTAGATTTTGATTATTGAAAAAAGTTTGTGAAATACGTATACCCCGATTTCGTCATAAGATACAATAGAGATTAGGGAATTATCAAACGAGGCTGTTAGAACTAGTTTGATAACAAATTAGTTTTGAATTAATAGGATATTACAATGGGAATATTGTACAGTAATTAATCACCTTGTACAAATTGTAATATTTCAGAGTTGGATCCCTCCCACACCCCCACCCTGGATTGCAAAACACAAAATACTTGTTAAAAAAATGTAATGTCTTTTTAAGTATTTAGATGTAATAACAAAACTTATAATTTTATGTATTTAAATTATTCATTGAAAACTAAAATTTAGCCATAGCAAATGCATACAAAGAGATATGAAGAACAACTTGAGAACAAAATAAAGTACACCCATGGATTAAAAATAAGATTAATTTGTTAGTGCTGACAACTCCAATTTTATTACAAGTACAAAGACAACTCCAGTACAAAACACAGTAAAAGTAGACTTGTTTTGCTACATGGTGATGCATTTGTTACTTTATTACCCAACATATAAATACTAATGAAAATTTGTTACCAACAATGATTGTGGGTGAAAACTTAAAGGAGGAGGAATCCATACTTCATGGCAGAAAAGAATTCATTTTAGTTTGTTTGAAAAATGAAAATCAGCATTTTATATGAAATTAATTTCAAAATAATATTTACTATAAAACACAGATAAATAAAAAATACCCACTGGGACACTTTTCTTGCTTTCTAACTCTGATTTCACGATTCATCTTGTGAAAGATGTCACACAGGGATTTGATATTGAAGGTTTGAAGTTTTAGAACACTAGTGTTCTGATAGCTGTTATGAATCTGATCTCAGTTTGTTACACTTAAGATCATTAAGATGAATGAAATACATTAAACTCTGCTGCCCATTTTATTGTAAAATGTATTTTGGTACTTAAACGTCCTCTAGTGAAACACGATAAAAAATATATTAATAAATAGCATTAATATTACATCTTGTAATAATGGTGAACATAAGTGTATTTTCAAACACATCATTAACAAATGCAATTCAAAAATTTTCAAAGGAAGAAAGAAAGGAAAGAAAAAAATCCTTGTTTTTCAAGGATTGTAAAAAGATTGCATTCTTTTGGATCTACGTAGAGCACACATTTCAAATATTTGTAGTTTATTTAGACATTTCCTTTCAATTTCCCCACAAATGATGCATTGCAGCCAGGCCTTTGACCTTCCCCATTCCTTGTGATATGTACCGTCTTGAGCTATGTTGTACCTCATGAAAAACTAAGTTGGTTCTTTGTATTTGGAATTAAATTCATGGACAGAAAGCCAACTTGCTTTAACATTTACATCAATCTTGAGAAATGACAGCCTCCAAAGCGTTTACCAAATATCGATCAACGCCTCGCTTCACTAGTACTTTTCCATCCATTCTGTACTCCACGAGTACAGAACACGAATATGTGTACTGAACTCTTAGTGATAGTTTTCGTCTTTCAACACACATAAAGAGATCCTCCTCCTCTCATACACACGCGAAATCATGCGTAACCGCTTCGTGGTTCTCCCGCGTTTTCTTAATAATAGTACAGAGTCCAGCGGTCTTTTACAGAGTAGTCAAGTTTGTCCATTAGCACACTGCTACCTTGCTTTAGTAACGATGAGAATAGTTGTACATTCGAATCAATAATATTGAATTAAAAATGAAGTTAAGATTACGAAAATCGTTTTTAGTAGTATAGGAGAGCAGTGAGATGAAATGTTACTAGCAGCGTGTGCACCAATGCAGCCATATTGTGTGCACTAATGCACGCAATGCAACGCGTGTGCACCAATCCTAAAGATTACGTTGTCTGAAATGTAAGTTACGTTGTAGGCACATACAAGGTTTGGGATCTTATTGTAAAATCTGAGAAGTAAAACCTAATGGCACCTGCTTGGCCTTTATATTCACGTGCTTTTATTAAAGCCCATGTGGATACGTCATCAGCTGATATCAATTTCAAACCAGAGCCTTGCTTTGCCCTGCGATGCCAGATACAGTTTGGAGTCGCGAAACTCTGTTACTTGGCGATACGTACTCGCGACCACTTTCAGCTAGTCATGACCCGTGTTTCAACAAAGCCTCTGGCTAGCGATGGCGTGTTCTTGTACTGCGATTAAGATATTAATTTTAACGGATTTATTCCCGTTTAAACGAATGCATTAGCGGCGTTGTGAAGTACACTTTTTTAAAATGGATGTGATTTCGCGATTTTTCTGCATTCACCGTCGCGATTTATGAAGAATAATAGCGCGCCTGATACTAACAAATTTCACGACGTTAGACTAGATTCGTCTCGATCAGCATCGTGCATTGAGGATTAGACGCCAAAATTGGGGGGGGGGGGAATACGAATGCAAAATGTGATAACACATGTAAAGAAAAAACTTTGAAGTCTTTTTTGAGAATTTTTATTTTCTCGCACTCAACTAACACAAGAAGAGAAAGTATTATAATCGGGCATCAGAAAACAGCGAATTTTCGACACATAAATTCTTATTGCCGAACCCTGTTAACGAAAAAGTGAATGAATCCAGTTCCTAAATGTAGGGGGGAAATCCTGTAACACGCGGGATAGCCAGAATTTGTGTTGTGCGTTCTTGATACCGAACAATCGATTGACGACAGAACGTCTGACTGTCGTCACAGCGCTAGCGCATAAGCCATTCAGCCGATTTTCCCCAAAATGCTATTCCTCGATCGTTTTGGTTGATGTCGCGGCCGCTAGAAATAGAAACCGATATTTTAATTTCGGGGGTTACTTTACATGAACCTCCTCGGACATTAAAAAAGGCACAATTTTTTAAAATTAAATTTTGTTTTTGGATAGTGTGAAGGATGTTTAAGAGCAAGGTGCAAGTCTCATTTTCGTTAAATCCCTGTGTTTTCGAAAATTACAAAAATTCAACATTTTTTCGGCGTCTTTATCTGATGTTATCAACTGATGTCACTGCAGCGCCTCTGACCGGGAGGTTCAGTCGACTAGGTTCGAGTCCTGACGGCAGCAGGATTTTCGACACGCTTTTCAGCTAAGTCGAATTCAGTCGCTGTCTGGAGGAGAATTCTACCGCCCGGCTGCTCTGATCGGTAGTTTTCCGTGGTTTCTCCGATCAACACCAGGCAAATGCCGGAGCAGTACCCTACCAAACGGACCGCGCGCGATCTGTCCTTCCTGTTCGTTGTCCTATCCTCTCCCCCCACACACTAACATGCACTACACCACCACATTTTCCGGGAGATCGGCCGTGGGCTTAGAGCTTATCCGGGCTGGGGCGGTGCCGCGCTGGTGGGAGAGGCCTGGTTGGGGAAACCCCACTAGCCGACGGTAGGTCGACGCCGGTTCTCGCCATCCAGCGGGGATCATCATCTCCTGAGAAAAACGTGCACTACACTAACGAGACTGATGACCAAAGCAGTTGACACGCCCGGAAACAAAAAAAATAAAAAAAAATCAATCAATTGAAATTTGCGTAACAATGCCGCAATGGATACTTCAAAAGCTCGTTGTTGAATGTCGAGATGGCGACGGTGATAAAATAATGGTTTTATGTCGTCGAGCTTATGTTTACAAATTAGCCTTTTAGAAACGATACGAAGCCTATTTGATAATCCATATTTTTTGTCCGTGTTGCGAAGTACGGAACATACATATTTTCACTGAACGAAAGGTCACTTATCTCCGCTTATTTGAGCATTCCACCAACAATACATTCCATATTACGGACTTTCAAAATTTCAACGAGTCTAAAACAATGTAGTAGATCTCAATTATTTGTTGTTGTTTTTTTAAAATAAAAATTAGGTTCGCTTTTTCGGTAAACATTTTGAGAGTTGAAAATTAAACAAGGGTTTCCAAAATTTAGATTTATTTTATTTTTTTAAATAATAAAAAAGGTTGCTTTTTCTCAGCAGTAGAACTTTAAAGGGTTCATTTTACCATTTTAAATATTTATAATATTGGATGAGGTTGGCCACAGACACAAGTTTATAAAAAAAATTTAAATGAACGCCCTGAATCACATTATTATAAACTGTAAAGTTTTATTTTCCTGCGTTTCGTTTGAGGCGGAGCCAATGTATAAGACGACGGTAATAAATTAACTTAATATTACAAATCGTAGATATTAGTAATTTAATTAGTTTATTAGTATTAGTTATTTTTTAACTGTGTATGATGTACACCATAAACAAATTGAACCCATCAACAAATAACCCATAAGTAACCTATAAACAAATTGAAATCTGAATAGATGGAAATAAGCGTTTTTGCCAAGTATTTATGCCAAACGAATTGTACATGGTTTTGACAATGCTGCGCTTGCAACAGTGCGTTCCTCGCTTCGGTATAATTTGTTGCGAATACTGTAACAGTCAAATTAACTCCTATCTCTTCCATTTATCAAAATAAGAAATGATTGCTGCTCCTGACTATCGAAATGAATGCAGATAAACATCACGGCGCTTTGTTTGAATTGGACGTTTTTAAGTAATAGCTGAGGTATTAGTAGCGCAGAAAATGCAATATTTCATTATTACATAGCCGTTTTCAATAATGCGAGAAAATATGTGCTGTTGCCGGAATTTGTAGCACCGCTAGTTTAAATTGCATTAACTTCAAGTACAAATTACTGTTGTTTTTTAAATCTACGTAACCTTACGTAGACATCTGTAGAACTGGTTTTCTTTAAGAAATAAATTGTAGATTTTTTTTTCTAATGTTAATATTTTTCAATTTTTGAAAATACAGTCTGTAGAAAATGACCAGCTCAACTTTTTTTCGTGCTTTGATTATGCGATTGCTAAATTGCTTTCGCATATTTTTATTTCGGCGCCAAACGTGTAATCAAATTATAAGATCTTGACACAAATATAGTCTAAGCTCGTACATGTTTGACTGGCGTCTTGGAGATTCTTATTTTCCTCCCAAAACCGCGACACTAGAAACAGGAAAACGCGTTAAATCCCATATATTTAAACTGCGTCGCTGCCATAGCACTATCTGGACAAGACAGGATTTCAAGGAGCATTCAATTCCCAATAGATGCCAGATTGCTTGCTTTGTTGAAACGCGAGCCAAGAGCAGTCGTTTGTTGCTGCATTGTTTCTACACGGCTCAGAATATTTGTCAAGTAGTCAAGAGTTGTTAGTCATCAGTGCATTATAAAAGTCTGACACTACATTCCTTGGAAGCTGCCATCGCGCGCCAAAGCATCTCGTGTCAACGAGACCAGCTGACGCGAGCCACGCGTGTTTAATTGCTTGCTTCCGGGCGCGTCAACTGCTAAGGTCATTAGTCTCGTAAGTGTGATTTGATCTCGGGAGGTGGCGGCGATCTTCCTCTGTTGGTTGGCTATATGCGGCGCAGCCAACTGGTCGACTTGCAGGGTTTTTCCTCAACCAAGTATCCCCCATCAGCGGGGAACTGCCACAGTCGGGACAAGCCCTAAGCAGCAGGCACCCGGCATATGTGGTATTGTGCAAGAGGTGAGCATAGGTGAAGGAAGAGGAAGGAATGATAGCGCGGCGTCCGTGGGTTGTTTGGTTAAGTCCTGCTAAGAATACACTTGAGTGTTTGAAGAAATCACGGAAAACTATCGATCTGACCAGCCGGTCGCTAGAATTCACCAGACAGCGACTGAATATGACGTAACTGTAGCTAGTGTCGAAAAACCTTTCAATGCTGGGACTTGAATACTAGGACCTCCCGATCACAGGCACCGGAGCGACATCAATTGATGCTCTGAGCCACGTGGAGATTAAATAAAAACACGTGAATGTTTCGCCAAGCAGGTGGCCTACAATATTGTCCATGATATTTAGTGTTGGTAAACAAATTCTAACACTAATTCTATTGTTGCAGTAGGATTTGGGAACGATCGCTTGTCGCTGTATGACACATCGGTGTTGCAAATTCCGTATTATTGCTCAAAATGCTAATTATTTTGAAGCCTTATCATAGGTGAAAATTTAAAGAAACAATTTCGAGCAGTTTTTGAGAAAACAATTGTTTAAAAATTGTCTGTACTATTTCATGCAAAATTACGCGAATACTCTGATTTTCGAAGGGGGGGGAACTTGAACTTTAAGAAGTCTGAACAAAATATTTAAGTAAAAAAATCTGTTACGTAGTCGTAGAAAGATGCCGAAATAAACGTTAATTTTTGCAATTTATGAAAATTTAGTGATTTCTTTAGTGAAATTTTAGTGATGGTCCCTAGTTTTGCCTCCCAGATATAAATATAAATGTAAAATATGCCCTCCTCCATCTTCTTCATAGTATAAGAAATAATGTAAATATTTCATGTGGTTAGGCGGAAGAGCAGGCCTAATGGCCTGAGTCTCGCCACTAATAAAGACAATTTTATTATTATTATTTATTATTATTATTATTTCAACGATGAGACCTGCCCCAGTTTTCTCGGATAGCTTTCTTAACGCTATCCGAGAACAAATTTTAATCTAAAAAAAATTAGAGCATTTTTTAGTACTTCGCCCGGAAGGCATCAACTGATGTCACTGCAGTGCCTCTGACCAGGAGGTCCTAGGTTCGAGTCCCGACGATGGCAGGATTTTCAACACTAGCTTGTCAGCTAGGCCGAATTCAGTCACTGTTTGGAGGAGGAATTTTAGTGGCCGGTTACTCTGATTGGTAGTGTCCCGTGATTTCTTCAATCAATACCAGGCGAATGCAGGAGCAGTGCCCTAACAAATGGGCCAAGGACCACGGCGATCTTTCGTTTTCCTTGTCCTATCCTCTCCCCTTACACACATACTCACTTACACTAACGGGCTCTACACTACCACATATTACGGGAGACCGGTCGGGAGCTTAGAGCTTGTCCCGCCTGGGGCTGTGCGCCGCTGATGGGATACTCCTGTTTGGGGAAACCCCGCTAGCCGTCATGTGTTTGGTCGGAGCCGGATCTCACCATCCAGGTGGGGAATATCACCGCCACCTCCCGAGGAAAAACCATGCCCTACACTAACGTGACTAATGACCTCAGCAGTTGACGCGCCCGAAATAACCTATTAATTGATGTCGGAAATATTGAGGCTTTATGTAAATTTACCCCCCAAAATCAAAAAGTCCGTTTCAAACGCGCAGAACATCGATTTTGTACAAATGGATGAGGAATATCTCTTTTGGAGAAAATCGTCTGAACGATTTTGACGCTAACGTTGATCACAGACGGACGGTTTGCCATCAATCGCTCTTTTGATATGAAGGACCCAGAAAACGTAATTCTAGTACGCACCGTGTTAGAGGAAGCAATTGACTAAATATAAGAATAAGATTTATCCATTTTTTCGTTCATATGGCTGGACAAGGAGTTTTCGCGTAATTGAAGTTAATACAATAGATAATAAAAAAACTTTTCTCAATAATGGCTCGTGGTTCCCCGGAGAGCAAAGGACACTTAAAGACTGAGACACATCATTTTCATGGAAATCTGAATTTTCAAAATTGCTGAAGTTAGAAATCATGGGATAGACCATTCTTTTTTTAAGCGTCGGCAAAAGTGAGTACGGCGGAACGTCTCGTTCGTAATGGCGAGTTAATTCGATGTACCTGAGTTCGAATCTTGGCGCGGAGAAAAAATTATTGCTTATTGGGAAATTTTGCAGATTCATATAGTATGTTTACTGGGTAAGCGACTGGAAATAATTCGTGGAAGTATATGCTGTTGCAACACCTAAGTTTTGGCTTACGTGACAATATATGCAGAAGTCAATCAAACAAAAATAGATGGGCAAATTTATCTATATATTTGTTGCTGCATATGCATAGGAAGCACATGTATGTATTAATCTGTGTATTTTTTGTCTCTTCCAACATGAATTATAAAATACCATAAGCCTCGTAGGGAAGAACGCACTCTCCATCAGTATTTATGAAGTCCAACATTTGTGTGGCTGATGCATAAAGAAATGTTTACCTACTAAGAACTGACGCGTTACAAGACCGCAGTTGCAGGAAGATAAACGTTAAAAAGGAAAAGAAAATGCACAATACTACGAGGAACGTATGATTTCGAATTGAAGTCTCCCAATTATCAGGATATGTAGTATTTCAAATAGAACGCAGTGATGACCTTCCAGGGTTCCGCCAAATGATGATTATAGAAAAGTACTCAAAGTAACAACGAACTGGAATTTTCACTGAGATCTTCGGAGACCACGTGTGCGTGACCTGAGTAATGTTTTAGGCAAGGGAAATGAATTTAAATTATAATGCATGTAAATTGCACAAAAACAACCGAAAGGAGGTACCTCCAACTCATTGCAAGTCGGAAAACAGCTGTGGGGCATCATGACCTCACGTGCCCAAGATCAGAGCGACCGCCTTCGGGCATTTGTACCTTTGCACTTTGCGCATTTGTACCGGTGGCCTGGAGGAGGGTGCCCGGTTTCTGGAAATTCAGAAACTGTCAGAATTTTTGAGAAATGATTCCTTAACGTTACTTTTAGAATGCTGTTTAATTTAAGTAAATATTGTTAATTTTGGTCTTTTTCACGGCGAAATCAGAGCTGGCAGATGTCTAACAGGCTACAAAGTTTTGCTTTTAGATATTTAAAATGCTTACTAGCATTTTGAAGCCAAAGCGTAATTTTGTCGACAATTATTTTTAAAGTTTCTTGGGATGTGTACATGCCGTTCAACGATATTGACTCATTCCTTCCATGGTCTTAGGTCGACCTTAGAAATTTCCTTTAGCTGCTTCCCGGAAAAATCATCAGGAAGATACAGAATGCTAGGACAATATCTGCTTTTTTTCAGTCTTGAAACAAAATGGGACCTACAATACGTACTCTGTTCCATGTACGCTATTTTTCTGATCATGCTGCATTGTGAATAATGCGAGGATTCTCTTGACGTATTTGACAGTAGTGAGAGTTTACGTACCCCAAAAGATGAAACCAAGCTTCATCTGAAGGGGAAACTAGTCGTGCTACAGAATGGCACAGACTTTTGAGTAGTAAATTTTGAAAATGTCCAAAAAGCTTCATGTAAAGGACCCCCAGAAATTAATTAATGTTTTTCAAAATCGCAGAGCTTCGACTGAGGCCACATCAGCAGGGGTTTGCTCAGTTTTGAAAAAAATCGTAGGCATTGTTAGATACCGGACGGACGTTTTAAAAGAGAAAACTTTTTCGGTCCCCAAAACTTATATCCGTTGAAATCTCGAAATCGATTTTCCGAAGCATTACGTAACTTTTTCTATACTGCGTATATTTTTCCTTGTATACGTACGTCTCGCTCACGTCATTGATACCTCCACATAGAAAGGTGCGAAACCACTTGCAATAGTAAATTATCATGCTATTCATGACTTGTTATTCGTGCACAGCCATCTCTTTGTAAAGGTTTTTTGTTACAGCTGTGTGAGCGGTGCCTAACGAGATGGCGGTCTCTTAAATCAATCTCATTGGTTTTGTGAGTGAGGCTCTCTAACATATCATCGGAGATTTGAAGTTTATCCTCTGATAACTGATAAAATACAAGGTCAACCACTGAATCGGGTTGTTTTCTTGAAAGTTCTTCATGAAATCATGTCGGCTTTCCGATAATTATTAAATTATACTATAAATATATAAATATAACTCTTCAGTTAAGTAATTTGATGTGCGTTCCGGGACCAAAAAAAAATATATATATATAAATCAACACACTGTGTACAAATATCTCGATGTGGCAACAGATTTCGTAAGTTTTTTGCAAAAAAACCATTGCTTCGTTAACGTTTCGGTCCTCGAAAGATGTTCGACTGAATCCACGTTCTTCCAGTGACCACAAGCTTTAGCTCTAGTTTACAGATTTTTGAAAACGAGCCTAGCTTTGCACGTACAGACTTCCTTTTTCTTGTTAAACATCACATCATCTGTTGGACTCTTTCAATTTTGAGAATTTTGTGTAGAATGTTCAGCTAGTAAAATAAAACTACCTAGTAAATGGTTACATTCATTAAACAGATTTTACTGATATCACTGTGAATCAATTTTACGTAATATACTTAATATTATGGATACAGTGTTTTAATAGAGAAATGAGAAATGTCGCAAACGTGAAGTGTTTGAATTTGTTTTATCACAAATTTTACCTAGTTATGCTCAATGTTTATCGTGCACACATCTTTATGTGATTTGATCTGCAGTGAACTCACATTCTTATCCCACTTCTTAACACGTTTTTTGTTGTTTTCTGTCGTAACAAACAGCTCGGATTTACATGGATAACGTATTACGTTAAATACATACTAAAAATGTACCAAATTCGACTAAAAATGTTCAAAATATGGAGTAAAATATGAGTCACCGAAGTGCAAAGATGCATTGCATCTTGTTTGCTTTTTCAAGCTGCGTTTCTCGCTCTCGAGTTCGCCTCGACCTTGATATTGTGTATGGAGTGTTGCCTCTATCGATTTGGTTGTCCCTTCAAATGCGCCTTCTATGGCTTCTAAGCGTGTTTGGCATTGGCAGTGATGGAACTTCGTTCTTCGTCAATAATTGTTTCGTTCCTTTTCACCTAATACTTTCCCGCGCGGTGCGTTTCTTTCTCTTGTCACATGCTGGCATCAAACTTGTAACAGAAATAAATTCAAATTTTGAAGAAATCTTCAGTGCATTTTTAATTTCTCGCTACCGCAGTAGTGATAAAGTTACGTAATGCTGCGCGAAAAAACGACAAATTTTCGGCAGAAGAAAACTTTCTACAGGGTCATGACAACTAAAAACTAGATAAATCTAGATGCTAAATTTAGAAGAAGAAAAAAATCTTTAACATGTGGTGTATTCAGAATCCATGTTTTGTGGGTCCTTGATACCGAAAAATCGATTGACTGCAAAACATCTGTCCGTCTCCGTCTGTGAATAACGCTATACTGTGGTTATTACTTTGCTGCGCCTGACACTTGATCAGCTGTTACGGTCTCGTCCAATCGGGACCTTACACTCACTAGTGACGTCATAATGGTAGCGTTGAGCCCTCCGATTGGATGACACTGTAACATCTGATTTACTTCAAACACAGCTCTGTGAAAACCGCAGTATAGAGGGTAAACCGTTCAGACGATTTTCACCAAAATCGATATTCTCCGATCGATCTGGCTGATGTCGCGGCCCCTTTGAATTTGAAACCGATATTTTAATTTTGGG
This sequence comes from Teleogryllus oceanicus, assembly GCA_964035755.1. Lineage (NCBI taxonomy): Eukaryota > Metazoa > Arthropoda > Insecta > Orthoptera > Gryllidae > Teleogryllus > Teleogryllus oceanicus. The sequence goes on along the minus strand of CAXIVR010000011.1, from coordinate 33,198,295 downwards.
GGTATTTTACATGAAACACTGGGACATTTTCAAAATAATGGCTCCATCGTTTTTGATTAAATTTTGCTGCTGGATTGTAAAGAACATTTAAGAGAATGGTGCAGGTCACTTTTAAGTCGAAAATTGCAAAAATTCAGAAAACAAAATGTGCGTCTTCTACAACTAAAATATTAAAGATAGATATTTTTCCCTTAATGAAATTTGTCCTTTAAAGATAGATTTTGAAATAAGGTCTACTTCAATTTTGCGTGAAATATAGGCAATTTTTATTTTTATTTTTTTTTCTCAAAAACCGCCCCATCCTTTTTTATGAAATTTAGTTAGTGGATAGTGTGAGGGACGTCTAAGAGAGTGGTGTATGTCTCATGTTGGTCGAAAACCCTGATTTTACGAAAACTGAAAAAAATAACTTTTTTCGGTATCTTCTTACATCTACAATTACGAAGATACAATATATTTTTAATGAAATGTGTTCATCAAAAACAGATCTTCAAATAAAGTCATGTCGAATTTTACGAAAATGTTAGTATTTTTTGTAATTTGGCGACAAACATAGTCGCCCGGTCCGAATTTACTGCGCTTCGTGAACGTAAAATGGTGGTGCTAAGCAGTTGAAGTTAGAATTTGTATTTTTTTTCATATTTATTTGTTCGAGCTTTTGTTATAAGTTTTAAAATTAATAGTTTAGATATTATTTAAAACGTATTTTAAATTGTCCATTAATTGAGTTAAATGTGAAAAGGAATAGATGATTTCGCTTTGATTAATAAAATGTGAGAATGAAAAGTAATGCATGTAAAAAACGAGTGATTTTGGTGAATATAAAATTATATTTAATTTTATTTTTTTCTATCCTTATTCATTTTTTTGCAAGCGGTATCGACAGTGCTAATTGGCAAAATGTGTATCCCTTACGAATTAGCGGTCATTGTTGCTTGTAACACATTGTTGTAACATCGTAGTGATAACAGGCAATAATGACTGCTGCCTTTTCTTTCGTGTTAATATAAACTAATAATGTTATTTACGGCTAAAGTGGACATCGTGCATTGTTGGTACATACTACAAAAATACTACAAAATTGATACACAAAAGCTTTCAATATTGGAAGAAAAACGTTTGAACGGTTACTTAAAATACAAGGGCACAAAATAGCAAGAAGACATGAAAACAAGTCATTACATTAAACTGAAGAATAAAAACCAGAAATCACAATTTATTAGTGAAAGTACAACACACAAATAAATAAAACTAATAATAATAAAACGGTAAGACAAAAACAAGATAAATAATACTTTACACAAAAGCTAGTATAACAATTATCACAGTGAAAGTATTAAGCATTATTTACCATTTGGACTGTATAAATGAGTATAAACAACCTGTAACAACTATTGTACTACAGCTTCCGGGTCAATGACCCCCATCTCGATCAGGTTTTTCGTCCAGTTTCCCTGATCCATTGAGCAAATGCTGAGATGGCCCTTGTTTTGCTTCTGGACATAAATGTAACTTCATTTCTGTGCACGTCTTCTAGAATTCAGTGGGAAATACATTTATTCAAATTATCGTTTCCATGTTGTCGCGGCAGGAAGTAATAAGAGCCAAAATTTATTGCTTATTTTCTTTGAAAATAGATTTTATTACATGGGAGTTTTTGTTTTTTTCTCCCTTTCAAAATTCAAAATTTATTGCTTGTTTATCCTTGAAAATATGTTTTATTACATGGGAGTTTTTTCTCCTTTCAAAATTCAAAATTTATTGCTTGTTTATCCTTGAAAATATGTTTTATTACATGGGAGTTTTTTGTTTTTTTGACGCAAATAAATAAATAAATAAATAAATAAATAAATAAACTAGTGCTGCTAAAACAGCACGTACTTTCTCGCCCGATTTTTTCACGCAACATTACAAAAAAAAAAGTACCCAAATTTTCGAAAAATTGTACATTAATTTAGCTTCTGGTTTTATCCGCTTTTTCGTCACCAGGTCCCCGTAATAAGTTTTTGTGTCGAAAATTCGCAGTTTGTTTTCGTGCAACCTTACATAACTTTCTCTCTAATTCGTAACGAGAAAGTAAAAAGTAGTAGCTAGACATGCAATTAATCAGTTAAATTTAATCTATGGCGTAATGGAATATCCTCTAGAGACCCGGGCGGACAATTTTTGTATTTTATTTCATAAATCATATTTTCTAGCATCTTTTAGGTTCAATAAGACGAAAACTCCACATTTATGAAAAACAAGAATTGGTTATCTTGTTATAATTTGTACACATATGTGTACATTAGGACCCAATGACATATTCGGTAATGATATGTCTGTGTAAAAGTGGTAAAATGAAGTCAAAATAATATATTTTCATATTTGAGCCATTTAGAATTTGTGGCTTGTACTTTAAATGACACATACTATATATTCCAGCCCTTCTGTCCTCTCCTCTCCTTGCATCTCTCATTGCTAAAAGGATTTACTTCCTCGGAGATCGAAACGTGCAGTATTGGGAACGTGATCGAATTTTGGTCCTTGATAATTGTCTTTTATCGTTACTGACCTCGTCAGAAGAATCAGTATCCTCGTCTGAGGAGGAAGGGGGTATTCAGCATCTTAATCGCTATTATCTTCGAAACCGCTCTCATCAAGGATTATGAGAATGACATTATTCCTGAACAAGTTATCCATTCCCTCGAAAGTGTTTAAGATATTATGTAGCTAACGTATAAACAATAAATTCTATAATTTAAACTGAAAATTAACATTTATTTATAAGAAGTATTAAAAACTCGTCATAAAATGAACAAGGGAACAATACACAAAAATGTCATGTCCACAAGTGTGTACAATATAGATTGTAATATGCTCTTTCGAGTGATTCATATTTTCTAATAATAAGACTTATTGTGATAAGTCATAACAATGTCATCAGTCAACAGTCGTTGCTTTGGTTAACTCTTCTAACTTCTTAACAATCCCAAAATGGTTTTCTGCTCGCAGCACAGTCGCTCAATTCACCCTCGACAGCATCTGCTCAATTCCTGTGAAACACTGCCCGAGACAAAATTGTTGCCTGAAGGCGTCAAATGAGACTCCAGGAAATCATTGGAAATACCACCAGCGCCAAATTAAAATTCTGGAACCCGTGGGAAATTCAAATTAATTTGTACACATGTGTACACCAGGAGTGTCGAGGATATTGAATGTAATTTAGTTAATTAGATTATTCTCATCAATACTATTGATAATTGTAAAAAGAAATACTGTATGAGTTGTATGTCCTTCTGTCCTGTAAGGTATTCAATTTCGACTTCTCTAAACATACTGCTCATACTGCTCGTTGTGTATACTTCGCGAATGTTCATTCCCGCCTGAGATATGGCATAATATTCTGGGGAAATACATCTTATAGCTCCCAGACTTTTAAATTACAAAAACGAATTGTACGAATAATAACCAAATCCCACCCACGGGATTCATGTAAGCCTCTCTTCATTAATCTAGGAATTCTACCATTACCGTGTCTTTTTATTTACGAATCAGTGGTTTTTGTAAAAAATGACTTGCTCAAGGGCGGGAATATATTTTCAGAAAATGCCCAAGTCTATTACTAACATAACTCGACGTAGAAATCATATTCATCAGGTGACAGTATCAGCAGCTCATTACAAAAAATTCACATACAATACATGTACATTATTTTACAACACTTTGCCAGATGACATTAAACGATTAAATTCGATAGAAAAGTTTAAATCCCAAGTGAAATCGTTTCTGCTGCATAACTGTTTCTATACAATTAGAGACTATACTGAGCATCACAAGAAAAGTAACATTAATTTTAACAATGATACATAATGCATTATTTACCATTTGGACTGTATAAATGAGTATAAACAACCTGTAACAACTATTGTACTACAGCTTCCGGGTCAATGACCCCCATCTCGATCAGGTTTTTCGTCCAGTTTCCCTGATCCATTGAGCAAATGCTGAGATGGCCCCTTGTTTTGCTTCTGGACATAAATGTAACTTCATTTTCTGTGCACGTCTTCTAGAATTCAGTGGGAAATACAATTATTCAAATTATCGTTTCCATGTTGTCGCGACAGGAAGTAATAAGAGCCAAAATTTATTGCTTATTTATCCTTGAAATAGATTTTATACATGGGATTTTTTTCTCAAAATTCAAAATTTAAGTAGTATATGACTTAGTGTAGGGATCACAGAATTTTGAAAATGTGCACACAATTCACTTTTCCCCATAGCACGTCATACGCAGTTTTTAACTGTTTTTTTGACGTAAAATAAATAAAATAAAAATAAAATAGTGGTTCTGAAACGGCACGTACTTTCTCGCTCTTAGTAATGGGTATGTAGTACTATTTATACCAGAAATTCTCTCCGAATTAACACTTTTTGTTGTTGTTGTTGTAAACCTCGTTACAAATCGTAGAGCCGTTAATGCGAAAATTAAATATTTTCAAGCAAATATCAACATAAATCTGACAATTACAACCACTTTTCGTACACCTAATTCGTGTCACAACAACGAGACGTAATGCACAGAAATTCAGCTGCTGTCTCGCGTTGCAGAATGCCATATTATCCGCGCACGTTTTCTTGAGCCCTCGATTCTCTAGTTGCGAGAGGAGTCAGGAGATTGGTTATTTTGACAAAAAGAATATTATATCAAATTTGTAATTTTTTTTATGTAAAATAGTTTCTATTGCACGGGAGCAAACATTTGTGGTTATCAGATTTTGTCTACAACGCTTGATGGTATTATTTATTCTTAATTCAACTAATGTTGGCAGAAGAGTGGGTATATACGCGCGCGCACACGCACGCACACACACACACGCGCACGCGCACGCATCTTATCTATGCTGCTTGCTTACTCCTACCACGCACACACACACACACACACACACACACACACACACACACACACACCTGGGTTCAAGAACATGCGCGCGTATAATAGTTGCATTCCAATCTGATATTCCCTGAAAGCTAGCAATTTTTCTTTCATATATTTCAAGTAGGTTTTTAATAATTTCTAAAAGATTAATTTGTAATTCTATAATTAAAGCTCTAATGCAAGAAACGAACAAATAAATATGAAATGTACATACATTAATATTTACGTAGCATCTGACTGCCTGGAATTACCTCTATTACATTCAGGAAGCGCAAGAAATTCGGATCGAGGTACTGTTTAACGCCAAATTATACAAAAACTCATATTTTCAAAACCTTCAACGTGAGCTTATTTGAAGGTCATTCAGTTCATTAAGAAACAAAATTGTAACTTCACAATTGTAGGAAGACGCTGAAAATTTTTAAATTTTCGATAAATTTGGCATTTTAACGAACACGAGACATGCACCGTTCTTTTAAGCGTCCTTACGTTGTCTAAGGTCCAAATTTAATCAAGAAAATTGTGTCCCATTTTTAAGAAAAAATGGTTTAAAAAATAAAAATTGCGTATATGCGACACAAAATTTCACAGAAAATGTATTTTCGAAAATTTAACACGACGTTATTTGAAAATATGTTTTTAATGAACACATTTCATTTAAAAATCGTTTATCTTCATAATTGTAGTTGGAGGAAGGCGCTGAAAAAATATTGAATTTTTGCAATTTTCAAAAATCAGTGTTTTCAACAAACAAGAGACCTGCACCATTCTCTTAAGCGTCCTATTCGCTATTCTATTAAGCGCTCTATGCTAGTGTTTCACGGAGCCGAGGGACTAAAGCGAATAGTTTTATGAGCTACTGAATAGAAGAGAAATTGCTTTATATATTCCCGTCCATTCTCCCATACAAACATCGTTCGACTTCCATTTGCAAATGTATCTAATAGAGGAATCCAAGTCTATCTGCAATCTTCCTTCAATTTCACGAACAGGGGAAAACAGTTTCAACGCACTCTCTTGGTGGCGTTTTCGTTCATTGCTAGGATCCCAGTCCTGCTAAAGTATTAGAGGAAACCTCTACTTTATCCCAAGGAGTACTCATCTGTTATCTGTGACGCTTACACGGTGCGACTGTATCTACATTATCAGATTACATTGCTCGTATCAATGCCAGCGAGCAATGCAAGGTGAAATTTCTCTGTTTAAAAAAACGAATAATAATATGTTCGTTAATTTGTCAAAAACGAACACTTCCACATACAATGTGCCGGAGAATCAGGACGTACGTTCCCACCAACCCCGTCTTGAGGTTACGTTCCACTGCGAATGGATTGATGGAACAATATTACGCCATCAATTTTTGCGTTAAAGTTGGAAATCCCCCAACAAAACGTTTCCATTAATTCAGCTAATCACAAGTTCTCCGATGGCTTGAGTCATTCAAGGAAGGCCGAGAGGATGTCACCGACGAACTCCGGAATAGACGTACATCAACCTCACGATTCTACGAAATTGTGACGTGTGTACGTAATTATTTAAATTCCGATTAACGGCTGAACCTTCTATTGATAGCAGAAGCATAAAATATCAACAGATTTTTCGCATTGTAACCGCTGAACGGTACTATATCAAGAAGAAAATTACGCCATTCGAAGAAAAAATTTAATCAAAAAATTTGGAGCCTTTTTTAAAAACTTTTTGCAGTGTCCCAGGGGCTTCCTGTAAAGAACCCCCAAAAGTAAAACATCGGCTTCAAATTCAAAGGCCGCGACACCAATTCCTCAATCGACCTGGTGAAAATCCTGCTTTAGCCTCTAGCGTTGTTCGCAGATAGACCAACTGACGTTTTGCCGTCAATCCATTTTTCGGTATCAAGGACCTACAAAATTTGAGATTCTGACTGCACAGCGTTTTAGAAGAAATAATTTACTATATATATAGGGACGATATTTATCCAAATTTACATCAGGGACCGGCAAATTTCGCTAGCTCTTTCCACCATCTACCGGTGAAAGAACGTATTATCTTGAGTGGTGGCGATTTGAGTTTAGCTCAGAGGCTTCTTTTAGACTTCAGAATCTTTTACATGCAGCCAATCTGCATGAGACAGCCGGCGGTTACCTCCCCTCCGAAGGAAGGCGTACGAAGGACTTTTTCGCCCTCAAAAATCCACGGTTTAATCCTTTGATCGGGTGTAAACCCGCAACTCGCCTCCCTCTCCCTCTCCTCTTCTTTCTTCTCTCTTCTCTCCTCTTCCCCACTTCTTCTTTCTTCTCTCTCTTCCCCACTTCTCTTCTTTCTTCTCTCCTTTCCCCACTTCTCTTCTTTCTTCTCCCTCTTCCCCTTCTCTTCTTTTTCTTCTCTTCTTTCTTACTTCTCTTCTTTTTACTTCTCTTCTTTCTACCTCTCTTCTCTCTCTGCTCTTCCCCACTTCTCTTCTTTCTTCTCTGCTCTTCCCCACTTCTCTTCTTTCTTCTCTCTTCTTTCTCCTCTTCTCTCCCCTTTGTCTTCTCTTCTTTTTACTTCTCTTCTTTTTACTTCTCTTCTTTTTACTTCTCTTCTTTTTACTTCTCTTCTTTTTACTTCTCTTCTTTCTCCTCTCTTCTCTCCTCTCTCTCATTTTCCAGACAGCAGCTGAATTCGGCGTAGCATGTTAAGCTAATGCCAAAACTCCACCACCTGTTCCCAAAAATAGGTCTTTGTAATTGTTGGATTGTTTGTGACGGAGCTGTGAAACAGTAATGAGCTAATTCATCCAATTTGGTCAGCATGTAGTGATGGAAGTACACTTCCTTTAGATATTGTGTGTTGGAAATTTGTCAGTTTATTTATCAAGTTACAGTCACATTTTTTGAAATATTGGGCATTAGTGCTCTTTTGTCATCTTCTAATGTTTTATTTTCTTTATGATTTCAGGAGCCAATGAAGTCAAAAGCTCCACAGCTTCATTTGGAATACAGGTTTTACAAACTTTTAGGATCTCATGGTAAGTTCGAGATAATCTCAGCATATTTGTTATTAAATACAAATATTTTAAACTTCTATGTACTCTTAATTTGAGTGTCTTTGAGAAGCCAATTCCCAAAATTCTTTTAGTTTTCAGCGATAAATCTTGTTTCTTCTTCTTCTTCTTTTTCTTCTTCTTCTTCTTCTTTTTCTTCTTCTTCTTTTTTCTTCTTTTCTTCTTTTTCTTCTTCTTTTTCTTCTTCTTCTTTTTCTTCTTTTCTTCTTTTCTTCATCTTCTTCTTTCTATTTCTTTCTTTCAGTATATTTAAGCATTATTGTTTTATTCTATTTAAACAAGCCAAAAAAATAACAGGTTTGAATGATGGTTGAGAACAATATGTAACTTCAGTATGGGTTTAATGACAATACCCCGAAAATCAAAACATTCCTTTCAAATTCTGTAAGAAAACCAAAATCAAAAAATGAATAAAAACTATGTTGGAATATGTATTTTGACTAAATCTGGAAATCAATTTTTTTCCCACATTTAATTTAACTATCTCTGTGACATGTAGATGTTATGGCCAAAGACCAAAATATGGCTCATTTGCACATTGTGCAAAAAAATAATTATGCTTCAAGTTGATTGATCTTTTCTGGGAGAAGAAATAATGAAACATAATTAACAAGTGAAAGATGATTTACATACATCTGTTTAAATTATTCAGACTTTTCAGTAGTTATAAATTCCTATTAATGTACCTTTTTAATGTGCATTTTCTCTTCAAATGTGTGTGTTAATTCTGTTTTGTAGAAGGCATCCCAGAAGTATTCTACTTTGGCCCTTGTGGAAAATTCAATGCTTTAGTAATGGAATTGTTGGGACCCAGTTTGGAAGACTTATTTGACCTTTGTGGAAGGAGATTCTCTTTAAAGACGGTGCTGATGATTGGTACACAACTTGTAAGTGAACTTTTTTGAGTTTTGTATATTACTCTCCTTCTATTTTATGCAATTGTATTCTAAGAGCAAAATGTACTAATGCAGAATAGTGTCATAATTAAATACAAACAATGAAATCAAGTAGAATCTGTGAAGCCAGTATGATAATTTAGTAATATAATAGTGAAATTATAAGCAGTAACTCACATTGGGTTGCAGGATTTCACAATTAACTCTTATTAATTGTTAATTATAATCAATCCCATGGGTATTTAATAAACTAATAAATATATATAATATAAATATTAAAGTAAACTAATTAAATGTAAAAAAGGTAATCCATTCAGTAGTCCATTACTTTTCTTCTCAACTCAATAATCTCTTTTGCAATAGTTGACGCATTCTTTCCATACTGAATTAATGGAGGAAAAACTTATGTGGATTTGCATGATCTATTTAAAATAAGATTATGACACTTTTTGACATACCACTTTTCACAAAACTTACAAAGCACAATGCATTTAGTGATGATTGAAAGCATGTCCCTATTGAATGACTTGTAGCAGTTTGGGTTTAATTGAACAAAACATAGTATTTTAAGTTCTAGAAAATGAAAGGATTTCAAATACCCTCCAATGAGATGGACATGTCAAGAGCTAAAGATGAGGATAATTCTAACAAGAAAAAAGAAACTTAAATGTTTTTTGTTGATAAGCAGAGAAAATAAATACAAAAATAAACGGAATAGATTGACTGCATACAAACAAGCAAAACTAAATGGAGAAATGTTGAAATAGGGAAAACAAATTGTGGAATGCCTGCTCACTGTTGCATTTACGAGGGCTGTTTGATAAATTTGGTAAAAATGGAAGAAAAAAAATTTTTTAAGGAAAAATCTTACCTAATTTTTCAACGTAGTCTCCTTCTTGATCTATACACTTTGCCCAGCGTGTTTCCAATTTTTTCATCCCATCGGAAAAATAGGATTTGTCAAACTCTGCAAAATACCCGTTTACAGCAGCAATCACTTTCTTATTTGAGGAAAATTTTTGCCCAGCAAGCCAAATTTTCAAATTGGGGAATAGAAAGAAATCACTCAGGGCTAAATCCGGCGAGTATGGTGGATGAGGAACCAGTTCGAGTCCTAACTGATGCACTTTCGCCATTGTGACTACTGCTGTGTGGGATGGAGCATTGTCTTGGTGAAACAGCACTTTCTTGTGCGACAACCTTGGCTGTTTTTCGATCAATTTCTGTTTTAAACTATCCAATAATGAAGCGCAATAGCACCCAGTTATGGTTCTGCCCTTTTCCAAATAGTCTATAAGGATTACACCCTGATAATCCTAAAAAAACGTTGCCATCACATTTCCTGCAGACAAAATTGTCGTCTCCTTCTTCGGTACACTCTCACCAGTCTTTATCCACTGTTTTGAATCGTTTTTGGTTTCGGGAATGTAGTGGTGGATCCGTGTTTCATCCATGGTGACGAATATGCGCCAAAAGTCCTGCTGATTTCGCCTAACATTGTCAGATTTTGCCTTGAAATGTTCTTTCAAGTCAGTTTTTGATCCAAAGTGAGCAATCGCGGCACCCATCTCACGCACATCTTTTTCATGCTCAGTTTTTCGTGCAAGATGAAGTGCACTCTTTCAGTTGAGATGCCAACAGCATCAGCAATCTCACGCACTTTCACTCTGCGATCTTCCATTACCAGATCGTGCACTTTTTCCACAGTTTTCGGTGTGGTGACCTCAATTGGCCGGCCAGAGCGGACTTCATCTTCTGTGCTTTTGCGACCATGTTTGAACTCATTAATCCAGAAGTAAATTGTCTTCAATGCTGGCACAGTATACATGTACTTCATCTAACTTGTTTTTGATCTGTGATGCTGTCCAACCCTTCAAATAAAAATGTTTAATCACAGCACGAAACTCGTTTTTCTCCATCATCTATGTCATATGTGAAACTTACGCATTCAGCTGGTTGCCAATAATTAACTATGCGTCATATTTGTTTAAAAAGTCAAACAGCTGTCTACAAAGAATCGTTCTTTCTAACAATGCACATGTTTAACAACAATGCGCGCTCTTTCATAGAAATTTACCAGACTTATCAAACGACCTTTGTAGGTCTTTCTATGCACAATGTATAGATAATACCTGATTCAGTATCAATAATCAAGCCATCTTTAATTATTTATATGGGGGAGGCAGCTTTTCATACCATTACTATTATTACACTAAGGTTTGATAGCCTTCATTTGACACATGAATGTGAACGAATATATGCAAATCAAACCTGCTACTCTTCGAGCCAACGGATTTACTTTACCACCATCATAACCATCTTGGGTAGCCAGATTGTTTGTCTAATAGTATTTAAAAAATTCAAATCATTAAGTACTCTGTAGTTAGGGGAAAAGTTTGTAGGAAATCAATGGCATACCCTGAACTGTTCTAATCATTTATATGTTTTTAACATTAATCAAACTTCTTTCCTTTATTTTTCAGCTTCACAGGATAGAGTATGTTCACAGTCGACATTTAATATATAGGGATGTAAAGCCAGAAAATTTTCTTATAGGCCGCAACGCCGCAAGGAAAGATAAAGTTATTCATATAATAGGTAAGAACTGTTTGTCAGACAAGTGGTTTTTGTTTTGCTCTTTTTTTTTTTTCTCTTATCATTTCTGCTTATTTTAGATTCAAATGAGCACTAAAGTATTTAAATCTGTTTAGTGCAGATGTATTAAAGATGCTCTCAATACTTTGTATATAATTCTTTTAATTGGAATTTTTTGTAAATTATATTGTAAATGTCGTTGCATTCAAGCTTTTCACACATTTGTCCTCAAACTCACTTATTTTTCCCAGAGGATGAAAATTCAAAATGGGACAGTGTATTGAAAAATAGACTTGCTGGTCGGTTGCTAGGCTGGATGTTAAGGAAAACTCATTTAATTTAACGTTATTTAATGACTTGTGCAAGAATTAATGCAACGCTGTTACTTAATTACAGAAAGAAAGGAAATTTCTGGTTGTGGTCAACAATTTAAAAATTATTTATAAACTAAGAAAATGGTTGAGCTATTAAGAATTGAACACGAATAATTATTCATTACGTTACTCCAATACAAATAGAAAATTCGGTGGATTATTTGAACAAGTATGACAAAGAGTAGTTTCGCGTAATTAATCCACAGTTGACAGTCTGATATTGCATTGTTGATCCTAAAATTAGATTTAAGGATGCACTATATTTTTTCCAGCTGTAGTTTATAAAGACAAGAGAGTTTTTGTTTCTTTTTTACTGGCTTTTGTTATTTACAAGTTAATGAAAGAACATTTTAAGAGTAAATGTTTATAGTGGGGGAAAAAGTCTAAACAGGTATCTTCCCTATTCTTTGAACTTGCACATGTTATATACTTAAACTTCGATGTTGTGAATAATCGTGAATGTTGATTTTATTATTATTTGCTGTTGCGTTGTTATAGTTCCAAATAGAAAAGTACTAGGTAACTTATACATTAGTTAATTACAGGATTTTGTTTGGTGATTTGTTAGGAAAGGAAATAAAGAGCTTGTAATTATTTAAAATAGATTTTAAGTAATATTTTTTCTCACAGTTTTCTTAATATGATTTTTCTTATGGATTTGCTGATTTCTATGCATTTGGTTCTTTGTTGTATCGTGTGTTTGTTTTTTAATTTAAAATTTGTTACAGCCAGTATTGAAAATTGTTTCAGATTTTGGTTTAGCAAAAGAATATATAGATTTAGAAACAAACAAGCATATCCCATACCGGGAACACAAAAGTCTTACAGGAACTGCAAGGTACATGAGTATCAACACACATTTGGGAAAAGGTGAGCCGCATAATAAGAATTTCACCTGTACAATTTTATGTATCATAAATTTAGCTGTTATTTAATGTTATTAAAATGCCCTATTTTAATGCTGTAGATTAAGAATTTAATCATGAAAGTTGTTTTGTATCAGAGCTGTATGAACGATTTCACCAAATTCTCTTTTTCATTTTAATGAGAGAAATTTCTTTGGAATTTTTATTAAACAGAATATTTGTATGTAAATTTCAGAACAAAGTCGAAGAGATGATTTAGAAGCTTTGGGTCATATGTTTATGTATTTCCTACGTGGAAGCCTACCTTGGCAAGGACTGAAAGCAGATACTCTAAAAGAGCGGTACCAAAAGATTGGTGATACCAAACGAGCCACTCCCATTGAAGTACTTTGTGAAGGACATCCAGGTTAGTATCTACAATTTGTGTGTGTGTGGGGTGTGGGTTGTGTGGGTGTGTTCTTTTTTTCTTTCACCAAGGGATAGTAGAAGCAAAACTTCAGTTTGCCCTTTTTCACATTTCGTATAATATTTACATAGTAGAGAGAAAATCTTGAAATGCTTCTGCAAAAAGCAGTGATTTTTTGACAAACTACTTTTGAGAGTCCCGGATACTAAAAAAGTGAAATGTGGAACAGATTTGGATTTTGGGAGTACTTTTCATGAACCCTCCAGAATGATTTGAAAATTTTCTGAAAAATGGCTTCAAAGTTTTTTATTAAATTTATTTTTCGGATTAAGTAAAATATGCTTACAAGAATGGTAAGACAAGTAATGGTATCTAAAACTAACCAGTTGCAAAATACTATTAAATTTATTGGAACTATTTGATATATTGCAAATTCTATGAAATGCTACACAAAATTACATGTATTATGCTTTTAAATAATTATACTGAAATATATGCGAGTAGATGTTTGTTTTTGAAAAGTCTCGTGTTATTTATGTTTTGTGCACTTGATATACTTTGCATTACAATTATTAAATAAAGCAGTTTGGCAGAATTGTTTAAACATTTGGAACCTGTATTCTGAAAGTCATTCAATGTCAGCAACAGATGAACATCTTGCACCCATTTTCTTAACGTGTTCTGGACATACCCCCTGGACATACCCCCTGGACATACCCCCTGGACATACCCCCTGGACATACCCCCTGGACATACACCCTGGACGTACACCCTGGACGTACACCCTGGACGTACACCCTGGACACAATCTATGTAGTACTGTTAGGCGCTCTTGATTCGCTGAAGTTCACAGGGATAACAACATCCCACGTTGCCTTTTGGACACTGTGGACCCTGGGTACCTTCTCGAATTCCCAGCGGAAGTTTCCCATGTGTTCTTATTGCTGTCAGCACTGATTTTCTCTGGATCGTCCCTTTCATTCCTGATTTAATAAGGGACAAAGTGAGAATCTTCAAATCCTCTCCTAGTCAACCTTTCTCCTCTGTTGTTCTTTGCATAAACATTTACAGCATTGATTGCAGCAATATTAGTGTTGTTCACGTAGGACAGAAACTGAACTGTGAGTGATCGTGTTGCTTACTATTATAATCCAAGCGGTTTCTTGTTCTTATCCCGTGAGAGAGATTCTGCTCGATGAAGGTAGTACAAAAACCTTTCCTTTTGTTCGAACATGAACTAACAATTGCAGTTTAATTTTACTTAACTTATACAAAATTGTGATTGTAGGACTGGTCAACCTTTCTCCTCTGTTGTTCTTTGCATAAACATTTACAGCATTGATTGCAGCAATATTAGTGTTGTTCACGTAGGACAGAAACTGAACTGTGAGTGATCGTGTTGCTTACTATTATAATCCAAGCGGTTTCTTGTTCTTATCCCGTGAGAGAGATTCTGCTCGATGAAGGTAGTACAAAAACCTTTCCTTTTGTTCGAACATGAACTAACAATTGCAGTTTAATTTTACTTAACTTATACAAAATTGTGATTGTAGGACTGTTCATTCAAAAATAAAACATTAGCACAAAACATCGATTTAAAAAATATCAACATTAATAAATTGATGTTTAAAACTTCTATTTTTTTCAAACGCTGCAGTGGCAACAGTTTATTCTTTGAGCCATTGCAGCGGTTTTTCATTTTTCTTGTGCACGACAAAAAATGTAATATGTTATAAATATGTAAATGTTTTATTATTACGCCAGAAGTGCAATTATTGAAGTTAATTTAATTAATTAAGTTTATTGCCTAAAATAGTACTAAATATTTATACTAAGTATTTTCAAAACTTCACGAAGAAAAGCAAAATAGATGTATGGAAATAACACAAAAATTTGAAATCAAGTAATTGTCATAATAACCAACATGATATCACGCGAGGACTTAAAATTTGTATTGAATATGAAATAATTTCAAAATTACTTGAAATTCTGACTTCTGTCTGGTCTTTCACAATGAACGTTCACGATAAACCTTCTATTAATTTGTTTACAAGTTTATTTACCTGAGTGCAACTTTATTTATTACAACATTTATTGTAGATTTTAGTGTGCGGAGGAAATTTTTTCACTAAGCAATTTTAACTATGAGTCTCTTCCAATCCTCAGCTGGCTTGGACTGCTCACAAGAATACTCTGTCCCTACTGAAACATGCTTGACGTGGTGCTAGTTTGAAACAGTCTTTCTATTTAACAACAAGCCCTACTTGGAGTGACATTTTGAAACATAATTATTACTGATAAATGTGATTTGGGCACCAGGAAAAGGTTACACTTGAAACCTAATGATTCCTACGTAATTTAAATATTTCTCATTCCAAAATTATCTTGTGCTAGCTCAGTTAATTGGGGTTTGAAATTCATAATTGTTGCTACTTACTCTGCAACTAATTGTTCAATCTGCCATCCATAAAGAGTGAAAAGCAATCAGAAAATCTTATTAAAATGCTGGATTACATGTAACAATTAATAATAATCAGCTTTCTTTCAACTTAACAAATTAGAATTTATTATACTATCAACTATAATTCTGTTGCGAGTTAAACAATTATTACATGACCAGTTTTCTCTATATTACATTAGTTATAAAACATTGTTATTCATTCGTGGGTCTTTGCATGCTCTTCACTTCTTCGTTCGATGGTGCCCCATAGAACCTATCTCCGTCGACGCAGCAGAATCTTTCTTCTGGATAATGTCATTGCCTAATGTCCGTGATCTGGTTCCAAATTCTCCTGGCGATTCTATTATAATCCGTGACTTTCCTCACTTGCATCTCGGGTGAACGCCTAGACACGTATTTACTTTCTACAAGAACGCTCTATCCTAATATAAAAAACGATAGTTAATTTAAACAACTGTCAATTACAGTCTTTCCTCGATCTAGTAAAATATATGACGAGCCGATCCGCTCATCACCACATTGCTCAAGCGAATGAATGTTCTTCTAAAAACTCGGAAGAATCCAAATTTTATATCTTTTTCTTTTGTCTCTCAAAACAATGCTTATTCCGCCTCTGCTCTGTCATTTCAATCAAATGATCGTTAAAGACGGTTGTTTATTTTTCACATAGCGACCCCCTCGCGATCGTCTAATGACACTCCAATATTCTATGTCTTATAAAATTACATTTCCATAATAGAAATGGTTTGTCATTTTGGTATATCACACTATGAGATTCAGGAATCTTGCGATCGACCGCTCTCATTGCGTCCTCGTGAGAAAGAGAATCTGTTTCACCAGAGCACTATCTCAACCTTCCGTTAGCGGTTCCCCCTCCATGGCCCCGCTCCCTTCTTGGCCCAACAAGAATGACTCGCTCCTATGAGATACGAGAGAGAATATTGCTGGTTTGACTGGCTAATAAAAATATTCAAAGGTTGTTAGGGAGAGAGGCAATAAAAAAGGAGTAGGTAGAGTAGAAAGATGTGCTGGGAAAGTAATGTAATGCTGCAAAAAATCACTTTCAATGGAAGTACACGGTTTGGGGACTCTGATACTGAAAACTTTTTTTTTTTTTTTCCCCAAAACTTCTGACCATCTGTCTGTGAACCCACTAGCATCTAAACCATACGTTAGATTTCTTCTAAAATGGAATTCCCTGGTCGATCTGGCTCAAGTAACAAATTTGTGATTTTGAAAATGTTTCTTGAAAATTTGGGGGTACTTTACACAAAGCCCTAGGAACATTTTCAAAATTTTCTCAAAAATAACTCCAAATTTTTTCTTCAAACATTTCCTACGGAAAATCGTAATGGCACTGTTTAATATGATGTAAAGTTCGTTTTGGTGTATTTTTTTTGAAAAGTTAGTAGTTATGTAGTTTTATCAAAGAAAAGTTATGTAGTTTTTTTCAAAAATTACATAAATGTAATTTTTTTAAATATGTCTCGTGCCATTAATATGCACATTTCCATCAATTGTATACATTATTACATTGTGAGTGGAAGTGCTTAAAATCACTTTAAATGAAGTTTTTCTAAATCTCAAGAGATTCCTATGAAAAAGAGCTTCGAATTTTGCTATACAATTGCTTAAACAATATTTTCTTAAAATCTGCATCAAATTTTTTCTATGAAAATTTCTCTATAGGTCGAGATTTTATTCTTCTTTATTATTCTTAAATTAACATTTCGATTCTACTATTAGGAAACCGAAGAATTGAGAAAATTTTTTAAAAAAATGTAGTTTGGGCAGTGATAGATGGCAGCTGCCTAGAGTATGTGGCAAGTCCGAATAGCTACTAGCTCAGACCAAAGAAAATAGAGTACTAATACGACAAAGTGTGCTATTCTGTAGCACCACTAGTTTGCTTATATCTTCAAAACTATTAGTTGTATGGAAACGATTCTTACTGACAAAATGAAAGTCGATAAAATTTTCTTACTAAATGCATATTTTATCTTTAATTTTCTGAAAAATGATTTAGGCGCTATAGGCCACAGAAAAACGGTTACTTCTGGGGCCTTTGGCCAAAGCGAGAGAATAGCTCATCCAGCAATCCTTTTTCATGTCTTGGTTCTAGTTTCAGTTTATCATGCTTGAAAATAATTGGCATTGTGTAATGAGTAACACAACGATACTCACGGAATCAGTAGGGATGTACTTGCTCATGCAGAGTACCAGTAAATCCAGACCTTAGGTAAACAAAATAAGACTGAAATAAGAAAATTATTACTATGTTAATAGTATGTTCTGTGCAATAAATAGTTATCAAATATTTGTACCTACAATATGTTTTGTTAATATGTTCCAAATTATGAAGAAGAAAAGAAGTGAAATAAATAAGTAAAAAAGAATAACAGAAAAGTAAGATTTTAAAGAAAAGACTGACTTCATTGAGGATGGTCTTCGTATTGAAATAAACTGAATATCTTTAAAACAAACTACCTGGGTCGATGGGTTTTATAGAAATAATCACTATTGTATGCTAATAGATGATTATCCGATCTGCCATCTATACAGAGTGGTCGAGGAACCTGAAAAGCAAATATATTTCTATCTTGCTACTTTATTGCTAGAATTGGCTCAATGAAAATCATGCATTCATTTCACAAAAACATGGAAATTTATTAAACAATTTAAAACAATTTTTAGTATTGTATAACTTTACCCAATATAAAATTAAACGTTTGTCATGACCGGTTCCAACCTTATGTCTTCGCACGCTTTTGGACCATCTTTATTCATCTCCGACGCCGCCGTCCTCAGGTCCAAACACAGTCTTCTCTCTTCTTTCTCGGAAGCACACTTCAATCACCGTTCATCAGATCAATAAACTATTTGCTGCTAGCATTCCAGTCCAATCACTGACACCTTCGCCCAAGCCCTCAATGTCCCTCCAACTCGTTCACTTGAAATATTTTAAGCTCCACTGTCACACTTAGTATTCAAATTTTGATGTTCTCTCAATATCCATTCCCTAGTAGATGCTTACAAGTCCCCAAAGAAGAAAAAAAACTCCTAACATTAATTGGAGCACGATCCGTTCAAGAGCACGGCATCAGTCAGAATGAATGCCTCTCGTATTCTTTCAGCCCTGCAAAGCTCGGTCCATTTTTTTGATTGTTTATTTGCAGATAACATTTGATGTACTTTCGTACCTAGCCAATCTCTAAATTTCTTGCAAAACGAACTAGCTGTCTTCACGACTGTCACTGCTTTTCGGCCAATCCTGAATTCTATACAGAATTAACTAGCCGTCTCGCGATTGTCACTGCATGAATATGTTGACCTTGACGACGGCTCGCTTATCGTTGCTATGCTAGCATATTCACATAATTTATCCCCTTTAATTGACGCCATTTATAATAAATATTGTACAATATTCAGTGACATATTGGTATGTCACAGTATTTATACTGCAGCAGTGTCTTCCAACAGCTACATTTGCCCATACTAATATTGTGTACAGAGTCAAAGATCAGTGGATTTTAATAAAAAATTGGAGGAGGCCAGAAACAATTACGTTATTGCTATGTCACGTTGTGCATCACTTGCAAAATGATTGCACCATGAAGTTTATACAAATATAGTTTTCCTGCAAGTGGTTGTGGATGAGTGCTAAGACATTGCTATGCAATATGGTATACCTGCCATGCTCACATTTGTTTTCATAAAAAACAAGCGAAAAGTAGAAGCATTACTTATGCTGACAAACTGAAAGAACTTCTTTTGAAGTGAAGAAAATGGTACACATTTTTGAAGTTTGTGCCATTGTTCCAGTCATGTGAATCAGTTGCATTCTGTTTTCTGCTAGCCAGTAAGTTGCTAAGAATTCAATAACATTGTGAAACAAACAGGAAATTCACCTAAAACAGTTGTTCAAAAAAAAGTGTCAGTGTAAACCTAAATCAACTGTTATTATTGCCATTAAAATACGAAATAAAGATATAACACTAAAGAGAAAAGTTTAGGTATTAAACAAAAATATTGAACCAGATAATTTCATTAATAGGTTTGGAAATATAAACTTCTGGTTAAAAAAGAAATACAGCGCCACGATTCAATAATACTAGGGTAAGGAATCACCTGACAACACTGATGCTATCAAATTGCCGATGTAAGATTTGTGTTTTTATTATGTGTTTTTGTTTACTCAATTACTAATATCTCATTATTAGCCAATAGCTGACATGGAAACAAGATCCGGTTTCCAAAAAAAATTGTCAAAGGAAAGGAAAAAGTATGTTTTTTCTCTCCCTTAGTAATAATTATGTAATACTATTAATACTACAAATACTCTGAATCAATACATCTTAGTCATTATTTTTTGTAAGTCACTTCAAATAGTAGAACATTTGGTGCGAATACTAAATATTTTCTTGCAAATATCAACACAAATTTCACAGTTGTAACTGCTTTTCTTACAGCTAAATCATGTCTCAACATTGAGACGTAATTCATAGAAATTCAGCTGCTGTCTCCTGGGCAGAATGCCATTGTTGCATTTCAGTCTGATAGTTCCTGAAGGCTAGCAATTTTTCTTTCATATATTTCAAATGGATTTTAAATAATTTCCAAAATATTGTAAAATATTAAACATGTAACAAAAACTTGAATGTAAGAAACGAACAAAGAAAAATACTGTGATACAGGTAATTCTAATTCTTGTGTGTGATATGCAGATCCTCTTAGCAAATTTCAAAACCTATAATTTGCATATTATTCTACATAGTATTTCAAGCGGCGGCTCATGAAATATCACCCCACAGTGTAATTACGTGTGATTGACTCTACGTGTGAGCGATAACCCAACAATAAGCACTGGTGAGAGATTGGCAGTCAGTGTTAGTTTGCCACATAACGAAGCGAGCGAGAGGTGACGGGAAGTATTATTATTATTATTATTATTATTATTATTATTATTATTATTATTTAAATGTAACACAAATTGAAGACCACTACAAGTAAGAGAGGCAAAATGTAAACGAAAAATTGGTTTGTGCTTATGTGAAGAGAGCTCAAGAAGAGACTGAATCACCTTAACTACGTTCATCTATACTTAACTTTCTCTTCAAAAACATGTGTTTTTTGTGGATAGGAAGTACGAGACTGCAAAGAAAAAGCCTCCCCCAAAATGCAGTCTAATATACCCTGTGAAGAAATTAGCTTTTAGCGAAACTTTTTAAGACTCGCAAGAAATTGCAATGATTTTGGACGTTCTACAGTATATCCCACAGAGGCAGTAAATGACTTGTAAGCTACTAATGCTCAGTATTTTTTTATGTGCAGGAAAGTACTGCACCAGCCCCTTAAAGAAGACACGAACACAAATTATACACAGGCCTTACAAAAATAAGGTAGAATAACTGATGGCAACTATTGTTGATTTTTCTTCGAAATAGGCGAGGAATACCAAATTACCATTAAAGAAATGATAAATGTGATTTATCTACATTTAAAAATAGTAGCAGCACGTCTCCTTGAAAAGTATGGGAGTGATATATTGGTATTAAGTATACCTTACGTTTCAAGAATTTACAGATATTCCACGTGAGCAAATATTTCCCTACTAATTCCATGAGTATCAGTGTGTTACTCATTTGACAATGCCAATTATTTGTTCACAATACTTGTTTTCAAGCACAGTAAACTTGAAACTGGAGCACCACCACGAGATAAAGTTGGCTGGAAAGAACTATTCTTCCGCTTTGGACAGAGCCCCCGAGGAAAGAAAGAAAAAAAACATTTATCAGAAAATTAAAGTTATGATATGCATTTTGTGTTAAATTTTATCTACTTTAATTATTAAATAACAATTGTTTCAATAAAACGCATAGTTTTGAAGATAGAAATGGAAAAACTAAAAAAAGGTAAAAATCTTATGGTATGTTTGCGATTTTTGCTGTGAAGTCGACAGTTTTTTGAGGTGGCAAACTTCAAATTCAAATTTTGAGCACCCTATAAAACATGTAGGACCATTAGAAAAAACATCCAGGATTTTTTCGTGGATCAGGCCCTTTTGAGCACCAATGGAGTAGATTAATTGGTTGAATACATTTTATGGTTGTGTAGGAACTACCAGACACACTGCTCCAACATTACTGAGACGAAGCAAGGGATATCAGACAAACAAGTTCGCCCAATGGAAAAGATGCATTCATGCTTGCGCTGCATGTACCCTTGGATTTTTACAGCAAATAGTATAAATATTCATTTCCCACATATTAAGTTTTTCCTATAAATGTGTTAAATTTTTATCGTGCCATATGGTCCATGCCGATTCCTCTTTACTAGTACTGTGGAGTCTGTGCTATTGGATATGTAATTCCAATGCAATTCCAAATCTTTGTTACACATTTTGAAAAGTTTTTATTTATAGGAGGAAGATATTTACAATAATACTGTTTCGTTTAAAATTGATTTCTACACATAATTAAAAGTGTTTGATTTTATTTTTCAACAATGGAATCGACACTGCAAGTTAGGGTATTTGTTTCAGTGCGCATTGGATGTTGTTACTTCCATGAGGGGGCTGGACTACAAGATTTTGATCCAATAGTGGATTCTGATTTGTCCGTGGGACACTTTTCTATCAATATTCATTGTCTGTTCCAGTGTTCTCTTACATCTTCTATTTCTGTTTTGGATATAATATTTGGAGTATCTTTATCGGTCAGTTTTTCAGGATCGAGAGGAATAATGGACATGCTAAAATTTTCTTCAAAATATTCATTTTTACTGACTTCATCTTATTAACAAGTGACAATTTCACTAATGGTAAACCTCTTTCCATGAAATATTGATCTGTTTCTTATTGAAAGATAACACTGATTTTTTTTTTTATTATTATTATTATTATTATTATTATTATTATTATTATTATTATTATTATTATCGGTAATGATTTCCAACTACAATAATTCACTGCGTATACTTTATAAATAAAATAACAAATACAATGTGAAAATGACTGTAAGAGGCATGAATCATAATTATCTACGGCACAAAATTGCCTAGCATTATGCATTTATACATTACATCAAATAAGTTATCTTCTTTGTATGACAGCACGGTAAATTGCGGGTAAGCTAAGTACATGCACCCAGCCAATGTCCCAAAAATTTGATGCATTACATTTCACTCTCTGCAACTTACATCATACCAAGAATCACATGAAATCAACAATGGAATGTATATTTATATCAAACAAAAGTATAGTATAGAAAGTCACTTACAAGCACATACTTTACTCACAGTCTCTCTCTGAGACTAAATTTTACTAACATGGAAACCAAATATTCACTAAGTTAAAAAAATATTTTGCATAAACTAACATTTCCTCATGAAAAGTTTTTACATTGCCTGTCATAATGATTTTTCTTCCTCTGTTTTCCAAAATAACAAAATTTTCCAAATAGTTAAATTCAAGATATTCAAATTCAAACAAGTGTACCAAAAGCGGGACATTGGCCAGTAATGGGTTAAGTTAAAATAATTTTCTTCTTGTTAATTTAGACTCTAACTTATATAAAATATTAGGAAAGAGTAAAATTGGACATTGTTAAAATTACATAACAGAAAATAATAAAAAATTGGTCCTAATGTAAATTTCTGTTAAAAATTTTGAACATTTATTAGGAAATGGTTTAAGCATATTAGATCATGCAAAGTTTGAAGCTTGTTTTCATCCGAAACTTGTGTTTTCAAGAAACTTCATTAGAAATCATTCGAAGCACTTCTACTCACAAATGCCGTAAAGGATTCAAATACCAGGTAATGCAAATATTAACGATGAGAGGGATTTTTTAAAATATACTTGTTTATTTTTAGAAAGAATAAATCAAAGTGGCTTTTATTTCACAATATTCAGTGCATCTAGCACGTTCTAAACAAAACAATTTGGAGTAGTATTTGAGAAAAACGCATTTGAGCGTTTTTTGAAAATGGAGAATTTTAACCTCGTTTTCATGGGAAACTTTTCAATTTTTGAGAAACTTTATAAGTCGTTTGAAGCATTAGTACTCAAAATGCAGTAATGAATGCAAAGTACCCCCAAAATTTAAAGAATATTTTTCAAAATCCTGCTGCTTCGAGGTATATTAATTGGAAAACTAATAGTAAATGTATAACAAAAGCTCAAATGTATGAAACAAACAAAGAAATGCGATACAATATACAACAATTTTTATATGTAGTAAAATTTTTAATATACAGTAAATTCGGAGCGGGCGACTAAGTTTGTCGCCAAATTACACAAAAATGCTGATATTTTCAAAAAATTCAACATGACTTTATTTGAAGATCTATTTTTGATAAACACATTTCATTAAGAAAAAATATCATTTTATTGTAGTTGTGGGAAGCGTCAACTTTTTAATTTTCGAAAAAATCAGGCATTTCAACGAATATGCACTTTGGATAGCATAAAGTGTCCTTTATGCTATCTAAAAAAATGTCATTTTTTAGGGGAAAAAAAAAGAAGAGTTTTCAAAGAAAAGAAAGGAAATAAAAATTGCCAATGTTTGATACAGAATTTTGCAAAAAATACTCATGTTTTAAAAAAAATAAATATGACTTTACTTTTAGATAAGTTTTGGTGAAAATCGGCTGAACGGTTTAACCTCTAGCATTGTTAATGGACGGACAGACACGTTTTGCCATCAATCAATTTTTCACTATCAAGAACCCCAAAAACATGAATTCTGGCGATATCACATTTTAGGTAACTTTGTTTTCTGTATTTAGCAACTGGGTTTATCCACCTTTTTGTTACCAGGGCCCTGTAATAAGAGATTTTCTGCCAAAAATGTGCAGTTTTTTCGTGGAGCCTTGCATAGCTTTCTCTCTAATGTGTAAGTGGTAGCGATAGTATAAAAAATACTGTGAATAGTTTAGGCGCATGCAGAGCAACTGAACTAATCCTTGAAATATCGATAGAAACTGTTAAAATCAACAGATGTTGAAGGTTTTCTGCAAGCCAGCGATGGTCTGCTCATGTCAGTGAAGTTTGGATTGTGAGAACCTCTGTGTAGGAGGAACATTCATCACAGAGGGAGAAACAGTACTTTTGAATATCAGCTGATAGTATTTCACCATATGAAAGTTGTGAACTGCTGAAAAATTGTTCAAATGTTAATGATGAAGAAAAGTATGGTTAGTGATGTTATAAGGCGGTTCAATTAGGGATATTGAATTGAACTACACCCTCAAGGGGTGCCCAATGAAGTTTCTTGTTAGAGAAGAAAATTGGATTCTCAGAAAGGAGAAAGGAAATTGTTGTATAAATGGTCCTGAGAGTGTGGTACAGTCAGAAAATAAATTGGGAAGGAAAGCGTAAGAAGGGTTATGAGAAGTGCAAATTTCCATGGTAGTTTCAGAAGAAGAAAGTCCTTCATAAGTGAAACTAATGAAAGGTAAGGACTAAGAATGGTGGAATCGCGTGGTTTTATGGGGGTGAGTTCAAAGGCAACATTCAGGAGACGGATGGAAAAATTGAATGGTTTGGGTGACTTGGTATTCATAGAACAGACAGTGAACAAAGAGCAACTGAACTAATCCTTGAAATATCGATAGAAACTTAAAATCAACAGATGTTGGAAGGTTTTCTGCAAGCCAGCGATACCTTAACATCCTTAAAGGAATTTTTTTTTTTTTTTTTAATTCTGAACAAATTAGTCTGCTTCACAATTTTATGTCTTATTAGGATAGCTTCCCCAAACATACAGTGACGGTGCAGCTTTGGTTATTATACAATTACCCCAAAAGTGTTCCATCAATCTGCTCAATCATCCCATCTTAACATGATCTTGAAAATCTGGTATGGCAGTTAGAAAATCTTCAATCAGATCAAAGTATCGTCTGAAGAAGGTAGAGGAGAAAGAATGGATAAATATATCTGCTGAATACACAAAAAAATTGTTTCTAATTATTTATTTGATCAAGGTCATTTGAATGTTTTTTTTATTTTATTTGAACAAGGCCATATTTGTTTGTCATTCTGGGATTATTTTTAAGTACATTTCTTGAAAACTAGAAATATTACAGACAATTTCACTGTGGCTTATTACTTGTCCAAGGATTCCCCCCATTGTAGAGCAAAACTGCATTTCAATATTGTAAACTTTTCGGAAGTAATGTGTGTGGCCATAACTTAATAGTTGGCGTGTCACTGTATATTCATTTGGATTAATTAATTCCTCTGCCATTTGGTCTTCACATATATTCTGGAAAGCATAGTAGACCAAACTAAATTCTTAATAAAACGACTTGAAGCATTCTAATTCTCGATTATTTTATGGGCCAAAAAGAAGGCCAGAATTTGCTCTGTAAGAAAACACACAGGAGCATTGACATTCTGAACTGTTGTGAAAATAGATAAAAGCATTCATTTCCTTCTATTTTCTTATTTTAGAGGAAATGGCCACCTACCTCCGATACGTGAGAAGACTAGATTTCTTTGAAACTCCAGATTATGAGTATCTCAGGAAGTTGTTCCAAGATCTTTTCGAAAGAAGAGGATATGTGGATGATGGTGAATTTGATTGGACTGGGAGAACAATGGTAAGCCTTAAGTTTCTTCAATTATTTACAGGTTTATATATATCAAGCTTGGTTTTCTATTCTTACATTTAAAAGTATTTCACCCTTAATATTGTCCCTCTGTAGTTGCATTGAAACAAATTATTCTTTGCATCTTTTTTCCAACCTTTCTTTTACTCTGTTTTCTTCTTGTTCCTTGTGCATAAAATTTCAAATGCTTTCAGTTTCTCTCTGAATTCCACTCTCCTCTCTTTTGCCCTTATTTAAATTTTTAACTTTTCGTGGCGCATATAATAAATACTTATTTCTCCTCTTATTTTGGTCTTTATTTCACATGTTTTTGGTCATATTTAGTTTTTCTTTCTTAAACATTTTCTTCTTCTTTCTTTTCTTGTTTGGAGCAGTATGGAAGTTCGTGTTTGCCTGCTAATTTGCCTTTTGAACTCATTTTCTGCCCAATTGTTGCTTTATTTCTCTCTCTTTCAATTAGAGAATTTTTATTTAATTATTGCTCTTAGAAAATTAATTTAAAACTGAATATTCTTTGTATTCATGTATACAAATGCCTTTCAATTTATGTTGTTTTGGTATTGCGTTTTTGGCAAATCGAATTAGGTGTAATTTTTACTGGATTTTGTTCCTGTTTTGTGTTTTAATATTCTGATTATGTTGCCGTTTGTATTGGTTCATTTTATTGTGACCTGTGCTTTCTTTTCTACAAAGTACAATCATGCAGTACTTTCAATGCACTTCAGACTACAATCAATGCACTTCCACATCAAGATTAGTTGTCTCTCGCAAACGTGTGTTTCATTATTACAATATATTTTTAAAATATATATATCTGGTCTTGTTACCTGGGTTCATCACTATTCGGTTGCCATTGTCATGAATTGTAGAATCGTAATACTTATTTTAGGCAAGAGAATTGTAGCTGTGGGATTGTACTTTTCATATCCGAGTTGACTTGCATATTCGTTCAGTATAATTTGTAATCATCTACATTCTTTCTCTATTTTCTGTTAAAAACATTCATTTCCAAATTAATAATATAGATATAAAATATTTCAGAGAAGAGACCGTAAAGGAAGTTCTTGCTTCATATGCTAATTTTTCACATTGCCAAGAGAAAATTCACTTCGGTCCTATGTGTGAGGAATGGCAACTTAAAGGATAAATGGGTATACCAGTGATACTGAGTCAGGGAAAAGTAAGTGACTAATTTTAATTTTAACGCGTTGATTTTTTATAGAAACTTTGTGCTTTTATGCAGTTGACATTTGCAAGGGTTAATCTTTCCTCTTAAAATAATTGGTTTTCAAGAAAGTTATATTACAGGAAATGTATAATTGTATTTACACTGAATTATTTTCTTTTACACATACTGCCTTTTGACAAGTTGTAAAACACTGGATTGTCACCGACCTGTTGTGTTAGTAGATTTCAAGTTTTATCTTCATGATAAAATTGAAGTATGATTTTGTTTTTCTTTTAGACTGTCCAGTGTTTAAAATAGTTGCAGCCATATGTGAACCTTAAATAATGCCCATTTGTTATTTATTAAATTATATTTCTTTTAAATAGACGTACGAAATATTATTTTCCAAGTTGTAATGGCTTTATGGCTGAATGTTGACCTTCTCCAATTTTGTCCGTCAAGAAAATGAACAGTTTATTGCTCATATTCCTTCTAATTATACAATGAAAAGTTTACTCAATGTAACATTTTTATTGCTTATTTCACTTCAATGGGCATATGATTTTATAAATAGATGTCTTTTTGCTGTAAAGTTTAAAGGTGGACTCACAGTTTCCAAAATTTATCAAATTTGACAATCGTGGAAGTCAAAGGTGGAGGGAAAAATTTCTTATGGGGCATCATGGGCATATCATTCCAGTTTTAGGCTAATTGATGAACAATTTCCAGTAAGTAATGAGTATTTTATATTTATGATTGTTGCAAACGATTATGCTGAAAATTAAAGTTGGTAAAATAATATCAGGAACTGTAATTTGGCTTTGTTTTTCATTAGGATAAATTTTGGCTTTCTTGAAATTGTTAATATATTATTAACCAGTTAAATTCAGTAAATAGTAAAATTTACCATTTTTTTCCATTTGCAGTAGTCCAAAGCTATTGGAATTTGAAAAATTTAGTTTTAAAATTTCAAATAAACTGTTGACTGAAATGAGCCCATGACACATGAGTTTCTCTGCTTTCTAGAAAGCCTAATGAGGAAGAGGTAGAACATTTAAAGAAAACCCATTTTGGCAATAAACGAGTTCAAACTTCTGCAATGGAGTAATTTCATACCAAATTTGATTGTAATAACCGGGTAAATTAATAGGAATTGCATCATTGTAAGATCAGGGTAGCATTTAGTGTGGATTGGCAGTTGTTTGATTGTTTACTCTCTTTTGACCGTGAAATTTCATTTTCTGCATTTTACAGTGTAATACTGTAGAATTTACTTTAGCCAGGACTGTGGTTAATGTTCACATTAGATGGATTTCCACATTTTACTCCTTCTGCTTGGAGGAAGTTTCACTGTACTTGTATTATATTTCGAAACCTTGTTCACAACGTCAGAATATTCTGGTATGTTAATTTCACTGTACAGTGCTAAAGTTAAATGTTAGTACATTCCTTCTTAACAACCATTACATATTGTTTTGAAGAGCTGTACAAGATGGAAAAGATTCCTCTAAAACTTCAAAGTAATTATGATTGAAAAAATAGTTAACACCAGAAGTATACCGAGATTACCCTTCACATTGGCATTACAACCA
Organism: Teleogryllus oceanicus; assembly: GCA_964035755.1. Classification (NCBI taxonomy): domain Eukaryota; kingdom Metazoa; phylum Arthropoda; class Insecta; order Orthoptera; family Gryllidae; genus Teleogryllus; species Teleogryllus oceanicus. The sequence continues at coordinate 33,169,386 of CAXIVR010000011.1, read as the reverse complement.
GAATATTTATCACTTTACAAAAAATTATGAATTGTGGAGAATAATTTTGGTGAGATAAAAGAAATAAATAAAAATTCATTATGTAATTACTACAGATCTGTATTTAAGAAGTTATACTTTCTTGTTCTTAAAACATGACAGTTACATTGAAAAACTAATTTAATAATAACTAAAAGGCAATGAGAACCTACTGTGATGAATTATTGTTTGAAATGAATTTTACTTGATGAATGTAATAGTAAAGTGCCAAAAAATTGTTGCTCTAGCAGGTGATGAGTTAAAGGGAAGTGCATTGATTATATAATTCAATTCTTTCTACTGCTGAGATATGTACATTGCAGAGACAAAGGCAATGGTTATTTTTTTTACCTCATTCATTTGATGTGGTATTTTCATTTCTAAAACGTCTTTGAATTGCATGTGATCTTTGCTAATTTTTGTGTTAGCCTTCAAATTTCCACATAATGCGTCTCTTAAGGAATGCTCCACCCTCTCACATTGGGAAAACTAAATCTGATAAGGTTTGTATGGATTTACATTGATCATAACGTTTTTGTCGCATCTACTGATCATTTCTCTGATGAATGTTTTGTTTAGAATAAGGTAGCTCTTTCGTTTCATTAAATATTTCCCACTAATATATCTTTCTGAGTTTATTTAACTGCTGAAGTATTCAAAGTTATATGGCATGAGAAATGCAAAATTAAAATTCAAACTCATAAATAACACTTTTGGAAGAAAGGTTTGCATTGACGTAAAGATCATTCAAATACTGTTGATTCTCGTCTTTCTCCTACTACTCATCTTTACCTACTATAACATCAGAACCATTTTCAAATTGTTACAATCAGTATCTTTCATTCCTTTTTCCTGGTAGTTCAAGTATCGTATCTGTGAAGGGAGCAGCATGTACACTACGCGGAACACTCGGTATAGTTTTCAGTCTCTCAAAACTGCATAAGAAAACGAGTTTCTTGATGCACGGAAGTAGGACACTGACAGCGAGAGTCTCCTAATTTCTTGAATTTTATATAAGTTCTAAATTGGATCTGTTGAGGTGTAATAACCAAAATGTAGAATTTAAATCTGTGATTCTTCAAACACCTTTAGAATTTGAAAATTCATTTTTTCTTAATTTATTTTTAAATATTACATTGAGAGTATATCATGAAGAGTATATTATATATTTGAGATGTATTAGTGCCATATGTATTAATATTAGACTCGAAGACTTTACCTAGTACCACCTCTTTTACTGCATTACTAGATTGTTAAATGTCCAAATATCTTAAATATATTTTTTCAGTAAAAAGACACCTGAAGTATAAGTATGGAATATTAGGAGTATTATGCAGTATTTGTTAAAACATGACTTGATTATTATGAATATTTTTTGTTGTCTGTATAAGACATTTATTAATTATTTCTGTACTGTCAAATTGGTGACAGGTGAAATAGAAATTGCTTGCTCAAAATCTGGTCAGCCTTCTGGAGGTAGTCTGCTTACAATGTTCTGTTATCTTTACAACTTGCTATTAAAGTATTTTACCAACAATACAGATTTAAATTTTTGTTTATGAGTTTATAATGATACAGGGCTTCTCGATGTGAAACTTTAATTTTGTTCATACTTTCTGTTAATAGAAACCTTAGAAATTTAATAGACAAAAATCGAGGCTTATAGAATGTCTTCATTATTTCATTGTGTAAAATCTACACTAATTTAAGTATTATTTGCTTCCATTAATTAAAAACATTTAGCTGTTGTTCCCTGTATTGTATTTGAAATATGGAAATTTTGCATGGTAACTTAATACATGTACTCTTTATATTACTGCACAGGCTCCTGTTGTATCCAGTGCACGATAATCATATATTAATGATTATTCAGTCATGAGAAACATTATAATAAAAGAAAATTGAAGTTCCATGCATATTTTGAAAACTGGGCACTCATGTTTTCTGTACCAGACCTTGTATGTATGTAGTATCATATTTCATGCAAAATTAGTATACTTTTTAAACCTATTAGATTCAATGTTAGAATATTAAATATTTATTTTCTATTTAAAGTTTCCAGCGTATATGCAGTATTCCCTTCTATGACCTCCCTTCCCATTATGTATTGGTCCTTGGAGAAAGAGAGAGAGAGAGAGGGGGAAGAGGACTGCTTTGTGGCAGTTGAATGTGGAAACTATAGAGAAGATGTGCATAATCAACTCGTAGAGAGCTGTGTTTTATCACTGAATGTGCTGAAGTATAGTGTGCACATTTGCAAGATACATTGAACTTAATATTATTGGCTGTAACCTTTTTAATGTATATTGTAATGATTTCTCAAATATTTTTATGTATATTTTTTTACCAGATTTACTTCAATTTTTTTACTTCACTTTTGTAATATGAAAATGTATATTAGTTTTTTTGAAATTTTGTGAGTTATGTTTTTTATGTACTGATACACTTTAAGGTGCATATCGGTTAATTATATATATGAAAGTAAATGTTTGTTATTCCAATTTGATAATGGAGGGAGGGGGATGTTCAGCATAATATTGAATGTTTCTTCAGTGCAATAATTCTCAGAGAATGGTCAGTAGAAGAATACGCTAGGATAAAAGGTATTGTTGTTTTATTTTGGTTTGTAGTCTTTCTAGGTTTTTTATTCAATTTCAGTCATATGTTCCTTAATTACATTTAATTTGATTGGTGATTTGTGTTTAAACTTTACCTGAAAGTATAATAAAATTAAATTGCAAATTTTTGACAGAGTGGCCACTTTCTGGAAAACAAACTACTGAAATGCAGAGTTCTCAGACAAGCACAAAATTTAACAATTTTGTGTCGTGTAATTTATTCAGATATTTCATGATATTCCAGAAAAGCAGTGAATGCTATGTATGTTTTATTTATATTAATAGGCACACACACAAATGTGTAGCATCCCCTCTAAATATGTGTAATATTTTAGGAAAGATTAAGGTTTTTTTAAAAATTTATAAAAAACCAACACCACAAAATCTCGTAAGTGTATTATTACCGAATAGGACCCCCATTCCTTTGCTGCATCAAATAAATTTAAGATGAAAAACAGAAAGTCGCAGATGATGACACATTTGGAAAATTAGATATTCACACACCACCTATTACATTACTTGGCAACAGCATTACTATTGGACATAATTTGGACAAGGTGCATCCTATGTCCTTAACCACGTCTCTTGGAGAAGACATGAGCCAAGTTCTTTATTCTGTAATCTACATAATGAGAGTTCTTGGATGTTCTATTAAGTTTTTGGAAGGTTTCCTCACTCCTAAACACACTCCTCCCAAAAGGGTTCCAGTGAGAATTTCTATATGCTTCAAAAAATTACTTACAAAGTGATGTTTTTTGAGATTGCAATTTTTTGTGGCAAATATTTGGGGCCGTTTTATTTTATTATTATTATTATTATTATTATTATTATTATTATTATTATTATTATTAGTTTTAATTATATTTTTGAGTTTCTGCTTTTCTGGGTAGTATAGTAACTATTCAAAACTTCTTATTCATCTGACAGGGGAACCATTCTACTATCCACTGCCATGTTTATGCTGCCAATATTTATAAAAGTATTTCATTTTAAAAAAGTAATATAATAAAAAAAAATTAACCAAATCTGTTAATCTGGAAATTTGAAAAAAAAATTTTTTTTAATTTGCTGGTTAACATATGGGAACATGCAGGCGAAAATGCTGTGAAACATGAAAAAATATTTAGGAGATCTTATGAGGAACATGCAGGGAACATTTGACTTACATTTAGGAAATGTGGGAAAGAATTTAAGGAAATGTGCAGGAAACATACTGGGAGAGTGAGAGAACATGTATGTGTGTGTGTGGGGGGGGAGTGTTGTCAAAGTTATCTTTCATTGAGCAGCATTCTACAAAATGATCTTTTTGTACCTTGTATTACATTTTTGAAGATTTAACTCCTTTAGGTACCCCACCTTTGTAGCATGCGTAGGCGATCAGAATTAAGTAGAATCTCAAAATTTTGTGGAAAATTAAATGACCATTCACTAGGCCTGTCATGATGAGCCTACAGTGCTTTAATAAACAATTCAGGGGCTGAGCACCAATGCTGGGATTCAGTATAAAGCTAGTTTCATTTTTAAAACAATGATTCACAAAGCGTGGAATGTTTGCACGGGTTCTGCTAATTAGTTATTATTTACGTAAAATTTGCCTTCAATTATATTGCAATTTACAATGGGGACCGCTGTCAACCCCACCCTCCCCATTTGGTGTTCTCCAGATATGGGAATGGCATTGGTATGTAACTGGTGATGTCATTCCCCAATGTTAGATCTTTAAATAATTTCTTGTGCCCTTTTTTTAATTTCGTTTTTAAATATAATTAGTTTTATTTTAACAATTTTCACAAATACTACAATAACATAGTTTAGAATATTTATGCAGAACAACAGTTCTTTACATAACAAGAAGGCTCTTCCTTGTGTTAGATTAGGTGGAATAATATTAATAATTAATATTTGCATTTTTTGGTACTAATGAATGTGTGCTGTTGTAGGTCCACTAGTTTCCAATTTCTATGGCATTTAAGATTAACAAATTTTTTGTGAATGCAAGAACAGCATTAGTAGGATTATTAATATTCAAAATGTTGTTGTTTGTATAGGAATTACTATGTCAAAATATTACAAAATTATGACTTCTTTGTTCTGTTTCTGTGCTAGCTAGGATACTTAAATTTTGAAAGTTGAAATTTTGAATTTTGCAGTTTTAAATATTCAATCTCATTTTGCACAAAAGCAGCTTTATCCCCTTTTGCTGTGATTGCGCCCTACCAAATTATTTACGTACTAAGCCTATTTTACAATGTATAAAGAAACATTTTCTGAACTGTAATCAAGTATCCTTTGTGGGTATCAATGTGGGCTTGTATGCCTGGAAATTGAGAAAGGGTCCTTAATAAATCCCATATTCTTTGGGAGGAATTGGTTTTACTTCTACTTTGACAGGTACTTTACTTCTCAAAATCTTACTATGATTTACAAACTGAGAAATTCTGAGAATTAAAATATATTTCATCCATGACTACACCAGAAAGATTTCTCTATCTTATTCTAATACTTCCTTGCTTTCTTGTTGAGTTAAAATATTCTTCAATGTTATGTATCTATTCCCTTGTCGCTGTCCCCCTCCCCCTTATTCCGTTTATTCTTCTCCTCTTTCTGCCCTAACTCTTTTCCTTTTCTTTGCCATCCACATAATACAGCAGTACATATTCATATCCCTTTTAACACCTCCAAAAACAATATGATTTTGCCTTGCATTGTTGATACCTGTTTGTGCAATCACGGTTCAGAAACTTTGTCAACTTCAACTGATCAATCTTAATGACAATATACATGTTTATTGTCAAGAACTTGAAGGGTAGAAAGTCGCAAGTTGAATGAAGCAAATACAAAGAAGAAAAAATTCTGATACAATTCTTCAGGGGGGGGGGAGAATATAATTACCGAATTTACCCGACAGCAAGGCTAAAGAAAAAAAGTCCCCTAAGGACTCTTTTCATTTTTAACTAATTTTAACAATTCATTCACAGACAAAACTAATTGTCTAGATGAGAAAGCCAAATATTTCTCTCTTCTGATTGTTTTCTCCTTCTTCTTCTTCTTCTCCTTCTTCTTCTCCTTCTTCTTCTCCTCTTCTTCTTCTTCTTCTTCTCCTCCTTCTTCTTCTCCTCCTTCTTCTCCTTCTTCTTCTCCTCCTCCTTCTTCTTCTCCTTCTTCTTCTTCTCCTCCTCCTTCTTCTTCTCCTTCTTCTTTCTTCTTCTCCTTCTTCTTCTCCTCCTTCTCCTTCTTCTTCTCCTCCTTCTTCTTCTTCTTCTCCTCCTCCTCCTCCTTCTTCTCCTCCTCCTTCTCCTCCTCCTCCTTCTCCTTCTCCTCCTCTTCTTCTCCTCCTTCTTCTTCTCCTCCTTCCCTCCTTCTTCTTCTTCTTTTCTTTGTATAATTTTAATTTCCCAATTGCTTCATCTTCACTTGTATCCTTGTTTCTTTCTGGTCCTCCTCCCATACACCACTTCCCTCGAGACTTTTGAAATCCTGTGAAACTTTTGCTGTGAATTGCATTTTTTGTCTTTTATCACATGCCTCCTATGATTGTTCCCTTGTGTACTACCAAATTTTCTTCCTGTTATGGTTTCATGTAGTACATGGTTTGCATTTCTTGAACCACCATTAACTTGATTGTTTAATGTGTGATTGAGTTGTGAACTCCAAACTCAATCCCTGTACCTCAACAAAATCTGACACAATTTTAATTCATTTTCATGTTGGATTTTACTTACTACAGAGTTATCGTTTGATATACTCTTACTAATTGCCTGTTCAAAAATGTTGATTATTACCCAGCACATCCATGGTGGATGCCAAGAAAACATTCATCAATAAAATTAGGTATTATATATGCATGGGGCTTATTATATCCTTGAACGCTTTCTTCTGCATCTTATTCTTTCATCTGCTTTAAAGTTTCTCAACAGTGAAGGGCAATATAAGAACATTTATTCCAATCAGCCAGGCTTAATCTGAATGTAAGAGGACTCCATAGTTTTCAAAAGCGTTTTAAGAAAAAAAAAATTGAAGTTGTATTCAGGTACATATGGTTTTTTTTACATGCAAAATGTTTTTTATATAAAAAATGAATTTTTTAAAAATTCCAGATTTTACTGTTTTTTGGGGTGTATATTTATTTCAACATCCATATGTGCAGATTGAACCTAGCTCATTATGTTCTTTGTATAAATGATATAGTGAGTAGTTTCAATTATTTTAATAGTAAAATGGAGTTTAAGAAGGGGGATTTAATAATTCACTTCATGAAGAAGAGGGGAAAATTGAAAATTCAAAATAAAGTGGCTACCCTGTAGAACATGTGAAAATATTTGTTTTAAATTTGCTTATTATAATATTATTCATTCTATTTAAAGTTTGTTTTATTCCCTTGTGTTTGTACTATATTTTAACACTTTTAATTTTCAAAATTTGAATTTTTTTTTTTCTAATGAACTTTCTGTTTTCTTTTAGTCTACACCTGTTGGTTCAATACAGACAGGTCATGAAATTGTAGTATCTCCTAACAGAGAACGCCATCCACAAGCAAATAAGGTAAGAATTGAGTTCGAATTACTCACACATAAGTTAATGTTTCAATATCAAATTACATTGAGAAATTTTTCACCTCTATTTAACTGGGTTTTCCCCCCCAAATTTCAGACATTTCAATATTACCTTCTATATCCATGTACAAAATTTTGATAATATTGATTGCAACAGAAGTGGGAAAAAAAATATTCCATTTAAAAAAGTATATGATCGTTAATATCTCCACAAATGGAAATTACTCCAATTAACAGCCTTATGTAATATTGGTGATGTGAAATGGTGACAATTCAATGTACCAGAATGAAATGTCATGAATGAAATTTCATTGAAAACTGAAGTAACTTGCAGTTGAGCATTCAAAGTGTGTCACTTACAGCATGTTGTTTTTCTTAAATTATTTATTGCTATAAATGGTAGATGGGGATATTTGTACTTGTAAGTCTTGATGTTGCAGATAGCATTCTTTAGTTATTTTAGCTTTAGATACAAAAATGTGAGAGTAAAACTAGAAAGTTCACTGAAATGTGGAGAAGCACCCCTGTCAATTTGCTCTTCCCACTCCTGGCTGGACCTGGAGGATTTCTTACTTGATGTAGCTGTTAGTTGTAAAGCTTACGTGCAGCATAGTTGGGGACAATGGATGTCAAAATACTTGCCGTGGTTTATTTTTGATTTACTGAATCAACATTTGTAGGGTTAGATAACAATGTTAATACATGATACATTTCATGACTTAGTACATTACTAGTCTTGGTCATTAGTTGTCTCTGGTGTGTAGAACATGAATGTTTTAATGAATGGTGCTATATTTTGTTACTAAATTAGTAAGAAAGTGAAAAGGATTTAATAAAACACCTTGGTAAATGAAAAAAAGGAGAAATTCTACATTCTATAGTTTGTGCAATTGTATAATAAATTAAGTGTAGAACAAGAATTGATCAATATTATTGAGATCAGTAACATTAGGATTCTACGGATGTATTACTATCCAAAACGTTCTTGAAAAGAGGCAAGTTATCACATTGCAGTTGTCTGAATGAGAGAATTCTGAGTGATATGAATGTTTAAAATGGATGGCAATGTGGACATATGCCATATTTACCCGAATATAAGATGACACATGTTTTTATAACTGGAAATTGATTCCCAATAATTGAAATGGAAAAAAGAAATCACATCTTTTCAGATTGTGGAGTGTTAACCACACCAAATTAAATCTGCATGTTGTGATGACCCCATTCGAAGTAGTTGCCAAATATTTTAAAATTCGACATGATAAATGCTTGTTTTTGCAGTAGATTGTGTATAAGACTTCTGGGCAAACTTGCAAAAATATATTTCGGAAAGAGGTGACATGGAATTGGGTTTTGGTTTATTCGGAATGGAGTGGATTTCTACATTCTTAGATATTTTCACAGGTTGAGTTCGATTTTCCATTTGAGAGACCAGTCGTCAATTTTATGTTTGAATTTTCTTTACCAGTCATTTTTGATTGATTGGACATGTAAACGGCATACAATGGTTTAACGATGTCGGCTAAGTCAATATCTAGATACAGGAATTCCAAAACTTTCTTATATTTTCTTTTAGAATATCTATGTCTACTGGTGAAATAATAATTCTTAATTCAAGAATTTGAAATAATGAGATTTTTAGAATCTTTGGGATGGATCTGCAAGAAATTACATTTCCCACCAGGGGAGGAGAATTGTTCAATAACATCTCGTTTGTCTGGTTAGATGGAATAGAAGGGGACTAACCATGAGGTACCATCAGACTGTTACTCAGTTAAATATAAGAATTATGTTTTTTGTAATTTGGAGCCGTTTTTGAGAAAATCTTGTTATTGTAATTTTTTTAAATTGCAAATGTTGCATGCACTATTGCACGAAACTAAAGTTTTCAAAACATCAAATTTTCAAAATTTTATTTGAAGGAAAAATCTCTCTTTAAAGTTTGTAGTTGTAGGAAGACGCCGAAAAATCCAAATTTTTGCAATTTTTGAAAATTCAGAGTTAACCGCGAAAATCTAACCTATGCCAACTGTATTATACTCTATTCTAACAAGAAATTTAAAGAAAAAATTTGGAGCCCTTTTTGAGAAAATTTTGAAAATGTCCGCGGAGCTTCATGTAAAGTATCCCCAAAAGTTAATGAATGTTTCTCAAAATTGCAGAGCTTCGCCTCAGGGCAGATTGGCAGGGGTTAATTCAGATTGAAAAAAATCTTACGAATAATTCAGGCGCTAGTGTTGTTCACATACGATGGACGGACGTTTTGAAAGAAGCACTTTTTCGGTATCAGGGGACCCCAAAACGTGTTTTTCCATTAAAATCTTGAAATCGATTTTCCGCAGCATTACATAACTTTCTCTATACTAGGTATATTACTCCGTATGTATTCGAGAAAGTAAAAATGTACTATTCGTTTGGCATATACACTTGGCAAACATTTTATCGTCTACTCTAGGCGTAAATGCTTATTTCCACCAGTATTCAGATCTCAACTTGTTTGAGGGGTTAGTCATAGTACATCATACACTAACATTCCTTGATTTGTAATATTGAGTTAATTTATTATTGCCTTATTATTTATTGACATCATAGCAAATGAAGCATGGGAAATTCGAATTTACCATTTCAATTCTTTTCCATTCAGTTCAAATGCCACAAATTTTTTACCAGTGACAAATTATTGTTCTTAATCAGACTGAGTTCCAGCGCCGTGAAATCTAAAAAGAAAGTTCAGGCAAATGCTGCTGCAAAAAATGAGCTATTCCCATGATTTCTCATGAACGGAGATCGTTTTGACATTTATGAAGTATATTTTTCGGTTTAAGAAGACAAGTATGTATATTAATTGAAATTCCAAGAAAAATATGCTTCATTAAGAATAATAATCAATAAAATATGAATAATAACTTAAATATAACTGACATTAATGCAATAAGCTGTATAAAATCATTGAATTTCTGTTCAACTGACTTGTGTACATTTGGTAATTAGCTTATTATAGAATAAAATATATAATTAAAATAATGTTTAAAATTATTAATCATAATTAAAAATTAGATTTTTCATGAACTTCCAGACCTTAATGAGAAGCATTCTAATATAATTTGAAACAGCTGTGTTGCTATTTTGCAAATTGCCAGTAAGTCAAACGATGTGCGGGAAATTCGAATTTACCATTCAGAGGATTTTTTAATTTTTCATAATGCAGGATTTGCACCGAAAATGGGACCAGTACCGCTTTCTTTACCGTTCTTTGTTACAAGCAAAGCAAACATTTAACTGTACATTATGAGACGATGATGTAATGATAGGTATTAATACAAGATATTACGATACGAGCGAGTATCGTCAACTTCGCACGAGTCTGTTAATACATATTAAATCGAGTTTCACACGGTACTTGTTCTACGGCTTTTATAAGTTAAACTTTTACATTGAATTGTTTCATGGCGGTTGACATATAGGATTCAGCCAAGGCCACCCAACCCTACCTTTGCATGCTGCCGCAGGGGGCTCTGGTTACCAGTCTGCCTGCAAGGGAGTACTGGGCTAGTCAAATAGGATCAAAGTGAAATTATGATCCCATTTATTTTAAATAATAATGCACAAAAAAATTACTTATAAAATAAATTAAAACTGACAAGCATAATAAAATACCAAAGGCAATTTTAATGTACACAATCGAATGAAACCTTTACTAAAACGATTCTCAATGATTTAGAGTCAATACTTCTTTTGTAAACTTCTCTGTGATTGGTCAAGAACCTGTACCATAATGAAATCTGTAGTGTAATGAGTAGGGGGCAGATTTTAATGTGGTGTTTTATTTATTTATTTATTTTACTTTAGAACAATGCCTTTGAATAGAAATTCATTTTAGTTATGTCAAAAAAAACCCTTTTTTTTTTAATGTCATTTTAATGGTACTTGCTTCAAATAAATATTTTACGAAATGCAGCAAATATTCTCCACAGAATTTCTGAGTAACCTATTCGATTTCTTTGCTCATATATTGTAATGTCAACCGTTGTGAGTACCTAATCTAAGGTTGTGACTCCTATCGATGCCACTGCCAGTTTCCCTATTTGGGGATAAATAAAGACAAATTTTCTTATAAAAAACAGTCCAAACCAAAAATATGCAAGCTGAGTTTACTTCAACAAAAGGAAGAAGCCTCGATTAAATCAACAAAATATCCAATAGAGTTGTTCATCAAGTGTTTTGATTAATTTTTTTACGTCATTATTCTTTGTTTTTAGGGCATTTTTAAAATATTGTAAGAGCATTTTATTGATAGGTTTTGTTAGTGGTTTGTCATAAAAATCCGCCCCCTAGTAATGAGTAGTATTATGCAACTGGTTGCAACCAACAACTGACAGCATTATTCAATGGGAGTAGAAAAAGAAAAATTTGGAGCCATTTTTGAAAAAATATTTGTTTAAAATTTTAAAACTTGCCAATGTTTCAAGCAAAATTACGCAAAAAAAAACTTATTTTTGAAAAATTGAACCTGACATTATTTGAAGACCTGTTTTTGATGACAACATCTCATAAAGAAAAATATTATCTTCATTACTGTGAATGTAGGAAGATGGTGACAAAATTTTAAATTTTGCAATTTTCAACAAATTAGGGATTTCAACTAAAGTTGGTCCACCATTCTCTTATGACCTTCACACTGTCCAACAATAAAATTTAATCAAAAAATTTGATTCCAGTGTTTTGAAAATGTCCCAGGGGCTTCATGTAAAGTACTTCTCATAATTAAAATATGGGTTTCAGATTCAAGGGGCGACGACATCAGCCGGATCAATTGGAGAATAGTTGTTTTGGAGAAAATAGGCTGAACGGTATAGCTGCTAGCATTGTTCATAGATAGATGGACAGACGTTTTGCCGTCATTCAATTTCTCTGTATCAAGGATCCACAAAACATAGATTCTGATTACACATGTTAGAGGAAGTAATTTACTACATGTAGGGACAAAATTTATCCACATTTTTGTTACCAGGGCCCAGTAATAAGAATTATTGTGTCGAAAATTCGCCTTTTTATCCTACAGCTTATACTTTCTCTGTACTGCATAAGCAGTAGGGAGAATATAAAAGGGGCAGTCAGTAAATCGCAAAAGATAAGTTTGTTAGTTGTGCAGCTGAGCTGTTGTAATGAATGCAGTACGTTTACAAATGAGAAACTGTATAACGGTCTCTTATGGAGGATGTAGGAGAAATGCCTCGAAAGTAGTAAAGCCATATGCTGGAAGGTATCCTGGTCAGTGGCGAATAATGTATGTTACAAAGAATATTATCAAAATCATTTGCTCTTCGATGATAGGAATAGGAGAAAAGGAAACAGAAAGGGATGTGCCACAAACAATGACACTTTTCTCACTAAGTTCTGGTTGCTGTTGCAAATAATCCTCATGTTAGCACTAATGAGATTGCAGAAGGCTCTGATATAAGTCAAGAGAGGTGTCTGAATTCTGAGGGTCAGTAAGTTTCAATTCTTGTGCATGTCATTGCATCCAAGAATTGCAAGGTCTTGACTTTGAGGAACTTGGGAATTTCTGTTGATTTACTGTAGAGGAATTACGAGATAATCCACAGTTTTTAAGCATGTTCTCTTTACTGGCGTATTTGTTTGAATTAGTCTCTTTTAAGTTTTGATATAAAATTTTATAAATATGAAGAAATGAACCAACACTTCTCAAAGCTTCCTTCTTATGTTATCAGAGGAGGAGTATGACATTTCAGAGACTTCTGCTTTCACTACATGAAAATAAACAATGTTTACTCTTCATATAAAATAGTATTCAAGAAAGAGTATTGTAAATAACAGGGGGATGGTGATTTCATTGATTTTTATATTGTTTTCTTTAAATTTTAGGCATCTTCTTCATGGTATCTATTTCTTAGAATCTGGATTCCCGATCTATTGATCAGCACATATCGTATTTATTTTGCAGGGTGGAGGCAAAGGTGTTCCAGCATGGCCAGATGTTCCAAAGCAGCAGTCAAATGCTTTAGGGAACTTGACTCCAGCTGATCGTCACGGTTCTGTTCAGGTATCAGTCTGTTGAAAATAAAATTGTTTTATTTAAATTTTTGTTTCTTCTTGGTGATATTTGGACACTTCATTATTTTAGACTTTGATTTCAAGTTAAACTCAATGTGGTTCAATGAAAAATCCTTTCATATACTGGAGTAAGACTACAGTTTTATAATTTCCTGTGTAATATTGCCAACAAGAAAAAACAAATCCTATTAATTTGCTGCAAATCCAAAAATTTTGCTTAATCACATTTTTGTTTCTTTGAAAAATTGTTGTTGCACATTTCTTGGGATTAGATTCTTGTAAATTGGGGCTATGTTGGGCAAATCCAGACATTCTCAGTATTTTCAATTATGCTGTTCTGCTGTAGTGTGCATTCTTAATTGAATAATTGAATTTTACATACATTACGTGCTTCATGTGTAAGTGTTGCAATTTCTGCAGATATTTTTAAATCGTTTAGAACCCGAATAGAAAATTGGAGATGCTACAACAGCATGTACTTTCTCATACTAGGTAACGGTTAGGAAATACTATAATACCTTCATTTCTGTCATTATTAACACATCTCAGTCATCACTTGTAAACTGCGTACAAATCGTAAAACATTCGGTGATAATTCTTTAACTCCAATACATCAATACAAATTGGGCTAAATTATATACAGCTATAATGCCTCCCAACAGTGAGAAGTAATTCTCAGAAATTCCAACTACTGCGTGGCATTCCAATCTAAAATCTCCGGAAGGCTAGCAAATAGACCGTGGGGAATTCGAAAATTCTCAAAATTATGCCGAACTTTACATATTAAAACAAATTAATGACCTTTTTTAAAGAACAACTTTTTTTTAGAACCATTTTCATTTAACAAAATGTGAGAGAGTTAACGCAAGTTTTGTTTATATTACTTTAATTTAACCCTTTATAGGACAAAACGTTTTTGGTAAAAATTTTAGAAAAATAATTTTATTACATTGCTTATAACTTATATAAGTATATGTTGTAGTTATAATTATATTTTCATTTTCTTGGGATGTGGGCGGAAAAAATGCATGGTTCAAATACAGACCTCTATCCATTTTGGGTGGGGCTTGAACAACTATAGATGATTATTTAAAAGACCTCCTTCTTATACCAGGAATAATAAAATGGAAAAATGGGACATTTTCTACGAAATACAATATGTTCTAGTATTCATTATAAGTTGAAAGCAGTCTACGTATTAACTGAACATAACATCAGTACGTTTGGGACTAACATACAGATTAGATTCCCCAACAAATATTCTAAGATGGAGATAGAAAAAAGAGAATTTTGCCAGAGGAGATTCTGAAATGATATTTGGCAATACACCATGAACATCCGAATCACCTCAACACTCAGAATCGTCAGCTTAATCATTGGCCATCGACCAATACTGAAACACTAGGCTATAAGATGCAAGCTTTCAAATTTCCTTTTGCACATTCTGTTCCTGGCGATTCCTGGAAATATCAGTAATGTTTCATCCTCCTGAAAGTTGTTTCTGCCTTGGATTGTATCAAAGGAAATGCAGGTTATCACAAGGGCTCTATGAGCGATGCACCTACCAGCTTAGGTTGTCAATGCTTTGCAACCCCAGACACAAGCAAGATAAAGTGAATTATAGAGAATTGCAACAGCTTGCAACAAATTGACGAGTAATGGATTCTGCAGGTAAAAGATTGGGGAAAGGATTCAAAAATCTCAAAGGTGTTCAGTAAACAAACAAAATGTGCCAAGGATCCAAATTCTGTCTCACAATCCCTCCCAGGTTCATTTGCTAATAACTGGTTAACCAGACACTAAATCTGGTTCATACATATTGTGAACCACATGTGTGTTATCTAAATATAACATACGTATTGCATAGACCTTCATTTGTATCTGGTATAGCACTGATATAGCACTACAAAAACCTAATAAACGACCTTCCAGTTTCGCTATTACACCCATGGTTTTCTTTGCTGTATTAATTATATTCTCATTTGGATTTGATAAAATTTATCTGTAATGTAGAAAACCTAACTGGTTATCGTCTTCAGTGTAATGATTTTAACTTGTTCACTCAAAATGGCAGCAAAGACACGTCCCAAGTGGATGGTGATCAGTTAAATGTACAATTTACATCAATTGAGATCTTGGGAGAAAAAAAAGAAGAACAAGATAAAATACACATTTATTACTTTTCATCTGTCATTCATTAAACAGGCTTCCAATCAGGTATCCCCATATCTATCATTATTCCAGTAATGCTTTGTAGCAGTCTGTGAGAATGAATGTTTTCTTTTGAATAAGGTGCTGCAGGGTGTGCTAGATTGAGAAACTCTACTTTTTGATACAGAATTAATTAGTGATAATGCCCCTAATAGTTTATGTGATGTTTCAAATTCTATTTAGTTTTATTGTATTTGTAGAACTTTAATTAAATGTATTCTGATTTTATTTCTATTTTTTTAAGGTTGTGAGTTCAACAAATGGAGAACTAGCCAATGATGATCCTACTGCTGGTCATTCCAACACTCCTATAACAGCTCCAGCTGAAGTTGAAATAGTGGATGAAACTAAGTATGTATGCTTGTTTATTCACATAATGCTCTTAAAGCTTGATAGGTCAGTCAGTGCTTCTTAGATCAAGACTTAGTCTTAAAATTCAGGGGTGTTAAAATTGAAATTTTACTTAGTTTTGTGCAGAAATTATATTTTATTTTAAATACATTAAGGAGGATAGGCAGTTTGAAGACATGCTGTTAGGAAAACCTCAGAATTGAGGAAATCAATAGTTTAAGCTATTAATTATGGCCATAATGTTTCTCATTAACCCAACTGTTCTGGCCATGGTGGCATGTGAAAAATGTTTACGTGTTAACACATCTTGAGAGCCTCTGCTCATGTTTGCACTCGCAGTCAGACTACTGTTCGCAGCCTCTGGATGTCTAAGCATGCAAGGCCATTTTCTTTGTAATGTATTTCACAAGGGTATATTGATTTCTTACTTGATTTTAGCTGCATTCGTGTGTGGTTCTGCTTATTTTTATGGTTTGCTGGTCTCGCATATGTAAGAGTTCAGGGTTTTCCTCCACTAGTCTGGTCCAGTGCTATTTATATAAGAACGACCAAGTTTAGTTTCTTTAATTTCTATTAACATCACTAGAGTGCACTTCAAGGAGAATTGGTGTGTGTGAATGGAGTGTGGCTTGCATGTGTGCATGCGTACATGTGTGGGTGGGTGGATGTAATATATACTATACATCCATACTGTGTGTCTGCCTGTCTCTCTCTCTTGTGTCTGTTAAAGAGAGATTTATGGTAGCACTGTCATTCCTATTGCTACCTTTTCAACTCTGCCAAAAGTTGGAATCCTTGGCCATAATGTGTTTGTGTTTGGTTTTTATTGAATTTTCTCCATAATCTCGAAGTTACCACACTTTACAATGTTGGCTTTGCCTAACCTGCAAGCTCAGCACAGAGCAATACCAGCAGCCATATGGATTACTCTCATGAATAGAGCCCAGAAGTTCAGGCATTTATTTTACCTAAAATAGGCAGGCAAAGAGGCATTTATATTTATTAAAATGGGCATAAAAATGGCATTTATTCTAGCTAAAGTAGGGATGCTAGAAGGCTTATAAACAATGGAAAATCACATTTTAAAGGAATGATTGTAAAAAATTCATAATTAAAATGATTCACAGTTTTATTCAAACTCTAAAATGTACATTAGCACTTAATGTGTAAGGAAGCAAACTTTTCTTTGTAGTCTTGATTCCACATAACCATACAAGATGATAGCTATGAATTTGTTTTATTCACAACACTCTCTCTTCAAAATGATACTGTAGACTCCCTTTTGAATCTTGAAATGGCATCACTGAAATCAGAATTATATTTTTTGCTCTTCGCACGTCCACACTTCCCCAGCCCTGAGAACGTTATACTGTTCTCAGAAAGAATCGAAGGCCCTATTCAAAAGTAGAATGGGAATCCTTGTGACAACAAACTCTGAATGAAAAATTCAAAAATCTTGATGAATATCATCTTCCTTTTTCATTTAGATTTTTAGCACAGCCTCTGCTTCCAGAAATAGACAAAATACAACTGTACCTTTGTGTTGTCCAGACTTGCATGTACATATCCAGCTTGATCGAGATCGGTGCAAAATGATGAGGAAATGAAAAGGAAGAGAAAATGGTAAAAATAGGAATCGGAAGCCAAAATAGGCAAAGGCATAATAAAAACATAAACAACTCCAGTAGCATAATTAAGCAATTACTTCGATGTAATTTTATAATTGTATCTCAATTCTTGATTTCTTATTTATTTTTTTAAGATGTTGCTGCTTTTTCAAACGGAAGAAGAAGAAGTCTGGTCGTCAGAAATGACTAGCAGTTGTGCAATGCAGTCCTGAACGAGAAGCAGTGACATTGCTGAGAGCTACTTCACACTCAAATTCAAGGGACAGTGTCCTCAACAATCCCAATAGCGAGCTCCACCGCTGTCCCCCTCCCGCCAGTGCTACTTGAGGCGCACGCATGGGGTTCTGCACCTGTATTTTATTCAGGGATGCATTTTGTGCTCCACAAGCATTTGCTTGTGGATGTGTGTACAATTGTATATTGTGTGACGAAGAGATAACAGAATGATTGTCTGTTAATTTGTCTAAAACTTCAATCATTTAATTAGGTATAAATAGCTTTTTGTCCCAAGTACCTTTCCAGCTGTCAATTGGCAAATCTAGATAAATAGCAGACTTGCCAGTTGTGTTTAACTAAATTGTGTGTACCCAACATTGTTGTGTTTCCCTCCTTTTCTTCTCCTTCAGCTGATTACAATTTGTGTATAAGAATATGCATTAAAATAAATTTTATGAAATTAATTTGTCTAAAATTTCAGTATTATGAAATCCTATTAGTCAAATTAAGAGTAATTTGTGTTTCAAATTGTGTATTCTTGGGTTCTTAAGACTGTAATACTTGTCGGAGATGTTAGGGTGGTCCAAAAATGCATCCACAAGAAGTGGGGTATACATTCTTACCTCGATTCTACAGTCTACAAGGGGAACATCTGTTTGATGAAGGAAATTCATTATTGGTACATACTACTACATCAGAAGTGGTTAATATCAATTATTACATTGCGGAAGAAAGAGAAATCCACACAGTCCAATACCAGTAACTTACAAGTTCCTGGTGTCACTACAGACGGATTTTGATGTCTTTATAGTAAATGCCTGCTTGTTGAATGCTTGTTGAACTTTTTGGTAATGCAATTCTCTTCTTTGTTCTCTAGTTATTTGCTCACATCAAGAAGGGTATCCATGGTTAAGAGAAGTTAAATGCTGTCAACTCAGAAAATTTCAATTAACTATTTCAAATGATTTTTACATATTTAAAGAAATGTTTTTCCCATTATCAAAGTCGTTACTGCTCTTAATAAGGGGTGGGAAAATGCTATATTTTATGCTTTATTCTTATCTTAATTCTGAATGAACGCTTCCGTTCATCAAAGGCATTTATCTATTTATACATATATATCTTGTAATTTTTGGGGCCTTAGGCACTTGTTTTAAGGGCTTCAATAGGCAATTTTATCAAAAAAGTCTTCAAATTTTTTCTTTACTTTTTGAGTGTATATAGCTAATGCATTGAGTAGCATGATATAAACATAGCTTTGATCTTTTAACATTTTAATTTTTCAAAAATTTCACAAATGTTTAAGTATTATAATATTACATAACCTTCACAAATAATGTGAGAAAGTACATGCTGTTTTAGCACCACTGGTTTTGTATTAAAGAAGCAGTGGCACAACATTTTATTGTTTTCATTAGTTTTAAGATCTTCAAATTTGTTCATACCTTTCCTGTCAAAAAAACTTTTCTGCATACATAATAGTACACATTCGCATTAGAGTGTATCACTAACTTTGTGTAAACAAACCAAATCGGAAAAAAAAAAAGCTGTGGTGTGGTGTCTAAATTTTTAATCACTGAAATCAGTACATAACCAAACATTCCTAAGATTTGAAATTGAAGGCTTGATAAACACAAAAGAATTTGTCTTTATTCACTCCCTGTTAACTAGGATGCTTTTTCATATGACATAGACTGCAACTGTTATTCCCCCTTGCTTTTACTACATAAAAACTCTTGGTAGTAGCTCTGGAATTGGTTGTCCTTCCTGCACAACAGCAATATACTTTAAAAATGACTTTTAAATTAATGTTCATTTTTGTTAATTTTTACACAATTAAAAAGGTAATAATTCTAGAAAACAAGCTCGGAACAGTACAGCACAGCTGACTCACGTCATCTCACCAATCAAGTTTTGAAGGGAGTACAAGAAGAAAACACTAAGCAACCCCTCTTCACTGAATGAACATCTAAATGCTTTGGATTGGAAAAGGGAGGGAGAGAGATAGAATCAGTTTCATTTGCCCTTTCATGCGGGTTTCCACCAGCCCATAGAGTTGTCAGTGCGAGATGAGATTACACTGTCTCGGCCTACATTTTGGCCCTTGGGTTGGACATGACTTGGGTATGTGGGCACCCAATAAACCGGGTTAAAAATTTTTCAACAACTTTACATAAACTTTGGAAGATTTGTGTTTCCGCATTGTTTAAAAAAATGCTCGCAGTTTAAACGTGATCAAAACTAATTTCCTGATCATGAACTAAAAGATTTTTTAAAATCTTTCATTAAAGCAAAAATGTTATTCAGTAATTACATGTAAAAGGCAATGTTGAGGGGGGACTTTCCTCACTTTAGAAACCACCACTGGAACTATGTGTCCTATTCATCACCCTTTGTTGGGTCAAGATACTAATGTATGCCTGACAGCTATTAATGACGATGAGCAGGAAGCTAGGATACCCTGGCCTCTTTCCCATTAAACATGATGGTGGTGGTGGTTTTATTTTTTTATTGTACCGTGAATAAAGCGGGAAGCATGTATGACTGTCATAAATACACCTGCAAGTAGTGTACCATCAGCATTCTGATAAGCTAGTGACACTGTGTTTACCCTTCTTATTCCCAAGTCCAAGAGCAAATTTTTTGGCGTTTTACTTCATAAACACTTTATTACTGCACATCTACCACTATTTTTTTCAATTTGTTTGGAAAAATGAAAGATTTTCAGAAAAATGTTTTGTACCTGGAGATGTCTTTGAGCACAAGGCATTGAAAAGATTAATTAGGATGAATTATGTTTATAATATTTTCATGCATTTGTTTACAACCTTTTATGAAATGTATGAAAAAAATTAACATGGCAATTATAATAAATTTTTCTTGTTCTTTTCTGGAAACAATTGGAAAATTCTGAATCCATTATTTCATGTTTGCTGCCTGCCCCTGCATTGACATTATCTGTTGGCATATTACACACTGTAGCAATCATTTTAGGTTGAAAATGAAGGTAGTTAGAAAATAACCTGTTTGTATTTGCAATATATCAATTGGGAGCTTCGTTCTGTAGTTCTAGTTTGAATAAATCTGTGGTGCAACATTAAAATAAATGGTGAATAAAAAACGTTACTGCATCTAGAAATAAAGTACCAAGTAAACATGCTTGTGAGAGAAAAGAAATAGCATGGAAATAATAGTACTTGCTGAACTGTGATGGCTTCACCAAGATAATTATTCAATGAAAATACAAAAATATTGACTGCTGTAAATAATATTTCTACTCGACAATGAGTTGCTTTTATTAGTGCACCCATGGAAATGCTTTTCAATGGTTTAAAAAAAAAAAAAACGGATATTCTCCAATGAGTGCAGATTTCCTGCATTATTATTAA
Organism: Teleogryllus oceanicus; assembly: GCA_964035755.1. NCBI lineage: Eukaryota > Metazoa > Arthropoda > Insecta > Orthoptera > Gryllidae > Teleogryllus > Teleogryllus oceanicus. Next base: position 33,148,327 of record CAXIVR010000011.1, on the reverse strand, counting down.
CTAGTATTCTAAAATTGGCAATGATTTGTGCAGTTATCTTTTCACATATTACCAGTACTTCATTGGCCATACTCAAAACCTTTCCCAACCCATAACACATTAATAATTTTCTCTTTATTTCAAAAATAGAATTTAAAGTAATATCTCCTAGCCCAGGACACTCCCGAGTCAAGTAATTATAGTTTGGTGTGAACTAACAAATCATACAAGGTCATCAGCTATCTTCTCCCTTGTGCTTGTGTAGCCAGGAGAGAAAGTAAAAATGGGGGCAATTTTATTCACATTGGGGTCATTGTGAACATAGGGGAGTTGAAGGGACCAGAAAAAATGTATGTAAATTGTGAGAAAACCAGGAATATAAAAGTAGGGGTTTACCTGATTTGGACAAAATTGCAGATAGTGCAATACTTGCATAAATTTTCACCATCCTTAATTATTATGTGATACTGCCTTGTACCTGTGAAAACTGATGGGTTGCTGTCATGTTTCTGTGTGAAAGTGCTTAACTTAACAGTCTCTCTCAATATAATATTAGCACAATTTTGTGCTACATCCTTCTCTATCACTTGCTGATCCATTCATTAAATTCCAACCTTGGAAGCACTAGTCTGTTTCCCAAACTTGAGCATTTGCAGTTCAATAAAATGCCAACTGTACATTACATTGTTACAATACTCATATCTAACATGATGTTAAGGTTTTCTTACCTTTTCACAATGTGTACAGAAAAGTTTTTTCTTAGGAGTATGATGCAAAAATGTAAATGACAAAAAAATGAAATAAATTGAGATTTTCAGTGTGGTGTACCCCTTGCAAATGTCAGAAAAGAATCATGGTGGTAACCATAATCAACTGAAGCAATGATAAAATAGTTATTTTTCATTCAAAGTTAGTTTCATTTAATACCTGAAAAATTTTCTTTTTAATTTGTACATTTTTTTGAAGCTAAGCCTGTGGGGCCCAAAAACTACATTATCAGAGACTAAGACCATTTATAATTTTTGATAGTGAAGAATACATTGTTTTCCTCTAAAAATCATTTAAAATGCTTAACTCAGATTTTGTAGGTTGACATTTTAACACCCTTAACCCTTTAGGCACTGATCATTGTGGGAAGTGTTGGGATAGATATTTGGAAATAACTACAAATACTTGAGAAGTTTGTACATTTCTCCTTGATTTGATCCAATCTAAAAAAAATTCTGAAAAATTCAAAACTTCAGAACTTGTGTTATGGTATTACTTAAACTTGAAACTATAAGAACATAATTTTGTTATTAATTTTTATATTTAATGCACAAATTTTGAAATTTTTTGGATTTAAATTTAATGTTGATGCAATGTGCTCACAAGTGCAAGTCAACCACAGGGTAACTTCTATTTGTAAATTCATGAGTTTTTAAAATGCTTTAAATTCAGAATATTTGCAATAAATGTGTTAGCATTGGGTTTTGAAAATTTTAACATTAGATTGATGTGAAAACTATATATGGCATAAGTTTTCGGTTATTTTAAAAATACTAGAAGACCCATGTATTAAATCTGCCAGCTTCATTAGGTCTTTGAATCTGGGACTTTTTGATTTGAAGCTTGAACCAAAATCCTAGTTGATTTGGCAACTTGCCATGAATTATAATTTTTATTACATAGATACTATGAAATGCATTTCTTGCCCTAGAATATTTGTAACTGTTACTAAACTTATTTACAATTGTGTTCAAAAATTTCTCATATAGAAATTGCCAAGTTAATCAAGTACACCACCCAATCAGTGTAAAACACCCATATCCTGTAAATATATACACTAAATACTGCATATTCAACATTGTTTTATAAACAGATTCTGGATTTGTCTGCTATTCTGAAAATTGTTAAAAGGAAGGTCCGTGGAAGCTAGGTATGAATGTTGGGCGGTCTGCTAGTGTTACTGTTTTAAGTCAAAAGCTGCAATGTGAAAAATACTTTCTTAAAATACTATTGTTGTTTGTTGATTTATTATAATACTGTTGTTAAAAATTACTTTTCCTGTTTAAATTTTTTTTTTACTAATTCAATGTTGGGATGAATAACAGTCTATGATATGATTTATGAATTGTACAGGATGAACAGGAACACTACATGTCATTTCCTCATGAATTTTACTAGTAGACTGGTAACATTCCTCATTATTCCATGAATATATTTTGTTTGTTATGCTATACTGTACATACTCGTGAGATTTAATTGCATATCAAACGAGACAGTATTAAGTTCGTATTGATGCTTCAAAATAGTATGTTCTACCTAGTATAATTCAGAAAAAAATCATTGCACATCATCAGTAAGCACTCAAATAAATAAAACCAAACATGATAACAAGTTAATAAACAGAAGAATGTCTGAAGTCTTTTTAAAAATCAAGCTGAAATGTACTGCATGTCATGTACTTGTAAGAGAAAAAAAAAGGAAATTTCCATTTAGTTGCCAATAGGCACTATTGATGCCTAATGACATCATAGACTGTTTTTCCAACTGACAAATGTTTATACTTCATAAAAACTGATTTAGCTGCAACTCTAGTGTGTGTTTTGGAAAACAAAATTGTCACACACTCATAGATTGTTATTCCATGACAAACATGATTTGCAAATACTGTAACATACTGTTATTTGACCCAATGGTTTAATTATGGGGTGAATTTAGGGTACGAACGTGGGAAGTCAAACATTTCCAGTTGTTAAAATTAAATCTATTGGGAATACCTCATTAACAGTATTAAACAAACAACTGCAGGAGACTTTTTAAACTTTTTATCCTGTAGTTATAAACTTGATTTCAGAAGTTTATTTTAAGATTGACCTTCATCCAACCGGTCTTGTTTCACATTGCATGAACTAATTTAAAACATACTTCTAAAGTGAATGGTTGCATTATATCGGCTGGAGAATTTGAAGTTTTTAAATGTGCAAAACTTAGTAATTTTTTTTCTTCAAATCAGTGTAGGTTACTTTGTTTAGGACTAGAAAACTGTCAAATATGAATTGTGGATTTCTTAGTATTTATTGTTTAATATTAGTTGCATTGAAAGATTACAAACACTTGTTTTTATTTGTTTATTGATGTAACAGATGAAACAAATTTATTTAAATTATATTGTGTCAAATTATACATTGTTTTTCAGTGTGAATTATTTTTAAGAAAATTAATATATAGGATATTAAAAAAAAATTCATTTCAACGTGCAATACATTTCAGAATTACTTTTGACATAATGACTGTTTAATAATTTAAATACCTCAACATTTTTAAAATGTCAATTTTATTCTCTAATAATTTTAAACAAATCTTTAAAAAGGTGATCTCTTCAGGCATGAAAGAAAGAGCAAAAGGAATCGCAGATCTTTATTAAAAAAAAATTCACATAGCTAATACAGATTTTATTAACATTTAACACTAAGACGCACGGTTTCAAATTTGGATTTTGTGAATTTAATAGACCTCATACTTGGATTCATCCTAATATGAAATATTACAATTTTTTAAAAATTATATTAAAGAATTTCCACACTCAATTAGTAAAACCCTTCATCTTCTTCAAACACTTCACTTGTACTTTGATCCTGTAAAACATCAACTAACCTATTTTGAGGAATTTCTGAGCCACGAACACAAATTGTGTAACAAGCATTTTCCATTTTATGAAGACTTTGTTTCAATGTAAATAATTTCCTTGAAAATTCCTTCGGTCCTGAATTACCAACACTCAAAAAGCCATTGTAAATTTCTTTGACAAAAGCACAGGTTTCCATACAACTCTCGAATTGCCCTGATCCCAGGCAATTTATACAGTTTCGCATCAATTCACCAGTGAGATCAGCCACACCCAGCACATATTCAGATGGCGGCATTAGCACTGAATATGTTTGTATTGAAGTTTCATTTACACAACCTGTCTTGCTGTTTTCATCATTGTTAAACTTTAATGTCTTCTGGAGACAATTCCACCCTTCTAACTTTTTGAATTTCAAGTACTGATAAAACGTACAAGCTTCTACAAACTCTTGTAATCCTGAGGTGTAGGCGCGAAGAAACTGGTAAGGATCTTCGCCGTTCAATTCTTCACCTATAGATTTGAAGAGTGTGTTTTCCAACTGCCTAAGTCTTAAATCCGCATCTTTCAATAAATCATGCTTCGAATTTTCTTTATCCGCAGAATGTAAAAAAAAAATTATTCGTTTACTTTCAATGGTAATATCACGGCTAAATTTCACTATACGTTCGTATTTATCATGCTTTAAGTCTAGCTCAGTAGCATATGAAGCAAAGTGTTTCAATACATTAGAATCAGCCAATAATGAATGTTCCACATCAGGACGTTCTCTTTTACTGGAGTCGCCCCGGCGCCCCATCCGATGTTTCTTGTAAGGCTTCATTTCTATTAACTTTCGAGTGTCAGCTTTGCAAATCTGGAAATCAATTAGTACATGTGGATTTTTAAAATCAGACATTTTAAATAAAATTCATAAGTCGTTTGACGTGTACTCTCAAACAACACAGTGAAAAGAAATGCTTATAAAACGTAAAGTGGTACACGGCTTACTCAATTCTTAATATGCATAAGTTTGCTAATTGATCCAAACCCAAATCTCTTCTATTAACTGTTTTATCTTATGAGGACCGAACCAGTCCTGGAACAACACAACTTTTAACCACTGTGTGACAGCCTGGTGACAGCAATTTGGATCGCTACTGAACACAGAGAAATAAATGTTTCTAGTTCCTCTGTGATATAAAAAGTACGGAAATATACTATGGATCTTCCATGATGGAAGAACACGATTCTCCAGTCGCTTCAGCCAGTGAGCTTCATGTACCAGTTTGCGTCACAATATTAGCGGGATTTACGGAGGTGTAAGGTGAGGCTATGTCCCTCCTATGGCATAGCCAACCTAGAACGAGTGAAAGATTGAAACTGACGAATATATTATTTGTTTTGCAACAAATTGAAATGCGTCTACACACTGAAAAATGATAAAATGATTAAAAATCAAAAAATAAAATTCCATTAACAAGAATTCATTCAAGTATAACACGTTGTCTAAAGAAACACATCCTTTTCCTTAATGTTTTGCCTCGATCGTTCGAACTTATCGAAAGTAAAAAAGCACATGCCTAAGCAAGACGAGACGACTGCATTGTCGCGGATATATTTATATATTTTTTAATTAGTGTGGAAAGAGGAAAAGGAGAATTATTTCATCAATTTCATACAGATGACGGAGACGACACATGTGTCTTAGTTTCAAATTCCGTTCACAAACTGGCTCATTATATGTCGATTCCAGTCCAAGTTATCGGAACACTACAAAATTTTAATAATAAAATATGAATAACTATCGATGATTTTCATTTGTGGCAGAATATGTGAGTTCATTTTTCAATCATTTGTACCCCTTTAAAACATATCGTTTTCCGAGAAAACGTACTTTTTCAAATTTTCGTAAAAATTAAATTATTCTAATGTTTAATTATTCAGTTCAAAACATAGTACTTTAATAATTACAGGTAAATTATTAACATTTATCAATTCATTACACTTTTTTAAATTTGTTTACTCATCAGTTGATGCTCTATTATGCATCTTTCAACGACAGGTATCAACATTCGATTGAATTTTTTTTTTTTTTTTTTTTTTGCGTTTACTTACAGTACTAACCTTGGTGGTTTCCATTGTGGTATTAACCTTTTATCATAAGCGATTATTAACCGTGTACATAAATATTGATAAACTAAAACTGGCGAGAGTGAATGATTGAATAAGTTACTGGAAAGTTAATTGAGAGACAACACTTTTTATTATAAGTCCATCATTTTGAAAATGGCTTTTTAATTCAGTTAGATTTTGTAAACGGTTGTAGTTTTAAATTGTTGCCTGATACTTTATTAAATTGTGGTGATACAGAATGGCTATGGCACCGACTTCTTCGTATCTTATCTCCTCTGCCATCTTTTCGGTTTTACTCCACATTCATTTCAGTATCCATCTTTAGCGCCCATAACAGTAGAAGTTATATATATATATATATATATATATATATATATATATATATATATATATATACACACATATATTATAACACGCCCACCTACTACCTTCCAGCCGGTGGCGATGAAGCGTGAAACTATGAATGCTCGTGAAGCGAGCTTTGAATTCTCAGGAAGCAGGATCTTTCGGGTATGAGAAAGGTCTGAACCCTTGACACAATGAATTATATAAAATTCTGGTAAAATGAGCATATATTCAGTAAAACAAATTACACAGTGGCACAAATATACAATAAGTATGTACTTTACGTAGATGGTCACTGCAAAGAAAACAGAAACAAAAGAACAGAAATAACACAACCATAAGAGAATGTATAGGCGTCACCTTGACTGATTACTTCAATACGCACTATTTACAATACTTTTGCTTTGACCTCCTTCTCAATTATTTCGTGTACCTCATTTAACTTTTGTTAATCTAAAGTTTTCTCCGTGCACGGCCCTTTAAGTGATTCTCTACAATTATTCTATTATAGACTTCACAGAGGTCAGCCTTGAGCTGCGCATTTATTACAATGCTATTAACTCTAACACAAGAATAAACGTGACACACAGTTACTAAATCGTACCCTTTAAAAAATTATAGCAACTGATTATCCCTGACATCATACAATGGACACAATACTTTTTTCAATAAGATTACTTTTACATTACATGAAAAATTATAATTTACTTTAGAAAAGTTGTACAAGGTATGGCATTCAACGAATTTACTGGTGCGTACAGCGAATGAAATCAAAACTGCCGCTCATACGTTCGAAATATTTTCCCAGTAATTATTTGGAACTTTCACCTATTTTAGGACGCTACGCCTGGTGTTTAACGCTACAGTTTCCCAACAAATTGTCGCATAGAAGTTGCCAGTTCTTTACCTCGACATTTCCTTCCCGCTCGCCGTCAGTTAACCTTGGGGTGTTCGGTCGCTCGCAGTCCTCGCCACGTCACTCGACTGGTTCGATGTCCCGCGGTCACACCTCTTCTTTCGCTCGATCTCAGGATGGGCGCCACGTCCAAATTCCAAACCTTTCTCTCGTCCTCGGGCTCGTACCATCGACGGATTGGTCCAAGTCCTTCTCGCCTACGCTTGAGTGTTGAGTCGTCCTTCTGCCGCCTGCCGCTACCGTTGCTCGCGCTTCCAGTTTTAAATAACTAACGTGCTTGAATTGACTACTTAGCACTCGGCCGATATCCACACTTTGCGCGTGCGTGGTCATGGCGTACAAAATTAAATACTGGATTTCGTTCAGAGTCCTTCTGCGCGAATTTACTTCGATGATGAAACTATTTCAAGTTCGAGCAGTCACAACGCTTGCTTACTCGCGTAATGTTAGTGCAAATGCTGTACATGCACTTTGCTTCTGAATTCTATCACTTATTACCGCGTTTCTTAGATCAGCTTTACTTAAGCAAGTAAAATTATACTCCTGCACTAACCAATTACTACCGCTGAATTTAGTTGAGTCGCCGTCGCTGTCGAAGTCGTAAGAGAGCTCTACCAAAGTGCGTCGCGGTATTTATGCAACTCCGCCTGGGGAAAAATTTCTGGAGGGGTGAATTTTCTCCTTCTTCGCGCCCTCTCGAGAAAATATTATCCGCTAACTTTGGACATCGGAGTACGAAAACCTGCGGGTAGATGTCGCCTTCTCGGACCATCGCTCCGCCTCGTACCCGATTTCTCAGTTCTCTGGTCTTTTCTAGTGGCTTATGGTGGCGTTACGGGTTCGTATAACCCCGTGACGTCACTATATATATATATATATATATATATATATATATATATATATATATATATATATAAACACACGCACGGGCGCGCACACACACGCACGCACTCTCTCTCACACATGCACACTCACGCACGCACGCGCGCGCGCGCGCGCACACACACACACACACACACACACACAAGTGGCACTTGCGGCCCGAGGCACGTAACAGCGAGGACTGAATTTGCAATGTGGCATTTGAACGTCCTTCGGTTCGGAACAGCCAACTTTTGAAACTGACGACCACCCTCCGCTTGATACAATTCACACTGTTGTTTGTTGTCCTCGTTAGGCTGTCTGCGGTGGAAGTCTTTTTTGTTATGTGATGATCCTTCTGTGTTAAAACTGTGAAACGGAAATGTTTTAATGGCAAAGCTTCTAAAACGTTTAAAGTGCACTTGCTAAAAGACAAAGGAATTCAAAATCTCTTCCAAACAAGATTAACACAGTATTTGTTGAAAATAACGAATGAAAATATTCAAGGAATGGAATAATATAAAATATTAAATTTTAAACTTGTTATAAAGAAAAGAAGAATGCATACTTTCGATTCCTGAAAAGTAAGTCCAAAGAAGGCAAAATAGAATACAATAGGACACGAAATCTAACAATAAAGATAGTCCGACAAGCCCAACAAGAATTCTGGGGAAACTGTCTCAGACTTTGCACATGACATACATGGAAGACAGTGGTCAGCATACAAAATTTTAAAATTTCTGAATAAAGAAGTGAAAGAAGTTACATCCCAAGCAATATAAAAGAGGAAGAATGGAAAGAACATTTCCAAAATTTAAGGTACGATGATAATGCCAACAAAGAATATCCTCAGACGAGAAAGTCCAGAGGTACAAATTGCAGCAATGAAATGTAGTAAAGCTTGCGGACCGGATGAAATAAATTTAGAGCTATTTAAGTATGGTGATAGCCTTGCTAAATTTCGACTCACGCAGTCTTTAAATATTTGCTGGTCCAAACATCATCTACCATTAGAGTGGAAGCAAGAAATGGTTAGCCCTATCTATAAGAGAGGAGGCAGAAATAATTGCTCCAACTATAGAGGTATTAGCTTGTTAATTACTAGCTACAAAATATACTCAAAAATAATAACCAAGAGAGTCTAAGCGATTGTCGAACATAAACTCCTAGAAGAACAGAATGGTTTCAGAAAGGGAAGTTCCTGTATAGTTGGAATATTCCCCCTCAAACAAATTATTGAGAAACGCCGTGAAATGAACCTAGAAACACACCTTTTATTCATAGACTTGGAAAAGGCATTTGACAGAGTAATAAGGCATACACTCTGGACAAGTATGGAAAAGAAAGGAATACCCAGAAAATTAATAGAGGTAATAAAAAGCATGTTGATGAAACTCTCATATATGTGAATCGTCCTAATACAAAGAGAAGAGAGTATTTTAAAATTATATATATATATATATATATATATATATATATATATATATATATATATATAGAGAGAGAGAGAGAGAGAGAGAGAGAGAGAGATTTCGCAGAATGGAAGAACGAATAAAGGAAATTTCAATAGGAAATAATTCTAAAATCAACACGCTCTTGCTTGCAGATGATACAGTTTTGCTCTCTACTTGTGAAGATGACCTCCAGAAGTTAACATTTGAATTACACAAGAGGACAATGGAATATAATTGTAAAATAGCGATCAACAAAAGTAAGACTATGACTTTCAGAGGTAAACCCCTCATACGAACAAAAATGGTAATAAACATCATCACTATCGAGCATGTATCCAACTTCCAATATTGAGTATGCAACGTAACATATCTTAAGACGTGAAACAAAAAAATCTAAATTTCAGGCTATCTGCGGCACTATAAAGTGAACATTGGGAAAGAAAGCACGAAATGAAATCGAACGCAAGCTTTATAAAACCATGGCCATACCTGCTCTCCTGTATGGATGCAAAACATGGGTAATAACATCAAGAGAAAACAGGAGAATCAACGCAGAAGAAAAGAGATTTCTGAGGTATGTGAAGGGATGCATATTAATGTATAATTGATAATATTAGAAATGAACTTATTAGAGAGAAATTGGGAATTGCCAGCTTACAAGAAAAGATAAATACATATAACAAAAACTGGATAGACCATTTACAAAGAATGAACAATGAGAGATTGCCCAAGCATGCCTATTACTATCTCCCAAAAGGAAAACGAGAAGTAGGAAGAGCAAAGAATACATGGTCTTCTCTTCACAACTTTGCCTAAACAGGCTAGATCAGCCCAATCCATGCTGCTGCTAATGATAATCTTTGTCTCGTCTTTCCCTAAAGTGAAACATCTCATCCGTAAGTGAGTGTGAACTCAGTATACAATTAATCAAAACAAGACGTCTGTGTTTTCGAGTAAAGGAATTGAGGAGTGTTTTGTGCCAATAAAAATATAACCTTGTGTGATCTCCTGACAAACTTCTGTGTTGATAACACATTTAAAATGGTAGTATTAATAATGTATTAGCATTTCTGATGTTAATAATGTTGGAACGTATTGTAACGAATATTGCATCATCTGCCGGAAGACGCTGCGTGGATTGTATCATCTGCCAGCGTCCCTCAACTGGATAGTTCTGGGGTATTCGTGAGTCGCGTAGATTATTGGCTCGAGTTCCGGAAAGGTCTAGGTGGGCGCCAGCCAGGTATAAATTCGCCGCGGCCGGCGGCCCCTCGTCAGTCTGAAGTGGGAGCTGAGCTGTGAAGTGTGTGCATCGCGGTGAACAGCAGTAGAGATGGGTTTAACAGCTTTTCTTCAATAACTGTTACCACAATAACAGTTGACTCGTAATAGCTGTCATTAATAACAGTTGAAGAATAACAGGTCCATGTTCAGCAACCTAACAAGGCTGACTGCTAAGAGTTAAATCGGTTGTGGCGACTGCTAAGAGTTAAACCACGCAAAACACATAATGTTGGTAGCACCATAAAGCTTGTGCAGATACTTTACGGCGCTTGTTTGCACTACTTCCCCAAAGATTTGGATAGAGAAGCCGCTGATATGAACGAGACCGGATGAACTGCCCAGGAAGAATAGTAATTCATATAATAATTTGTAGCAAATATGTATATAATATTACTAAAATAAAAGTGATTCGTGATTCGGTTCCAGATTGCAAATATTCTTTCAAATATGCAACTTGTGCATAGTGAAATGACGAGTACCAAAAATAATGAGAAACTGTTTTTGCTTACCTATAGCTAAAGTGGTAATGACTTGAAAATCAAATATTATAATGCGAGTTATTTGACCGTAACTCATTTTATTTTATCGGACATAGGGAAATATTAGTTGATCTGACATAAGCAGCAATGGGACAGAAATAAGTTAACAATCATATTGGATGGATTTAATTTAAAGGACAACTTCTTATTGAAATGTATACAATAAAATATAATAATATTGTGGCACATGGTGTATAGTAATGACGAATTATGTATTAATGAATCTCTAATTTGAACAATCGCGATTATTTAGCTGCAGTGAAGATGTTATCGTACAATATGGTTGCCACAAAAGCTTGTAGTAGTTAGGACTTGACCCAGTGGTTTACAGCTCTATGAATTTCAACCAATAACTTCCAATAACAGGATAAACGAAGTAACTATTTTTTGCGTAACAGTTACGAAAAGTTAACTGTTAAGAAATAACGTTTTAGATGATAAGAGCACATCCGTAAACTGCAGTGCAGTGGACTGTGATCAGTGACGCGAACTCTGACCAGCGCCGTGAACTATGGTCAGAGCAGTGCACTGTGGTCAGTGCATCGGACGGTTGTGAGTGCTTAGGTCTCTGCGACAGCGCAGAAGTGAGCAGTGAAAATAAATAATCAAGAGAAGTGTGCCATATTAAGAAATAACCATGTGAAGAACACAAGGTCTGTGAAGACTATCTGTACATAAGTTAAGTACTTTTAGTGTATATTTAAGAAACAAAAAACGTTTTTGTTAAAATAATATATGCGTTTTAATTCACCACATAGAATCGTAACAGTGTTACAAACAAAATGGTGGAAATATTTTAATAAAATAAGTAATATTAGTAACATGATTTAGTTAATTAAGTAGATCATTCTTACCTGACAGACTTTCTCTGGTAGTCTTGTTTTATTATATAAATGTATAATGTGTTAAATGGAGAATTAGAACTGAGAAGTTCATATTTCAACTCTTTTCCATTATACATGCAAGTCAAGTAAGTCCTAATGGACAACCAAGCAGTACAGATTATCTACTAAATCACGTCAACATATTGTTACGTTTCTAGGTGGCGAATTAAAAGTCTCGTATTATTTTAACAAAAACGTTTATTTTGTTTGTTAACACAATCACTGAAAACACTTGATTATTTATTTACACTACACTTCTCTTGATTTATTTATTTACACTTATCTTCTCTTACACATTCGCACAGTCCTAAGCACTGGCCACAGTTCACTGCACTGATCACAGTTCGATGCACTTGGTCACAGTTCACGTCACCGACCACAGTACGATGCACTGACCACGGTTCACGTCACTGAACACAATCACTGCACTGCTATTCACCGCGATGCACACACTTCACAGTTCAGCTTCCACTGCGGACTCAAGACTGACTCGCGGTCGCCGGCCGTCGCGTATTTATACTCGTCAAGACAATCCAGAACCTTCCGGACACCGCGCACTTTCTGGAGTAATCCGCCGGCAGGTGATGCAACCCGTGCTCACAGGCAGCTCGTAGTAGCGCCGGCAAATGGCGTAACCCGCGATCACAGGCTCGGGGTGGCGCCGGCGGATGATGCAATATTCGTTACACTACCCCCTCCTTAGTTGCGACCCGTCTCGGAACGCGTTTAGTGAAATCATGCCGATACTTGCAGCTGGAGCCTCTAGTGCAGTTGGAGTTTAAGAAGAAGTGGCAGTCAATTGTCTTCTTTGGATATGACGACATTCCATGGTGGTAGCTGCAGACTAAGATGCTAACCCCAGTGTACCGGAACAGTACTTCCAACATGCTTCTCACTATTCTCCAGTTCAGTCCATCAAAACCATATCCCAGTTTTGTCATGGCAATCTTCTGGACGTTGTCTTGGAGTACTTGTTGGCGTAATTCAATCAGAGTTTCCCAAAGATTTTCATAGGATGCCTTGTGATATGACGTACTTTGTGTGACAAGGTAATAAACATATCGACTGGCGTCGTGCAGATGCAGAACCTTCCCAATATCTGGTTGTCGGTTCTTTAATTCTTCTATCCTTCCGTATTTTCTCTTGAATACAGCAGCAACACCTCTGGTCATATCTAAATCCTGGGTGACACAATGCGCCAATGCATATTCCTGGGGTAGCGCAAACAGATCCCGTTGCACCTCCATTGTTACACCATAACGCGCTTCATGCTTTTCACTATAATGAGACATAAACTCGTGAAATGTGCACTCTTGCATGTCCAGCTCACAAATTCGTGCGGTCTTTTCTTCATAAGCGTCACCTCTTGAGTTCGGCAATTTTTTAATTCGGTAGACAACATCATTATCCTCTTCACTACCTCGTACGGTCCTTCCCACTGTCGTAATTTTGGACACAAACCGCGGCGTCGTTGGGGGTTAAACAGCCAGACATGATCTCCAGGTTGATAACCTCCTCCTTCAGCTTTGATGTCATACCGGTCTTTCATCCTGTCACTTGCAATTTGGATTCTTTCACGCACCTGGTTATGAATTACGTCCATTTTCCGTCTTAGGTTTATAGTCTTCACCAGCTATTTCTTCATTAGTTTTACAACCAAACTGTAGATCACATGGTAGACGTAGCCGAAGAGGATATTAGCGGGCGTTTGCCCAGTTGTCTCATGAACAGATGAGCGGTAGGCTAGAAGAAAAAGATGTATGTATTGGTCCCAGTCGCGTTGGTGATCTGACACGACCTTCGCTAAATATTTTCCCATTGTTCTGTTCATGCGTTCCACCATTCCGTCTGACTGAGGATGTAGGGCTGTTGTTCTTGTTTTTCTTATTCCAAGAAGTTCACACACCCCTTGAAACACTGCAGATTCGAAGTTCCGTCCTTGATCTGAATGTAACTCAAATGGCACGCCAAATCGGCTCACCCATTCCTTAAGTAGTACTTCGGAGATAGCAGTGGCCTCTTGGTTAGGTAGGGGATATGCTTCAACCCACTTGCTGAAATAATCCATAGCCACGAGTATGTATTTATTTCCATCATTTGACATTGGAAATGGGCCAGCTAAGTCAATGGCAATTCGTTCGAAAGGACTCCCAACGTTGTATTGCCTCATCTTCGCTCTTCTCTTTTTATGTGGCCCATTACTGGTAGCACAAACTTGACACTTTGTGCACCACATCTTTACATTTTGCTTGCAATTAACCCAGTAAAATCGTTCGCGCACTTTCTCTAAGGTTTTCGTTATACCGAGATGTCCTCCCGAAGTTCCATCATGCAATTCTCTCAATATTTCAGGGACCCTTACTCTCGGTAACAATATCTGCGTCCTCTTCTGTGAGCCGTCTTCACTTTCCAGAACTCGTTTAAGAACACCTTCCTCTTCAGTAATCGAATCCCACTGCGCCCAATATGATTTTACTGCTGAAGAACAGGGAGCTATTTATTGCCAACTTGGTCTCCGTCCTTCTATTTTCCATTTCCAAACATGTTTCAATTCTGTGTCCTCTTTCTGGTCTTTCTGAAGTTGGGTTGCCATTGCTTTGGGTTGCCATTGGTCATTACTGACAGTGACCCTTAAGGTAGGACACATCTGCTCTTCCGCATGACAACAATGTTTGCAGTTTTCAGGACACGGTCTTCTGGAGAGAGCATCGGCATTCCGGTGACTACTTCCGTTTCGATGTTCTATTCTAAATGTGAATTCTTGCAATCTTTCAATCCACCTGGCGACTTGACCTTCAGGATTCTTGAAGTTCAGCAGCCATTTCAGAGCAGCATGATCCGTTCTCGAAAGAAATTCTTTACCGTAGAGATATTTGTAGAAGTGTTCAACGGATTTCACCACAGCAAGTAATTCTCTTCGGGTTACACAATAGTTGCGTTTTGGCTTTGATAGCACTTTACTATAATAACCGATTACTCTCTCTCGTCCATCTTGTATCTGCGATAATACCCCTCCAATACCAACGTTACTTGCGTCAGTATCAAGTACATAATTCCCTTGAGGTAGTGGATAGCTCAATATAGGGGCACTCAGCATGGCGCTTTTAAGCTTTTCGAAAGCGCGTTGGCAGTCTCGATCCCATTGAAACAAACAATTTTCTTCGGTCAACTGAGTCAGCGGTTTCGCGATGTTGGCAAATCCCAAAACATAGCTACATAGACCCAGGAAACTTCTCAATTCATGTTTATCCTTTGGGACTGGCCATTCCTTTACGGCTTTAACCTTCTCCGGATCAGGTTCTACTCCCGTGCCAGATACTACATGTCCAAGGTAATTCACCTGCTTGCGAAATAAATAGCATTTCTTTGGGCTGAGTTTCAAGTTCGCTCCTTCCAACCTCTTGAACACCTGTTCTAGGTTGGTCTATGTGGTCTTCGAAAGATTTTCCAACAATAATTATATCAACAATTTAGAAAAGGCAATTATAATAGTTAATACTGAGATGTAGCCCTTAGGATACACAAACATACAATGATAATCTCACTTATAAGAACTTAAAATATGATTTTAAACTACTATTTACATTTGCAATTGACAAAGTGATTCTACGTATGTGAATATGCGCTGTGTGAAGGGCGTAACCTTGCGGGCAAATCTTCGTCTCCCACGCTGCTGTTATGGCACCCTGGGTGATCGTCACTGGCGACCGTTCTGCTTCTTGCCCATCTGCCATTCTGCTGGGCCGTTCTGCCTGCAAGTTGCCGTTGTGCATGTTGTGATCCCACCGCTTGGCCGTGACTGCGCCCAGGTTTGGCATAGACTTAGACGGGATGCCACACGTTACGTCCATTGGCACGAGGAGGCGAGTGGGATTTTGCCATGAAGAACAAGAAGGACCGAGGGACAGACAGATGGCCGTTTTTTCCGTTTCAGAAGATACCAAATGTGTATTTCCGTTGTAAACGCGAAATCGATTTTCCGCAGCATTACATAACTTTCTATATACGTGTATTTCTCTGTATTTATACTTGGGTTTTAATTACGTGGCGCGTGAGGGCCACGTTATTAAGAAAATATTGGACGTCTTTTTACGTCTTTCTTAGTTTTGTCGCCAAATGTCGCATGATCGCGACCGTATCAAGCAGTGCTACACATCAAGCGATATCTGGCGGCACGACCGAGAAAGACGCGAAAAGCCCTGCCATATACCATCGTAAAAATAAAGCACACGCGCCACGTTACGAAAACCCAAGTATTCAACATCAGTACCACTGTCCTGAACGTTCCGTGATTTTCATGTTTTGTACTTGCAGTGGACGTCACACGATGTGATTTGCTGTATCAGGCCCGTGGTCATGCGTGCTGGGGCGTATGTCTTGTGGAATGTTGTGTGGGCATTACAACAATAATAGTGAGAAATTGGCTCCATCTTGAAGATAATACCCTATGCTGCCACAGTACGAAAACTCAAGTATAGTGAACTGAAAATTCCATTTCAAACATGACGATAAGCAGTAATTGTTCCCCCACACCCTCAGGACTGAATTCGATTGCCAGCAGTGCCAACAAGCGTTGTTATTAGGGAGGGGGCTCTTGCACATTGTATCCGACTTCAACCAATGACCTTCAGACACTAGTTTGCGTCACAATATTAGCGGGCATTTTAAATACAACCAGATACCAAAATTATCACATGTTACAAAACATTGCAACTAATTTATGGAGCATTTCTTGTAAATATTGCATTTTTTTACATCTTCATCGTGTTATTTTTGGTTGGTTACCGTTGAAAACTGTCACTCTGTATCAATTCAAAATGTTTCTCAACACTACTCGCTCTCCATACAAAATGGCGCGCAGCGTCTGGTCTGGTTTTTCAAAGAAAGTGCCCGTGCTGTGGTCACGTGGTTCGTAACGCAAACTGGTATTGCGCGGAACGAGAAAAAAGCAGTGCGCCGGAGATATTATATTTACACCATGGTTGAAGTTAAAGTATTCCATGCCTTGGCTCTGCCATAATCCGGGCCAATTAAATACGACCTTCGTATCTCTGGCGTCGCGGATGAACAGGACGCCTCGGAAAGCGTGGGGACCGGATGGGGCCGTGGGGACACAAAATCAACACTCTCCGACAGCCAAAATTAACCGCAATGATGGGCCAGAAATCTAATGCGCGAAAAAGCGCAGGTTGCCAATGTTGGCAACACTGTTGACGTCAGAGCCACTAATGCTGCCACCTGGTGGCACAGCAGGTGCACTGCCGACGCCTGCAGCCCTCGTGGTAGTGAGGCTGCCAGGTCCCTGGCTAGAAACCAGGGCGCTGCCCATGTAGCTATGAATATAGGGAGATGGCATGGCGTCACAAATTTTGAAGCCACCTCCGCCATATTGGTGAGTCCAGAAAGCCTGTAGTATAGACAAACTTCGTGAGAGTGCTCTGTGGCTTGCATTTGTGTTCGTGTTCAGTTGTGTTGTTTGGCATCGTTTTTAATATTTTAAAGCCTTGTTCAGAATAGCTAGCTTTTTGTAACAGTTCGTTATTTTTTTATTTATTTTACGTCAAAAAAAACAGTTAAAACTGCGTATGACGTGCTATGGGGAAAAGTGAATTGTGTGCACATTTTCAAAATTCTGTGATCCCTACACTAAGTCATATACTACTTAAATTTTGAATTTTGAAAGGGAGAAAAAAACAAAAACTCCCATGTAGTAAAATCTATTTTCAAGGATAAATAAACAATAAATTTTGAATTTTGAAAGGAAGAAAAAAAACAAAAAAACTCCCATGTAATAAAATCTATTTTCAAGGATAAATAAGCAATAAATTTTGGCTCTTATTACTTCCTGCCGCGACAACATGGAAACGATAATTTGAATAATTGTATTTCCCACTGAATTCTAGAAGACGTGCACAGAAAATGAAGTTACATTTATGTCCAGAAGCAAAACAAGGGCCATCTCAGCATTTGCTCAATGGATCAGAAACTGGACGAAAAACCTGATCGAGATGGGGTCAATATGTATTATTTTTTTTTATACTCATTTATACAGTCCAAATGGTAAATAATGCATTATGTATCATTGTTAAAATTAATGTTACTTTTCTTGTGATGCTCAGTATAGTCTCTAATTGTATAGAAACAGTTATGCAGCAGAAACGATTTCACTTGGGATTTAAACTTTTCTATTGAATTTAATCGTTTAATGTCATCTGGCAAAGTGTTGTAAAATAATGTACATGTATTGTATGTGAATTTTTTGTAATGAGCTGTTGATACTGTCACCTGGTGAATAGATTTCTACGTCGAGTGTTATAGTAATAGACTTCGGCATTTTCTGAAAATATATTCCCGCCCTTGAGCAAGTCATTTTTGACAAAAACCACTGATTCGTAAATAAAAAGACACGGTAATGGTAGAATTCCTAGATTAATGAAGAGAGGCTTACATGAATCACGTGGGTGGGATTTGGTTATTATTCGTACAATTCGTTTTTGTAATCTAAAAGTCTGGGAGCTATAAGAGTTATTTCCCCAGAATATTATGCCATATCTCAGGCGGGAATGAACATTCGCGAAGTATACACAACGAGCAGTATGAAGGCTGACTGAATTTGCAAGAATTCTGAACGCGTAGCACAATGAACTTAATTTTGTGTTCATTTAAATGAACGTTCCATTTAAGGTTTGACTGAATTGAGAGACCTAAAAATTTTGTTGCCTTAACATCAGTCAATGGTACACCGTTAGAGTCACGTGTGTGGCTAACGGCTACACAAACCGTACGGAGAAACCGAAAATTACTTTTCACAAGTGTAGCTACTCCGTTTATTTTGAAACATTTGGTAACTTTGTAAGTTATTCGTTAATTTTCGTGAATTTTTCTTATAAAGATGTCTTGCGGATCCAAAGCGGAGAGCATTGTGGTTTAGAGCTATACAAAGAGACAATTAGTTAGCCTAGCAATTACAGCAAGTATGGTTGGCTCATTTTCAAGAACACGATTTTCATAGAACTTTTTTTTATCGTGTGTACGTTTGCGGGAATTCGCTGTTCCATCAAATTTCCCAGCTTTTCCACCACACCTACATACTCATACGTCACAAACAGCTAATGATGTATTGTTAGGCCTGTAGTAACAGAAGGTATTGGTTTGACAGACGTGTTTTGGACCCACCAATATGGCGAACATGCTTCGCTTGCTGAACACGAAATAAGTTGATATCGGCACTTCCGTGTATTAGCTCCATCGCGCTGCCCATCCCTTCAGTCCTCAGACTGCGGCTTATCCTGCCAATGAACGTTTGCCGCCCAAAACGGGCTGCAACATGGATGGAACCTGGCCGCCGCTGCCTGCGCCTTTCCTACGAGCTAGCCTCTTTCAAACAAAACTCGCCTTCATTGCAACCCAGTACATTACCCAATTGTTCTTTCTCTTATGAGTTGATACACTCGTAACAAGTTCTATATTTTAATTTCATAACACGATTTTCCTTGTCGAGAGAAATCGAATGAGCTACCGACCACCTCTGGAGGTACGGTTTTTTTTAGAAAGGTCTTACCAAGGTCTTTTCACTTGCTCTAATCATGAAAAACAAGCTTTTAGAGAAATTTCTTAAAAAGTTCTTTGGAATGGATCCGCAAAAAAGGCATATCCCAATAGGAGATCGAGACGCGTCGAAAGACACGTCAATCGTAACCAAGGTCCCTGAAAGATAGCGTTGGAAAGTTTTCAAAAATATTAGAAATTAATCTTGAAATATATGGCTTTTTTATGCTAATTTGAATACATAAATTGTGTATATATATATATATATATATATATATATATATATATATATATATATATATACACACACACACACACACACACACACACACATTACGGTGGCCGTAAAAAGCTTTTTTTCTTTGTAATCATTCCCAAAGATCATTTGCGTATAAAAAATAAGATTGGCATGCATCGTAAGCCTTAGTGATAGTGAAATAAGTACCACTAGCGATTTACACTATATGAAAACATTAATTTTTTGAACATATTTTAATGATTTGTTTAACAGTTCGCTTCGAACACTGAGAGATTGCAAATAGATCCTGAAAATTGAGATTCTAATAAAATTGGTCATAAAAATATTAAAAAACAATAGTCGCTGAGGCTCTATTGTCCGAATCATCCGTGACAGTATCAACAGCTCATTACAAAAAATACTTCTTTGACATTAAACGTAAATTCAATAGAAAAGTTTAAATCCCAAGTGAAATCGTTTCTGCTGCATAACTGTTTCTATACAATTAGAGACTATACTGAGCATCACAAGAAAAGTAACATTAATTTTAACAATGATACATAATGCATTATTTACCATTTGGACTGCATAAATGAGTATAAAAAACCGGTAACAACTATTGTACTACAGCTTCCGGGTCAATGACCCCCATCTCGATCAGGTTTTTCGTCCATGTATTGTAATAGATTTTGGACATAAATGTAACTTCATTTTCTGTGCACGTCTTCTAGAATTCAGTGGGAAATACAATTATTCAAATTATCGTTTCCATGTTGTCGCGGCAGGAAATAATAAGAACCAAAATTTATTGCTTATTTATCCTTGAAAATAGATTTAATTAGATGGGAGTTTTTTTGTTTTTTTTCTCCCTTTCAAAATTCAAAATTCAAACTTTATTGCTTATTTATCCTTGAAAATAGATTTTATTACATGGGAGTTTTTGTTTTTTTTCTCCCTTTCAAAATTCAAAATTTAAGTAGTGTATGACTTAGTGTAGGGATCACAGAATTTTGAAAATGTGCACACAATTCACTTTTCCCCATAGCACGTCATACGCAGTTTTTAACTGTTTTTTTACGTAAATAAATAAATCATATTTCTTCTTGACAGCAGGGGTGGGGTAACACACACTTGGTCATGTGATCGTTCTTGCATTAGATCATAACTGAGGCATGCACTTCCAACTTAATATATTTAATAGTAGAGTATCGTATGGTAATAGCGACACTAGTTTACTTCAAGAAGCACTTAACCGCAATTCTTACACTAATCCCGCCAATGAAATGAATAAGGAAACATTTTCGCAAATCTCGCGCAAGGCAGATAAAAAGCAAGAACTGTGCGTTTTTTAAAACAAAAATGCAAATGCATTTTTAAAAGAAAACGCATAACCAAACAAGTAATGGCGGCAAATGGCACTATTGACCACTTCGTCCTCGGCGTTCTTTAATTTCATTTCCTTCGTGCTGTAAGGTTTCATTTTTTAAATAAACACATCTGCAGTGACTCATCGGCATCTCTGCAGTGACATCACAATTTGAGCCTGTGATTGGATAACGGAATCCCTTCTCCCTTATCAGGCGCTAGCTGTCAAGTAGGCAATAAGTTCAGACAATAATACAACACGCATGAAGTGCTACCGTACAGGGAATTTACACGAAAATGTAATAATTTTTTTAAAAAAATTATGAGCGGAAGTAAATCCTCCGCTGGACGGGACCTGGAGGATGGAGCGTGATGGTGTGGGGATTTTTTTTCTTGGAATTCCCTAGATCTCGTCATTCTGGAAGGCACAATGGATCTACAGAAGTTTACAGCCTTCCTTGGGGACCATGACCACCCTACATGCAGATCGTTTTCCCCCAGCAAGACAGCATCTACCGGCAGGATAATGCAACGTGTCAACGCACGTACACGCAGTGTTTCAAAGAGCATCAAGATGAGTTTATAGAACTCCCCTTGCCACCAAACTCCCCTGATTGAAATTTGAGTGTGGAGCTATGCCGACAGGGATGTCCCCTGTGGACACGCTTCTCGCAGCGGTCAGCACTGCAAAAGGGGGTTGTTTAGTATTTTTAAGGGTAGCCACATTAATGCGCATGGACTATGTATTATAAAGCTTTGAAAATATGAGACTAATTAGTAATTAATTTCCAAGGTCAAGAAACTACTGGTTTGCTTCGACAATGTTAACACGTGAATAATACTCACTAAAATAAATTTACAGAACTATTGCAGTCATTTTCAAAGTATACTTAAAGTCATAAGTGATTTAAAGACGGGAAAGGGGTAAAAACGATAGTCCAGCAATCGAAAATATCTTTAAAAATTACCATAATTGTTATTTTGAAAGGAGGTTTTGAGATTTTTCGGACCCGTTCTGGTGTTTTAAAACATAAAAAAAATGTGTTTTAAAATATATTATTTTTATTTTTCAATTTTTTTCCTTTGAATTTGGTGCCGAGAAAATATTAAAAACCATGTTTCTTATAGTATACATAATTTTCTTATTTTTCAATTTTTTTCAATGAGATAAAATTGTGTTAAGTTGACGAAAATATTATAAAAATCCTTTTTGGCTGTAGAGGGGTGGTGATGGTGGTGGGAAGGAAATAAGAAACCTTTCAAAAATATTTTTTAATGTTAGAGTCCTAATTTAACTACTCATATGCCTTTTGGTTTTAGGGAACTTTTTGTTATCTTATTCGGATGTATCCTTTGTTAGGCAAAAAAGTATGTAATGCCGATATCCAATTTCTGCTAATCGGACATCAGGTTAGACCGACAGTTACAAGAAAACCAAGGTATGACATTGATCATTAAAAATAATTAATGCGCTTTATTTTAAAAATAATTATTAGCGCTTTTTGTTGCTAACTGGTTGGACAAAAAGAACATTTGTTGCTCTAAAACCATTACCGGAAATGCGAAATTTCAACGAACTGATCTTAGAAAAACAGACAATTAAAGTCAAACCACCTAAACAACCTATAACAAGTATTGTACTGCAGCTGCCGGGTCAATGACCTCCATCTCGATCAGGTTTTTCGACCAGTTTCCCTGATCCTTTGAGCAAATGCTGAGATGGCCCCTTGTTTTGCTTCTAGACATAAATGTAACTTCATTATCTGTGCACTTCTTCTAGAATTCAGTGGGAAATATAGTTATTCAAATTATCGTTTTCCATGATGTCGTTGCAAGAATTATTATTCCTGAGACGAAAGACATTATGAGGGATAAGAGCCCAAATTTATTGCTGATTTACCCTTGAAAATAGAGTTTATTACATTGGAGCGAATATTTTTGTTAACAATCCTTACAAAAAAACTCATTTTTTTCTGTATTCAAAATTCAAGTAGTATATGGCTTAGGGCACGGTTCACATAATTTTGAAAACATGCACAGAATCCATATCTCCACCATGACGTCACACGCAGTTTATAACTGCTTTTGACGTAAAAGAAATAAAATAAATAAACCAAGATATTAGTGAATCACGGACAGGCCCAGGATACTTTATTTATTATAAGGATATTAGTTATTATTATTATTATTATTATTATTATTATTTCAATGATATTACTATTTACTATTTACCCGTGCATGTTTTTTTGAGCCCAAGAATAGCTACCCCCTCTCCTTCACTGTCATTAATTAAATTCAGAATAAATCATAGCAACTACCGTTGTTGACAAAATCTGTAGTTCAGAAATGTTCGCTTCCATTAAATAGAAACTATGTTGAATGGAAGAACGAGCTACAGATTTAATATAATAGTCCTGTCGACAAAATAATCGAGCACCCCACTTCCCTCGCTGCTAGCGAAGAGAGAACTCGAGAAAACGTGCGCGGATAATACTCTTACTACTTTCCAGGAATTCTGTATTCTTGAAATTGTTTTGTTTAACTCTCATTTTAATAATTCGATACTTTTAATAGCTATGATAATTTCAACTCACTCAACAAGTGTTCAAGTGAAGTATGTTTTTAATTTGCACTTTAATGAACGAGTATTTGAAGTTTTGAAAATACCGCTTAAATCTGTGTAAATTCTGTGTTCACAAAATACTTCTGCGAATGAACTGCAGAGTGTACTGCAAGCGCACTGAAATCTCGTTAAAAACTTCGTGGGACATGCTAGTTTCTATGGTGTCTACATTCTCTGGTCGATACAACACCCTGCTGGAAGCAGTGAGACGATAAGACGAAGACGGTGTGTTGGAAACAACCACCGCCGCCGTTGCTTGCGACTGTTTTTGTCTCTTTGTGAACAAAGAGTTAGGTGACAGTGGTATAATTTTCGCGGAAGTTGCAATAACTACAAACATATGTAATTCTTGTGCGAAATTTTATCATTTATCTTAAACGTCAACCTTGCTCAGTAATGAATAGAGGAAATGGTTTGCAGACAAATATGAAATAGATAACGTATTGAAAGAAGCTTGTAACGTTAGCTTCCATATAAAAAACATAATAGTGGGTAATTCTTCCTTATATGAGCAAGGGTTTACTTAAATTTTAACGAATTTCAAGATGTCGAAGAACAAGTTGAACCTAACCTTACCGCCTGGTTCTATTGAGCCCGCGATGCCGTTGTCTCCAGCCGTGCAGATCTCCACTGAGCCCCCTTCCGAGTAAGTCTCCAGTGGATGTCACTTTCTCAACTACTTTTCTATCGTTATATTATGTTAATGTGTTGTCAAGGAAGGATACATCGTTGGTGTATTGACTAGTCATATAGCCGACATTGTTTAGTGTTTTCTAGCTTCAGCCGGAATATTGAAAATATTTTGTGTTTATCTGCAGTAAATGGAGATTGTCACTCCACATGACTTTAGAAATGAGAAATTAAGGTACCCAGAAATTTACTTAACTACTGTCATCATTTAAAAACAGACTTCAATTGCCCTGAAAAAACATTGGCCCCATGAGAAAGGCTACTTTAGACAGTTATAAACAGCAAAGCAAGTCAATTTTAAAATGCCAAAATAGGCAAAGAAGACTATTATTAACTTATATCCATTGTAATTGCTATTAGAGTATAAGACCAATGACTAATTTCAACGTATTCAGCAGCACGTTTACTTATTACTAATCAATTAAACAGTTTTGGTTAAATAATGTTGTATAAACCTAACAAAATAGCATAAATAATCTATCAAACTATTCAAAATAATCTGAGAAGTGCTCTCTTTGTAAACAACCTTTTAGTTGGGAAAAATCCTAATCTCATCCACCCCCACCTGTTAGCCAAAAAGGCGTGGCTGTTTTCCTGAAATTAAATAATCTTCTAATAAATGTTAATTACAAAAGCAGCTTATGTTTCTTAAAAGTGTTTAGAGAATTAGGAATTAGTAGCCTTT
Source organism: Teleogryllus oceanicus (assembly GCA_964035755.1). Lineage (NCBI taxonomy): Eukaryota > Metazoa > Arthropoda > Insecta > Orthoptera > Gryllidae > Teleogryllus > Teleogryllus oceanicus. Next base: position 33,123,191 of record CAXIVR010000011.1, on the reverse strand, counting down.
AGAATGAGAACAGAGTTGACATAAGTACTGTCAACTTCAAAGATAAGTTCTACAAGAAAGTTAGAAAAGAATAATTATCGGCCTCTGATGGGAGTCAGAACTACATGAAAGTTTAGCTACTTGGTAAATCTCTTGCTTTATTTCTGAAACCTTTTCTCCTTAATTGTGTCATGGTTAATGAGAGTTTTTGTAAAGTTATTAGTGCCTTGAAAGGTTTCTTCAACAAAATAATTATGCATGATTTTATTCTCATTACGTGTTTTATAAAAGTGCTCTTTTCTGTGTTGTTTTTAGCAGTGATTGTAATGTTTGTTCTTGGGTATGTGAAGATATTTTTCTAGTTAGTGTATTGTCTTGTGAATAAAATTTAATTTCAAACAAAACAAATTTATTTTTTGACTGTTTGGCAAGAACCATCATATATTTATATTTTTAATTACTTGTTTCAAAGTATATTGAACTGACAGATATTTCATCTTGTGCAATTAATGATCTAATTGCAAGAGAGTCATTGACTCATTTTAAAGGAATAGATAAAATGTAAAATTAAATGAACTAATTTTCTTTTGCGATATATCTAATAGTTGAGACTATTCTTGAACTTAAATATTCACACAATCTCAATCCTATACAAAATTTTTTCAATAAAGAATTGTAATACTAATCCATTAATAATATGATATGTCTACTTGTCTCTAAATTTTATAACCATTTATAAGAGATACATATGATATTTTTGTTATATGAGTTACAATTGATTTCGTGTATTTATCGGGAATGTCGTTACAAGGCCTTGCCACTTTTTAATGTTTTTTGTAATTCTCTTTTTCCTTACAAAGAAAATTATTATTAATTTTATTTCAGAAGAACAAATTAAATTCACTTTATTTTGTTTCATCTCCACATTTTTGTTTTTATAAATGCTGATCTGTTGATCATAGGTGGATTTTTTAACAATATTAATAGTAATAATTTACTACATCCAAATAAGCTATTTGTAAATAGCTTATTACAATGTTTGCAGAGAATAATAATTACATATTTTCTGTCCAGAAGGAATCAAATGCAGTACTCTCTTTCAGGATCATTGGAAAATTAGATGAAAAATAGTGATCTGAATTCAAGAACAATTTCATTATTAATAATTACTTTATTAAGCTTTTAGAACTGAAATAACATTGTGTAAAAAAATAATATCAATGTAGAAAAATCAAAAAAACTTCAGATATAACTGTAAAGTAATTACTATTCTTTCTTTTATTATCAATTTTAATAATAACTAAAATAATTTGTACGTAAACAAAACTATTGGTGTTGGCGGCACATTAGTTTTCTGTTCTCTTGAAGCGGGGCTAGCTTCAAGGTTTCGCCCCAACCTCTTCCCAGCTGGTACCAACCGGCGCCCAAACCAGCAGGTCCCCTCGGGATGCCCGTCGCTCCTCCGAGGACATTCCCGGTGAAGAGGACCTCGCATTCTCCGAATATCGCGTAGGTCAATGCACCTTTCCATACTTGCCCCTAGTATCCCCTAGCCCGATCATTGTTCTCGGTGTAGGGATAAAGCTTCCTGTCGGGCCAGGGGCGGATCCAGCCGATCATGTGGGGGGGGGGCATCGTAGATTTGTGTTAAACAATGAACATGTTTGTTTTGTATTTTATTTATGTACTGTACATATACGATACGATATTATTGTTTAAGTAATTACACAATTCGAACGAATATTTAAATCACTTTTGCCTAAGGTAAACGAAAACTAGGCCTTGGGAGGCATGCCCCCCCTCCCTGGATCCGCCAGTGTGTCAGGCCCTCTACGTGCACGAGAAAGTAAAATACGGTTCCGTTCTCAATAAAATTGTATTTATAAATTTTTTAATTGCACCGTTTCATCAAAACACGTGAAAATTTCATATCTTGAAAACTGTGCATGACATTATTTGAAAGCTTAATTTTCAAGATTGGATTTCACTGAGAACATAATGTCTACATATGTTTAATAATATTGCTGCAGGAGAGCTTTCAAAATATTTTAAACGTTTGTAATATTCGAAATTTAAGGCATGTTAACTAGAATTGCGTCTTTTTTACGAGAATCCTTTGTCATATCTAGCAAAAAAATTCCAGAAAACATTTTGTAACATTTCTGTGAAAATTTTGGAAATTCTGTGGGGTTTCATGTAAAGTGCTAGCTTGTTTTATTCACCAACGGAAAGGCAAACACAAAACTAAACAAAAAAACAACCTTTTCTGTATCCGGGACTACTGACAAGTGCACTGAAATTAAAATCTCATCATCGATTATTTATAGCATTACATAACTATTGGGATTCTTCATATCCGCATGTGTTACGTATAAGTGAAATTAAATGCAGACTCTACATCTGTTTCATCGAGTTCACTTGCCATGCGCTTCACCGCGGAGTCGCTCTTCGTAAAATACATGGGCGGAAGTTTACAAATCGAGTTGCCTCTCCCACTATTTCGTACGCGCAGTTTTCGAAAATTCAGGGAGTCCAACGAATATTAGACCTGCAGCATTCCTTTAAGTGTTCTTTGTTTTATCCGTGGGAATGAAAGGAAAAATTGAGAGGTGTTTTTTGAGATAATAAATTGAATTAATTTCAAGTAGAACTCATTTTTTTCCAAAATTGTACACGACCTTTTATAAAGATCTGATTTTTTAGTGCAGATTTTGTTTAATCCAATTACTTCTCTTCAATTTTGGGGTATTGAAATGTTCCATGTTTTGCAACTTTCGAAAATAAACGAGTTTGTCGGAAATGAAACTAGCGCAACTTATTCTACTGCCTTTTGTTTACAAACGAGGAAAATATTTAAAGAAAAAGATTGATCGTTGTTTGAGAAAAATGTTTAAATACTCTCTATATTTCATCCCCAAATTACATGAAAACAACTAATATTTCCGAAAAATTGTACGTGGCATATTTCAAGATGTTTTTGACGAACTGACTTCCTTAAAATCATCTTGATCTTGAATATTGTAGTTGAAGGAAGACGCCGAAAGAAATATGTAATAATGAAATTTCCTAAAAATCAGGGATTTCAACATAAATGAGATCGGCACAATTCTTTTAAGCGTTGTTTACGCTAACGGAGGACAAAGTTTAATTACAAAAATTGGATCCATTTTTGAAAACATTTGAAGCTTTATGTAAATGGAGCCCCCAAAATCAAAATACCCGCTTCACACTCAGAAGGCCTCGAGTTCCTCAATCGAGGAATGTCAATTTTGTGCAAAATTGGCTGAACGGTGTAGGTGCCTGCAATGGCCAAAGATGGACGGACGTTTCTATCGATTTTTCTGTATCAAGGACCCACAAAACATGGATTCTGACTACGGAAAGTGTAAGAGGAAGAAATTTAATACATATAGGAACAAGATTAGTAAACTATTTACTTTCTTGCCTTTACATCGGAAGAAGAGAAAATTTAATAGTCGTGCGCCGAAAACCGAGAATTTTCAGACCCCCAAAAATTATTGCCGGGCCGTGGTAACGAAAACGTGAATAAATCAGTTGGCACACAGCTGGCAGCAGTCTGTTCGTCCGTCTGTCTGTTCGTTCGTCTGTCTGTTCGTTCGTCTGTCTGTTCGTCGTCTGTCTGTCTGTTCGTGCGTCTGTCTGCCTGTTCGTGCGTCTGCCTGCCTGTTCGTGCGTCTGCCTGCCTGTTCGTGCGTCTGCCTGCCTGTTCGTGCGTCTGCCTGCCTGTTCGTGCGTCTGCCTGCCTGTTCGTGCGTCTGCCTGCCTGTTCGTGCGTCTGTCAGTCTGTCGGTTCGTGCGTCTGTCTGTCTGTCGGTTCGTGCGTCTTCGTTCGTCGGTCTGTCTTCGTTCGTCGGTCTGTCTTCGTTCGTCGGTCTGTCTTCGTTCGTCGGTCTGTCTTCGTTCGTCGGTCTGTCTTCGTTCGTCGGTCTGTCTTCGTTCGTCGGTCTGTCTTCGTTCGTCGGTCTGTCTTCGTCGTCTGTCGTTCGTCGGTGTCTTCGTTCGTCGGTCTGTCTGCGTTCGTCGGTCTGTCTTCGTTCGTCGGTCTGTCTTCGTTCGTCGGTCTGTCTGCGTTCGTCGGTCTGTCTTCGTTCGTCGTCGGTCTGTGTTCGTTCGTCGGTCTGTCTTCGTTCGTCGGTCGGTTGGTCTGTTCATTCGTCGGTCGGTCTCGTCGTCGTCGTTTCGTTCGTCGGTCGCCCTGACTGTGTCGTTCGTCGTCCGACAGTCTCGTTCGTCCGTCCGACTGTGTTCGTCCGTCCGTCTGTTCGTTTGTCCGTCTGTTCGTTTGTCCGTCTGTTCGTTTGTCCGTGCGTTCGTTTGTCCGTCTGTTCGTTTGTCCGTCTGTTCGTTTGTCCGTGTGTTCGTTTGTCCGTCTGTTCGTTTGTCCGTCTGTTCGTTTGTCCGTCTGTTCGTTTGTCCGTCTGTTCGTTTGTCCGTCTGTTCGTTTGTCCGTCTGTTCGTTTGTCCGTCTGTTCGTTTGTCCGTCTGTTCGTTTGTCCGTCTGTTCGTTTGTCCGTCTGTTCGTTTGTCCGTCTGTTCGTTTGTCCGTCTGTTCGTTCGTCGGTCTGTTCGTTCGTCGGTCTGTTCGTTCGTCGGTCTGTTCGTTCGTCGGTCTGTTCGTTCGTCGGTCTGTTCGTTCGTCGGTCTGTTCGTTCGTCGGTCTGTTCGTTCGTCGGTCTGTTCGTTCGTCGGTCTGTTCGTTCGTCGGTCTGTTCGTTCGTCGGTCTGTTCCGTTCGTCGGTCTGTTCGTTCGTCGGTCTGTTCGTTCGTCGGTCTGTTCGTTCGTCGGTCTGTTCGTTCGTCGGTCTGTTCGTTCGTCGGTCTGTTCGTTCGTCCGTCTGTTCGTTCGTCCGTCTGTTCGTTCGTCCGTCTGTTCGTTCGTCCGTCTGTTCGTTCGTCCGTCTGTTCGTTCGTCCGTCTGTCGTCTCGTTGTCGTCCGTCTGTTCGTTCGTCCGTCTGTTCGTTCGTCCGTCTGTTCGTTCGTCCGTCTGTTCGTTCGTCCGTCTGTTCGTTCGTCCGTCTGTTCGTTCGTCCGTCTGTTCGTTTGTCCGTCTGTTCGTTGTCGTCTGTTCGTTCGTCCGTCTGTTCGTTCGTCCGTCTGTTCGTTCGTCCGTCTGTTCGTTCGTCCGTCTGTTCGTTTGTCCGTCTGTTCGTTCGTCGGTCTCTTCGTTCGTCGGTCTCTTCGTTCGTTCGTTCGTCCGTCCGTCCGTTCGTTCATCCGTCTGCCTGTTCGTCTGTCTCTGTTCGTCCGTCCGCCGTTTCTGTTGGCCGTCTGTTCGTCCGTCTGTCCTGTTCGTCCGTCCGTCCGCAGTCTGTGCGCGTGCCTGATCTGTTTGTCCGTGTGTCTACATGTCTGTTTGTCCATGTCTGTCCTCCCGTCTGTTTGTCCGTGTCTGTCTGTCCGTGTCTGTTGATCCGTGTGTCCGTCTGTCCGTGTTTCTGTTTGTTCGTTCAAAAATCACTCCGAAATTTTTCTTTAACATTTTTCCACGGTTAGAACAAGGGACGCCTAAAGGAATGGCGCAGGTATAATTTTTGTGGAACTCTTTGGATTTCAAATATAACATGTTAGAAATGGGAGGTAATTTGATTTCGTAATAGTAAAGGAAAAGAACACTGTTTCAATGCAGTTTTCCATTTTAAATAAAGAATTGCACACTTTATTGAAAATTGATCGCTGTGCTTTTGACTGATGTTAAGATAAATTTTTTGGGTCTCTCAATGCAAGTCACACTTCGAATGCTACGTCCGTATAAATGAATTGATCACAAGATTTAGTTCATTACACTATGTGTTCAGAATTCTTTGACATTGTCAGCCTTCATATTGATCGTTGAGTATATTTCCCGCATGTTCATTTCCACTTGAAATACGGCAAATTATTTTGGGGAAACCCTTTCCTGGAGCTCCCAGGCATTTAGATTCAAACTAGAGGTGCTACAGAATGTACAGACGTTCTCGTAGTAAAGTTTCCTAAGTTCCTTGGTGTGGACTGGTACTGTAATCTTGCCCCTCTTTCTTGCCTGCTGCCATTTATCACCACCCAAAGTACATTTGTTTGAAATTTTCTCAATTTTCGGTTTCCAAATAGTAAAACCGAAACATTTTTTTGAAGAATATTCAAGGCTATAACTTCGTCCTAAATAACATTTGACATTGAAAAATGTGGGGCCGTTTTCAAGAAAATGACGTTAAGCGTTATTGGAAAAGTGAAATTTGAAGCTCTTTTTCAAAGGAGTCTATTGAGTTTTCCGAAAACTTCATTCAGAGTAATTTGAAGAACTTCCACTCATAAATTCAATAATATATACAAATCCAATGAAATGTGCATATTAACGGCGTGACATATTGGAAAAAGAAAAAAAACAAAAAAAACGTTTGTGTAATTTTTGAAAAAGCAAAATAATACTCCAAAATGAACTTTACGTCATATTAAATTACCGCTATTCCTGCCATTACCGCTATTCGTTGGAAACGTGCGAAAAAAAATTGAGAGCCAGTTGTGAGAAAATGGCGTTGGAGCGTTTCTCAAAATTCGGAATTTTGAGCTCATTTAAAAAAAATTTGAGTTTTCGAGAAACTTTATTTGACGCTATTTAAAGCCCATGTACTCATAAATACAATAACGTAAAGAAATCGCCTCTAATGTAAATATTACTGAGACAGTTTAAAAAACATTTTATACTTTTTTAAAAAACAAAAGAATGGAGCAATATGGCGTTTATGTCATTGTATAGGGTTCGTTGGGCACTAACCCTACCAAGAATTTAAAGAAAAAATATAAGCCGTTTTTAAAAAGTCGTGTTTTCTTATTTTTTAAAATTGAGAATATTTCACGAAAACTTATAAAATTTCCAAAAAAATATACATTACATGTATATACTCTATACTACGTATATTACTCCGTTTATACATACGTATATGACAAAGTAAAAGGAATTTTATGAATCTTACGAATCACCTTCATCATTCTTGTATACCTCTCTTTATTAAGTTTGGAAGTTTACCTATTCCGTGCCACTTGATTTACGAATCAATGTTTTTTTTGTCAAAAATATTGGAACATGTTTAGAGAATACAGATGCCTAAAACAACACTAAAATAATACGACGTAACAATAAAATTCATCAGGTGTCAGTATCAACAACTCACCACAAAAAATCACATAAAATATGTGTACATTTTACATAAACAGAAAGCCCGACATACACGGTATAGTTTTCGTGCAGATTCTCATACAGTTTCTACACAGAAACTTCAAGATCCCAAACTAGAAGCCAAAAGTCGCGCATACACGATCTGTACGTTTTCTGCACGAGTCGCCACAAGACTCCGCTAGGGGGTCTAAAGAAAAACAACTGAATTGTGCCGCCCGAATACTGTCAGTGGTGGTATTTCTGTGTGCGTTCTGGCCAGTGGCGAAGATGAAGGGTAATCTGTGAGTCTTATGCTGGCTTTACACTAGCAATAGGTTGCCGCAGCATCTTTCAGCAATTTGTTGCTGTTTCTTGCGGTCATCTTTACACTAGCAAGAACACGACGGGGCAATATGTTGCCAGAAAGTTGGGAGGAAGATCTTTCCGACAAGATATTGCCGATCGTTTTACATTAGAACTTTTTCTCGCCGTGCTTGGTGATGCCACCAGGAAAATGGCGCGTCTTAAGTGAGGTTATATCTCACTCCGACATGGCTAGTAGAAGGGAGAAGATGCGAGTCGTGGTCGCAGTTATTGTGTTCAATGAGGAGACAAAGAAACGACAACGTTTTGTGAAGACATGTGACTGTATTTTAAGACGAAAGGAAAAGGGGCTTGTGCAAATTCGGTTCAGGAACCTCAATATTTTTTCGTGGACTACGATTCACGTGGGTTCTAAGTAATTTTCTATTTATAAAAGCGCAATTATTAATTCGGCAAAAAGTTTTAAAATGTCCTTTAACTGTTGATGTATTTAGATTAATCTTAAAATCTCTAAATCTTAGATTAGGAATCTTGATAATTTTTAACGTAACAAAATTAATAATTAGGGAGCATCGATAGCTAAACCAAAATTTGAACCATTCGATAATCAACCATGGAGGATTTGTAATATTTATTACTTCATTTATTTTATTAAACCTTTTTCACACACCCATTTTACGAAAAAACGCATATAACAATTCAAAATAATACGTCTATGTACTACCTTAACCGTACTTCCTGTGCATCTGACCGTGGCCATCATTGTCTTCTTCCAGCAATATTTTGCTCAGACTTCAATCCAATTCTAGTCCCAGCAACAGCCGGCAATATCTTTCCGAGGACGGAAACACGCGTGTTTACATTACGACCGGAATATCTAGCAAGAAATATTGTCAACATCAGAAATATTTATTGCCGCAATGTTTACATTAGCAACTTTTCTTGCGAAATAATATTGCTCGCCATTTTCTTGCAAGTGTAAAGCCAGCTTTAGAATACCCAAATTATTTTTGAATAAAATCTGTCGTTACGTGCGCCATTTTCAATATTCTTTACTGAATCTTTGAAGAAAATTGAATGTTTCCGACTCTTACGTCCGAGGGAGATAGCAGAGCCGCAGAGAATACTCTTTGGGGTCCGTAGCTGAGTGAGCTGTGTCAGTGGATAGACACCGGCTGGCTCATCTGGGCATGTGCTCAAGAGGGCCGCGCTATCTCCCTCTCACTCGCACTCACCCTGCAGAGAGCCTAGGGAACTGGGAAGCACGGACTTGTACCGCGATGCACGTCCACATCTCGGCCAGGCAAATTCGCCTTATCACCTGACGTTGTGGGACAGTACAGCTGTTTGTGTGATTTTTGTCCGTGTTTTCTTTATGAAACAATTAATAAAGCTAAATATTTCGTGATGCAGAGAATGTCCCACTGACTATGCGCCAGTCCCATAACTTCTGAACGGTTCACGATATCGAAATGCAATTTTCGCTCAACAATGTGAAATCATGAACCATGTAAAATGTTGTAGAGATAGAAATAGTATAGTTACGTAGTAATATACTGAGTTGGATATGAAGAGACTTGAAATCTGCATCAAAGCAGACATTACTGCGAATGTACTTTCAGGATCAGAATTATTTCAAAGATACAAAATTATTTCTTTTGAAATTATTTATACAGTAGTGATTCAGATTGACTATATCAAGATTTTGAAAACTTTCATTTTATTGAATTTTTTGTCGCAAAGCAGTTTTCCACCTACAAAGTGTTCTTTCGTTCAGAAAAGTTTTCTTTCCTAATTAAACAATATCCATTCTTTTACAGCGAGAAGCTTCGAAATGAACTGACAATGTGTACATTGAAAATGCAAAATACATGGCTGCAGATTTGTTGTTGAAGTATTTGTAAAACAAATTGGTATAGAAAAAAATATCAAGAGCCTGTTGGTTGATACAACTCAGTCTATCTTCCCCTTTATCTACAGCATTATGTGAAAGGAATATGATTACATTAAAGAGAGTAGACATCCTGAGAAATTCCATGGTAAATATCAAAATCGGTAATTTCAGTAGACTGGCTATCGAGAAGTGTCTGCTAAATTAACTGTGCAGAAACAACAGCTTTAAAGAATACATTGATGACTTTTTTGGTGAATGAGAAAAACCATGCATGGAGAAAATTTTACAAAAAAAGTAAGATAAGATTTTTAGAATACCCAACTGCAAGACTCTAGCTTCTCCACTGGTTCTGGCTATGATCTTTATTTGGGATTAATTAACCATGAGGAGCATAGAGAATTAGGCAGGAATTGGGGAAAAAGAAAGTTTACCAGAATAGATTACTTCACACAATCTCACTTTTACACACGTAACCATAAAATCGAAATGGCCGATTACCGTTAGTGAATGTTTCTTCCGGTATAGGCTCTTGAGTCAAACGGAAGGCTTTCTGCATGACAAATTATGAACATGCTCATGTAGAAAACGTGCAGTCTGGACTGCACGTTTTCTGTCCGTCCAACCTGCACGAAAATGTACCGAGTATACCGGGTTAAGAAAGGAAAGTAATATGGATATTTAAGGTATTAGTTATCATTTGGACTGTATAATCCTAAAAGACTAAATATGCATGTATCAATTATTGCACATCAGCTTCTGGGTCAGAATTTTTTGCAGTTTGTGTGATTCTTTTATCGAATGCTGAGATGGCCTCTTGTTTTGCTTCTGGACATAAATGTAACATCGACTATCCGTGCACGTTTTCTAGAGGTCGATGAAGAATATAGTTATTCAAATTATCGTTCTCCATGTTCATGCGACAGTAAGTCGATTCCTTCACGAAGAACACGAAGAGGGATAATAGTGAAAATCCATAGCTGATTAGCCTTAGCATGTACTTTTTACTTTCTCGGCCTTGCGAAGGTAATGCGTAAAAAGAGAAAGTTACGTAATTGTGCGTCGGAAAACGGCAAATAATATATATATATATATATATATATATATATATATATATATATAAGAATAAATAAGGTAGATAAATAGAATTCAATAGATAAAAACGTGTGATTTTGACTTTCTCGCTTCCGCTTATACAGTAGAGAGATCGTTATGTAATGCTACGGGAAAAATCGCTGAATTTTCGTCAGAAAACCTCTTATTACCGGTTCCTGGTGACGAAAAAGTCCAGATGCTGAATTCAGAAAAAATCTTCAAACACATGGTGTAGCCAAAATTCATATTTTGTGGGTCCTTGATACCGAAAAATCGATTGACAGCTAAACGTCTGACCGTTTATCAACAACGCTAGCCGCTAAACCGTTCAGCCGATTTTCTCCAAAATTGAATTTACCCAATTGACCTTTCTGGTATCGCGGTCCCTGGAATTCGAAACAGAAATTTTAATTTTTTGTTGGGGGGGGTGTACTCTAGTACGTGATGCCCGTGGGACGTTTTCAAAAAATGGCACCAACGTTTTGGATTATACTTTGTTATTGAATAGTGTGAAGGACGTTTAAGATAATGGTGTAGGTCTCATGCTGGTTAAAAATTCTAATTTTTGAAAATTGCGAAAATTCAAATTTTTTTCGGGGGTCTTCCTAGAACTAAAATTATGAAGGTAGACTTTTTTTCTTAATGAAATGTATTCACAAAAAAAAGGCCTTCAAGTAATGTCATGCTCAATTTTTCGATAATATTTTTTGCGAAATTTTGTGTCAAACATAGGAAATTTTTATTTTCTTTAAACCATTTTTTATTAAATGCACAAACATTTTTAATTAAATTTGGACCTTAGATAGGAAAGGACGCTTAAGAGAATAGTGCAGGTCTCATGTTTGTGTAATGCCTGATGTGATTGTTCGAAAATTGAAAACTAGAGGTGCTACAGAATGGCACAGACTTTCTCGTAGTATTTTTTTCTAATTTCCTTGGCGTGGACTGGCTTTAAGGTCTTCCTCCATTCCTGGCCAAAAACTTTTTTGAAGTTTTCTTAATTTTGGAATTAAAGTAAAATGTCCAAAATAGAACTTTTTATTGAACATTTTGAAGCCGTTTTTAAGAGAATGGCGATTAAGCATTACCGTAAATGCGAAATTTGAAGCTCTTTTTCACAGAATCTATTGAGTTTTCGAAAAACTTCATTTGAAGTCCTTTCAAGCACGTCTACTCACAAATGTAATAATGTGTAAATATCGATGGAAATGTGCATATTTAGGCGTGAGAGATATTAAAAAAATACGTTGTGTAATTTTTAAAAAGACAAAACCAAAGAACACACGAAAATTAACATTACGTAATATTAAACAGTGCAATTAGCACTATCCATTGGAAAAACTTGAAGAAAAAATTTGGAGCAATTTTTGAGAAAATGGCGTTCGAACGTTTCTGAAAATTTGGAAATTAGTGCTCCTTTGTACAGAAAACTGTTGTTTTCTAGAAACTTGAACATTATTTAAAGCAAATGTACTCATAAATCTAATAGTGTGAAGAAATCGCCTCTAAGGTAAACCGACGTGAGAGACAAGTAAAAATTAATTAAATTTTTGTGATTTGAGAAAACAAAAGAATAGAGCAATATGACGTTTGTCATCGGATAGGGTTGGTTGGGCACTTACTCTACCTAAAATTTAAAAAAAATTGGAGCCGTTTTTGAGAAAATCATGTTTTTGTAATTTTTTGAAATTGCTAATATTGCACGCTCTAAAACTACTAAAATTTTCGAAAACGTCTACATGACCTTAATGAAAGAACTATTTATGGGTAACAAATTTCATTTGAAGGAAAAATCTCTTTCCAATTTTATAGTTATAGAAGACCTCCCAAAAAATTCAAACTTTTGCAATTTTCGAAAATTCAGAGTTAACCGTAAAAATGGGACCTACGCCATTTTTATAAGTGTATTTTACTCTATTCTTACAAGAAATTTAAAAAATTGGAGCCGTTTTTGAGAAAATTTTGAAAATGTCCGGGGGGCTTCGTGTACCCCCAAATTTTAAAGAATGTTTTTCAAAATTTCGAAGCTTCAACTAGAGCCAGATGGACAGTGGTTTCTTCATTTTGGAAAAGATCGTTGGTGTGATTTAGGCACTAGTTTTGTTCACATACGACATACGGACTGACAGACGGACTGACATACGGACTGGCATACGGACTGACATACGGACTGACATACGGACTGACATACGGACAGACATACGGACTGACATACGGACAGACGCGGACTGACTGACAGACGCGGACTGACAGACGGACTGCAGACGCGGACTGACAGACGCGGACTGGCAGACGCGGACTGGCAGACGCGGACTGGCAGACGCGGACTGACAGACGGACTGGCAGACGGACTGACAGACGGACCGACCGAACGACAACTGGCAGACGGACTGACAGACGGACTGGCAGACGCGGACTGACAGACGGACTGGCAGACGGACTGACTGACGGACGGACTGACTGACGGACGGACGGACTGACTGACGGACTGACAGACGGACTGACATACGGACTGACTGACATACGGACTGACTGACATACGGACTGACTGACAGACGGACTGACTGACAGACGGACTGACAGACAGACGGAGGACTGACAGACGGACTGACTGACAGACGGACTGACTGACAGACGGACTGACTGACAGACGGACTGACTGACGAGACGGACTGACTGACAGACGGACTGACTGACAGACGGACCTGACTGACAGACGGACTGACTGACAGACGGACTGACTGACAGACGGGCAGGCAAACGGACTGAGAGACGCACGGACAGACGGACGGACGTTTTGAAAAAAAAACTACTATTTCGGTATCAGGGGACCCCAAAGCATGTATTTCCGTTGAAATCTCGACATTGATTTTCCGCAGCATTACATAACTTTCTCTATACTTCGTACATTACTCCCGAATATATATAAGAATACGAGAAAGTAAAAGTTAAAAACAAAAAATCTTCCTACAACTTCAATTGTGAAAATAACTTTTTTCTTAATGAAATGTGTTTATCAAAAACAGATCTTCAAATAAGGTCATGTTGAATTTTTCGAGAATGAGTATTTTTTGTCATTTGACGTCAAGCATAGTCACCAGCTCCGAATAGCCTGCGCTTCATGAACGTAATATGAGATATGGTTGCAGGCAATTTGATGCTACATAAATTAGAATTTGTATATAATATTTTATATTTCGTAGTTCGTTTCGTACATTTGAGCTTTTGTGATACGCTTACAAATTAATCGTCGAGAATTTTTTTAAAACCTATTGGAAAGGTATGAAATAAAAATTCCGCGCTGCGACTCGGCAGTTGAATTTCTGTGAATTACGTCTCATTGTTGGAACATTATTGAAAAGCTGTTATAATTATATTTGTGTTAATTTCTTTCAAAAATGCAGTTTTGCTTGAAAAGCAATTATAATAGTCAGATGTGTGTTGATATTTGTGTGAAAATATTTAGTTTACTCACCGAATGTTCTAAAATTTGTAATGAGCTTTACAAAAAATAGAGACAGAGATATGTTAATTCGGAGAGAAATTGTGGTTAAGAAATTATTACATGACCATTACTAAGGCGAGAAAGTACGTGCTATTTTAGCACCACTGGTTTATTGTGGTAATAGTTTGTTAAATTTCAAATGCCAAGGATAATAAAACATAATTTGTTATTAACTGACCTACCAAGATAAAATAATATCAGGGGATAAAGGAAATCAAACTGAAGTGGAATTTAGAAATAATTATATTCTTCAGTATTGAAGAGTGGTTGACATTTGGCCAAAGCAATACCAAGATGATCCCTGCCTCATCAAGGGGTGAGGTAGGAATCACCAAGGTCTCCGAAGCCCGAAGCTTAAATTTTAATTTTATTGATGTTTTAGTGGCTATTTTGATAAAATAATAAATCGATCTACCTCATAATATACACATGCATTCATGTAAACGAAAAAAAAAAAATGCAACTTCTGGCTCTGTATAAAAAAATTTAAACCAATCTGTATTAAACGATAAAATCTATTACATTTTGTATCAAGTGAAGACCGATGTATCTTTTTAACGTAGTAATATATTAATTATTGAAGTTGTAGTTGTATACTTATACTTAAAATAGTACATAATGCGTTTCAAAAATGTAATAGATTTTCAATGAAATAGTCCCGAATGTTTTTATGCACTGCCAAAGACACTGAAAGAACTCAAATTATAACAAACACGTGTTATAAATTGCAACATATTTTGAACAAAAGGCACATCATAAACAATATCTGATTTTCAGCTTCCTAAAAAAAAGCTATAAAATCAAACATCGGTAGGCCTTTGAGCGCGCGCGCGCCCACACACACACACACACACACACACACACACACACACACAAACACAAACAAACAAACACACACACACACGCGCCGCGCGCGCACTCACGCACACACTCACCACGCACATGCACGCACGCGCGCGCACACGCACACACGCACGCGCACACACAAACAAACATATGCACGCACCCACACATACGGCCTTCGTGATGCTAGGGTTAATAAAATATGATGTAGCGCTATTTCTGTGTATTTGGTGTGTCATTATTGTATATAAAATAAGAATTATTGTGCTTTTAGAACTGCAACTATGGCGATCATGTAATCGATGTAGCTAGTAACAACAACAGTAGCGACGTTTAAAATTGAAAATGCTAAACCTGATTACAATATAGATTTGAACGCATTTTTTACTTGTCATGAAATGTTTAATGTTTTATTCCATTTTTCTGATTTCAGAAGAAGTACTCTGGTGGGCAAAACCAGCATTGAAGTCCTGCAGGAGAGACTCGAAGAATTGGAGATGGACGACACACAACGAAAGCGGATGGAATTTTTTCTTTGTCAGAAGGAGAAAGTTGGTGATCTTAGTGATGACGACTTCGAAAAATTGGGAGAATTAGGGGCAGGAAATGGAGGTGTTGTAATGAAAGTCAGACATCGGTCTAGTGGGCTTATCATGGCGAGAAAGGTGTGTGATGCTCATGTTTTTTAATTACAAATTTCGGAATGTAGGGTGCATATTTGATTAAGATACTAGTTTCAAAGAAATTATATATATAATATATATAATATATATATAATATATATATAATATATAATATATATAATATATATATAATATATAATATATATATATAATATATAATATAATATATATAATGTATATATATGTATATATATATATATATACACACATATTGCGACGCCCCCACCTACCTGTGCTGTAATTGCCGGCTAGCTCAGGTGACGGGTAGAGCCTGAAATTTAGGTTGTGGACGGACGTGGCTACGTGACAGAGGTCAATTGAAAGAAAGTTTAAAGACAAAAAAAATGTAAATTTAATGAGAAATTAAAAATGGTAAATTGACATTATTATCTGAGCTCAGTTTTTTTTAAACCCTTGTTTTTTTTTCATGCAATCTTAAAACTAATACGATCAAATTACTTAAAACAAATAAAGCAAAAAAAAGAGATGCGCTAACAAATAGAAAGAAAAAAGGGGGCCAATGCGCGGCCTGCACCTTCTGAATGTTGACAACAGTCCAGGTAAGCCTGAAGGGCGTAATGAATGTTTGTTTTGTCTGTCGGAGCTCGACAGATTATTAGAATCACCGCTGCGGCAGGAGGACGCGCTGGGGTGAACGGCCTCCAAACAGGCAACACAGCTGGGCTCCTTTCTTCTGGACGGCACGCCCTTTAGGGCGGAGGGTGGATTCCCTCTCGCAGCCTGCTCCCATTCAAGAGAGTAGAGTTAACCACGACATCAGCTGGGACGTCGGCGGTAGCGGTGACGACAGATCGGTGACGACAGATCGTAATTTCGTAATCGCGTAACTTGCGATACACGGCGCGGGCGTAAACGAGCAGAGAAACAAATAACATTACTAGATAAAGTTCTTTTTTCTCAATCTAATGACACGCGGTGCGATAATACCACAAATCGCACTCTAATCATGCTACTTCGCGCTATCCTAGCGCCTACACAACTCGGATGACCTCCGCGTCCCACACCCGTACAACATGAGCGTCCCCGCCTCTGTGTCCGCACGACTTGGGCGTCCCCGCGCCTCTGTCCAAAGACCTCCCCGCTTCTGTCTGCCCTCAGCGCGTCTCCGCGCCCACGAACCTTTTCCCCCCCCCCCAATTTCCATGAATGTTCTAGAAGTTTCTACAGAAATTTTGGAAGACGTGTTGTTACTGGCCGAAAGTTACTACGCCGAAAATAATATTGCTCCAATCAGATTACGCGTCTTGTCGGTAATTTTGATGGAATTTTCCAGAACGCTCTCTCTCGCACACTTCCTGTAAACAAACACGGAGCGGTCGCCGCGCCCGCCCGCGTGGAGCCTGGTCGGTGGTCCCTGAGGGGTTTTCGGAGGCGTTATCTAAACACACACCCCTTTGCTCGGCGACGCTAAGGAGCGGCGTAGATGGCCGTGCGAAGTGATTTAGGTCGCACCGGTTGGGGCACGCACGCTTCTGAACAGTAATAACAAAAATAAATGTATTTATTTTTTTAATCCAATATTCGGTTACGTCACATTTGCCCTCCCCTTCGGATAGAGATAAAAATCGGAGTTTTGAAGAATTTTAATTTTGAAAAATTAAGAGTTTTATCTCGTTGAAAAAAAAACAAAAAAACGTTACCGAATATTAGATTCATAACTGGTGAATAATTAAAGAAAAAAAATGAATCAAAACAACATTCAATATTCAAGAAAAAAAATTTGCGCAACCCTTTACTTAAATAAAAGCAAAAAAGAACTATTAACTACTATTTAATCAGAATAAAATAATTAAATCAAAATTCTTCCAATTTTTCTCAGCGACACGAAGACCTGCAAACTGTGCCGGGAGCCCAAGGTACCGAAGAATTATGTCAGAGATTGTCAATCAGTGGTTTAAATAAAATCTACAGAATAGTTTAACCTTTAAATGGTCGCAAATTATAAAATTGTACTTCCTGCTGGAGCCCATCCAAGTCTTTTAAGAGGCATACATTTGGGCACGGAATCGTTTCAATAACAAATGGTCCGTAAATAGAGGAAAAATTTATGGAATAATCCAGCAGGCTGATCACTAACTCTAGGGGTCCTGACAAGTACTTTGTCACCTACGTGAAAGTGGTAGGTTCTTTACGAGGGCTTCCTCTTCCTGGCATTCTTTCCAGACGTACGTCAACCCGTTGTACAAAAATCCCGTGAATTTTCTGTCGTCTGGGTGAATTGAAATTTGCCAATACGAGCTTGAAAAATCTAAAGCCGAAAAATCTTTGTTTTATTAAATTTCCATAAAATTTCATCAGTGTTCTGAGGTGCCTCGTTTTCTGGGATAGTAACCTCGTTGATCCGTCGAGCATCTAAACAAATCCTTACCCCCCCGTCTTTTTTCTTTACCACTACAATAGGGTTCAAATAAGCTGTTACAGATCTTTCAATTATACCCTCGCTAAGCATAGTTTTAACAGTTTGATCTACTTCCCTCATCGACTGTGGAATGGGATAATTTTTCATTTTAAAAGGTGAATCATCGGTGACCCGAATTCGAAAGCAAAAGTCTTTAATAGGACGTACAGGACGATCAAAACATTTACATATTTGAGAAGCATTCTTTGCAGCTGGGACCGTTCGTGGTCAGAAAAGTCATTATGCGGCACACGGCTTGACCCCACGTCATCACCCCATACTCCAGGACGCGCATGAAATGCCGATTTCTATTTTGTCATCACCGTCGTCCTTGATTACAATTTCCTATTCTCACCGAAGCTCACAAGATTCCTAGAAAAATCCACTACTCCATTATTTTCCGTAAAAATCAACCCCAAGTATTACGTCGTAATTCAGATCCTCTATGATCAAACATGGCACATCAAATAAAATTTCCCGATTTTTAAAGAAAGCAAAGCCTGCATAGTAATTGGTTTACTTTTTTCTTTCCTACTCAATAACAAAACATTTAATAGTGGGCAGAGTTGGTATTGGAATGCGCTCGCTTAATAGTTTTGAGTAGAACTTCCTAGAAATTGCACTGATTTCACTGCCAGTGTCTATCAAAGCTTGAACACTAAGATTTTCAATAAGAAACTCCACAACCGGACATTTTCTCGCTCGTTCTCTGACAGGTTCATTCAAGTCGTCGTTTAGGTCAAAAAAAGGCATAATTGACTGACACAGTATTGAATATTGGTATCTCTGAGATAATTCGTTTGGAACCCAGATACCCAGAAAGCCCAAACGGTTCTAGTTTGACGGACTCGGTCTTATGGAATCCTGATGTCCATTCCTACTAGTTGTGTTATTATTACGGTCATTTGAGTTTGGTGGCGGACGGAGTTGTTCCCCATTCCTCTGACCCTGATCATCACGGCGCCCCTGACTGCCTGTTCCGATTATCTTCCTCGGCGAAAACCTGTGATTTCGGTCCCAATTCTCTTCATAAGGGTTTGACCGCGTTCTATCAAATTGCGCCAGCAATTCTTGAAAATGATCAAGATTGTCAAATCGTACACTGTTAATAAGGTTTTGCACGTAAGTAGGAAAGTGTGCGGTTAGGAGCCAGATAATCTTTTTATCATCTGTCGTCGGATCACATAGTTTAATAGCCGAAATTTTTTCCATGGCGTAATCTAAATATGATTGGTTTCTTCGCTTATCCCATCTACTCTCGAGAATTTTTCTCTCGAACTCGTAACGTCGCTGCTCTCCCCAGTAACGTGAAAGAAAACGAGTTCGGAATTCCTCGTAAGTCTGCGGAAAAGGTGTTAACGCAGTGAGCCAGTGTGCGGCGTTACCCCGTAAAAGTTCCTGCATAAATCTTGGTTTTAAGTGAGGCGGTACCGCCTTTGTCAAATTCATATAATTTTCGGCACGATCCAAAAAACTTTCGGATTTTCGTCCGATTTCCAGAAAAGCAAAGATTCTGAGGAGGAGCCACGAAAATTTTAATCCAGAACCAGCAGACGCGTTCGTAATTGGATGATTTTCCATTTCTTTTGTACTTCTTCCTTCAAACTTTCCTCACTACTATCACCTATCTTTTCAATTTTCTCTACCCTTTCGTGAATTTGACTAACTTCAGAGTGAAGTTTTGTTTCCAACCGAGTGAATTTGCCGTTCATTTCGGCCGTAACCCCGGCAATGTTTCCATTTACTGACTCACAACACGCCTCTATTTTATTGTCGCATGCTCGTAATTTCTGGTGAATTTCAGACTGTAGGTTTTTAAATTTTCTTTCGTTTCGGTCCTTGAATTCCCAATTCTTGACCTAGCTTCTCAACGGTGTTCTCAATTTCTCGCACCTACCCTCGAGTTGATTTTTCAGTGATCCGATTTCATGGTCGAACTTCTCTTCCAATTTTACAAGTTTTGCGGATTGGTTATCTAAACAGTTATCTAATCTATCAAATCTTTCCTGACACTTTTTCTCGTGTTCTGAAAATCGCAAATTAATTTTCTCGTCCATTTCCCCCATACTTCCCGAAATCTGGTTCTTTAATTCGATTTTTAAATTTTCATAATTCTCTGCTTGTTTCGTTAGAACTCGCATGAGATCACTTAAGGTGATTTCATGCGCAGACTGGTCCCTGAGCTGTCATCACCTCCACGTCTACACCCGATTCGTCCAGCATTTTGAATAACTTATGCGATTTCACAGTTTTTCTTGAAACGCCACGATTTTCCACAACACAAGACAAAAAATAGTAACACTCACAAACAGAATACAAATCCAACTGATATCATTAACAGTCCACAAATAATTAACCTCGTAGCAACGTCCTTCCATCCATTTCTTGCTTAATATTATAAAAAAAATTCAAATTTAATTTGTCGTGCAGCAATACACAGTAATTCAAAAGTAACAATATTTATTTTAAGACAAATTAAATTTGAGGGCGTTTTACTGGGGTATCAAAGATACTAATTCGAGCCCCACTTGGGAAAGCCATTTGCGACGCCCCACCTACCTGTGCTGTAATTGCCGGCTAGCTCAGGTGACGGGTAGAGCCTGAAATTTAGGTTGTGGACGGACGTGGCTCGTGACAGAGGTCAATTGAAAGAAAGTTTAAAGACAAAAAATGTAAATTTAATGAGAAATTAAAAATGGTAAATTGACATTATTATCTGAGCTCAGTTTTTTTTTAAACCCTTGTTTTTTTTTCATGCAATCTTAAAACTAATACGATCAAATTACTTAAAACAAATAAAGCAAAAAAAAGAGATGCGCTAACAAATAGAAAGAAAAAAGGGGGCCAATGCGCGGCCTGCACCTTCTGAATGTTGACAACAGTCCAGGTAAGCCTGAAGGGCGTAATGAATGTTTGTTTTGTCTGTCGGAGCTCGACAGATTATTAGAATCACCGCTGCGGCAGGAGGACGCGCTGGGGTGAACGGCCTCCAAACAGGCAACACAGCTGGGCTCCTTTCTTCTGGACGGCACGCCCTTTAGGGGTGGAGGGTGGATTCCCTCTCGCAGCCTGCTCCCATTCAAGAGAGTAGAGTTAACCACGACATCAGCTGGGACGTCGGCGGTAGCGGTGACGACAGATCGGTGACGACAGATCGTAATTTTCGTAATCGCGTAACTTGCGATACACGGCGCGGGCGTAAACGAGCAGAGAAACAAATAACATTACTAGATAAAGTTCTTTTTTTTTTCTCAATCTAATGACACGCGGTGCGATAATACCACAAATCGCACTCTAATCATGCTACTTCGCGCTATCCTAGCGCCTACACAACTCGGATGACCTCCGCGTCCCACACCGTACAACATGAGCGTCCCCGCCTCTGTGTCCGCACGACTTAGGCGTCCCCGCGCCTCTCTGTCCAAAGACCTCCCGCTTCTGTCTGCCCTCAGCGCGTCTCCGCGCCCACGAACCTTTTTCCCCCCCCCCCAATTTCCATGAATGTTCTAGAAGTTTCTACAGAAATTTTGGAAGACGTGTTGTTACTGGCCGAAAGTTACTACGCCGAAAATAATATTGCTCCAATCAGATTACGCGTCTTGTCGGTAATTTTGATGGAATTTTCCAGAACGCTCTCTCTCGCACACTTCCTGTAAACAAACACGGAGCGGTCGCCGCGCCCGCCCGCGTGGAGCCTGGTCGGTGGTCCCTGAGGGTTTTCGGAGGCGTTATCTAAACACTACACCCCCCCCTTTGCTCGGCGACGCTAAGGAGCGGCGTAGATGGCCGTGCGAAGTGATTTAGGTCGCACCCGGTTGGGGCAGCACGCTTCTGAACAGTAATAACAAAAATAAATGTATTTATTTTTTAATCCAATATTCGGTTACGTCACAATATATATACTAATAATTGGGTTTTTGCGCTCTATTAGGTAGCAGACATTGAACGATTAGAAGAAATAATTCAACGAAACTACAAATAGTTTAAGAAATCAGACTGTGATCAAGTTATCGAATTACGAGAACATTACTTAATTACAATGTTTATTTTATTATTAGAAATTTCCAAGAAGTAACTCTCTTGTTTGCACAACATGACGAAGCTTATCGCTTCCACATGTTGAGAAGTGATCGGAGCATGCAAGGTCACTGGCGGGCGATATTAAGTGTACATAGTGAATTGTGAAACGTTATGAGGCATCTACGCGAATAGTAGCATGTGACGTGTGGAGTGTTTATACACATTTCCTTCGAAATCGAATAGTTCCAGTTTGTAGTGACAGTATGGGCTGCTAATGTTAAAATTCCTATAAAGCCACGTCCTATCGATACGCATTCCATGTTTTGAATAGAGATGCACACCAATCACTGACCGGGTTATTTAATTATTCCATTTTCAATAAATAAAAGTATATTGCTAGTATACAAGCCAGTGCCGCCAACATGTTGAGAATATAGAGTTAGCAGCTCACTCTGCCGTCACAATTGAAAACATTCCGTTTTCATGATCACGTGACTGGTATGTGACAAGTTAAGTGGTGACACTCGCTAATTCTGGCTACACAATGTTTTCCTTCCGCTATCATTTTGGCGTAGCTTTGGAGTTTGCACTTGCGCAGAGACTCGAAAATTAATGGTTTGATCTCATCGACATAGGTTGCCCAGGGCATCAGTCGATGTCACTGCAGTACCTCTGACCGGATGGTCCTAGGGTTCGAGTCCCAAGCATGATTTTCGATACAAGTCAAATTCAGCTGCTGTCTGGAGGTGAATTCTGGCGGGCGGCTGCTCTGAACGGTAGTTTTCCGTGTCTTTTTTTCTGATAAACACGAGGCGGATGCCGGAGAAGTACCATAACAAACGGGCCGCGGGCAATCTTTCTGTCCTTTTCCTTGCCCTATCCTCACCTTTTACTTAACAAGGGGCTGTAACTCACTTTTTTGTGAAATTGAGTTATTCGCATTAAATATAGCTTCAAATATTATTTTAGTATAATACACCATTTTAAATCCAGTATGGACTTGCATGCAAGTGTACCGTGTGTCAAAAATGTCTATCAACTTCGCAGAAAATTCAGTCGCATAAGGGGCTATCCCACACATATACACATATTTTAACTGTTTTTGGCGTTAAATACACATTCCCAAAAGGAATCGAAGCTTCTGTCTCATTGGTTAGTAGCTCTGTTAACCAGCGAATACAAATAACATTTTCTTACGATCGTGGTAAATCAATGTGGCTGACTCTAATGTTGTTACAGCGATTAAGGAGGTTACGGAAGACGAGAATGCTCATCGTGTGCATAGAACGTCAAACAAAGGAAAATTTATCCGGAAAACTAGAAAGACAATATTGGAAAGAAGGCGAGGAATAGTGGAGAACATTATATTTCTAAAAAAATCAAACTTTATGCCGGACAAAATGCGCGTTGAGATTACTCTTAGCTAACGAATGTTGTACACTCAAATAATTTTCGAATGATGAAAAAGATGCTGTTTTGTGATTTCTCTAAATTAGAAAATTATAATTCTCAAAATGAATATTTTTTCGGACTCATTAAGTATTTTTCTCTTGCAAGAGAGGTTATTTAAAGGACAGAACAAATGTTGATGAAACAACAATTGTTGTAAATCCCCAAAACTGAGCGCTGAGCAAGTAACGGCGAGTGGGGGAAGCGAGGCGGAGGTCGAAAAAGGCGCTAAGGAATAACGGTGCGAGGGAGACGCGAGGCGGAGGCTGGAAAGAGTAAAGGCCTGAACTGGTACGCGAGTGAGTGTTGGTATGGCGTAAGTTGTCTTGATATGTAAAAAAAATGTATCCCAGAGTGATTTTACTGATCCACGGTTTCTGATTTATTTTATGAAAGTTCTAGCAGAACCTCAATATCTCAGCGCTCACTGTGGGATAGCCCCCTTCTTGTCCTTCTCCTCCTTCGTCTTCTTCTTCTTCTTCTTCTTCTTCTTCTGCGTCTTTCAATTCTAATAATTTAAAGACACGTGCGAGTATGAATTTGTTCTGTCCTCGTTTGGGCATGGATGTCAAGTATCCTGTTGTTTAAACTATCGCAAGTTTGCGACCATCTCTCTTGCTATGACACTGACTTTGATTTACTTGTTCCAGATAACTTTCAAGTAATGTCGGATTTTAAAATTCCGGCCGATATTTTACAGTCGCAGGGGCAGAGTATGCAGCCATCCCCCGCTTAGTACTTGACTGCGCGACGGGTTGCCTAGAACTTCTGTTCAGCGGCGCTTAAGTCATAAATGCGAGTCATTGTCAATTTCGCCCCTACATGTCCGATTAATTCAAACCCAAACAATTCAAGTACTGCCGATAGTAATAAGAACAAGGAGTGCGAAATTGATCGAGTATTTTTTGCGTCTATGTGGACACATACCACATTTCCTTTAATTATATACATGTTTAGATGTAAAACTAAGATTTATTCTTTGAATGTTTACCATTATTTGTTTGTTCTTTAGCTCATCCATTTAGAAGTAAAGCCTGCGATCAAGAAGCAAATAATCCGAGAACTGAAAGTCCTCCACGAGTGTAATTTTGCTCATATTGTTGGATTTTACGGTGCATTTTATAGGTGAGTATTCTCTACTAATTTTTACAACTTATTTTCTGGCATTTCATTCCACATTTTAACCATGAATTCTCAGAAATGGGATTTATTATAACTTTTGCAAAACTATTATCAGTTATCCCTTCATAATGCACCGTCTCCAAAACACTTTATACAATATTCATTACGTCGGTATTCATTTAGAACAGCTTTAAACAGCAACTTGCAACATGTCATATTTGATTTCTAAGATTTCTAAGGTACATTAATCTGGTGGGTGACAGCTAGTATTAGGTTTTTACATTCAAATTAATAATTCAAAAAAATGTAGGTTTGAAAGAAAGCAAAATTCTTTCAATCCTCCCCCCCCCCCATCATTTGATGCAATTTTACTTACGTATGCTGTTGACAGAAAATCACAATGTGCTACTTCATTGCATTTTACTTACAAATGTCATCTCTAAAAAACGATATTTATATGTTTCCGGAGACACAAAGAAGTATCAGGCCCAGTTCAAACGAGCGTGTTTGCGGCAAGGTCAGTGTCCGTGCACAGACCACGCGGAGCGTCAAAGTGACGCGGATTTTCCCTGTTGCGAATCAAGGAAGCTTCTTGTTGGATGTGTCAGAGACAGCGTGTACAGGTTTATTACAAATGATGAAGCGATTTCATAAATTCACTAGAACTACATTATTTGAGACATTGCCGGCAAATTCAACAACCATATTGAAAAATTCAATTTCAAGCTTTAGGGTGCCTCTGTAATCAACGTACAGTAAATGAAGAAACAATTGAGCGCATGCCGACATTTTACACGTAGCCCACGGAAGTTGATAGCAAACGGAGAACTGAACATTTCACAATCGACCGTTTGGAAGATCGTATGAAAACGATTGAAACAGAAGCCTTACAGTTCCCGCAAGCCCTAGCATTCGATATCAAAGTCAGACACTTTGGATTTTCTTCCCAGTTACAGCAGCTTATTGAAGAGAACGGCTTTTGTGCGAAACTCATCTTCAGTGAGACTTTTTTTGTGTGAAGGCACTGTGAACGGTGTTCCAATCGGGGGTCTTATAATCCTCACGCTATTGTACAGCACTTACGGAATACCCAGGAAGTTAGTGTGTTCTGTGCAGTCTCACAGTTTAAAGATCGCGGCCTTTTTTTACTTTCTAATAAACGTATGTATATACGGGGAGAAATATACGTAGTATAAAGTTATGTAAAACTGCGGAAAATCGATTTCGAGATTTCAACGGAAATACACGTTTTGGGGTCACCTGGTACCGAAAAAGTGTTTTTTTTGGGGGGGGGGTATGTACTTAACATGTAGCCTCTGAAACATTTTCAAACTTTTCTCGAAACTTTCCAAATTTTTCCTTTAATTTTTTTTGTAAGAATAAATTAAATTACCCTAATAAAGGCTGCGTAGATCCGATTTTCACTGTTAACTCTGGATTTTCGAAATTGCAAAAATTTGAATGTTTTCGGCATCTTCCTACAACTACAAAATTGAAGATAGAGATTTGTCCCTCAAATGAAATATTTTCTCGTTAATTAGTTCTTTTATTAAGGTCATATATTTTTGAAAATTGTAGTAGTTTTCGCGCGCTATTGCGTACAAAATAGTGCACTTTCGCGCTAATACGTGCGCTTTAAAAAATAACAAAAACAAGAATTTCAGAACTTTTGTCAGGGATAGTGATAAATGTACAGTATAAGATGGCGTAAACGCCAGATTGCTCTATACTTTTGTTTTCTCAAAAATTACAAAAAAATAATTTTTTTGACCTCTCTCGCACTGGTAATATTTAATTAGAGGCGATTTCTTCACATTATTGTATTTATGTATACATGTGCTTTAAATAATGTCAAATAAAGTTTCTTGAAAACTCAACAGGTATTTGTTAAAATGAAAAAATTCCGCATTTTGAGAAACGCTCGAACACCATTTTCTCAAAAATGGTCCCAAATCTTTTCTTTAAACTATTCCAATGGGTAGTGGTAATGGCACTGTTTAATATGATGTAAACTTCCTTGTGGTGTATTCTTTTATTTTTTCAAAAATTACACAAATGTAATTTTTTTCAATATCTCTCAGGTTGTTAATATGAACATTTCCAGCGATTTGTAAACACTAATGTGTCTGTGAGTAGCAGTGCTTCAAATGACTTCCAGTAAAGTTTTTCAAGAACTCAAAACTTTACTGTGAAAAAAGCTTCAAATTTTGCATTTACAGTAATGCTTAAAACACCATTTTCTTAAAAAATGTTCCAAATTTATCAATGAAAATTGCCATTTAGGATGAGGTTTTTCTCTTCTTTAATATTCTTAAAATATTTCGGTTCTACTAATAGGAAACTGAAAGATTCAGAAAATGTCAAAAAAATTTTGGCATCAATAGATGGTGGCTGGCAAAAGTAAGTGGCAAGTCTGAATAGCTAGCCCAGACCAAAGAAAATGGAAAGCTAATACAAGAATGTCTGTGCCATTCTGCAGCACCACTAGTTTCTTGTATGAGAGACCGTTACAGGGCAAGTATCTGGACATGCTGGAAAATTGTCTCCTGCCACAGCTGGAGACTGACAGTGTGGACTTCATCTGTCAACACGATGGGTCTCCATGCCATTTCCATGACAATGTTCGTGAATTTTGAATCAAGAGATTGCGAAACTAATGGATTGGTTGTGATGGGGATGAGCAATTACTACTATGGCCTCCACACTCTCCCGACCTAACCACATGCGATGCTTACGCCTCCTCTACGATGCGAGTGTTCACACCTCCCCTACCAGTAAACCGACCAGAACTGCGAACTTGCATCAGAAGTTCCTTTGAACAGACTGATAGGATCATGCTGGACCGATATGGAACGAACTTGATTATCAAAATTGATTGTGATATTGATGAACTTCTGCAGTTATAATTGAAATTTGCAGAATCAGGGAGCACTTGTAATATGTAAAAGAAGACTTTTTGAGTTCTGTGTCTAAAGCCTTGTGACAATATGTCAAACAATATTGCCACAGCAAATCTGTGAAGTCGCTCTAATCATTTGTAATAACCCTGTATAGTTTTTGCTTATATAATTTACGAATATTACTCTAAGCTTAGAGTTAAAGCATTTATGCCTCTATGTTAAGCTTCCAATGCATCCAAATGACTATGGATTCTGATTACACAACAGAGAGAGGAAGTATTTTATTATGCATAAGAACAATACTTATCCACTTTTTCGTTATCAGGGTCTGGCAATAAAAGTTTTTCTGTCAATAATTCATTGTTTTTGGGTGCCCTTATTTCTTATGAAATTAGGGCGAGAGTAAAAAACCAGACCTGTGTGGATGATGTCTTTATATTTTGTGGGTTATTACTGTCCAGCATTCAAGAAAGTTTTTTCTATGGTTGACAAAATACAAGGAAATATGCAAGAGTGTGTCGTGGCCTTTCGAAATCCAATTCTGGGATACAGATGAAAAAACTCGTACTGCAGAAAAATTGATGTTTCTGTATGCTAACCAGCATTAAAATGAACAACAACAACAATCCTTTATTTATTTATTTACTTATTCATTTTACGTCAAAAAACAGTTAAAACTGCGTATGACGTGCTATGGGGAGAAGTGAATTGTGTGCACATTTTCAAAATTCTGTGATCCCTACACTAAGTCATATAATACTTGAATTTTGAATGATGAAAGAGGGGGGAAAAAACAACCCTCCCATGTAATAAAATCTATTTTCAAGGATAAATAAGCAATTAATTTTGGGCTCTTATCCATGTTGTCCATCGGAATAATACTTCTGCCGCAACAACATGGAAACGATAATTTGAATAATTGTATTTCCCACTGAATTTTAGAAGACGTGCACAGATAATGAAGTTACATTTATGTCCAGAAGCAAAACATGGGGCCAACTCAGCATTTGCTCAATGGCTCAGGGAAACTGGATGAAAAACCTGATTGAGATGAGGTTTGACCCAGAAGCTGTGATCCAATACTTGTTACGTATTGTTTAGAATTATACAGTCCAATGGTAAATAATATATTAAATATCGCTGTTAAAATTAATGTTACTTTCCTTGTGGTGCTCAGTATAGTCTCTAATTGTATAGAAACAGTTATGCAGCAGAAACGATTTCACTTTGCATTTAAACTTCTATTGCATTTAATCGTTTAATGTCAACTGGCAAAGTGTTGTAAAATAATGTTCATGTATTGTATGTGAATTTTTTGTAATGAGCTGTTGATAGTGTCACCTGATGAATATGATTTCTACGTCGAGTGTTATAGTAATAGACATCGGCGTTTTCTGAAAATATATTCCCGCCCTTAAGCAAGCCATTTTTGACAAAAACCACTGATTCGGAAAACAACAGACAAGGTAATGGTAAAATTCCTAGATTAATGAAAAGAGGCTTACAAGAATCACGTGGGTGGGATTTGGTTATTATTCGTACAATTTTTTTTTGTAATCTAAAAGTCTGGGAGCTATAAGATGTATTTCCCCAGAATATTATGCCATATCTCAGGCGGAAATGGACATTCGCGAAATATACACAACGAGCAGAATGAAGGCTGACTGAATTTGAAAGAATTCTGAACGCATAGCATAATGAACTTAATTTTGTATTCAACTCATTTAAATGGACTTTCCATTTATGGTTTGACTGAATTGAGAGACCTAAAAATTTTGTTGCCTTAACATCAGTCAATGGTACACGTTCATTTTCAATAGAGTACAGAATGGTTTATTTGAAATGGAAAACTGCATTGAAACCGTTTTCTTTTCGTTTACTATTAATTTGTTATTTCTGAACCAATTTGAAACATCTGATATTGTACCATTTACAGCTTCTTTATTGCAAAGAATGTTCGTATCATCTGCAAAGAGAACTGTTCTTCCGTTTCGAATTGTCAGGGCATATCGTTTACTTATAGTAAGAAGAGAAAATAGGGCTTAAATCGATCCTTGAGTTACTCCATGTGCAATTGGTAAAGAGTCGGAAAGGTGTGTACATAATGTTCCATCATTCCAGTAAGGTATTTTAACTCTCCAAGATCATTGTTTAAAGTACGATCATAACCAATCTAGGGCAATACCACGGATTTCATATGATGGTAATTTTCAATCAAAAGCTTTCGATCGAAAGCTTTTGAGACTTCTAAAAATAATCCAATAGGTGCCTCATTTTGATCCAATGATGAGACAACATCTTTAAGAAAAGAAAATATAGCTGTTTCTATTGATTTTAATTTTCTAAATCCATGTTGGCAATCTGAAAGCGCGTCGTGTTTACTGAGAAAGGTTTTCATTCGTACGTAAAAAAGTCTCTCTAATATTTTTGAAAAAACTGATAGAAGAGAAATTGGCCGATATGTTTGAATTTCATTTTTGTTGCCGCTTTTGAAGAGCGGCTTAATTTTAGCTGTTTTGAAAATATGTGGAAACGTTCCAGTGCATAATGATGAATTAAATATGTGAATTAATGTGTGTGTAATGGCATATGCACAAGTCTTTAACAAAGAATCAGGGAATTCATTTAAACCAGACGAATATTTATTTTTTAGTTTACCAATTATTTTGATAATTTCATAGGAAGAAGTTTCGGAAACGAACATTGTGTCTTAAATTTTGGATGAACTGTCTGTTATTGAATTTTGTGGCTGAAGACCCTTAGTGAGATCGGCAGCAATTCTCAAAAAGTATTGGTTAAAGAGACTAGCCACTGTTGCCGGACCGTTCACATTTGTATCGTTATATTTTAAAACAACATTCTCTACAAGGTTTCTAGTTGATTTGGTCGTATTTTATATTATATTCCACATTGCTTTTGTTTTGTTATTTGAGTTCAAAATATCGTGATCGTGTTTCATGATTTTAGCCTGCCTTATGACTTTTCTTAACAATGATTTATATTTTTTAAAGTAGATAAGGAAGTCTTGAGATACGTTATGGCGTTTAGAAATGAAAGTAAGAATTCACTTGTTTTTAAATCATTACTGTTTTGAATTGTGTCTTTCACTGAACCTGTGAAATGTATGGAATTTTATGTTTGAAAAAAAAAACAAAACATTTTTTAAAATTACTCCAATTAACTTGAATGTGAGAAAGAAAAAATGTTTTACAATTTCTAGTTGTGGTGTATGCCATTGGACAAGATTTCATGAGGCCAATTACAACGGTCTGTGTTATTGTTATGATGTGTACATTTGATTGACAGTGATGGAGAAATCAGCATCTGCATGGAGTACATGGATGGAGGCTCCCTGGACCTCATCCTCAAAAAAGCTGGAAGGATTCCTGAATCTATTCTTTGCACTATTACATCTGCTGTGAGTTAATAATACATTTAATATAAAATGGAATGTATAGTAGCAATTTTTTGTGACACTTATTAACATTTAATAAAATTAAATAACTTCCGTTATGCATTCACTTGTAACATAAAACAAAATTTAAATTTTGCAGTGTGATTTCAATTTGGTAAACATATTAATTAACACATGAATTTTGCAAGATTTTATTTTATAGATTTACAGGCAACACCTTTTTAGTCCACTTCTGCCAGATAAAAACATCACAATGAAGGGTAGCCACTTTCTGGAAAAAGTTGAGGAAAAATCAGGGAATTTTGATCAAAGTCAGGAATTTGTTATTTTTTTATGGCTCATTATAGAAAGTAATTATGCCATATCCCCTAAAAATTTAAAATTAAGAGGTTTACTTCTATTTGTCATTTGATTTGATGATGAGTCTCGTACATTTCCTTACCTATCAACCTTCTCAGAAACTGTCCAAATCTCCAGGGTTCACAGGGCTCTTCAACGCAACAATTCTGTTGACAGCTCATGTGCAAGTGAGGCAGATCAGGTGGCCCGCAGCACTGTGGACAATGAATGACAAAAGTATTTCAATGGTGTACTTTCCGGACACCGCGGCACAGATATGATTGGGTTTTGAGCGAAAAGGTTACCATGTAGGATACATACTGTCTAAACACCGTAGTCTTGTTCTGAGTGAGTAAGATTTTGTTGTAGGTACACCAATTGATTTGTGTTCTACTAAATAGTACAACAATAGGTGAATGTTTAGAAAACATTGTTTCAAGAATTGCTTCCGTGGAATACTGATGTGACACGGGTTTACCATTGGTGCTTATTTTCGTTGTTTTAAATGTATAATATCATTCAATTCTTGAAATTTATGGATTGAAATATATTGATGTTTAAACATGTAAAGAATATTTTATATTCATTTTGTCTCATGCCATTCATGTACATTTTTTAAATAATTTTCATCTCATGAAAATTTTGGACTTTTATGTTTTAAGTTTTTATTGGTAATGGGAATGTCCTATCCTATATAGAAGAGTTTTTGAAAAAATATTGAAAATGTAATGTGAGCTTCTTGTAAAGAGGCCCCCAAAATTAGAGAATGCATTTCAAATTCACAAGGCCACAAGTTTAGCCAGATTGATCAGAGAATATCCATTTTGAATAAAATTGTGCCTGCAGTGTAGGCCCTAGAATTATTCGGAGAGACATTTTTTAGAAAAAAAAAAACAACAAAAAAACAACAACAAGAAAAAACACGTTTTTGTGTTCAGGAATCCCCAGACAGTATGATGAAGGAATGACAGCATTCTGTCAAAATCATGAGATGTATAATATTGAGTGTTACAGAACTTCATATCAATCAGTGTGTCGTTCTTATATAGTTTTCTCCATTTCATCATGAATGTGATTGGTATATCACTTAATTGTGGAAATCTACTCCAGATTGACTTCATATTGCAATTTTCCTTTATTCAAACATTACTATTTAATTTTTTATTGTGAAGTAAAAAATGTGCCACTAACTGAAAGTAACAACATGTACATATGCTTTAGTGATTGTGACAAAATTAATTTAAATGAATTAATATGTTTGGGATAATGGAAACTTGACATGGGTTTATAATGATGTTTTTTTTAAGGTGCTGAAAGGACTTAGCTACTTGCGGGATAAACATGCCATTATGCATAGGGATGTTAAACCAAGCAATATTTTGGTGAATAGTGCAGGTGAAATTAAAATATGTGATTTTGGAGTGTCTGGTCAGCTGATAGATTCCATGGCAAATTCTTTTGTTGGTACTAGAAGTTACATGTCGGTAAGTATTTTTTTTAAATAAATATTAATAATTTTTAATACAATGTTTTTAATTGAAAGGTTTTGGTAATGCGGACAAGAAATATATTTTATCATTATTTCGTCTGATTTGTTTTCAGCCTGAAAGATTACAAGGGACCCATTACTCCGTTCAGAGTGACATTTGGTCTCTGGGTCTTTCACTGGTTGAAATGGCCATTGGAATGTACCCCATCCCTCCTCCTGATGCGAAGACACTGGCTGCCATTTTTGGGTCTCAGCGCTCAGATCACATTGATGGCTCTCTTCCCCAGTCTCCACTTCATGGTAAATGCTAGAAAATAATGAATACCCACCTTGAAATAAATGATGATGACGAAATACCTTAATATTTGTAATTACAATGGTAAGATGTCAATAGTAGCCAGTGCCATGTGCATGATGCAAATTGTGTGAGTTATGGCCACAGATACCAATGAGTCATAAGAGGACAAAATTAATTGTTTTAAGAAGAAATGGGAACTTCAATTAGGATCATGGAGGCAACTTTGTTTTGGATTGTAAAGAAGGAGCATGGGAAAAATGCAACAGCATTGTTGAAATTGATGCAATTGATTTGGAAGATGTTTTAATGTTCGAGTGAGCTGGTCTACTTAATGAATGAACAGGAAAATTTCTATTTAAAGTTAGCAAATTAGAGTGACTATTAGAGGCAGTCAATCTGTGTTCAAACTAGTTCCGCACTGGAGATCATACTCGAATTACTAAGTTGAATAGATTCACTCTTTCATCGTGGTTTCTCTATAAAATGCTTGGAAATGATTGTGATGAATTATTTGCATTGTTAAATGATTCACACTCTCTTATTTGCTGAAACAAGTTGTACTTCTTTATTCGCGCAGGTAATGTGAATACCCCAGCCTTAGATAACCAATATATGTTGGAAACGAGAGAGAAACAAAAGAGATAATACGTTCTGTACATTGCAATATGTTCATACAATGTTTTTGCCATGAATATGTTTTGTCATCTACCACAGTGTAATAAAATAAAAATAGAACTAAAGAGGCAATTTTATACACGAGAGAAGTACAGGATGAGATAAGTTTATAAATATTTCATATAATTTATAAATTTGAAACTCAATTGGATATTTTGAAAAAAAAATATACGAGGGTTGAAGCACAAGTCTTGGCTTTTTGAGAGAATATGAGCACTGGTGGAAAATGACTGTATTGGTTTCATGTTCCAAAGCATTTTAGCATATACGAATTCAGAACATTTCAAGAGCATTACGTACCTGTTCCAAAGACCCTCAGGCTCCTAGGCTTATTCTCAATTACCGCACATGCCACATCAGTCCTTGTACTCACGGGTTATCACATGTTTTGTTATTCGTCCTTGCATAAACTCTTGCCTATCTTGCAACTCCCCTTATTCCCAGGAGCTTCTACCAATTCCTTTCCCGCTCTTGGCTTGCTTCTTGCCTCTTGCCCTTTGCCCTTGCCCTTGCCCTTGCCCTTGCCCTTGCCCTTGCCCTTGCCCTTGCCCTTGCCCTTGCCCTTGCCCTTGCCCTTGCCCTTGCCCTTGCCCTTGCCCTTGCCCTTGCCCTTGCCCTTGCCCTTGCCCTAGCCCTTGCACTTGCCCTTGCCTCTTGCCTCTTAGAGAATGAGCACTGCTAGAAATGTGTTAGATTCATCAGGCATGACAGTAGTCAGGCAACTTTTCTTTATTTCTGCCTGTTCGACAAGAATGTCTTTCGGGGATTTTAACATTAAATAACGTTAAATATTAAAATATGAATTTCTTACTAACCTTAAAATAATAAATATTAACAATTTTTGAAAAAATGCAACCCTCCAACCCTCATGTCTCATTAAGTTCTAACTCAATCCAAATTATTTCTTTGGTTAGTTTTTCATATTTTTCTATTCTTTTCCTTACTATTTTGATCAATTATGTGATAAAAAAAGAAACCACATGTGTGTTTGGGTGTTGTGTATTTTTTATTTTATTTTTTTAATTTATTATTATTAAAAATGAAATATACTTATTAATTATCTAATCTACAAAACCATTTTTTGTAGGTAATTACCAGTCAGGAGGCTCTAATGGTCCACGACCCATGGCTATATTTGAACTTCTTGACTATATAGTCAATGAACCACCTCCCAAACTGCCTGCAGGAATATTTACAGATTCTTTTAAGGATTTTGTTGACAGTTGCTTGAAAAAGAATCCTGCTGAAAGAGCAGATTTGAAAACATTAATGGTATGTATTAAGTAATATAATTTTTTATTAGCATAAAATATACTGTTAATTTTGTATTTGATTGTTCAAGAAATTACAGATAATTGTTTCGTATTGATGTATTTTGAGTTAATAAAATCAGGGGCGGATCTGGAAAATATATCAAGGGGCATTTATTTCAATCATTAATATATATTTAATTAACAATAATTAAGTTCAGACCCTCCCCTAGCATTATTTTGGAAAAAGGAGGGGGGAAAACACAACCAGCAGAATCTGTAAGAAAATTTTGCATATTTGTGCTCATCAAAGGAAATACTATAATTTTTAGACCTACCTTGAATAATTTGTTCGAACTGACGGTTCTTGAATAATTATTTTAAGTTTAAAAATAAGGTGTTTTGAGCACATAGGATCAGCTTGAATACAAGAACTAATTATATGTAGTACAATATTTTCAATTAGTGGCACCCCAACTGGTGGATAAGTGGGCTTCTCTCCCCTCTCTACAAACTAATAATGACACAAAATCACAATTATAGATTTTCTGTGGTGCAATAGGACAGGGGGAGGCTCGTAGGACTTCAGTTCTCCTGTAGATTTTATTAATGTGCCTCTGTAGGGTTTATTAATTTAAAAATAAAAATGAACAAAGCTAAATTACTCAAATATAATTGGTTCCTTAGTGGTCAAAGCAATTGAGCTTAAAGCAGGAGGCCTGGAGGACTGAATAAATTGCCAAAACATCGGCAATAAATTTCAGATATTTTTACATTTGTATCCAACAGGAAGATCCTCAAAGTAGAATTTTAAATACTTTCATTAAGGAAACATTTCACTCTGGTTATAGTGAACTACTGGCCACTAACATTTTTAGTTCACTACATCCAATGATGTCAAAATTAAATAGAATTTCTCCACAGTCATTGATTTTATACAAGTGAGATACAGCAAAATACATTAATAACATGAACTGAAAATTTCAATATCTTTATTTGTCCTTAAAAAATCAATTACTTTCAATTGTTTGCTTCGTACTTTTTTCATCAGTAATTTCTCTAGATCCTTCTCCAGAGTTTGTGCTTTCCCTATACTTGATTCTGCATTGACCACTGTCTCTAGGTATTGTAATGCAGGTTTGACACCCATCAATACCTCTTGCACTGTTGGAAGTCCCACTCTTCAAAGGCCCTTTTACTCACCTAATAACACACAAGATACTTTCAGTATCAGGATGGTGCAAGTGAAACTGATAGCTTTTTTCCTTGCGACATGGCGGGTATCACCAGGCTGTGGCAGTCGTGCGCTTCCTGTCACCAATGTAGAACACAACACGCTTTGTCCCATAGAATATCAAGTAACATACTGAAGTAACATAACTGAGGCAAACAATCACATGCCAGTTCTAGCCCATGCAGGACATGGCTGTTCTTTGCACAGTGAAAGCAAATCGCATGAGGTCATCAGGAGGTCCGCTACCTTCACCTTATGAAATTCTTATTTGATTATGACCTTTGACCAGTATCTTTTTCAAGCCGCTTAGTGTTTGAACTTGTGGCAGTGAGGTGATATGTTCTTTTCCAGGAAGGATCCAGGGTGTTATATCTCCTATAACTGAAGTTCAGTTTCACTCTAACCGAATCTTTGTGTTCTTATTTGTAAAGTATGTGAAATGGGACCAGTGACTTAAATTCACTGCAATCAAGGGTTCACTATATCCAATTTCGCTAAAACTGGAGTCGACTGTATTAGTGTCATGTTATTAAAGAGTTAAATATTACAAATCAATTTGTTCACATCAATAAATTATTATAAAATTTAATGCATTTTATGTTTTAGATGTTGGCCACATATAGATGTCTGAATAGAGATTGTTATCCAATAGTTGCTTGTTCTTAACTGCCTATTCTCTATACTCTAGGCTTGAAAAAAAAATGTCTAAAAATGTCTCATTTTGTAGATTAGGACATTAAAAAATTAAACACAATTTCAGCCATTCTATACCATAGCTCATGCAAATACATTTCAAATGATACATAAGTTTTGTTAAATGGCTCAGTCTTTCTGCCAGAAAAAGGGACCTCTCCATTAGAAATAAGAGACGGGATTAATGTAATTGTAAAGCTATAATATGAACTATGTGTTCCCTTCTGATCTCCTCATATCCTATTTATTATCATCTCTTTGTTTTCTCGTCTTGTTCATCTACATTAGTTCTTTTCTTCCCCTTACCTTTTATTTTTCACTCTCAATTTTAATATATCTTGTTCTCAATGTTCGGCCTTAAGCCGCCATCCTGATTGAGATTTTTCTTGGGTTTACTCAATCACTTAAGGCATATGCCAGGATGGTCCCTAGTATTGCATCCCAGACATATGTGTAAAATGTGCCCTCCTTTTGTTCATTGTTCACTGTTGAGGCTGGATATAGATAATGCCAGCTGCCATTGTGGACAAAATTAGAATTATTGGTTCTAAGTGGGATAAAAAGTTGCTCTCTTTTATCTCATTTTTAAGAATGTTTCTTGCATCATGACTTTCCATTTTGCAAAATTTTAATAATAAACAAAAAATGACAATAAATTCACTTGGCTCGCACAGATAATTTTATGTAGATGGTAGTCTTGAAAATTTTGTTTTCTCTAACATGATACACCAATTAATATTTCTTAGGTTTGAACACCTCAACTGCAATTTTTGAAATTGTAAATTCATTAAAGTGCTTAGGTGGAAGAGCAGGCCTTAAATCCTCAGCCATGCAACTAGTAAAGATAATTTTTTAAAATATTATTATTATTATTATTATTATTATTATTATTATTATTATTATTATTATTATTATTATTATTATTAATTGTTAACTTGGAATAAAAAATGTGTAATCACAATGGCAATACTTGTTTGGTAGTAATGAAATCAATAAGCTGTGATTATTTTGAATAAATTGAGTAAAATAACAGAAAATGTGCAGAGAGATAGGGGAAATGGTCCACATTATTACGAGTTCTCTAACATTTATCTCAAATATGAATTCCCCTTTGACTTCTTTGCAGATTATGTATTGAGAATGTCTTGAATTTTTGTCCAATAATGAATCAAATCCATTTGCGTACTAGAAATTAACCTACAGACCTTTATTAAGCCTTCATTAGGGCAAATTAGTTTAATTCATCAAATTAAAAATTTATTCAATTTTTATTTTCATTATTTTCCAGATCTATTACCAATACATACAATTTAGTCATTCATGGTGATTCTACAAACCCAACCAATTCCCTTACATATTTCTTCAACAATTTTTTTCTTTCCACCCATCACAACTACTAACACCAGAATGAGAGTCAGTAGTTGTTGTTTTGCATAGGAGAAAAAATGCAACAAACAACCCATTGTGAACTGGATTTTAAATGAAATTACATAGGCTAGAATGAAACCAAAAACAATTCATAATATAAGTATATTTTATTAATCATCTTCAATTCGTCACATAAGCATTTAGAGAAAATGGTGTTTATATTTTGTGAGTTTGCTTTAATTATTGGTTTGCACGATTTCAATTGGTCTCTCCACCTACTGGTCTTTATAAAAAATATCAACTGAATCTTGAGTTGTGCAAAAATCAGAATTTCACACAGAAATTATAAAAATAACTATTTGTTAGTTGTTCTATAAAGTATTTCATTTTTAATTTCATGATACAATTTATAGTAGTTGTTGAACTTGTACCTCTGTATTGAATAATGCTCATTATTGTGTGTCCATAACAGAATCATGAATGGGTTCGAAGAGCAGAATCTGAAAATGTTGATATTGCTGGTTGGGTTTGCAAAACAATGGATCTTGTACCACCCACCACACCCACTAGAGCTGCACCCAACTTCTAAATGTGTCTGCTGTACTGACTCCAATATTATGGCTGAGACTAGCTGAACAATGGAGCAAGTCTTCTACTTCACATGTTACTTCGTTCCCTGTGCATTTCTGAGTGATTGAGAAAAAAATGTGTATTTGCATTTTTGAAAGGGAGAAAGCGAGAGAGATTAGAATGTGTGAATGGGAAGGGTGCACATTGATGTGTATATCTGTTATGTCACTGTTAAGTGTATTGAAGAATTAAGTGCAAGTTTCAAATTTTTTATTGCCTGTTTACCACTTTCTTGCAAGTTGCATCTTTTGCAAAATCAACTTGCACTCATACCAAGGAAAATTACAGTACTTTTATATACATTTAAAGCTTAGAATAGGAAATAATCAGCAAAATGTTGTAGATATTAGAGATTTTTCTTCATGGGTAAAGGTGTATTGAAGGAATATCAGTGACCAAGGATAGGGGTGCCTTTTCATATTATTAGTGAATATTAAAAGAATACATAAATCCATCTGCTGTTGTGATTGTTGGCACATCTGTGCTCTGTTTCCTAGTTAGTGTGTTCATTAAATGTGCAACCAGAGAAGAGATACAACAGCATTAAAATATAGATATTGAAAGAATTTTTATTCATCTTCACATGTGAAGTTTTGTTTTTACTTGTAATATCTTGTTATTTATTTTATGTCTGCTGCATTGGAAATGTGCTTACAAAGAAGGCGGCAGTGACACAAGTCTGATAACATTTTTTAAATTTTTGTTGAAGATGTGTATGTTGTGTTGGTTTTAGTTTTGAAATTTTTTTGTACAGGTAATCATTGTACCAGAATTGTTATTGGATATTCTAGTTATTGCTTGATTGCAAAGTTGGCCATGGTATTGTGAATAAAAGTTCAGTGAGTAGTACTTCTGTGAAGCATTTGGAGTTTCTGAAAATTATTTGATTCATAGATACCAAAAATGGTTTTCTTGAGAGCAGTAAGATAAAACCTTTGTGTGTAAAGCCTCATCTTAATTCTAAACATTTAATTGCTTTTCTAAGGTATTGTTGAATATGCTATAGGTACTGATGTCATATTTGATATTCTTGTATTATTTTTAATGTCAATATTGAATGTGTATAAAAATGTGCAAAAGATAGTTCTTAATATTATCCATATTCTGATTCCTGAACCTGGAAGTTGGAGGATTCAGTAACCTGGCCAATGATTTGAAGTTAAAATTAATTATTATAAAATAATGCTAAATGTGGTTTGCATTTGACTTCCACAGTACTTTTACAATATCAATGCCTTATGCTGGATTCAAACCAGCAACCCTTAGGTCCTTGCGGTATGGCTACCTGGTCAGCACTTCTCTGCAGGGGAGATTTCCTGGACACGTGAGCTGCAGCTGAAAGCTACTCATTGAGAGTTGTATTGGGTTGCAATTGACCAAAGATGTGTCCTGTATGTGGATGTTTCCAGATTTACATATATGTGTGTCACATATACACACACACACAAACACATGTACATACATAAATATATACTTACATTCTGAAGGTATGTGTGTGTGTGTACATGCGCACATGCGCAATTATTATTTTTATTCCCGAATTTCATTGTATGCTTATGTGTATTAAAAGAAGCTGGGTTGATAAAATGCTACAGTGTTTTTTAAACTGGTTTCTGATACATAATACTTCAGAAAACATTCAGTGTTACTATGTCTAACTTAATGTCAAAAGACAGGACATTATTCTAAGCTAGACGTGGTGACAGTAGTCTTGACCTGCATGTCTTTAATGATATTTTTGACTGTAGGAGCAGTATTAAGTAACATTTTATTAACATTAATATAAAAATAATGTCTATGTATGCCATTGTTGTTGAAGTTTTTCTTTACAGTTGTTCATACTGTCAAAAACATTGTTCAGAGCTATTGACAAGGAATAAAATTGGAAGTTTTGTTGGATTTTTATTTTATACTTAAATGTATATGATAGTAAATGCCCTTTTCGTTCTTTTACAGTTTACACTTAAGATTATTCCCATGACCAACTTTGAAGAATTGTTTAACATCATTTTAGCCAAAATATGTGATGTGGAAAACTAAATACGACCATTTGTCGAGAAACAAATTTTTGAATGATACGCAAGAAACCAAAATATGTTAGTTCTTTTCTCATTGTATTTAGTTTTGTAAAGTATATTCCAGTTTTTCTTAAAAACTTGTTTTCCAATAACATTAATTGAAACTACCATAACTTCACCAAATTTTCACATATTTTGAAGATTTTAACACTAAATTGTTAGGAATTTAATTGTTTCTAATTTGGCATAAATAACTCAATTTTGAAATTTTGCAACATATGGTCCCTTTTAGTTTTCTGCATCTCATGTGTCCCGTTTCAATCACATCATCCCCTTCCATTGATATAATTACTGTATTTGGTGGAAGTAAGGAATAGCACCCACCTCCCCAACCCACATAAACTATGCATCAAGGCCTGCCATGGATATGTACATGGAAATTTGAATGCTCATGGCTGTCCAGAGGTCTCCACATAAAAGGTTGGGATGCTGATGTTTGACCCATGTTGGGGTCTTCCTGTTCCTGCGTGGGGTGTTTCCCTTCGCATGCCTACCTCTCGCATGATTCTTTATGCATGATGACATCTATAGAGGCGATGTGTTTATAATATTAACTGACAAATCGTGGATTCTGGCAGCACAAAGTGTTAGAGGAAGTAATTTGTTACATATTGGAACAAGATTTATCCATTTAGTATAAGAGCCCCACAATACAAGTTTTTCTGCCGAAAAATCGCTGGTTTTTGCCACCGCATTACGTATCATTCACCATACTACGTTGATTACTTTCTCGTATATGTACAATTTTGGAAATAAAAATCGATCGCCTCCGGCGAAGTCTTACTTTTGCATGGCATGGTCAGCCCATGTATTGGTGAAACCCCATAGGCGAAGCCTCACAGCCATTCTCAATGGGGGGAATGGCCTAACAAAATAACGACGTAGAAACTGGCAGGTGTCGCTAGTTCAGATCTGGATATATTTTCAAAGAAAAATATATGTATGAATCGATTTTATGAATAAGAAAGTAAATTCATTGAATTAAACGCTCTTCTTCTTGAATCAAATACTCTTCAATTTTAGCACTTTTTTAACGAAATTACTTTGACAAAAAATAACACTAATTTTAGAGCAATTAGTTTCTCGTGCACATTTTAATTTTAATATTATTGTTCATACTGAATCCATGACCTTTATCAAATGTCCAGTTTACTATAGATTTTATCGACAAAACTATTATGATTGCAGATATGCAATTGCTTGTTTATAAAAATGTCCAAAAGTTGCAAATTAGCGTATTGCTCGAATCAATAAAAAAATACTAGGAAGCCATTTTAATAAAATACAGCAAAATTTAAAATATGAAGTGTGTATTTATCAGTTTTGCA
The DNA here is from genome assembly GCA_964035755.1 of Teleogryllus oceanicus. Lineage (NCBI taxonomy): Eukaryota > Metazoa > Arthropoda > Insecta > Orthoptera > Gryllidae > Teleogryllus > Teleogryllus oceanicus. Next base: position 33,081,010 of record CAXIVR010000011.1, on the reverse strand, counting down.
ACAATTAAAACAGATATTAAGCAATCAACTTTCTACTCTTGTCAAATTTTATACTGCCTTCTTACAGTAGTATTTCTATTAAAAACAGGTCCTTTTAAAAAATTTATACAGCAGATTTTTACCCAATTATAAAATATGAAATAAAAATTACGTAAGAAATCAAATGAAATGGCAGAATTAGCACACTAAGTTATTAATTCGCAATTTTCGGTTCTGGGACATCAAGAAACCCTTTCTACTTAAGGATTGTCAAAATCGGTGTTTGTTTATAATTTGGAAATTCGGCAATTCGTTTTCATTCATTTCTGTTACGTTTAAACAAGATGCAAAAACCGGGAGCGGTAGCTCAGTGCATCAACATTAGATCATACCTTACAAGGCGTAAGCAATGTACAGAGATCTTCTGGCAATCTGAAAATTTCTTATCCAAAGTTAAATCAAATTTTGATACAATTACCACAGGGGTTCCGCAAGGATCTGTGCTTGGACCTTTGCTATTTCTAATATATGTTAATGATATTCCAAGCTCTTCTGATTTCTCTGTGATTTCTTATGCAGATGATACAACATTAATAAGCAGTGGACAAAATCTTTGTCATCTAGAAAGTAAACTGTCTGAATCTTTAAAATCAATTAAAAGTTATCTGTCCATAAATGAATTGAAATTAAATGTTGATAAAACTGTATTAATCAATTTCAAGTTTCATCACAGTTACCAACACCAAAACATAAAAGTGGAAGTAGACAAGGAATCAGTGAATCAAACTGATTGCCATAAGTTTTTAGGAATATTAATAGATCAGAACCTAACTTACAACAAACAAGTTGACACACTTTATAATAAAATAAACTCAAATATATTCCTCTTGAGATACTTTTCCAGATACCTGGAAACAGACTCACTTCTGTCAATATACTACGGCATAATCTTCTCACAACTTCAATATGGTATTGAAATACGTGGAAGTTCAACACAAAAGAATATGGATAGATTGATGGTCCTACAAAAGAAATGTATCAGAATTATTTTCAAGCTGAATCCAAGACAGTCCTGTAAATATTATTTTATTAAATATGAATTACTGACTGTTGTAGCACTCTACTCTTACAAAGTAATACTCCTATTGAGAAATAATCAGAATCAATATCTTGTGAGTAATAAAGAAATACATAACTATCATACTAGAGGACATAGGGACTATCACAGGATGTACATTAACAAGTCTTCAACTAATAAAGATCCCTTCTGCATTGCAGCTAAGCTTTTTAATAATCTCCCAGTCACCGTAAAATCGGCTGATGATAAATACTTTAAAACATTGCTTAAACGTCATCTCATCAGTCTGGGTCCATATAAGATAACTGAACTGCTTTAACTTTTCTGTATTTTAAAACCATGTACCGCTACAAGTGTGACCACTTCATGTACCAGTTACTCAGTTTTGATAAGACAATGTACTACTTAGTAATATAGTAAATAATGTAATTATGTCATGATACTGTAAGCATAGGAATAAGGATAGGGGTAGGGTTTAGGACACTTCACAGGGGTTGGACTAACCCTTATGAAGCAGCCAAACTCGTTTTGTTGGAAAAAAATTCACATGAGATTCGACGGGAATCGAATAGGATGTCCTTGGGGAAAGGCGAGCGACTTTGCTCTGCGCCACGACATGGCTTATGGGACTAATGACCAAAGCAGTTGACGCGCCCGGAAACGAAAAAAATCAACCAATCAAAGATGCAAAATTCCGCAATCCGAATCCTTTCGCAATTCTCCCACAAATCTACTCTTCAAGCCATTTTGTTATGTCTTGCTTAGTTCCTCCGTTACATACTCTTGAAGTACGTAACGAGGGTGGAGCGAACGCTCGAAAACTATTTTAGAGGAAATTGTTGCTGGGTAGATATATTACAAAACAAGATTACTCGAATTCAAAAGTAAACTTATTCTTTACAGTGGCTAGTCTCTTTAACCAATACTTTCGAGAATTGCTGCCTATCTCACTGAGTCTTCAGTCACAAAATTCAATATCAGACATTTCTCCAAAAAATTTACACACGATGTTCGTTTCCGAAACTTCTTCCTGCGAAATTCTCAAAATAATCGGTACAATAAAAAATAAATATTCGATCGGTTTAGATGATTTTCCGGAATGTTTATTAAAGACGTGTGCGTCTGCCATTATACACCCGTTAACTCATATTTTTAACGCATCCTTATCTTATGCACCGGAACTTTTCCAGATATTTTCAAAACAGCTAAGATCAAGCCGCTCTTCAAAAAAGGCAACAAAAATGAAATTCAAAATTATCGGCCTATTTCTCTTCTGTCAATTTGTTCAAAAATATTAGAGACATTTTTGCGTACGAATGGAAATCTTTCTCAGTAAACACGACGCGCTTTCAGATTGCCAATATGGATTTAGAAAATCAAAATCTACGGAAACAGCATATTTTCTTTTCTTAAAGATGTCGCCTCATCATTGGATCAAAATTAAGCACCTATTTGATTATTTTTATATCTTTCAAAAGCATTTGACGTCATTGATTCTGACATTTTACTTTCAAAATTACCTTTCCTATCTATTAGATGAATATGAGTAATAAATACTTGGGCAACGCCGGACACTTCATCAGTATATGATAAATGATTTTGTTTTTAGAAACGTTGCAATGAATGAATTAGAGAAGTACTCGCATGATTATAATAATATGGTCACAGGACCATGCCATTGTGGGGTGCAGTTAATTGGCTCAGTGAAGGCGGTAGGTTCCGCATGCTAGGGCAACACCACATCATGTGTTTCCTAGCTGTAAATGCCATAGAAAGATCTTGCGGCAGTAACAATTTCAATAATTTGAAAATGCCGCTACAGGGTACTGGAGGGGTGAAATCGGTAGTGGGGGCAAATGCGCGGAGTTACGACCTGTGCGCGCTCTAATTGAACACCACTTTTTGTGGAACTAAAATTCGATGGTGGCGCTATCTCTGAACGGAACACCATTACTGGGTACCCTCTCCACTGCCGTGGTCATGCCACTGCCCGCAGTGAGTTTTTCTATACCTCTTTAGTCTATGTCCAAGGTATACTTGCTCAGGACAAGTCTCATAATAAGGTGCAAGGGGCTTCTGGAGTCTAGCCTATGCACAAATAAGTATATGTCAGTAAAAGAAGAAGAGCTAGAACATACTATTACAGTATATTCTAGCTCGTTGACACTTACACACTCTAAAGTATAGATGGCGTTTAGGTAGTGCTCTATAGTCCCTTAGCGTTTAGTGTGTTTTTTCGGCCGATAACGACGCGCGTGACGTGTAACGCACTCGATCAAGTATAGATGGCGTTGGGTAAGTGCGTGTACGCGCGTCGTTATTGGCAGACAAAAAGTTCTTTCATTCACCACGTGATGTCGCTGAAGGTTAGTGTATCCGATTAGCAACCGACGTTTTTCGTTCATCCCTCCACCATGCCTCCAACAACGGAATATTGTCTCCTTCTTAGAGGCTTAATGCACATCATCTCGGCAGCATATCTCTGACCTAATGAAAATTCGGTGTATTTATACAGCGCCCTCTGAACTAACCTCTAGTATGTCAATGGTCTATGACAGTATCTAGTAGTGGTTTATGACAGTCCCTGTCGCATTCTACTGTCGCCCTGCGACAGGCTCTGCGACTGGAGCTGTCATGGTAGTAGTAACTTTTAGTACTGCATAAAAGTCGAGACGGTTTTGATGGCTAAATAATGTAATCTTTTAATTTCAACGAAAATCATTCAAGGATGTTGGTTGGTGACAACGGATTTCCATTCTCCCAAGATCTATGACATCGCACGGCAGATTACCGCGACAGTTGCTTCGTCGCAGGGTCCATATGGCCGGATTGTGAATTCGTGACAACATAGGAACACGTCTGACTGTTTAGAAGGCTGTGTTCCGACTGTGGTCTCCGAGTCGCTCCGAGTGCAGAAATAAACATGGCCGATAGTGAATCCGACACTAGTCCGCAGAATGATCAAAGTGGAAGTTTGCCGTCTGGACCGCGAGTGGTGACGATTTATAAAACAGAAACAGGATTTGGTTTTAATGTGAGAGGACAAGTTAGTGAAGGAGGGCAGCTGCGAAGTATTAATGGAGAGTTATATGCACCACTGCAACATGTCAGTGCTGTACTGGAGGGAGGAGCGGCAGAAAAGGCTGGAATTAGGAAAGGCGATAGAATTTTGGAAGTGTAAGTGTTTTTGTTATTGTTTTCACTTTATTTTCAGGAGTTCAAAAATGCCAAACAGATGACATGTCCATTTTCATTGTACTGTAATTTAATTGTGAACATCCAGGATGGTCGCATAAACAACAATCTTATTTGGAGTTTTTCCGTGTCATTATCTGTATAACCACTAAATGCATCCGGTATTTGATTGTAGCTTAGAATAAGACATAGTTTGTTATCATTACGTGACTGTTATGCTTTGTAACAGACGGAATTGCTTAACTTTCTAGAAGTGTTTTGTTTACAGTGTTAGTGGTTCATTCCCGATAATTTTTTACTTACTTAATATGTCTTATTGTTGGACAAGAATGAATTATCCGTAGACATGAATGAAGACGAACGTTGATTCTGTTGGTTCATGCTTCTGTCAAGATCGCGTTATGTTACCCTATTTTTTATGGGATTGTGCTCGAGGTTCCAATTTTGAAACCCAAAGTGTGCAGAACTAACAAATTTTGTGAAGAAGATAATAACATAATTTGATTGTGATAATGACATTTATTATACTGCGTTGTAGAAAGTACACCCGCATTGAGGGCTCCGAAATGTCCGCATATAGGAATGGTTAATTTTTTTGACAATTTGTCAAGCTATTGCAACCGTAATTGTAATAATTGAGATATTTGACTAGTGAGTTGAAAATAAAATGTGAGCAATAATTTCTATACCATTTAATTTGAGTACACTCGTGTTAATCCACTAAACCGCTCATCGTACGTCAATGAAATACGGCGAATCTGGGAGGAGTGGGGTGAGTGAAACACCTGACGCTCAAAAATTACGTCTGAGGGACAAGTTTCGTTCACTTGCGCCGGCCGAATTGGTAACCTGAAACGATAGTCCAAACCCGCCTGTTAAGGAACACCAAACAAATGTCTTCAAACGACCTTGAAATTGAGTTTTTTAATACTACCCGTAATAACCTGAAAAATATTCCAGGAAATTGAATTGGAAATCGAGGATCTAAAATTAGATTTTAAATGGGTGCTATGGAAAATATTTATCATGATAAAGACAAACTTCATTAGAGGGTGTTTTTGAAGGAGGAAAAAAAAAAAAAGGATTTTAAATTGCATTGTGCAATTAATAAATCTTATTAAAAAAATGCAAACTACTGAAAACGCAATTTATGTTCTTCCAAATGTTAATTCTTAATTATGCTATTTACTGAGAAACAAGTAAAAAGAATGCTAAGGGGAAAAAAAAGTTTCAGTCCGTTGTGAATGTGACATGTCACTGAAATTACGAATTTATTTTACTTTTTCAGCAACCTGCCTGAAGCAACCTTCTGCAGCATCCTTTACCAGAACATATTCACCCTTTTTGATGTGGACAAATTTAAACTGAACGATTTTTTCCATGAAATAAAAGATTGTCAGAAACACTATCACTACCTTGTTTGATTCAGGATAATTGTTGGTCTGTTTTCATATTTAAGAAAAACTTATTTCAGATTGTTAAGGTGAAGTTACTCTTGTATCCTAAAACATAATTTATATTCACTTGTTGCATAGTTTCAATGACTTAGCAACAAGAAGTGGGTGGTTTATTTACTTACTTACTTATTTTTTTATCATTAAAAAAGTTAACAACTGTGTGATATTAGGAAATTTGCCATGGTACCATGGCAAATTTTCTCTTGAATAGTTCATTAATACATCTGTCCAATTGTGGGAATTCTGATTGGATGTTGTTGACGTTCTTATAAGAAGAAATAAAAGAAGTCATCTTCGTCAACATATGTTGACGAAGATGACTTCTTTTATTTCTTCACATCTGTCCAATGTTGAAGTCAGGTAATGAGATATAATAATATAAAGAAAGTTCACATGACTACCAGATTGTGTTGAGAAATTTGGAATTTTCTTTTAGACTAAATGGTTTATCTCCAAATTATAAATAACAATTTCTCCCCAGTTAAAAAGTAATGGCATTTTTTTAAAGTTATGCATTATTTTTTATCTTTTTATTTACTTTCTGTAAAACTCGGGCATCTCTACATCCATGGAACACTGTTTTGAAAGAAAATTAAATCTATCATTGGAGATCAACAAAGATAGTGTTCATTGAACTATGGAAACTATAAATTGTTTACCAGTTCCCGTTAGCCCATGCATTTTAACTTGGAAACATGAAAGTCTCTTATTTTTTAAAAAATTATTTCCTAATATATTTGAACTTCTTCTGGATGTGAGCTATAAAAATTAGTGTAGTTTTCTTACCAATTTTGCCTGTATTTTTTCAAAATTTTATTTAATGTGGAGTGATATGCGATAAAAATAAAGAGAATGTTAAATAAAATGTGGTAAGACAGCTCTCAATTGTATTATTTGTAACAAAATCCAAATTTGAACTGACAATTAGTACAAAATATCTGTATGTGCTTGCAAATTTGGGCTCTATTGATAATTGTATAAAATTGTGATAATGAATTCTTTAAAAAATATTTTATTTTGCTTCGTGAGAAATGAAAATGTTAAATAAAGGTCATTCAAGCTTTCTCATAGTCATTATTTGAAATTTTCAAAAGGCAAAACTTTTCGTGCAAGAAGAGGAAGATTGTATATGCCAAATACACAATGCATACTCTTGCCACTTTGGGACTGCACAATCTGCAGGATGAACCTTTGCACCTCATTGCCCCGAAAATGTGATCCCCTAAAAGAAAATTGAAATATTTTTGTACATATACAAAATTTTGATGTTTGTGGTATCACAAAACTATTTAACAAGATTTGTAGAGTTGTATTTTTCACTCCAAGATCGTGACAATGCGAGAAATGTTTCAATTTCAGTAATTTGAATTGGACAAAATAGTAGATTTTGAAATAAATATTGAGGCAGGTTGTGTATGTGTTGAGCTTGCTCTTCGTGGATATTGAATCAAATGACATTCAACTGGGACTGGTGACAAAATTTTAGGTAAATCACTTTTTAGGTATATATAGTAACAAAAAACATTATGCATCCCATTTTTTAGACAAAGGCAGAATTTGTTCTTGTTACATTACTGCTTCCATATTTAAAAATATATCTGGTATGTTTTCTACCTCCTGGCCCTTCATTTTCCCCTTCTCCCCTACCTCATCTCTTCTTCCCCTCTCAATATGTCTCCTCCCCTTTTCTTCCCTCCTCAATCCCTCCACCCTTCTCTGTCTGCTTATTTCCTCTCCTCACCCTTCATTCCATCTCCCCCATCTCCTGGTCATATTGAGTGTTTAATTTAAGAAAAAAATGACTTCATTTCCTGCCATTGCCATTCCAAAATGGGACACTCAAAATTTGAAATTAGAAAAGAAAAAAGAAAGAAGGAAGGAAAGAAAACAAAAGAAGGCGGAGAGAAAAAAAAAAGTAAATAAAACCATCAAAGCACAAACACTGAAGCTGTTAATATCACATTGAAATGGTTGTGGCAGGTATTGGGTTAACAAGAGTTTAGTAATGATGGTTTGAATTTGAGAAGTCTTAGTCACCAAGTAGACTGAGACTTCTCAACTTCTTTTTGCGTCTTGCAAAAATAATTGGGAAGTTACTGAAATATTAAGAAATTTCATGTATTATTTGATAATTAATAATCTTTAATTTGGCTTCTTTTAAACATTTTGACTTAGAACCACATTGTTGCCTTTTAATTTTCAAACTTTCACATTTTTCTGGATTTTTCGGAGTTTATCTGACATGAGGTTTCTTTATATCTTCTATTTTGAATTGTCTTGCTCTTTTCAAGTAGAACTGTTTCTACAAGTAAGATACACAAAATAGCATCAATGTTTTTACATTAAACATTTCAATAGGGTGTCTTTATAGTTCTAAATACAGATAATAGCAATTGGCATGTTTTAAAATAATAGGGCTGAGGTTTCATTTTCATTTTATGAACAACAAATTATAAATTTTGTATTTACTCTTCAGCTTATCTTGTTAAAATCGGAGAGACGTTAATTTTGAGATTTTGCTGATCTTCCTTCAGATGTGTAGTAAATAAGATGCTACCTTATGAATAAATTAAGCAGTCAGTGTGTTGTGTTGATATGCACATGCTAGATATCAAATGGTAGTGGCATCTAATCTCAAATGGAACCGGACGTCGTTCTATCTGTTTTAATTTCTTATAGTAACTCTTCTGTTTTCTTCTCAGGTCTCTCATGTTGTTCACTTACTTTTACGCAGACATTCACGTTGCCTAATATTTTCGTGTGCTACCCTACCTGTCCACCTCTCCAACTCTTCCTCCTGTGTGTTCTTTCTCTTAAAGACATCCAGCAATACCTTTCACCCTTCATAAGTAGTTCATGTTTCTACTTGATGAAAAATGATTCTTTCATTTACAATATGGTCATTCTTGTCTTTAACAATAATAGTTAGTTAGTTTATGCCAACTCAATAATAATAATAATGATAATAATAATGATAATGATAATAATGAATGATGATGATAATAATAATAATAATAATAATAATAATAATATATATATGATGATGATGATGATGATAATTTTTGAATTTGTATTTATTCATAATAAAATGTTACAGTGTACTTTCATTCAAATTTCGAAACATTACAAATATAAAACTAAATCAACATAATAAAAACTAAAAAACAAAATTTCAAAACCTTAACTATAGTAAATACAACAAATTTCTGTAAAAAACAATATTATCCTATAACATAGAAAACCAATCTATTACCATGAGGAGAACTAAGTAACAAAGCTTCAAAATCTTAACCATGACAACAGTAATAAATTGCAGTGAAAACAAATATTAATGAAAATAAGATGTACACTCCAACCTTTTAAGTGCTTTTTGCACTTGTCTGAGAGTGATAAGTTGGATTTAACTTCTCTCCGGTGTGATGCAAGTAACCATGGCTCACCCGATCGTCACCACTAGAAGCCAGGTACCAACAATTGAGCGAGCCATAGTAACTGAATTCCAAAGCACTGAAATCTAACCTATCACTTATACCTAATGTAATAATACACAATGTAATAACTCTAGCTCGGGAGTTCAGGCATTTAATTTGCCTCAAATAGACAGGAAAAAAGGTATTTATTATTACTAAAATAGGCATTCAAAGATGGCATTTATTCTGGCTAAAATAGGTAGGTAAACAGGAAACACTGAAAAACCACCATTTAAAACTAATTATTATAAAAGAAAAATTGTTAATTAAAATGATTCACATTTTTATTCTAACACAAAAATTTACATTAGCACTTACCTGGAAGGAAACAACCTTTTCTTTGTAATTTCGATTTGCACATGATCATCCAGTATGACGACTCGAATTTATATTACTCACGATGCTGTCACTACAAATTGGTATGGTGGGCTCCCTTTAAATATTGAAATGGTAAGAGTGAAAACAGAATTATAGATATCATTTTTGTAATCCTCAGAAGGGAAAAGAAAACAAGAAGGGACTGAGAAGGGTTGATTATGTACAGACAGATCTGTCCTCAAAAAGGATCCAAGACCATACATAAACAAAGGATGAGATTTCTCGTGAGTCTTCTGATATACAAGTCTATAAGATTCAATGAAAAATATCAAAATTCTTTATTGGTATCATCTTCCTTTTCCTTCTAGGTTTTGAATACAACCTGATACTGGAGCCTGTGGATCTACAAAAAGACAATAAATGACCATATCTTCATGTTGTCCAGGCTTGCTGGTATATTTCCAGCTTGGTAGAGGTTGGTGCCAGGAGTAGAAAAAGAGACAATAATGATGAAATGGGCATAAATAAGGCAGAAAGACACAAATAAGGCAAAATGCCAAAAACAAGCTAAACACAAATCTACTAAAACAACTCCAGAAGAACAATTAATTCCTATTGTTAAGTCATAAAATCATAACAATAATAAAAAATTTGAATAAAGAATAATAAAGAATTTTGCCAAACTTCTGGGCTCTAGTAATAACATGATAAAAGGTTTATAATAATGATGTTCAAAACGTCGCAACACACTAATAATGTGGCAGTTGGCAAACTCGATAAAAAATGGAATGCATAATAACAAGGAACCAAAAAATAATAAAAAAAATAATAATAATAATAATAATAATACAAAATAACAATAGCAAAAAATAATAACAATGTACTACATTTTTTTATCTATTTATTTTTCTACCTTTATTAGGTAATTTAGATGTTCAATAACAATATTTACCAATAAATTTAGTTTTTCTGTTTGACTTTTTTGGTTACATAGTTATGCCTGCTGGTGTTTCTGTATTCTTGATTAAAGAAATTTCTCCATGCAGTATAAGCATAAAATTTGGAATTCATATAGATTTTTTAGTCATAATTATGTGCCCAGCTATTCTTTCTTCCAGCTTTATCCATTATGTTCGTTAAGACTTTTGTTGCATCTATTCTATAAATTCAGAATTCCCCCTTCATATTTTATAGGAGGCTCCATGAGAAGTATATTAATTTGAAAATTGTATAGGGCACAAAATTTTGTATTATCATGTTTCCAAGTGCACATTCTTATTTTTTTACTTCAAAAATATGTTCCTTTTGATCAAAACCCAATATTTGTAGTGCTTGAATTTTTAAAAAAATTATTGAAAATATATTTGGACTTCTGTTCTTATACTGCATCATGTTGTTATATGTAATACATTTGTTTTTTTCATTAATTAAGCCGGTATTGTGATAACGTCTTTCATCTTTTTCTGCCCTTTCATGATTTTTTCCCTTTCATTGCTGGAGATTAACATCTTGTCATGAACGTATATACAGTGTGTTACTTTATTGATGACTAACGCTTCTTGGACACATTCCCAACATCAAAACAGCAAAAAGAAAGTTTGTTTGAACATGGGTCTGAAAATAGTTTGTTATTAAAGCATTCACTCCTTTATTGTGCCCGTTGATTGTCTTATTGTAGAAGAGTAAAGAAGGCATAATAAAATGTTTGCTGTGAGTGACTGACTGTTATGCTCTACATTTATGGTCTTGCAGATGGGAATGCATCACTAGCATGCGAGATTTATGCAGATAGTTCTCTGACAGGCAGTTACCTTCATTCACATTGTCTTGAATTCACCAATGCTTGAGAGACTCATTCATTTGAGGAGTGTAGATGCTGGGAGAGAAGAGAAATACGAAGCCATCATTGTGAATAATGAGTTATATGTTGAAGAAAATTCATTGAGTAGCACAAGATGCTTCGCACTAATGGAAGGTGTTAGTCACGTCACTATCTGGAGAATTTTTCATGAAAATCCTCTGTACCATATCACCTTATCCAATGGATGCAAGGGTTAAATGCGGTGGACTTTCAATTAAGGAGAAGTTTTTGTGTAATGTTACTTTTTGCATGTTACAAAAGTGTGCTTTGTTAATTAATTTCTTAGCATTTATCTTCTTCACTGATGAGGCTGCGTTTACTCATGACGGTATCTTAAATTTTCATAATAGTTGTAACTGTGCCTATGAAAACCTTTATGTGCACAATGGTGTGCCAGCTCATTTCAGTGTGATAGTTTGCAATTTCTGGAATGAATTTCCATATAGATAGATTGATCAAGGGGGATTTATTGAATGGCCTGTTTGATCCTCTGATATTGGAATCCAACGAATTTCTTCTCTTGGAACATTTAAAGTCCCTGGATTATGTGACTTCTGTTCCTGATACTGACCTGAGAAAGTGTGTTCATGCTGGATTTGACCAAATATGGAACATTCTGTTGTTGTTTTTTTAACAGAGTATGCATTAGAAAGGAACACAGGCTTAGGGCTTGCATTAAAGCAGAAGGAAGCCACTTTGAGCAATTCTTCAAATATTCAATATCTTGTTACTGTAAAAATTGGTCAGGACCAGGTTCATGGAAAAAAACTTTTTTTTTTTTTTTGTACTCTTGATGTTGGAAGTGAATCTCTGAAATATTTGACACCAATAAAGATACACCTGTATAAGAATTGGTCCTTAGGTAATTCCTTGTCATTTATAAATATTAGATATAATATTGGACCTAAGAAATATGGAGTTTCCTTATCAACAATTTTAATTTCAATGTTGTGGTTTGTTTGTTTTTTCTCCTCTCTCTTTTTTTTTTTTTTTTTCTTTTTTATTCTTTTTTTTTTTTATAACTTATATACTTACGTTTTATCCCTTGTACAATTTTTCATTTATTAATTCAACTAAATTTTCTAATAATTCTGTGGTTTCTTCATTGTTTGGTAAGCAAATTTATTTATTTTTATTTAATATTCTAGAAATTGGATAATTTTTTAGGTATATATTTTTCAAATAATTTGCTTATAGTGTGCAAAATAGAAATTGTCCTACAGTTTTCATTAACTTGGAGGCTGTTCCCTTTATGGATTAGTCTGATTATTGATTCTTTTAGGTTTTGTTGTTCTGCTTTATTTCCTTAATTGAAATTTTATCTATTCCTGGGGATTAGTTTGCTATCCATCCTGTTGTTTAAAGAGTTTATTTCCTCCAAAATAATTTCTGACAGGAAGAATGAGTTACATTGTGTTAATTCTACATATTCTACATTAGCTTGTAAAATTGTTAAATTACATTTATGTACAATTTTTCTGGTTTGCTGCTGAAATGTATTTGCAAAGTTCTATACATCGTTTCTGTTGTGTTGCTACTATCTGCATTTTGTATAATTTCTTATAATAATTTTTTTCTGGTGCATCTACCTATTTATTTATTTAAAAATAAGTTTTTTGTCATATTTGTTATTTTCAAATAATTTCCTAAAATATTCCATCTTTTTTATTTAAATTAATGTGCTATTTTATTTCTGATTTTAATTCTTGGTAAATCTTTGAATTCTTAATTTTTATCTAAAGTCCTCTTTCATCTTTTAAAGAGGTTAACTCTTTAAATACTCTACTCTATTTAATAAGACTGTTAATTTCAGAATTTATCCAAAGTCTCATTTTTTCTTGTGCTTGATTAGTTTGAGACTTGACATGACAAATAGGTTTGTGATCGCATTATACATTTCGTAAGCTGTTCAGTTTTCAAAATTAATTTCATATCTTAAGTAGTTCATTTTGAAGTTTCCTTTACAGATGAATTAATATATTTTAATGATTTATATATTTTTTTATTTATGATATTATAAAAGATTCATTATAGTATTATAAAGGAAAGCTTCTAAAACCTGCTTTAGTTACATCAGGAAATGCTGAATGACTCATGATCCAAGTTCAAATCCTAGCCTGAGCAAATTCTCTTTTTCTTTAAAATTTTTGCAAGAATGTAACACAATTCTCTGAATTTAATGTCAGAAAATCATTTTCATTAAAACATATGAATTTCCAAAAGAATTAACTTAGGTATTATTTTTTAATCTCTTGCTACTTGCTTGGTTTGGGGTTATGTAATGGCTGAAGTGTTAGTATGAAAGAAATTGCATTATTATAATATTACTTCACTATTATCAATAATTTGAAGAAGTGTATGCTTTTGTAGCACCACTGGTTTCAATTGTCATAATATCATTAGCCCTTCATGAAAACATCATTTCATTTTGATGAAACTTCTTCCACTTAGAGATCTAAACTTGTTCAGACAAATTTTCTTGAAAGATGAGTTTCTTCTTATCAGAATGAGTATGTGCTGTTCTATTTATGCGAGTAGTTTATTATTGCTGGTACATGATATGCGAGTGAAAAGGCTTATTTTAAGACACACTAGTTCAAGCATTTATATGTGTAAGTTTGGGAAAGAAAACATCTTAGCGAGTTGATTTTTTAGTGCAAATCAGTCTTTAATATAGTACAGTATTTACTTCACGATTTGAGTAACTTACATATCCTCTTTTCTTCAAATTCACATGTCAATTACATCCCTTTACCATTATTCTTAAATACTACTTGCAGAGGTCATTGCAGAATTGTGTACTAGTCCATCCCTTTTGGATGATGCTTCATCATTTTGAAACTGGTATAGAAAAGGGATTACAACAGACGTGGGTGGCATCAGTTGAATTGTTTTTGTAGAGCTGAGGTAAGAGGCAAGGATTCATTCAGCCCATTTTTAAAAAAACTACTTGTACTTTTAGGCATAGTGTAATATGTCACTTTGAACATCAGTATGGCATTTTAATTTTAGTTGATTTAAACAAAATGTAATGTACCTAAAATGCTGCAGCAGACCAACAATTATTCTTGTTATAATTTAATACATTTATTAGAACCTGCAGGGCACCATACAGTGCAAACCACGCTCCGAGTTGCTTAAGTATGTTGATGAAGGTTCATCCACCACTAGCCAGGGTGAATACCCAAATATTCATATAAAAATTTGTGTAATAAAGAATTTTGTCATATTTCACAAATTGTAAACTTTTATTTGTATTGCACGAGCAAATCACATATGCCTGTCACATTTATTAGAATCAGATTGGCTTGGCGGCCATACAAACACTACTTACTTTTCTGGGGAAAGTACTGTGGTGGTTCCGTATTTCCTCCTGCTCTCTTTAACCTATTCTTTCTTTACTCTATCCATTAAATAAGTGTTATTTTAAATGCTAGCCCTGATATGTGCGTTACAGAGTACCATCATAGAAAATTTTATAATTAGATTGTGAGGGCACGGATTGATCCTCTACAGGAAACCAAAACAATAATTATTATTATATGAAAAGGAAAGGAAATCGTCAATAACACAGTTTTCATGTAAACATCAGTGTTCTGTCATTTATTGCTGTTTTCCTCAGTGATCTCCTTGCTAATAAAACAGAACACAATGCAACAATTAATATAAAAATTCTACATTCTATACCATATAAATTTATTCTGACATACTCAGTATTAAACAAAATCGTAACATTCTCCAATTTATTTATTACTTCCTCGCGTGAATCAAATTTATAATATTTTATTGCATTAATATTTCATTTGCTCAAAAACCGTTTTGCGTGAATAAAATTTATAATACTTTATCTGTTAAATTTCTTTTACTTAAAGAAAATGTTTGTGTGAATAATTTCCATAATAATCTATTTGTTAATATTTCTTTTACTGAACAAATTATTTTGCATGGCTACGGCTTAAAAGAATTAAGCTAAAACACACATCTTGGTCTTCCCATATTAGCTCCAATGTAGAATCAATTATAATGTTTATAAGTACTTTCCTTTCGATGCACTCAGCGGTCTTGCTCTGCACAATTCCATTTTCTCCTTTCACCAAAGTTTTTGTTAATCTATCATTAATTAATTAAATTCGCGTAATCAACATATTCCAAAAACAAGGTTATACTACACTGCATTTTACATTAACATTACCAAAGAAAATAAATAAATAAATAAATAAAATGAAAAAAAATTGACTCATGAGAATCTACGTCGCGACCCACGACCCACGACATTCAGTAGCATTCTGACCAATTTTTCCATCTCCCGTTTCACTAAAACAAAAGACGGCTTTTCTTTTATTATTTTTGCTAATTAAAATTCACTAATTCCGTGTAATTGTCTTTCTACATCAGATTTTTCTTCCTCCATCTACAAATTTCCCTTTCATTTTTTTTTTTTTTTTAATTTTTCCTTTTCATCTTTCCTTCTTCGTCAATATTTCTACAAGTTTTTAAATTTTTTAAGATTTCGAATTTCTATTTTGTGACACGCCAGCCGTCAGGAAAATACGCCTTAAATTGTCCACAAACATTTCAAAGTCGGTTTTGGATCTTCCGCTTCCGAATATTATTAAAAATTTGCCGAATTATGCTATGGTGGAAATTAATTCATCTGTTTATTTTCACTGTTTTTATGAAAATCCCATGTTATTTACTAATAAATTATAAACAATGTGACGCGTGTGATCGGACCGTCACAGTACCTTGTACATTTTGAACAGAAATGGGACCAAAACCATTCACAGCCTGACAGTCTAAAATTCCTGGATTGGTGTGGTAGCACACATTGCGAATTTGAAACCGATATTTTAATTTTGGGAGGTATTTTACATCAAACATTCAATCAATGATGCCTTATTTTACAAGGCGAAGCACAGGCCATCAGGCATGCTCTTCCGTCTTTACCACGCAAATCTCGCTACGCTGCTTTCGCCTTCTAGCAGAGAAACAAGGTTATCATTCGGGTGACGAAACTGGCGATTTGAATGTACTCGTAGCTCAGAGGATCATAGCTTTAAGGCTCGAGGATCTTTTAATCCAATAAATCAACAATGTGGGACACCCAATCATACTTCCCCTTAAAAGGCGTACGAAGGATTTTTTCGCATTCATGATATTTTCTTTAAAAAAAATGCTGCGAATATTTTCGTGACCCCTCTCACAGTGGATAGAGCAAAGATTGATAAAGATAGAACAGGTCCAATTTTCATAAATATATCAAAATTTTTGAAAATAGATAATATGAGTACCTTTTGCGTAAGTTTGGGCGAATTTTAAGTAACTTTTAAACTTATTTTCTCAAAAACAACTCCGAATTTTTTCTTGAAATTTTCTCCTCGTATGTATCACGGGAAAGCGTAGAGCTGGTCTTATCTTCGGTTCTCTGTATTTTCTAAAATTGAAAAATATGTATAAATACTATATTAAATAGAGATTTTTCTCTTATATGGAATTTGTTTTAAAAACGTCGTGCAGTGTTTTTAATAAGTAGTAGTCGCATAATTTCTACAATTTATAAAGAACATTTTCTCAAAAACTGCTCCAATTTTTTTCATCTTATGTTGCAAAGAACAATGAATAACGTGGCACTGCTCATATTTTCGGCGAACTCTTGTTTTTGAAAATTGAGAAAAATTAACATTGCAAAAGTAGAACATCAGTGATAGTTTTTTTGTTAAATGAAATTGTTTTAAAAAGTAAATTCTTTAAAAAATATGTAAATTTTTCTAAAAAATATGACTAGTTCAAACTAATTTTGCAAAATTTGCAAACACGAATATCCACCTCTTCTTTCGTTAGAATCTTTCAAGAGGGTTGCAATACAACGGGAAAGTCGTGACACGACTGAAATTTCAGAATATCTTCTCATTGTTGGGCGGTGTTTCCGGGTGTAGGGAACGGAACGGAGTTCTGCATTGTCGAATTTTTTAAATATTAGTTTTAAATGAATTAAATTTTCTCGCCAAATGCGCTACGAATAGTAATGAGTTTTACAATGACGGCTGAGATGTGTGAATAAGGACATAAATTGCGGAATTACGTAAAACAACAACAACAACAACAACAACAAAACAAACTAGAAAAACAACCGTTGATGAAAGTAAGTGCTGTGGTAGCACCCCTCACCACTAGTTAAAAATTTATAAAATCTCAATTCGCAACTTACGCTCAATAAATACATTATTTGAAAAATATTGACGGTAATAACGGATATCAATGAAGATGTTATTACACTCAAACCTTTTCCTTACACAATCCTATCGTGTATACAATGTTGACGTACTTCTCACTACTCAGAAAGTTCCAAGTGCTCTGCAGTTTCTTTGTTCTGCAGATGTTCCGCAGTTCTGCCTTCAGGATACTTCCTCCGACGTAATCCAATTCGAGAACCATTAAACTTTTGCACTGAGATTCATAATTTAATTAAACTTTCGCCTAAACGCTGATTTCGCATTTGTTTCTTGCTATACAAAGTTCAATGAAGCACAATGGACCTTCCTTGAAGTTTTTATATCCAAGTAGATGGACAATGTGGAGTAAGTCTTTACTGTCAGTGTTTATGCTTCGGAATAGCCAGTTGTGAGCGAGCTGCATAAGTTGGCCAGAAGATGCGCAAAAACGACTTCCTGGTTTTTGTGAAAGAGGATTCTGAAAACGCCAAGTATTAAGACTGTTACCACACCTTGGCGTTAGAATATGCTTTTAACATTAAATATTGAAGACAATATCCGTGTTACCTGTGCCTAGGTGAAAGGAATTAGATTACCTTTCTTGTTTTATCCCCATTATTTATGCGTGTATGAAACGGTATGCACCACAGAGCTTTTGCTCTGTTCTGGCGCGCCAAAACAGCGGGAGCATAGAGATAGCCATGGTGGAAATAACACCATGGAGATAGCGTCATGGAGCTTCAAAAATTAGTCACCGATTGTTCATAAATGATTCAAAACTCAATACAGTCGACACTCGCGTATTTCCTCGGTTTTCACGAGCGAGGCGATCCTCCACCCAGATGGCCGCTGATTTTCAAAACCGTGCCCCGCTGCGTCTTCTTCGAATGACGGACGGCAAAGGAAGAGTTTGCTGGCGCGGTCGCTTCTGCCGTCCGGGCAGGTGGTGCGCTCTTATGGCCATCTTTGAAGGAGTTCAAGCTTGAGACATTTCTGCTCTCTGTAATGCAGTCGGCGGTTTTTGAGGGAAAAATAACCTCAGGCGCGGGGCGTTTGAAATGTACGCCCTTTGCTGTTAATTCATCCCAAAGAATGGTTATAATTGTTTTTATTCGAAATTAGGCGCCAAATTTGAATTAATTTGGGAGCCTGTAAACAGTTTAAAAAAATTGTCAAGTGAGGATGTCTTGAAGGAAATTTCTTATGAAAGAAACGAGCTTGGCACAGGGGCTACTGGCCTTACAATGATGAAAACAATTTCCTTTTTTGATCTATCTTTTCTCAAAATATTTTCAATTACGGAACATTACTCTAAACAACCACATGCAAATAACATTAGTGCTGAAGTGAAGAGAGCAGTGCAAGTTATGAAATAAAGTCCTCAGTACAAAAAGAAATAATAGAAAAGGCACATAACTTCAACGTGGTTCCTGGATTGCCTCGGTAAAGGAGAATTCCTAGGAAACTCGATAGTGAAAATCCGAAACTGCTCATGTGGATCCTTCAAAAGAATACTGATTTGAAAGCCTTACGGCAAGGGATTCTGATGTTTTAAGGCATGAGTCCCTAAGTACAGTACTCCATTTTTCAGTAGATAATTCAGGTTTGCGAATAAATGTACTCCGAAGATAATTCATAAGTATTCAAAATATGAAAACATTACTTTGGAAATGTGTGTGCGCGCATGCGTGTGTGGTTGCACGGCCGACCAGTAGAGCCTTACAGTTGGGCGCAAGCAGGACGTGTCCAAAATGTCCACATTTGAGGCTCATCGCCGCTTCGAGACGATGTTATTAACTAACATACGATACAAGTCTACCGTGCCGTCTCCAAGCGCCGGAAAACAATAAGTCGTTCTGAGAACTTTTCCCCTCGACTGACTTTTTAACGAGATCAACATGTCTCTCGTCGCCCACTTCCGTATTACTTACGTCACACCCAACCAAGGGTCGGACTTGAGCAGAGGTTGGCGCTCTTAGCTAGCAGTCTCAGAAAGCAAACGGCATTTATCAAATTACCCTAACTTATCTGTTCTTTTTTACAGTTTCTTATGCGCTTGAACAAGTAATTTATGCTGCTCACTTATAGTTATATTCGCTGAGTTATCCCAAACAAGAGTTCTTTCAGGCTTACTATACGATTGAAATAATTTCGATGTAATTATCACCTTCATATATAGGAGTTTCGTAAGAATGAGCCAAAGTGACTGTTCGCTAAACAAGTGAACATCACATGTAATTAAGAGAAGTATCCCTCCGCCGCAGCAGCTGTTTAGCCACGTACAGGGTTTACGGTTCCTGTGAAAACTATACAGAAATCCAAGAGTTTCGCTGAGGTATATGCACGTACGCGAGTCTGGTAAATATTTATATTTAATTACGTATGTCTAAAATCTCTCAACTTGCTCTCACAATCAGTAAAAGAAAACTGCCACGAATGTAAATAGAAAGATCTCAATCACAGCTCGCCACACAACACAATAGCCGGAAACACGTGCACCACACTTTCAAGTCTTATGCATCTCACATTCAAGTCTTGGTTTTAAAATAAACATAATATTATCACACAACAAGTAAATTCAATGTAATGTTTATAGAAAAAAATAATTTTTACAGACGAGCACATAACACTGCACTTTCTAATTTCAATTATTTCTCGTGGCGCACTATGTGTTTGTCGGACGATGACATCACAAAAGGAAGCGTGAAAGCCATTTACAAATTAGCCAACCGCTTACGAATGCAGGAAGAGAGTCTAATGGGCCCAAGGATACAACAAACCACAGACCTGTGTTTTGTTGCCAGCACTAGATGTCACTTTGGATCATTCTTAGGAAAATCCTTCTATATTATAGTACCGGCAGCGTATAAGCGACTCTTGATTGGCCTCGTGCTATTTCGAGGGTTTGTTTACTTTCTTATAGCCAGGGTTAATTGTTGCCGCTCATCTGACTCACACGAAGTCGCGGAGGCGATAAAGTTCGGCTTTGGCGAAAATTATGAACATGATATCAACCTGTCCGTAAAGTTAATGTTTTGAGATTCCATTGGTCTGTAGGTAGTGCTATGTGTGTAGTAAAGTGTGGTAACAGTGCATTTAACTGTCAGAGTCGCTTTACGCTGCCGGTAGTGTAAGCCTTCGTATCCGTCAGTGCTCCGTGCATTCCTTTAGAAAATAAAAGGCAGGGTCATCAAGACAGTATTGTTTACAATCACAAATCCACGGTATTGAATAAATGCCCGCGTTAAAGTGTCGAGTAAATATTTTTCTTCTTCTTTTGAAAAAGAGAGGTAGTTTAGGTGCATCATTTTCAATGATTTTTAATTTTTCTTTAAAATTAGTGAAGAGAAAGGAACCTTTAGAAGTTTTTCAATAGAACGCCCGCAATCTGTTACTGATGGCCGCATGACGGCCCGTGTGCATGCAAGAACATTCGTGACCGCCGAAATCTTGGCATCCATGTTGGTTGTGAGTTTCGTAGATTCACTGTGTTTGTACTCTGCACTACTCTAGCTTGATTGTCATAACACCTAGCCAATTTTTGACACATTTAAAAGTTATGTTCACAAACTAATAAAATGACTTGCGGTTCTCAATCCCGCTTGTATATCTATCAAAGTCTCCAAACAGCAAATCAACATTAAATCAAACGTTATATTCGGAATAAGGGACAGACCAATTTGGGATGAAAGTGCAACGAAAATAAAACATCAATACGATTTCAAAAATTAAATATTTTGGTTTAAAATTTGAAGGGAAGCGGCGCTTCCAACAAAACCATGGAATCTACGTTCCTGCTTTCCTCAGAAATAAAAAAAATTGGACAACAGTATCAAGAAAAACCGGAAGAAATTAATTTTTTCTCAAAAGTAAATCCTAGTGTTATGGACATCTTGAGGGCTTCCACAAAAACTTGATGTAATCATATAGAAATTGCACTGGAGGCAAATGGTACAGCACATTCCCTATCTCAAATAGTCCATCAACTCTTGAAAGAAAAGAAGAAAATGACAAATTTAGTATATTTCTTGAAATAATAATTGATATTAAGAACGAGTTGTCGGGCAAATTCCAGGATTTTGGTCAACAATCCAATGGAGATAGAGATAAGGGAGGTATGCGACTTCCAAATGGTATTCTGGGATCTTCAGGGAGACACTTTTTACCAGTCTAAAAACGTAATGTCCCCGAAAATTTCTGGAAACAGATGTCTGAAGAACTTTTCTTCAAACTGTTTAAATTTTCGCGGCAAATGTGATCACAGTTTGGCAGTACATATGTGTAAAAGTGCTTTTTCTGATCTCAAACAAATTAAATGAAAAACGAGAAATAACATGAAAGTGCTTCACTGGAATCAACCCTGAGACTTCGCCTTACTGAGCTTATTATGGACATTGATAAATTTGTATCAGTGAAACCAGTCATCACTTTGATTTCTCGATTTAAATTAGTGATATATTAAACCAGTACGTTATTTAATTCGTTATACATTAAGAAAACAACAGAAAATTGTCACTATTACCATTCATTCATATTAGATGAGTTTGGAAATATTATTTTGTACATAGTTTAGCAGTTTATTGTAATATGTTTCGAGAAGAATTTTCCTCATTTTAGGCTGCAATGAATGTAAGAAAAAATATATTTTTTAAAAATATAAATAAATTACTAACTTTAAAGTGTTTTTCAAAAGGGTGAGTCTTCATGAGTTATTTTATATCGAATAGTGTTTTATTATAATTGTATCTTATTTTAAAGCCAGTAACTTATTTATGTTTTAAAAATAAATTCTCTTATATTCATTGTCAGACGGGGGAAAATTCATGTCCTCGAAACGTCGCATAATGAACTTTGCTTAATGAATAATAAAAAACTTTTAAGTTTATAATTACGTGATTCTGTGTTATTTTATTTCTAAAAATTTTTAATAACTAGTGTTTATCAAAAAAAGACTGTGAACAAACTCAATAGTATATTTAATTTATTCCCTATCATTAATGTCCCTGGCGCGTAAATTCCCAAACTCAAGCTGGTCCTCGGGTAACTTAAGGTTGGACCACTCTGATTTAAAGAATTAATTTTGTAGAACAGATTTCGTTCAGAAAAATACATACCTTCAATAGTTGTATGAAGTCACCGAAAATCTTTTAAACCTGTGCCATTTTCCATATTCAGATTTTTTTCTGAAAATCGGAGCTGTGCTTTTTTTGTAAGAATACTTTATTGTATCGGAGTAACAAAATTTAAAGAAATATTTGGAAGCTGCTTCGTGAATATTTCAAAAGTGTGGAAGGGGCTTCAAGTTAAGTACCGCTCCGGCGCCCGCCAAATAATTAAGATCCGCAATAAGATTTTTTTTTGGTATCAGAAGCCCACAAAATGAACGACGATTTTTCTGTCGAAAAATCATCTCTCCTTCAGAATCGCAATTCTGCCTTTTTCTACGAAGTATATGCGAAAAAGAATTAGAGGGGACACAAGCGGTCTAAAGATGCAGCGGTTCTTCTCCCGTAAGACTCCCACAGAATGACGCGGAACATCCGCAGAGGATGCAGCGAGGAAAGTTCCGCGGTAGACGCGACGGCGAACGAAATTTGCAAGTCCATGCGGTACTGCGGCGCAGCGTCTCTGGCGAGCGTCTGGCGAGCGTCTGGCGACATTTCCTCATCCGATAAAGAAGAGGCGCTTGCTTTATTCATGCAGGAGCTAGAAAATGCCAAATTTCTCGTACAGTAAAATCTGTCCAAACCGGAAACTGTAGAAGCCTGACACCTGCCTCAACCGGAAATTTTGTCCTACCCGTGAAGTTAAATGGCATCTTACACAACATTGAACGGAATTTTTGTGAATTTAATGCTATTGGTAGAGAGACGGGAGATGTTATTGGAATGAATACATCTGCAAAGTATGTTTTAATTTCTCTGTCCTTGTGACACGCCATTTAATACTTGGATTTATGGAAAGTCTTCAGCGGCAATGGTGTATTGGTTGGCGTATCGGACTGTTATACCCTAGTTCGCGGGTGGATTTTTGTAAAAGATCCTCAAGCCTAAATGAAGCCTCTGAGCTAACTTCAAAATTTGCCTGTTTCGTCGCCCAAGTAATACCTTCTTTCTCACCTAGTTGGTGAAAGGAGCGTAGCGAAATTTGCGTGGTCAGACCAGGCTTCGTGGCCTGTGTCTCGCCACGTAAAATAAGGCATCAATTCAATTCAAGTCTATTGACTTTTGATCGGCTGTTACGGTGTCATCCACAGCTGATTTACGTCAACAGACCCTAAATGGATGTGTAGTCGTGGCAGCCGCACAGTGAAGGAGAGGAACTTACGCTGTCAGCATTCGACCTTGGGGTCGCTTTTCCGTCGAGGCGTAAACCGTAGGAGAATTCTCTTCCTCATGGCTCTCTGAGAGTGGGAAGGTATACGGGCATGGCTTCTATTACTTAGGTTTTCATAAAGTGGCGCATGAAGCACTACTCTTCACGATGGAATATGGCACGGCTTTTCGCGGTCGTGCCGCTAGATATCACTTGATCTGCAGCACTGCTTGATACGGTCGCGATCATGCGACACCTGGCAGCACGACCGAGAAAGACACAAAAAGCCGTGCCATATTCCATCGTGAAGACAATCCCTCACGCGTCATGATATGAAAACCGAAATATATTTACGCGTCGCCTGCTCCATGCTGAGAATCTTAACCCCTCGGCCAGAGGCGCGTTGCTTAAGGCCATGCGAGGGTGTTATACACGCACGTTTTCTTGAGCCCCGGAATACGTACCCCTATTCCTTTGCCAACATTAGCTAAATTAAGAATAAATGATAGGAACGAGCGTTGTAGACAAAATCTGATAACCAGAAATGTTCGCTCCCGAGAAATAGAAACTCTTTAGCATTGGAAAACGAACTACAAATTCGATATAAAATTCCTTAGACAGAAACATTAGCTGAACTCGTGGCTCATTGCGAAGTCGCTAGCCTTGCACCTCTGAGGTCCGGGTTCGGTTCCCGTCGAATCTCATGTAAAATTTGTTCCAGCAAAACGAGTTTGGCTGCTTCATCGGGGATAGTCCAACCCCTGTGAAGTGTCCTAAAGCCTACCCCTTTCATTCAAGGCATTAGGCCTTCCCAATTCTGGCCGCTGCGTAGTGACGCAGGGGCGCGTCGAGTGAGAGGCGCATACGCGGAGATGCTACCTGGCGGTCCTCTTTGACAACTGACTAGATGAGACGAGGCTGGACGTATAAATTCAGCTTGATAATATATTAATAGAGGATTACTCCTTAAGAAGCGCTCAACGCTTCGACCAGGAGCGAACAGACGCGTTGCGTCAGTAAAGTCAGAGTAAGGACGCAACGAATTAAAACAACACGCCTAATCCTCCCTAATCCGAATTTGTTTGTCCCGATTAATTCCGGCTTAGAATTGTTTTACTGTGGTACGTTTCCTGAGCCCGTGTGGCGCTTTTATCTTCATCTATGATTTCCATCGAATGGCTATTTCACTTTAGGAAATGAAAAACAAAACGAAACAACGTCTATGATTTTGACCTAGAAAGGAAAAAGTACGGAGAATTTCATATTTTGATGCCACAAAGGACGGGATATGCTTTTATATTTATTAGAATGACCAGTGACTGTTTCGATGCAATTTTGAATCTGATCGCTCACAGAAGATATAAAATATTATGACACTTAATAATCATGAAGCTGTCTCACGTGAAGAACGACCTGCTATTGCACGAATATGAGCGTGCGTGCGTGCGTGCGTGTGCATGCAAGCATGTATGCGTACGCATCCGATTTTCTAGCAATTTTGGTTAATATTAAGCCGGCTACTTCGCGATTTAGCCAGATTAGTACATTGCCCGTTGTATTTTGTCCTCAACCGCTTTCTTTCCACAGTGGCAGTGGTACACCAGAAATGAACGGTACCAGTGGGTTGGTAGTAGTAATTGTTTGCAATTTTTGTAAATAATAAAAGATTTGTTCTAGATAATATTGTTTCAAGAGCTTTTACATGGGTACAAATAAAGAAATGTATGTATTGATAAATGTGAGTTTCAGAATCCTCTGGTGCAAGAGAGATGTTTTTATTATGAATATGTGTGATCATTTTTTAAACATTTTTCATGCAAATTTATTTTGCATTTCTCACATGATTTCTTTGTATTTTTTTATAAAAGCGCCCCCCCTTTGGTTCCAATGTCGATTGTTATCAAATCTCACTCTGTATTTATACATGATAACAGTAGTTTGCTTATATTCTGTCTCCCCATATTTTTGCAAATATGCTTGCACCATTTGCCTTCTAAATGCTAATGATCCACATTTTTGTTTCTCTGTCAGCCATGCATTTTGAACAGAAGAATCAATACAGATCATGAAAAGAGGCCACAGCCCTTTTTTGATTTTATACAAATTCTATAAGAGTCATTATTTTCATCCATGCAATCCATTCCACCCATGAACTTATTATATAGTACAGCATTGCGCTGTGGGACTGGAATTGTCTTCTTTTCCCAGCTTACCCATCTGTTGGCAATTCCAATTGGCTCAGTAGCATGATATGTAGTAACCACAAGATAAACACAATTATCATTTCATTCCAGGATTATTATGTTATTGCCAACTTCTGTTTTATAATCAAAACAACCCCTTTCTTCCAGAATTATTGGGTCCTTCAGTAGGCACTTTTCAATGCGATTCATTACAGTTCCCGGACACCCGTATCCCAGTTCTGCTAACTTGCAAGCTAAAGACAGATGAGAGCAATCTGCCCTCGTAAATTTTGAATGTTTCCTTTCTGGAAAGCATTTCTACTTTGACCTGATCTATAATTTTCCCGTGTTATCATTGTCTCCTATTCATTCAACGTTGTTGAAACTAAAAATCACAGCTTCTTGTTCTACCAGGTGTTGATACCCAGAGAGATTGTTTGCTGTTCCACCTTCAGTATGGTATGCACTATATTCCTCACTTTCAGCACCACATTCAGGAGGTGTAATAAAAATACAAGCATTGGAAAAATAAACGTAAACTTCAAGATGTTGTAGAATTTCTCTGACAGGTTTTCAAAAAATGTACGACAAATAAAAGGATGGTACCATTCATTCCCATTGTTCCACAAATGGAACATTTATAATTTAACTCAAATTTCTCAAATATCTGGAAATGTAATCATCAATAAGTGCTTCCATCTTACATACTTAACATTCCATTGTTAAGAAAAATAATATTTGTTTTAAAATTCTGTAATTAAGAGCAACAACACTTACTTTTTTCTCCTATGGGGAGTGTAGAAATTTCAATGAAAAAGACTTAACTTCTGCTTTGTAACTTCGCAACAAAAGGAGAGAGAACATCCACGGGCATGAAACTTCATGTTCTAATGTCAGTCTGAACAAGTCACTGCACATATAGAAGCAATGAAATGAGAGATAAAGGTCAACAAATGGCAGGTCTACATTTGTTCCACTTCTGGAACACTGGACAAAAATGGGTTAAAGGCCGGGCTGATTGCAGTCACCTGTAGGTAAATGATCTGTGGCTAGACCAAAACACAGGAGGAGGACATAAACCAAATTTTGAATCTTGATTAATGCTAAAAACATTTTAAATTAGGAGGGTCTAATGTTTGTATTTCTGTTTGTCTTTGTTTATTTCATTGTTCAAATTTGTATACTATGCCAGCATAAAAGTCCAAGAATGTAGATGTTCTTCGGTTGCTGACTGCTTCTGCTTGTGCTTCAGCAATGGGGTGAATGTGGAAGGAGCCACCCACAAGCAGGTGGTGGATCTCATAAAGTCTGGTGGGGATGTCCTCACACTCACGGTCATCTCCGTCACCCAGCAGGTAGGCAGCTGCTCAAATCGAATCTTTCTCTTTAGAACAATGGTACTATTTAGCGTTTATATATTTAGAATATTAGCGAGCATAAATGTTTCTGAGTGTAAATGACTGTCTACGGAAGAGAAACGGTCTAAAGAAGTTTAAGAAGGGCAGAAATTTGAAATTTTATGAAGAAACTTGCAATAATGTACATCAATATTTGGAGTCCTTATATGTGTATGATCTTATAATTTAAAAATCTGATTGGTTTTCGAAACTTTTTTTTTCTTCTGCACTAAATTGTGTTGTTTGATAGGTTTATTTTTAAAAACTTTTGCATATTTGTTTATCTCCTGTTTGTATGGGGTATGCATGGAGGATCCTTTGTTCAGTTATGCTGTCTGTCTTATTTCTCTACCCTTTTATGACTGTCATGATATTTCATTACTTGGGCAATTTCACATTTGACAATTTTTGCAGGAAGCTGAACGTTTAGAGCCAAGTGAAGACCCTGCAGGTTACACATACATAGACTACAGCGAAAAACGGTCTCTACCCATATCTGTTCCAGATTATCATTATTTGGAAAAGAGTGGTGAGCGTTATGTGGTAAGTGTTGCTGTTGTTGTTCTTGTTCTTCTCAGAGAATCTTTGTAATTTATAATTTATAAAATTTGCTTTTTATAATCTTGGAAGAGCCTCTACGTTTGCAGTATTATACTGAAGTACTTCTGTTGCAGGTATTTAATATTTATATGGCTGGAAGACATTTATGCTCTCGGAGGTATAGAGAATTTTCTAATCTTCATTTAAATCTGAAAAAAGAATTTATTGGCTTCAGTTTTCCTAAACTTCCTGGCAAATGGCCTTTTACGTGAGTTGTAGTTTTGAACAAATTCATCTGTTGCACTTATTACATTATTTTTTATAATCAGTGTGTGTGTATGTGTGTTTGATTGTCTGGATGTGAAATTATACTCTTGTAGGTTGAGTGAACAACAACTTGATGCTAGACGAAGAGGTTTGGAACAGTACCTGGAAAAAGTTTGTGCTGTGAGAGTAATTGCAGAAAGTGATATTATGCAAGAATTTTTGACAGATGCTGATGATGAACAGGTAAAATGAAATTTAAGTGGTGTTTTATATATTATTGATCAATATTTATTCATAAACTGTGCATTTATCCTTCGACTATTAACCAGTTTCTCTTTCTTTTTAGGGTAATATATCTCCAGTAGACCTCAAAATTCTTCTTCCTGATAGGGAGGTAGTAACTGTTTCTGTCAGAAAGAATTCCAATACGGAGGAAGTGTATGCAGCAGTTATCGATAAAATTCACATGAACAAAAAGACATCAAAGTATTTTTATCTTTTTGAAATCGTTGAATATAACTTTGGTGAGTTTTCAAGTTTTTCTTGGGGTGCTTAAGATATAATAATCTTTTAAAACCTTTTCTTTGATTGCATACACTTTAATTTGTGTCCTATGAAATATTTTGTTCTTCCTGTTGATCATGTACATGTTCGCGCACTTTCAATGAAATCACTTTCAGAATATTTCAGTATTGTTATTTACTACTTATTTAGGCAAAGCCGTACTTCATCAGAGGCAAACTAGTCTGCTAGGGTCCCAACCTCAGAGAGGACCCCAGATGATTCTAATAAATTACAAAAGGATGCGAATGAATTGGCATTTGGAGAAATGAGATAGATATTTAGAAAAACAACAGATAGCTGCAAGTCAAAAGAATTCAGTAGTGGAAACAAACCCAACTCAAGGTCCATCCAAGCAGGTCAGAAAATTGGCAGATTATTCATAGGAAGGGTCAGTGCCAACAACAAAGAGGAAGACATTACAAAGTACCTACAGGAAAATGGAATAACCGGCACAATCTCATGTGAACAGATACAAACAAGCTATAATACTAATAAATCATTTAAGTATGGAGTGGAATTTAGAGAGTTACCACCAGTACTCCAAATTTTTGGCCCAAGGAGTGATAATTCACTCATTTCAATTTCGAAATTCACCCTAGGGAAATCAAGTCAGCAAATTTTCAGAAAACATCCCAGAACGAAACAACCCAGCACTAAGAAGTATATACCTAACACCCTGCTAAAGTGGGAACATGGAACATGAGGGGATTAACCCACAAAGAAATGGAATTAAATATGGAACTTAGGAAAAGAAAGCTAGACATAACTATCATCATTGAAAGGAAAAAGAAAAAACAGGATCAAAAGAACTAGAAGATTATATTATTATTTAATGATGAAACAAAAAATGAACAAAGACAAACTGAATATAATAGGAGTGTATGCACTGGTTGAAGTACGGGCAGAGAAATCTGACTTTCTACAGAGATCTAAAAATGGTAGACCAGGTAGGTAATGATGAGCTCGTCATTATATCAGGAGACTTTAATGCCAGAGTTGGTGATACTGAAATACCTCTAGGCAAAGGCCCAGAAGGGGGGATAAAACAATAAATGAAAATGGGAAAATGCTACTTAACTTTTGGCTGTTTAACAAGTTAAGAATAACAAATAGATTTTTCAAACAATGTTCACAACCATTTAGTTTAAGTGAAAATGGGACAATGATCTAAAAGATATGATGAACCAAAAGAAGAAAGCATTTAAAACCTACCTCCAAAAATGAATAGTGATAAACTTCATGGAATATAAAAATCGAGAGTCCAAAATGAGATGTCTAAGTCGAGTACAGAGGAGAGAAGACTGGAGAAATTTGTTAAAAGCTTAGAAAGAGATATCTCAGGCCATCAACAAATGGGATTTAAAGTTTTGGAACTACTGCACATGAATGTGAAAGATAAAACTGACTAATATCGTAGGCTTCCGCAGCCAGAGTTATGATCTGGGCTGTCCGGGTGATGCCGCGTCGAAGGCTGGGGTGCCGACGTTTCGACCGACATATCGCGGTCCTGCAGACAGCCCTGCAGACAAGCAGTACAGCCCTGAAGAGGACCGCGATATGTCGGTCGAAACGTCGGCACCCCAGCCTTCGACGCGGCGTCACCCGGACAGCCCAGATCATAAAACTGACTAGATGGCCTACCAGAAGAAAATTGGATAAAACATTACCCCACCCTGTGAAACAATCAACTCTCTGATCTAATGAAACGATAGAAAGAACAAGCCACATTATTGACAATGAAGTAGATTCTCCACTGAATGTAGAAGAATTTGAGACAGTAATAAGAAAAACAAAAAATAGGAAACGCTCCAGACCAGATGATGTCAATATAGAAGTCATAAGATATGGAGGAAAGAACTGAAATAAATGTTAAAATTGTTTAATAATGGGAAGAGAAGACAATTCCAATAGAATTTCAAGAGGGTTTGGTTATTAATATTTACAAGAAAGGCTCAAAGGTGATGTGTGACAATTATTGCGGCATTACATTGATGTCAACATCATTGAAACCACATGTAAACTTGCTGAGGAACAGACTCAAAGAAATATATGAGAATTTCATGGGAGAAGAGCAATATTATTTTTAATATATATTATTATTATTATTCAGAAGAAGTTTCCTACTTTGAGGCATGAGAATGTGAGACATGCATACTGTATTTTAGAAAAAATAGATTATAAATTCTTAAATTAAGAAAACTTATCCTGTTCAATGAACATTTTATATTATGTTAAATATGAAATATTTTGCCTTGTGTTGCTGTTGTTCAATTACTATAAAGGAAGGCCCCCAATATATTGCTTCCAAAGGGGCCATGGGACTTGAAATCCAGCCCTGTATTTACAGCAGCAGCATCAGTTGATTTAATCCAAAGTGCATAATTCTAATACATATAACAATATTATTAATGTTTTTAAATAATATAGGAAAACTATAAAGTAGAATTTATTAATGTAATTGTAATATATTAATTATGTTAAGTATAACAATGCTTAATATTACATATTTCAGTTATTTAACACACTATTTTATGAATTTCTTCTTTAACGCAATTACAAAAATAGTGTTGGCAGTTTATTTCAGTTGTTAACTACTGTGTTGCTAAGAAAGGATTGCCTCATCCCTTTGTTAGTCCTGTCTTTTAGTGATTTTTTGTGTGTCTGATTGAAATTGTCTGCTTATCTATAACATTCTATATGATAATAATTGTAAAGGATGTGGTGAGATCACAAACTTGCTCTTTTTTGCATTATATCGTGTAATATTATTTTTAATTCAAAACACATCTGATCTCTTTAGTATCTTGTTTCAGAGCGGAAACTACAGCCCTCAGAATATCCTCATAATTTGTACATACAAAACTACAGCACTGCAACTTCAACATGTTTATGTATTCGGAAATGGTTATTTTCGTTGCCACGAGAACTGAGTTTAGTTACTGATGATGTGGCAACAACATATATATTTTGGCAAGCTGTAGATGATGTGAATCGTGGACATATCCGAGCTGATGACAGATTGTATCAGTTGAAAGCTCTGCAAGATTCCTCAAGAAAACATGAGGTAATGAATTTCATTAATTTCATTTCATTTCAAAATCTAAAATTTGTTTAAATGTATGAATTATATGAAGATAAATTGTTTGCTGTACTTCACCCTGAATTTCACCAGATCTTCAATCATCATCGTTGCTGTTGTAATTTTTCTTTGATTCATCTTCTGTTCTTATTGATTTTTACGTTCTACCCTTCCATTAAATGAACAGTGAAACCCCTCTGTTACACCACCCTAGGGACTGGGCAAAAAGAAGTGTAAAATCGAGGAAATAGTAAAATCAAGGAAACTATATTTTCCACAGATTTAGTTTCAAAACACATTGTAATTCTAACAATAATAAATAATACATTAAAACTTCAATTGAAAAGAAATGAATAGAAACTAGTGGCGCTAAAATAGCTTGTACTTTCTCACCCATATTTTCATGCAAAATTATGTGAAAAGTACTCAAATTTTCAAAAAATTGTGCACGACTTTATTTAAAAATCATATTTAAGAAACACGTTCCATTAAGGAAGATGCTGAAAAAAGTTTGAACTTGTGCAATTTTCAAAAAATCAGAGATTTCAACAAACATGAGACCTGCACTATTCTCTTAAACATTGTTCATACTATCCAACAACAAAATTTAATAAAAAACGTAGGTGTCATTTGTTTTTGAAAAATTTGAAAATATCCCAGGGGATTTGTGTAAAGAACCCCAAAAATTATAATATCGGTTTCAAATTTGAGCGGCTGTGACATTACTCAGATCAATGGGGGAATATGAATTTTGGAGAAAATTGGCTTTACAGTTTACCGCATTGTTCACATTAAGATGGACAGACGTTGGCGTCAATCGATTTTTCATTATGAAGGACCACCAAAACGTGGATTCTGGCTATACCATATGCTAGAGGATTTTTTTTCTAAATTTAACTACTGGATTTATCCTCTTTTTCGTTACCAGGGCCCAGCAATAGGAGTTTTTCTGCTGAAAATTCACTGCTTTTTTCCGCAGCATTACATAACTTTTTCTCTAACGCATAAGTCTAGCATGAAAGTAAAACCCAGTAATTGACTTATCACTGGCAACAAACTAACTCAACAAACAAACTCGAAACGAAACACATTAGCTTATTCCTGGAAAATTACTCAACCAACCAATTCAGAACATTCACCAGGATATATTCTGATTTGTAAATAGCAATACACGTAACAATTATGTATCCCCACCACCTTTCTCAAAACTAACACAGTCATTGCCGCCTTTCCTTTCAGAATGTTCTTATAAATAAAGAGCCCTGCTGTGCAAAAATCTTAATATCAGTGTAATACACAGTAGGACTTCTCAAGTCAAACGCAAAATTGAGGAAAATGTAAAATGGAGGAAAATTATACATTACTTATATGGATGTTTGGCGGGACTACTCCTTTATGATGTAAATTCCGGGAAAATGTAAAATCAGGCATGTAAAATTGCAGTTTCACTGTCGTAATGCAAATGAAGATGTTACAGCCTCTTGATCATAGACATTCAGTTTTTCTTGATGACAATACACAATGGCAAAAATGTCTGTTGAAATTACAACGTATTTGAAAATGGTCAAACTGTGGGCCATTTTGCCATGATTCAGGAAGTCTTGTAGGCAGTAAATTTATTTGACTTGGTTTGTTTTCCTGAATTGTTTCTTCAGATGTCTCATGCTGACGTGCCTCTTGCTACAGTACTGTAAGATATACGAGACTAGCAATACGAAAATACAGACATCTCTTGCTTTTTGTGCTTCATTACATTTGTTTCAGGAGATGTAAGAATATGCATCTCTTTGATTGTACACTAGGAAAAGTATCCGTCAGGTTATTCTTTAACAGTTGCATTTAGTAAGTGCTAGCAAGAGGCTTATTTCATGACTCCAAAAAAAAAAGGTAGCATCACTGATAAGTAGGACTAATTCCTATTACCTGGAAATGAGGAAATGTGTTTTTAAGTGTGACAAATTTGTAAAATTCTACCAACAAAACTCAAAATATTATTTTATTGCTGACAAAATCCATAAAATTATCTGCTCTCTGCAACAAGTCATGCATGTCAAGACGGTTTTAAAGGATCCACAACAGTTGCACACCACTTTTCTACTGTGTCATACTTCCTCTTCCGCTTCTTCCTTCCTGTGTCTCTACCTCTTCTTTTTCTTCATCAACATATTTAAGGCAAGTAATTTGCAATAAATTGTTAATTGTTTATGTCGATTAACAAGCGTAGATTAATTTATGGGTGTGCAGGCAATGCATCAAGCAGCTTGCATATGCTTTCTTAATGAAAATGCATGGCAAGAAATTTGAAATTGTGGCTATTAATTAGCCAGACAGTTTCCATCCAGCTGTGGATTGAATTTAACTTCTGTGTGCTGACACTGTTTCAAGCTCGCTCATACCTTTTTTTTGACAATCAATTAGCAATATATGATTGGATGTTTCCATTGAGTTAAGGATTGAACTTAACTTGTGTGTGGGTGGATGTGTATGCGATCGGTGCTGGTGTCACATCAAGCCAGCTCAACCCGTTTTCTCAGTGAAAATATGTGGGAATAAATTAGAAATTCTTTCCGTTAAATAGCTACAAATTTTTAGACAGTTTTTATTCACGTGTGCTGGCATGGCTGTTACAGCTTGACACAGCTGATCTACAATAATCCCCTTCAGCAGTCCCACAAAAAGAATATACCTCATACACTCCTGGACTCAAGAAGGGCTTATCCCCCTGAATCAATTCAAGTGTATAATCATGCATGTAGGTAAGAATAACCCAACACACACACAACACAGGAGATCAGCAGATTACCACCTACACAAAATACCTGGGGATAATAATATCTTAAGATTTAAAATGAAAAGATGTGTACAATATAGTCATAAAAATGAACAAGTCTGTGTCTGATACAGAAATCTTTCTTGACTCTGGATAACGATTCTCTCATTACTGTTATTTTGTCACAATTTGACCATTGGATCTTCTGGAACCCTTTTGGGCCTTCATTTTCAGGCCACTCGCTTGGCTGTGAGAGGTAGGGTTGTGAATCACTCAAAGGATAATACTCCTGAAGACGAAAAATGGCCAGTTCTCCATCAATATACAATGAGGCATCAAATGACACTGTGCTTAACCCAAATCGTGAACCAGAAGGGATCTGCGAGTTACAGATACACACAGATTAACTGAATACTATATGTAGGTTGTAAAAAATATGAGAAAGTAAGATTGATTACAAAGAAACATAATGAATATGAGAATGAAAGAGCGAAGAAAGTAATTAATATGAGAAAGTATGAAGTTCTCTCACCATAATTCAATTTCTTTTTAAATTTGGGTTTTCAGTTGTAATTCATAACAACACACACTGAGAGAGCACACACCTCGCTTACTTCTAGTAATTAAGAAATATTGTGATACAAAACATGTTAATCCTTTGTAAATAATTTAGTTTTTCCTGAAAAGTTTTGTTTTACTTAAAATGCAGCAGATGCAAATTAACTTACAGTAGGAGATACAAACATTCAGATCTTTTTTATGATCAATAGTTACCTAATAATTTTAATGTTTTCTATTTTTTTATTATTATTTTTAAAAATAATAGAAATAGTTGGGAATACTTAAGAGAACGGCTGATTAAATCTTGAAACATTCACAATTTTGCACCTAAAACAAATATTTTTTTATAGGGTTTGCATTCTAAAGTTTATATCAGATATTTTACCAAGTTTCAACTTAATTTTTCTATCAATTGTTATTATTTTTGGTAATGTTATACAATAATGGCAACTTGTATCAGAATTTTGCTTTATTTTGCTCTTTTTTACTAATTCTGAATACAAATATCCATGTTGAAAGCATTCTTTTAAATATTGCATGGTGAATTTTCAGAAAAGTGTTTGGTTGTTAATTAAAATTCTTAAAAATATGCTTCTACTAGCATCACAACAATAACAGTACCACATTAATAATATTGAACACTTTACAATAATATATGAAAGTTTCACTGTAATGAAACAACAATGTTCTTTAAGGAGCATTTTAAATGTAAGAAAATGCTTCTTGTCCAAAATAACAAATCGAGAAAATGGTTTCCGAGATCAAGGAGAACATGTGCACTTTAGAAATCTCTTTCAATATATGATTTGCCGTCATATTTCTCTTTTGATCTTACTCTACTTTCTACAATTTGTGAAAAACTTCCTCTTCCTTTTCTCTTCATATTTTCTCCTATTTTGATTTTTAAGACTTTCTATCATATTACGAATGAAATAAATGATAATTGTCACATGTTGATTTCTCATTTTTTGAATTGTCTCCAATGACAGAACTCATATCAAAGTACTAAATAACTCATTCAGAACACAATCCCAGTTTGGTTTTTGGAAATAAAAAAAACTTTTGTTCAGTACCTAATTTCTGAGTCCGTACCTTTTTAAGGAGCAGAGCATTTGGGTTATGAGTACCAGCTTTCTAACAGTGTTGGTCTGCAGCTAACTTCTGATAAATGACAAAAATATCTTCTTGCACAACTTCAAAAGACAATTTACATTTAATTTTGTTTCATTATCTGGAGTTTCTCCATTTGACAGTTGTGTATTTTAATAACGCACAAAGTCTCTTCTTAGAAGGCAAACTATACCAGCCATTTAAATCACTCATATTGCCTTGAAAATAGGTAAAAATTAAAACATCGTGAATTTGCGTAAAGTTCTAAGATTTTTAGTCCAAAAATGTAAAATTGCAGTTATATTTTTTATCACGATTTTTTAGCCCTAAGTTCCCTTAAAATAATGACCAGAAATGCTACGAATGTTACATTAACTGAGAGAAATTTCTTTACAGTACTTACGCTTAGCACGTGAATTAACTGGATACGGAGAAGTGGTGTTTCCTCACTGTACATGTGACTCTCGAAAAGAGGGCCATGTAATTGCCTCAATAGGATCTGCTCACTTCAAGCTCCAAGCGTGCAGGGAAGATGGTGCATTAGAGGTAAGTGTTTCAGTTGTAATTATTTTGGGATTTGCAGTTTACAAAAGTTATTTTCATCAAAGATAGGGAAGAACAAAGATGTAGAGGGGAAACTTTAATTCTCTAGAACATTGATTAAATCTTAAAAACTGTTACAAAAAGAAATTAAGCAAATATTTCAAACGATTTGCGAATACTATTGGCATATAATATGATGAAATTTCAGATATAGAATAGTTCATTAGGAGATGGATTTAGATTCTATAAGAGCTTAGGAATTTCTGTTGTTGTCGAACAACAGCAACCCTGAAACTGAATGGATGGATCAACAAACAGAAAGATTATCAGGCCTACACACTGATTATCAGACACGTCAGTCAGTGCACTGTTTTTTTCTTTTTTTCCCTTCCTCCTTCAAGAAATATTTGGCTTAATGGACATGATCAAGGTTACGAGATTTTGAGGATTATGGATCCAGTCTATCCCTGCTAATAATTATGTAATAAAGTGTATTTCCAGTAAAATCATTTTAATTGCCTAAAGCCCCCAAATACAATTTAATAAACTATGCTTGCATTGTAAGATACACGCAGATTCATTCTTGTATGGATTTTATTTACTTTTTACAAAAGTGCATCGCAATATTGTTTATTTAGACGAGTTTACATCCTTTTTGCTGCTAAGGTTTTCAAACTTTTCAGTTCCTGGAAGTTTGGTACAAGAATTTACTAACATTTAGTGTACTAATATGATTTAGGTGTTTCTTTCTCCTTCTGATTACGACAATGATTACAGACTTTGCCAACCAATTTCTTGAACTGCAGGGGAGCACTTGGACTGTGCTCCATCTTGCCCTACACTAAACTTCAGATCACTGTCTTGCAAATCAATCTTCCATTCCTCAGAATAAAATAATTTTTCTTTGAAAACATGAAGTATTAGTTGCCTAGAACACATCCTGCTGCAGCTTCTGCTAATCAGTAATTTTTATATGTATTATAACTTTTTCTGATCTTGAATTTTTTCTTGTTTTGTTGATTTGCAGTCTCAAGTAGTGGAATTTCCATGGTCATCTATAAAGGAATGGGAGGTAGATGATGAAGCAATGGCATTTTGTTTCCAGTATCAACGTCCTGAAAAGAATCCTCGATGGGTTAAAATATTTACTCCTTATGTAAGTATTATTGAATTGTTTTGCAGAATATTTGAATGTTCTGAATATTTTTTTTTAATGTTGCTGAATAATGTTTTAAGGGAAAAGGATTTGACAACGGTTTGATATCACTGCCATCTCATCTGATAAAAAACATACATTACTCGTATGGGACAAATGGCGTATATGCCTGTCTGTGTCTGACTGTGACTGCCTGCCTTGCCTGACTCTGACTCTGCCTGACTCTGACTCTGCCTGACTCTGACTCTGCCTGACTCTGACTCTGCCTGACTCTGACTCTGCCTGACTCTGACTCTGCCTGACTCTGACTCTGCCTGACTCTGCTCTGCCCAGACTCTGACTCTGCCTGCTCTGACTCTGCCGACTCTGACAGCTCTGCCTGACTCTGACTCTGGCCAGCTCTGCTCTGACTGACTCTGACTCTGGACTGACTCTGCTCTCAGCTCTGACGCTCTGAGCTCTGACTCGAGCTCTGACGCTGACTGACTCCAGCTCTGACTGCTCTGACTCTGACTCACGCTCCTGACTCTGCCACTGCTCGACTCTGCTCTGGCTCGCAGCTCTGACTCTGCCTGACTCGCTCTGAGCTCTGACTGCTGCTACTGCTCTGACTCGACTCTGAGCTCCAGCTCTGACTCTGAGCTCACTGGACTCTGCCGACTCTGCTCTGCTCTGCTCGACCTCTGGCTCCAGCTGCTCAGCTCTGCCTGACTCACTCTGACTGACTGACTGACTGACTCTGACTATCTTCATGACCACCATGCCATGATAATGAAGCAGTCATGCCCAAGTTGAGGTTTGAACCCACAGGGCCCACAAAGCTCATGGCTGCGACCCTCATCACTACACTAAAGGAATGGGTGACTCAGTGAAGTCATTCTGTGGTAATAGACATGAAGTGATCTAATTGGACTTACCTCTCTTGCATTCTTTCCTCCTGCATTGCCTCTAGGTCAGCAGTATTTGCTGAATACTTCCTGGCCAGTAAGGATTGGAGAGAAGAGAGTGTTTTATCTTGTACATAATTCTGAGCCCCGTTTGTTGCAAGAGCTTTAATTCTATTTGTCTTAATGGTGTTTTACTGGGGGTGTCCATATTCATTTGTTTGAATTCTTCAGGAATGTTCAAATTGGTTTATTTGAAGCTTAAAAAATTTCAGTAACGTTATACATTGCAGTTTAACTCTGCAAAATAAGTTGAATTTTTAACTTTATAAATTATTCTTATTTTACAGTACATTTTCTTACTCGATTGCTTTGAGAGGATACTGGAAGAAAGCAAGTGGTCTGACACAGGCGAGTGACACAGATTTCCAGTATCAGCAAGTGACAAGGATGCAATACTGTCTTCATAACTGGAATTTCCACTCATCCTGCTCCCAGCATAGCACTAGCACCAAGATCTCACTGGACTAGATTTTATGATATTCATTCATTCATTCATTCACTCATTCATTCACATATGTTTCAGTCATTTTATGTATTCTCCATTTTTAGATTGTGTAATGAGAATACAGTAGGTGTTTCAAAAAAATGACTCCAGGTCCACACCATCTGAATAGATTTGATTGCTTCCTATGTAAAAACAAACATACTTTTCAGATTTTGTTCAATGATTGTAATAAATGAAATGAAATTCATTTTTATATTATGAAATTTGGTTATGAAGTGACTAGATGAGTTTGTTTAATCTTGTATCTTAGCTAGAAGAATCCCTATTTTTATTGGTGCTCACCTTACTGTTAGTACAAGCTAAATTGGGTTCTGTTTAGTATGTGCAGATTCCAATTTATTGCAAATTGCAAAGTATTGTGCCGGCCATGCACTTTCTGATACCTTTCTATTATTTCTTTAGAATTACATAACTTTTTAAATTTGTAAAAAAAACCTGTTTGTTTTCTTGTAATTAATCAGTTTAAAGTACCCGATGTATTTGTGTGACTAAAGAAGAATGAAATTATTCATTCTATGATGACGTTTATGAACAAAGTGACATAAACATGTAAATTTTGTAAAATGTAATTTTAGAGAAGAGTCTGGCTGCTAAATTATCCAAGAATTTTGTCTGAATTGATTCAAATGTTGTAAAATAATTTTCATAAGTTCCTCTCATTAACTTATTTTTATAATAGAATTTATTTGTGATCCTTGTAGGGCAACATCTCCACTTAAATTGTGTGAACCTATTGCTAGAGGAAATAATTTAAACTAATAGAAATATTTATTATTAAATGTCTTACAAAAGATTGTGGATTATTTATGTAGTAAAAGTATTATTTACTCTTCTGTTTTTGTGCTTCAACTTGCAAAATTGCAGGAATCCTTTGAGGGTGGGTTGAAAAAAGAGCCATATAATGTATCTTGTAGTAAGGTTTAAAATAGAAAATTTCTGTATTAAGGGTGGGTCCCTTGGCAGCCACCTGCTGATTAGATATGAATACTGTACACTGTTACCTTACATCTTTAAAACCTAATTGCTCAGTGAGTGGTGCCACTTATTTGAACAAATTAATCTTTATTTATTTCGTCTATAGTAATGCTGCAAAACACTGTTATTTTGTATATGTTTTACATAGCAAATTTAAGTTAATGTGTTAATTTCAATAATATTTAAAAATATTGTGTGGTGCATAGTTTCAAGTAATATCATTGATGCATTTCTCTTTGAATCACAATTCAGGAGAAGAATGCCTAGTTGTTATAAAGAACTGGTGTTTAATGTCCAGATAAAGACAGTAATATAATAAAACAAATTTTCCTTTCTCACTCTTAAGGTATGCTCAGAGCAAATCACACTGAGTAGAAGAATTTTATTATGTTAATTATTTATGTAAAGAAGTTCCAAAATGTTTATTTTAGACATTTGCATTATGAACAAATAATGTTTTTATTATGTATTTGTGCAGGTAGATTTCAATTCTGTTCTCGTACGAGTTAATCCAGAGAGAAATAATTTTATTGGAAGATCAAGATTGTTGTTTTGATATTTTTAGTATTTTGTTGCTCTGTTTATTGATAATATGTTTAATTATTGCAAACATGACATGACTAATATGAGTGGTATGAATTATTAAACATTCCATGTTTACAAGTTAACTTTATTCTGAGAAGAAAACTTGTCATCAACTATCTCAAAGACAGTATTATTGTTCATTTCCTCATGCGTAGTGGCCTCTCAACAATTAGGGTGGCTACATGTTTTGTAAATTAATTTGTAGTCCTGTTACTGGTTATTGGTGTTCTATGTAAATAATGTTGATAGTACAGTAATAGTTTAATGCTTGTATATACAGTTCCAAAATATTAGAAAATTGTTTGCAAAATATGTTGATATGTACACAATGAAGTTTTGAGTTGTATTTGATAATTTTGAGTGGCACCAGTCATAAGAATATTTGTGTATTTTATAGTGCCATGCAAATGATGGAAGTAAAGTGGGTCATAACGTGGCCCAAATCTGAGAATCTTGAGAAATCATATTATTTTCTTAGTTTCTTGACTATAATTTGTTACCTCCTACCCCAAGTAAATAAAATAGCCTTTGCATTTATTTTTTTAATATAAATTGAATTACCTTTTAAAAAATTTTGGTTTTAATTGATTCAGTACTACTTTGATTTATGAAATGCTACATATGTTGTAAGTATAAACTAATTGGTATGTATAGCTTTATATAGCATGAGATATATTTATTTTACTTGGAGACTGTTATGAATACTTCATGTAATTACAATAAAAACATGTATATTCTTTTATAAAGCATATTATGTAAATGTAATTAGAAATTCTTTTAGGAAAATATTGTTTTATTTAGAGAATGAGAATAACAGAGAGGAATAGAGATTTTTTTCAACTGTTGTAATTGTGCAGATTAATTCCATCCATTAGAAAAGTAGATCCATAGTGTTTTCTTTATAATATGAAATTAAGGAGAATTGTGTACAATAATTTCCTAGAAACACCATTGTTTGGTTGGTAATAAATTACATTAATGAAGCAGTGTCTTGTATCTGCTGAAATATTTGTACATTTCCTTGTTTGATAGGTTGAACAAATATTAATTTTTAATTAAAATGCCACCATAGTGTCAAGTAGAATAGTAAGTCTCAACTGATTCACAAGTTCCAATTCAACATGAGAAACAGGACATGCCATGCTAGTCCAAACTGTGCAGTCTGATCTCAGGAGATTTGTAACAATATAATATGATGTGCATGTGCTCAGAAATGCCTGGATTGCCCTGAAGAGCCAATTGAATGACAGAACCTTTCAACTGATGCTGCCAACCTCTGCAAGTTATTCATCGATACAACTGACAGTTCTGTAATTATGGAGGTCTTTATTGGGGTGGGGGGATTATAAGGCAAGTAACTTGAACTGAGAGACTGGAATATTATTATGAAGGAGGTTAAATAGAACGGGGGGAGGGTACAGCAGGATAGGAAAGATTAAGAAAAAGAAGCCATGTACTCTATTAATATGAGAAGATAAAACTTTGTATCCCTTTTTAAGCATTTGCATGCTCAGAGGAGTGCAAGATTGTGCATAGTTTAAGTTAATGTGGAGGAGGTGTGCAGAAAACTCAAATTTATATATCTGTTGTGAATATATTAAATAAAATAATGTAGCGCACAGTTGCATCTCACAACACACACTTATCGTACGTGCTATAACTCGGAAACGATGCGTTTTAGAGCGTTAAAACTATATTATGTCCTAGGGGACACGAGTTTTTGTTTTCTGTGCCCTAGTATACAAAATGAGACATTTCTAGACGCTTTATTGCAAGCTAAGCGTTTAAGAGAAAAATACTTCACTCCATATTTGCATCTGTGTACGCGAAATTGAGTCGATTTTGCGCGAGAACCGCGGCAGATGGCAGACAATCCGCAAGATGTCAGGCAAGTATGTCAGGGATTTTGCCCGTTTCGCTACCCACCGAGCGAAATATGTTCGCCCCATGGTGCAACCCACCATGACTCGGCCTTGAAAGCCGAGCATCCGATGCTCGGTACGAGGGGAACGACGCCTCATGGGCAGTGGGCCATGTGTATACACGAGCTAAAATAAGGACGATGGCTGTAAGCAGTGCCAGATTACCGAACTGCTATTTCCTGTTCTATGAAGCGCCCTGACGGGCTTCGGCGAGGTAGATAAGGTAACCCGCACGGTGTCAAATTCTCTTACATCCCTAAGCGATGTCCCCGCTCGACGCGTCAAGGCAAGAACACACAGGGCATAGAGCTTCTCAA
The DNA here is from genome assembly GCA_964035755.1 of Teleogryllus oceanicus. Taxonomy (NCBI): domain Eukaryota; kingdom Metazoa; phylum Arthropoda; class Insecta; order Orthoptera; family Gryllidae; genus Teleogryllus; species Teleogryllus oceanicus. The sequence continues at coordinate 33,037,704 of CAXIVR010000011.1, read as the reverse complement.
TTGGAGGACGCCTTGGGGAATTTAATGCGGCGGTTACTTGTTTGATTGATTTTTTCGTGTTTCCGGGCGCATCAACTGCTTTGGTCATTAGTCCCGTTAGTGTAGTGTATGTTTTCCCTCGGGAGATGGTGGTGATCTTCCCCGCTGGATAGCGAGATCCGGCACCGACCTACCGTCGGCTAGTGGGGTTTCCCCCTAACCAGGACTCTCCCATCAGCGGGGCACTGCCCCAGCCGGGACTAGCTCTAAGCTCCCGACCGGTCTCCCGGAATATGTGGTAGTGTAGTGTATGTTAGTGTAAGGGGAGAGGATAGGACAAGGAATGGGAAGGAAAGAACGCGCGCGGTCCGCGGCCCGTTTGGTAGGGTACTGCTCCGGCATTCGCCTGGTGTTCATCGGAGAAACCACGGATCAGAGCAGCCGGCCGCTAGAATTCTCCTCCAGACAGCGACTGAATTCGACCTATCTGAAAAGCTAGTGTCGAAAATCCTGCCGTCGTCAGGACTCGAACCTAGGACCTCCCGGTCAGAGACGCTGCAGTGACATCAGTTGATGCACTGAGCTACCGCTCCCGGTGGCAGTCACTTGTTTGGCAAGAAATTAGCCATCAGTGATTTCTCAAAAACGATTGTAGAAAACAAAATATAGTGAACAAAAAATATTAAAAATGTGGACAATTCAATATTTATCAGTCTGTGGATGTCCCTCATCGAGTGAACACCGTCCCGGAGCGCTCCGAGCTTAGGCGCAGGTAGTTTTCCCGCAGGTGATCAAAGGCTTAAGTGTCCTGCACCAGCGGTGTCGTCGTAGCTCAAGGATAGAAAGATAGGTGTTGCACACTTCTTATTTATTGTTATTTTTGTGTTGTTCTTTATTATTTACTTATTTGCATATTTTATCTTGTCTATTGCATATTCTATTTTGGACTTATTTCTTTTGAAGTAGTTACCAAATTTCCCAGAGTCTCAATTTTCTCCTCTGAATTTTTTCTTTCGCCATCAGCTCTCTCTCTCATTGTTAATTATATTCATCTATTTCAATTCTTTATTTTCCACTTTCCTATCAGCATGTCAAGAACTAATAGATCCAACTCTAGCATGGCCATGAACAATGTAGGGTTGAACACGGCATTGCAAGAGGTCGTGGAGTGTCCTGCTTTCCTCAAGTCCTTAGCGTCCGTTCTCACCGGAATGGTCGCTACGAAGTTAGAGGAGAGTATGCGCTTCAACACAGATTTGATTAATGATCTGCGCAGGGAACTTGCAGAATGTGACCGCGAAATAAAAAATATTAAGGCAGAGCTGGAAGCGAAAACTGATCAGCTGGAAATGTACACGCGGCGGAACTCCCTACGGATCTTCGGAATAAAGGAAAATGACAAAGAAAATCCAAACCAGCTGGCGATTGACGTGGCAAAAAACAAGTGTTGAACTAAATCGCAATGATATAGACAGATGCCACGTAGAGTGGGACCAAGGATCCCTGGGAAATCTCGTCAACTAATTGTGAAATTTGTTAATTACAGGAGGTGCCGGGAGGTCTTCCGCGCAGAGACAGTGGCGTATGGGCTACCGAGGCTACGAGCGGTAGCCCGAGAAAATTACGAAAACAAAAATCTGACTAGATATATTATATTAAAAACAATTATAGACCGCATTCTTTTTCAGTGACATGCATTTTTCAAAACTCCACATAATCTGTCCTGTTGAGATGTGTATTAAATCGCTCGCTAGTCGGCGGATCAGTCATCTTCAAATGCGGCAACGCCGAAGAATCACATGAAATATATGATAGTGGCAAAGTTAACTATTGTCATATATTTGGTAAGATGGCAAAGAGAATGTTGAAAGGTTTTGGCGTGCCTATTCGGGAAGACCTAACAAAAGCCCGCCTGGACCTGCTGAATGAAGCTATTGCTCGCTTCGACCTGAAGAACGTGTGGACAGAAGATGGAACTATCATTATAAAAAGAGATGTATTTCCCCCGAATAGTATGCCGTATCTCAAGCGGTAATGAACATTCGCGAAATATACACAACGAACAATATGAAGGCTGACTGAATTTGAAAGAATCCTGAACGCGTAGAATAATGAACTTAATTTCGTGGTCATTTCATTTAAATGGACGTTCCATTTAAGGTGTGACTGAATTGAGAGACCTAAAAATTTGGTTGCCTTAACATCAGTCAATGATACACTGTTCATTTCCAATGAAATACAATTGTTTATTTGAAATGGTAAACTGCATTTAAACCGTTTTATTTTCACTTACTATTAATTTGTTATTACGGAACCAATTTGAAACATCTGGTATTACACTATTTACGGTTTCTTTATTGCAAAGGATGTTCGTATCATCCGCAAAGAGAACTGTTCTTCCGTTTCGAATCGTCGAGGGCATATCGTTTTCGCATAGTAGGAAGAGAATAGAGCCTAAAATCGATCCCTGAGAGACTCCACGTGCAATTAGCAAAGAGTCGGAAAGCTGTGTACATAATGTTCCATCATTCCAGTAAAGTATTTTTACTCTCTGAGATCGTTGTTTAAGGTACGAACATAACGAATCTAGGGCAATACCACGGATTCCATATGAAGGTAATTTTGAAAGTAAAATGTCATAATCAATGACGTCAAAAGCTTTTGAAAGAACTAAAAATAATCCAATAGGTGCTTAATTTTGATCCAAAGACGAGGCGACATCTTTAAGAAAAGAAAATAGTTCCCTCCAATGAACTATCTCTGCGCTAGTCAAATATGATCAAAGTGAAATTAGGTCCAATTTATTTTAAATAATATTCCACGTAAAAATGACTAATAATAAAAGAAATTAAAACTGACAAGCATAATACAATATTAAATGCAATTTTAATGTACACAATCGAACGAAACATTTTCTAGAAAGAATCTCAATGATTAATTAAGTGTAAATACTTGGTTTGTAAATTTCTCTGTGATTGGTCAAGAACCTGTATCATAATGAAATCTGTATCATAATGAGTATCATTATGCAATGGGTTGCAGCCATCAAATAACAGAATTATACAATGGGAGTAGAAAAATATATTTTGAAGAGAGTATGAGCTATATAGCATCCTTGTCTCAGACCTTTAGATATTTTAAATGGATTAGTTACCTTTCTTCCAATTTTGATACAGCTTGTCATATCGTTGTACAGGTTTTGAATTGCTGTTATTAATTGTATATTTATGTTTTGATGTCTGAGAACTTCCCATAATTTTTCCAATGGAACATTGTCATAGGCTTTTGTCAGATCTATAAAGACCATATGTGTTTCTAGATTATGTGCTAACCTTTTATCTATTATTTGACCAAGTCAAAATATACCATTAATGCAAGATCTTCCTGCCAGAAAACCATTTTCTTCTTCAACATCTTTGATTACGTTTTCCAATCTGGTCTTTATATTTTTTCCATATATTCTAGAAATAGAATTTCTCTCACTAATTGGTCTATAATTTGTACATACTTTACGATATCCTTTTTTATATATATTTGTACTATATGCTGTCTTCCATTCCGTAGGGACATCTCCACCTCTTATCATATAGTTGAAAATAAAGGATACGACCTTGAATAATACATCTGGGCTCCTTTTTATTAATTCTATTGGTATATCATCTGGTCCAGCAGATCTTCAATTTTTCATCAATCTTGCAGCTTCTTAGACTTCATTTTTACTTATATCTTCAATGTTTCCATCTCTATCTACATTAGTTTATGTTATATTCAAGAATTCCGTCTGATTTTCTCTGAACATTCTTTCATAATATTCCCTTCGTTCTTTAGCCTGTATACATTATAAATGACATTTTTCGTTCCAGTTGTCCTTCGTAGTTTTGAATGTTTTCCATGCCAATTTTGATCGAGAGGCGCCTAAGCACTTTTCTATTCTTTCACATAGCCATACATCATTTTTAATTTCTAGTATACGTACGTATATGTGGGGTAATATACGTAGTATAGAGAAAGTTATGTAATGCTGCTCGAAAAAAACGACGAATTTTCGGCAGAAAAAAATTCATTCCCGACCCTGGTAACGAGAATGTCGATAAATTCAGTTGTTAAATTAAGAGAAAAATCCTCTAACACATGGTGTAACCGGAATCCCTGTTTGATGGGTCCTTGATGCCGAAAAATCGATTGAAAGCAAAACGTCCGTCTGTCTGATGTATGTGAACAACACTAGCGCCTGAACTATTCGTACGATATTTACCAAACTGTGTAACCCCTGTCGATCTGCTCTGAGTCTCGGCGATTTTCAGAAACATTCATTAATTTTTACATGCAGTACTTTACATGAAGCCCTTCGGACATTTTCAAACTTTTCTCAAAAATGGCTCCAAATGTTTCCTTTAAATTTCTTATAAGAATAGAGTAAAAATCACTTAAACAGTGGCATAGGTCCTATTTTCACGGTTAACTCTGAATTTTTGAATATTGCAAAAGTTTGAATTTTTCTGGCGTCATCCTACAAGTACAAAATTGAAGGCAGAGATTTTTCCGTCAAATAAACTTTGTTGTCCATAGTAGTTCTTTCATTAACGCCATGCTGATGTTATAGATGCATGCAGATAATATTAGTAGTTTTCGTCCAATAGTGCCTGCAATATTTGCAATTTTAAAAAATTACAAAAACAAGAATTTTTCAAAAACGGGTCCAGATGTTTGCTCCAATTTTTTGTGCTAAATGCAGTCTATAAGATGACAAAATTTTAAAAAATTACAAAAATGTAATTATTTTGGCTTGTCTCTCACGTCACTAATGTTTACATTAGAAGCAATTTCTTCACATTATTACATTTATGAGTGTATGTGTTTTAAATAATGTCATAAAGTTTCTCGAAAACTCAACTGCGTTCTATTAAAGTGACCTCAAAATTTCGCATTTTCAGAAACGCTCAAACGCCTTTTTCTCAAAAATGGCTCTAATTTTTTCTTCAAACTTTTCTAACGGACAGTGCTAATTGCACTGTTTAATATAACGTAAAGTTTATTTTGGTGTATTTTTTGTTTTTTATCCCCAAAAGTACACAAATGTATTTTTTTCAATATCTCTCACACCATTAATACACACATTTCAATAGATTTGAATACATTATTGCATTTGTGAGTGTACGTGCTTCAAATTACTTGAGCAGTTTTTCGAAAATTCAAAAGATTCCTGTTAAAGAGAGCTTCAAATTTTGCATTTACAGTAAAACGTCATTTTCTTAAAGACAGCTCCAAATTTTTCCATGAAAATTACTATTTAGGACAAGGTTTTAGCCATCTTTAATATTCTTAAAATAATATTTCGGTTCTACTATTTGGAAACCGAAAAGTTGAACATTTTTTAAAAATTACTTTCGGAGGCGTTAGATTTCAGCAGGCAGGAAGGAAAGGCAAGACTGAACGGTACCAGTCCAGACCAAGGAAATTAGAAAACTTTTCTTCGAGAAAGTCTGTGCCATTCTGTAGCACATCTAGTTAGTTTCTCGTGTGCATACGTATAAGTGCATACGTAAAAGTTTTGATTTCTTTCGGCGTCTTCCTTAAATTTTAAAATTGAAGACACAGATTTTTTTCTTCAAATGAAATTTGTTGCCCATAAATTGTTCTTTCATTGTCATGTAGACATTTTTGAAAATTTTAGTCGTTTTCATGCAACAGAGCTTGAAATTTTTGCAATTTTAACAAATTACATAAACAAGATTTTCTCAAAAATGGCTCCAATTTTTTTCTCTAAATTTTTGGTAGTTAATACCAAATGCACCCTATCCGATAACATAATCGCCACATTGCTCTATTCTTTGTTTTTTTTTCAAATATTATGTAAATGTAATTTTTTGACTTGTCTCTCACGTCGATAGTATTTACATTAGAGGCGATTTCTTCACATTATTAAATTTATAAGTACATGTGATTTAAATAGTCAAATTAAGTTTCGCGAAAACTCAACAGTTTTCTGTAAAAATGAGCTCAAAATAACAGCATTTTCAGAAACGCACAAACTCCTGTTTCGAAAAAATGGATCCAAATTTTTTCTTCAATTTTTCAAACGAATAATGCTAGTAGCACTGTTTAATATGAAGTTAAGTTTATTTTGGTGTATTCTTATGTTTTTTAAAAAAATACTCGTGAAATTTTCTTAAAATATTTCTCACGCCGTTTTTATGCACATTTCCATTGATTTGTATACATTGTTACATTTTTGAGTGGAAGTACTTCAAATGGAATTTTTAGACACCTGAAAAGATTCCTGTGAGAAAGAGCTTCAAATTTGGCATTTACAGTAAAGCTTAATCGCCATTTTTTTTAAAACAGTTCAAATTTTTCAATGAACATTTATATTTAGGATGACGTTTTTTTATTCTTCTTTAATACTCTTGAAGTAATATTTCAGTTCTACTAATAAGAAACCGAAATGTTGAGAAAATGTCAAGAAAATATACTTTGGGCGAGGATAGATAGCAGCTGGACAGAGAATGGAGCTTATCCATCTTTCTCTATACTCCGTATATTACTCCGTATATATGTATGTAAACGAGAAAGAAAGAATACATTTGTTTAATTTTTGAAAAATAAAAGAATACACCAAAATGAACTTTAAGTTATATTAAACAGTGCCATTGCAACTAGAAATGGGCTTAACAGCTTTTCTTCAATAACTGTTATCACAAAAGCAGCTGACTCGTAATAGCTGTTATTAATAACAGTTGAAAAATAACAGGTCCATGACCAGCAACCTAACATGGCTGACTTCTAAGAGTTAAAACAGTTGTAGCGACTGCTAAGAGTTAAACCACGCAAAACGAATAACGTTGGTAGCACCGTAAAGCTTGGGCAGCTACTTTACGGCGCTTCCTTGCACTACTTTCCCTAACATGTTTGGGCAGAGAAGCAGCTGATATGAACGAGACTGGATGAACTGCCAAGAATGAATAGTAATTCATATAATGTGTAGCGAATGTGTATAGAATATTACTAAAATAAAAGTGATTCGGGTTCAGATTGCAAATATTCTTTCAAATATGTAACTGTGCATAGTGAAGTGACGAGTCCCAAAAATAATGAGGAGAAACAGTGTTTTTGCTTACCTAGAGCTAAAGTGTTAATGACTGTCGAATATCAAATATTATAATGTGAGATATTTGACCGTAACTCACTTTATTTTATCGGACCTAGGGAAATATTAGTTGATCTCACAAAAGAAGCAATGAACATAAATAAGTTAACATATTGGACGGACTTAATTTAAAGGACAAACATTTGTTGTAGTGAATACAATAAAATATAAAAATATTGTGGCACATGGTGCGTAATAATGACGAATTATGTATTAATGAATCTATAATTTGAACACTGGCAAATCATGATTGATTAGCTGCAGTGAATTGTTATCGTACAAAATGGTTGCCACAAAAGCTTGTAGTAGTTCGTATTAGGCCTAATAGGTTGCAGTTCTATGTATTTCAATCGATAACAGCCAATAACAGGATAAACGAAATAACTGTTATTTCGCGTAACAGTTACGAAACGTTAACGGTTAATAAATAACAGTTTAGCTGTTAAGGGCACATCGCTAATTACAATTAACCGTTGGAAACATTTGAAGTATCAATCAGTGCAATTAGCATCGTCAGTTGGAAAAGTTTGAAGAAAAATGGGGGCCATTTTTTAAAAAATGGCCTCTAAGCGTTTCTGAAAACGCGGTATTTTGGGCTTAATTTAACAGAAAATTCTTCTAATGCAAATGTTACCCACGTGAGAGAACTAAAAAAGTTACATTTTTGTAGGTTTGGAAAAACAAAAGAATAGAGCAATAAGGTCTTTTTTGTCATCGTATTGGGTACATTTGGCAGTACCCCTACCAAATATTTAAAGACAAAATTTAGAGGCGTTTTTGAGAAAATGTTTCTGATATTTTTTAAAATTGCAAATATTGCACGCACTATTGCACTAAAACTACTAAAATTTTCAAAAAAGTCTTCATGACCTTACCGAAAGAACTATTTACGGACAAAAAATTTATTTGAAGGAAAAATCTCTATTTTCAATTTTGTAGTTGTAGAAAGACGCCGAAAGAAATTCAAACTTTTGCAATATTCGAAAGTTCTGAATTAGCCGTGGAAATAGGATCTATGCCACATTTATAAGTGTATTTTACTCTATTCTTACAGGAAATTTAAAGAAAAAATTTGGAGTCGTTTTAGAGAAAAAATTGAAAATGTTCGAGAGGCTTCATGTTAAGTACCTCCAAATTTTAGAGAATGTTTTTCAAAATCTCAAAGCTTCGACTCGAGCCAGACGGACAGGGGTTTCTTCAATTTGGAAAAAATCCTACGTATGGTTTTGGTGCTAGTGGTGTTCATAAACGGACGGACGGACAGACGGACGGGTGTTTTGCTTTCATTGGTTTTTCAGCATCAAGGACCTACAAAACAGATTTTCTGGCGACACCACGCGATAGAGACTTTTTTCTCAATTTAGCAACTGTATTTATCCACTTTTCGTTATCAGGGCCTGGCAATGTATTTTTTTCTACAGAAAATCCGCCATCTTTTCGCCCAGCATTACATAAGTTTCTCTATACTACGTATATATAAGTATGTATACGAGGAAGTAAAAAGCAAGGGTAGAGATTGCAGATCTCAAAACAACGCGCTTTAATTGAACTTCTGTCTCACAGTAAGTCAGACACTTACTTTATCTTTTTCGGCGATAAAATATACACCACTTTTACAATTCCATCTCCTTCACAATTTAAGACGAGCCATGTAAACCCTGTGCTTATTGGCAGCACAGTAGAGAGACTCGCAATGTCATACGCTTCTCGTAACATCGCGGATGAACGGCTTTGCAAGTAACGAAGCTCACAGAAGCCACATGGAGGAAGACGGAGCGGGACCTCACAAAGAGAGTGTTAAGGAGTAGCGCGCTGCCTCTCAAAGGAACATCCGCGATTGGAAAAGGTCGATTTGCAAGGCATGGCGCGCGCGCTCTCCCGAGAGGCTTTGCGGGAGGGCGCGCTTCAACCCAAGGGGGGCAAACGAAGACCCCCATTTCCCGCGGAAACCCGGAAGCAATCTCGGCGAAGACGCGCGCGGCCAAACCGCTCTTAGATGGTTGGAGAGGCCTCTTGATAATGCAGCCGCGGCCGCAGATGAGTTCCGAAGCCAAGAGCCGCTTCGCGCAAAGGCTGCAACCGACATTCGGCGCTGTTGGCCAAAGGCGGACGTGTGGCTTCACGAAGATGGAATGTAACGGCGGTGAAGGATATGCAGGCGAAATAATGGTGGCTCCACACTGAACCGAAAGATATTTAAAAGAGGACGACTTTTAACCACATCTTTGATCGGGAAAATGTTAAAATTGTAGATAAGGAAAACTGCATATATATATATATATATATATATATATATATATATATATATATCTTATACCGCGCGCGGTCCTTGGCCCGTTTGCTAGGGTACTGCTCAGGCATTCGCGTGGGGTTGATTGAAGAAACCACGGAAAACTACCGATTAGAGCAGCCGGCTGCTAGAATCCGCCTCCAGACAGCGACTGAATTCGACCTGGCTGAAAAGCTAGTGTCGAAAATCCGCCACCGCCAGGACTTGAACCTAGGACCTCGCGGTCAGAGGCGCTACAGTGACATCAGTTGATACACTGAGCTACCGCTCCCGGTGGCGCGTTTTAAAATCCCCGCTAATATTGTGACACAGACAGGCGCGTGAAGTTCATTTTGTGAAGTTCGAGGGTGCTCAGTACCTCACTCATGACTTTTCACTATGGTACAGCAGCCTTGGCCCCTCGCCGCACGGTCCAGAGAGTCTTCACTGGCTCTCCGGTGGTAACTAAGCGGTGTGTGGTGTCTTGTGCCCGGAGGGAGCGTGCTTCACAGCCGAAACACCCTTTTCTTTGGGTAAGATGCACCGAAGACATTATTCCCGCAGTTGGTCGCTCCAGAGGCGCTGACGGGGAGAGGTGGCTCAGGGATTCAACTGATGGCTGCAGGGTCTCTGACCGGGAGCACCTAGTTTCGAGTCCCGGTGGTGGCAGGAGTTTTTACACTGGCAACATGGCTAGGTCAAATTCAGTCGCTGCCCTCAACGACAGTTTTCTGTGGTTCCTACGATCCAGGCGAATTCCGGAGTAGTACACTAATAAACGGACCGCGTGATCTTTCATTCTCCTACCTTGTCGCCCTTTACTTACATGCCCTGCACTACCACACATGCCGGGAGACCAGTCGGAAGTTTAATAATTGTCCCTGCTAGAGCGGTGCTCCACTGGTGGGAGATATCTTGTTGTGGAAAACTCCGTTAGTCGATAGGTAGGTTGGGGCCGAATCTCACCATCCAGTGGGGGAAGATCACCGCCACCTTCCGAGGGAAAAACGTATTATACTTACGGAATAATTTCCTCAGCAATTGAAGCACTCGGAACCACTAATCCATTAAAACAATCGAGAGTTCTGTTCCCCAGTTCGACGTTTGATATGATAACTGGATAGCGTCTCCATCCACAACAATCTTGAATATTCAATGCTTTCTCTGCATTTGCGTGTTTCACTTAACAGAGGATATAACGCCCAAATGGAATCTCTTTTACTTGCCTCATCTGCGGCAGGCAAGACGATTTTTTCGCATCACCCGCCAAAGACAGCCTGGTTTGAAATCACCATTAGTAACCTGGCGAGAAGACCTCTGCTTCATCAGTGCCTTCAAACTGAAATAAACAAAGGAAAGTGAGGATGCTGAAGATCACCAGCGACCCTCAGCCACCTCCTCCGGCCCCACTGCATCTCATGGAATGGAATGACGAGGCGCATCCAGAAACCAAGTTTCCCTAGGACGTCAACGAAACAGAAAATCCAATTTCCTAGGAAAATTATTGTAGCAGATATGGTAGCTTTTGTCGCAGCATTTTCCACTTAATCACTCTCAGAATCGACACATTTGTGATTCAATATTTGTATCCCTTGTCGTAGAAGTCTGCCGCCTGGGTTAGCTACCAGTGTTTGACATCAGCCAACTCGGGGTCCCTGTGATAGGCATACTGCTGACAGTGCAGGAATTTATTGAGGAGGAAGAAAAGATGTGATCCGGCGGATTATAAGATGGATGGTTGCAAGGTAGGCCAATAACGGCTCGGCTCTAAACAGATCTGCAGCAGTTCCTCCGGAAGGTGTTGCAGCAGATCCTTCTTTAAGACCGGATCTGCTCCCGGCTGCTCCCTTTTCACCTTTTCTTGCATCTCAAGAAATTCATGACCGATTAGCATGACGTGTATCACAGTGACGTAGCGCTGCATGCGACTGTCAAACGCTTCTGTCTGTCGCAGGGGCAGACTTCTACAAATATCGATCCTTTCATACGAACATGTTTCAATACTTGTGTTTCTTTTGTAGAAAATGGTGCAACATGCGCTGTACCTGTTATAAAAAAGCTTTTCCATGAAGTGGTGTTTTCTTCTTCGTGAATACGTAGAATGAATGTTTAGTTTGGTTTCGTTTGTTTTTTTTCGTGTTTCCGGGCGCGTCAACTGCTTTGGTCGTTAGTCCCGTTAGTGTAGTGCATGTTTTTTCTCGGGAGATGGCGGTGATCTTTCCCCGGTGAATGACGAGATCCGGCGCCAACCTACCGTCGGCTACTGGGGTTTCCCCCTAACCAGGACTCTCCCACCAGCGGGGCTCCGCCCCAGCCGGGACCAGCTCTAAGCTCCCGACCGGTCTCCCGGAATATGTGGTAGTGTAGTGCATGTTAGTGTAAGTGTGTGTGTAAGGGAGAGGATAGGACAAGGAAGAGGAAGGAAAGATCGCGCGCGGTCCGTGGCCCGTTTGGTAGGGTACTGCTCCGGCATTCGCCTGGATGGACTCGATCGGAGAAATCACGGAAAACTACCGATCAGAGCAGCCGGCCGCTAGAATTCTCCAGACAGCGATTGAATTCGACCTAGCTGAAAAGCCAGTGTCGAAAATCCTGCCGCCGTCAGGACTCGAACCTAGGACCTCCCCGTCAGAGGAGCTGCAGTGACATCAGTTGATGCACTGAGCTACTGCTCCAGGTTTTTGGATGTTCCGCGTACATTATTTGCCTTTAGCCCCTCTTACTTCCGCCGTCCTGTTGCATCTTCTATGGAACACCACCTGGCGAAGATAGCTGGGGCTTCTGAAATCGTGTTCTCCGAACGCGAAATTTGAATGATACATTTTTGCTGAAACTTGCCCGTCCTACTGGTTTCATTAAGATGTCCGTATCAAACGTATTTTTTAAAAGAAAAAATGAACTTAAAAAGTAAATTATAAACAATAATATCAATAAAATCGATAAAGATGTGGGAAGTTCGTAAAATTTAGAAACCATTATCAGTCATCTTTCAAAAGCAGATTATATCATTAGACTTCCTCGTTTGGCTTAACATTAAATCGCTCTTGATGTAAAATGAAGGAAAAGCCCGTTTGCGAGGTCTCAGAAATTACACGTCGCTCCCAGGGACAACGCAGCGAGCGTAGAAAGCACGCTTCAAAGGCGTAGAGGGTGCGCGTAGCTGCTCAGCGAGCATCAACCGTCGCTGATCCACGTCACGCCAAGACGCGCGCGCCGCGAGCGTCAAAGAAAAAGATCTCGCGTTGCTCCCCGAAAGAGCGCAGCCCCGCGCACCGCAACGCCCTCTGCACGCGCGCGCCTGGAGGAGGCGCGTTGCAGGAGGCGGTGGCGGCGGAGGTAGAACACGCGCCCGCGGCAGCGGGTGTCGCTGAAACACGCGCGTGCGGCCACGCGGAAGGGAATTGTTTGATTGCGCGCGCGCGCATGGGGCGTTGCAGGCGGCGAGCGCGCATTGGCGCGGAAGACGCAGCCGAGCGCGAGCGAACGCGCGCCATCCCGCAGGCGGACGGCGGCGGCGGCGGCGGCGCGGGCGGCGGGGGCGGCGGGGGCGGCGGCCACGGCCACACGCCGGTGCTCCGCCCCCGTGCCGGCCCCTATTGCGTTCATTTCCTACCAAGTTCTCCGGTCAGAGGCCGCCGACACACTCTTCGGAGCTGTTTCAAAGCGGGAGACTTCATTCCCTGTGGCCACCGCCTTCGCCGCGGCCGCTGCCGTCAGTCCAGAGAAGTCGACAGAAGAGCCGCTCACAAGTCATAACGGCGCGGAAAGTTAGTGTGGATGTTGCCGCTGATGCGAGAGGATTCTGCGATCTGTGGGGGGATTAGCGGCATTGCGCGGAGTTTCTTATTGAAGCTAAGCGAAACTGTTTCCTTAGATCTGCGGCTTATCGTGCTTTCGAGATAAGTACCCGCTTAGAGGCACAGAAGAGAGAACTCCCTCTTGTAACTCGTACGTCTCACGAGAAACGTGCAAGTTACGCCTGAAAGCAATTCTCGGCTGATCACAAACTTCCATTTCCCGCCAATCGATTCCCGTGACCCGCACTCTAACCGCATGTTGAAGAACTGTAATATCGTGCCGGTCTCCCTCGAGAGATGGCAGCTCAGTCCTCCCACCGACGGCGCACATAGTTCGCAGCGTTGACACTAGGAGCGCAACGACGACTGGTGCGAAGAGCGACGGCGACCGCATAACGATTCCATCAAGAAAATTACTGGCCGGGAAAAGCTAATAATCACGAACGCTTTCTCTCCCCTCGTGCGGGTGACACAGAACATGATTTATTGCGCTATAAAATATCATTTGTATTGCGCTCCGGGACTCGAAGATTAATGCGGGGCCGACAGGCGCAATGAATACGGCGGCCGCGGGTGACAGGGGCTCGCGCGCAGCGCCGATATTTCAAGTCGCGACTCATTAGGGCCGCGCTGAATCTCACGCGCAGCGCTGCGCCTCTATCTGCGCCGACGCGCGCAGCCGAAGGAAAAGACTCGTGTGAGATCGCGGGAAGAGGCAATTCCGGGTACGGTTTGGCGCGACCCGTCTTTAACCTCAACAGACTGGAGGTTGCACTTCTATGGAATGACGGAAATGTAATTTACAAAATTCAAAATATGAATATGTAATAAAAATGTACGCAATTCAAATCAATAAAAGTAAGTTAAATAAAAGTCTATATTGAAACGCTACTTACGTAATTTTATGCAACGTGTCTGCGTAAGGCATATAAACCTCCTACGAACGTGGTTCTGGCTTGATTTCCACATTAATAACTTTTTTACAATACAACCAAACTTACAACGAAATGTAACATTTAGATGAGTATTAATGTTACAAATTAAAATACGTTTCAGATGCCCGAAGATGAGCCAAAACGAAACGTCGTAAAAATTATGAAAATGTTGTAAGGAGAAATTAATAATAAAAAGTATATATTTTAAATGTGATGTGAATATTTAAATTAATTTTATTTAATTGTGTTGTGAACATTTTTTAAAAAAAAAAATGGACAAAAGTTATTGTTAAAAAGAAAATAATGTAAGTAAGAAATATCAAAATAAAATAGTAATTTTTGTCTGAGAATATGCTTTTACAATAAGTAATTATGATGTTCAATTGAACATTTTTTACAAAACTGCGGGCCCTGGTAACGAAAAAGTGGATAACTCCAGTTGCTAAATTTAGAAAAAAAAAGTATCTAGCACGTGCTGCATCCAGAATTCATGTTTTGTGGGCCCTTGATAGTGAAAAATCGATTGACGGCGAAACGTCTGTCTGTCCGCCCGCCCGTCCATCCATCCGTCTGTATGTCCGTCCGTCTGTGAGAAACGCTAGCGGCTAAACCGTTCAGACGATTTTCTTTAAAATTGATATTCCTCAATCGATTTGACTGGTGTTGCGGTCCCTTAAATTTGCAACCGATATTTTAATTTCGTGAGGTACCCTACATGACGCTCCTGGCACATTTTTAAAATTTTCAAAAAAATTACTCCATCGCTTTTGGTTAAATTCTGTTTTTGGATAATAATAAAGGATGTTTAAGAGAATGGTACAGGTCTCATGTTCGTTGAAACCCCGAATTTTCCGAAAATTGCAACAGTTCAATTTTTATTTCGGCGTGTTCCTACAACTACAGTTAGGAAGATAGAGTTTTCCCCTTAATGAAATCTGTTCATTAAAGATATATTTTGAAACAAGGTCCTGTACAAATTTTTGAAAATTTGAGTACTCTTAGCATAATTTAGCGTGAAAATACGGGCGAGAAAGTACGTGCTGTTGTAGCACCACTAGTTTACACTGTGCAATTTAATCTTCGCATATTTTATCTTCGGGAGACGGCTGTGATTTTCCTCTGCTGGATGGCGAGATCCGGCGCCCTCCTACCGTCGGCTAACGGTGTTTCCCCTAAACCAGGGCTCTCCCACCAGCCGGGACAATCTCTAAGCTCCCGACCGGTCTCCCGGAATGTGTGTTAGTGTAGTGCATGATAGTGTAAGTGTGTGTGTGTGTAAGGGGAGAGGATAGGACAAGGAAGAGGAATGAAAAGATCGCGTGCGGTCCGTGGCCCGTTTGGTAGGGTCTTGCTCCGGCATTCGCCTGGTGTTGATTGGAGAAACCACGGAAAAATACCGATCAGAACAGTCGGCCTCCATGATTACCCTCCAGACAGCGACCGAATTTGACCTAGCTGAAAAGCTAGTGTCGAAAATCCTGCCGCCGTCGTGACTCGAACCTAGGACCTGCCGGTCAGAGGCGCTGCCGTAACATCAGTTGATGCACTGAGCTATCGCTCCCGGTTTGTGCTTACGCCTTTCTTGCTTTCCACTATACATTTTAGACACTAATAAACACTACACATACACTCATACATACACTATTTTCACTGCTTCACTCCGCGCCGTCGTCTGCCTCGCTTTAGACGCGACTGCAAGAGCCCTCCACAGTCCCTCCTCTTCTGCTGAGCGCAGGGGTATTGTATGTGTTTACGCGCGCCTGTACTCGAGGTCATCCTGCGCGGTGTGTCGTGAATAGCATGCAGCGCTCCCCGCAATAGCCTCGGCGTCAATGCGCTCTCGTAGGACGCGCGTCGTGTCGCCGGAGGAGAACTTGCGGAGCAGCGCCGCGCTCCCCTCACACCACTCGTTCAGGGCGCCCATAGAACGATTTTCCTAAGTATATAGGCAATAACATTGCAACTGCATTCGGAGGGGGCAGACTTTCGGCATCTGTCATTCGTGTTCTAAGAGATAGGCAACTTTGAAACGAGAAATAATACATTGTAAGACACTAATTTTTTGTTTGAACTTGCAATAATCGTGGCACGAGGTGTGAAGACGGCTACTACTGCTACTAGCGCTACTATTACTATTACTGCTACTAGTGTTACTAGTGCTACTACTGCTACTAGTGCTGATGCAACTGCTACCATTTCATTCCTCTTTCTATCTCTTCTACTTCTCATCTACCCAACCTTCCTCTCCATTCACACCCACCATTTCCTCTTCTTAATATAGAACGATTTTCCTAAGGATGAGCCAAAGTGACAGTTCGTGAAAACAAGTGAACATCACATGTATTTATGAGAAGTATCCCTCCGCCGCGACAGCTGTTCAGCCCCTTCGTAAAGTGTTTGGTTATGGCTCCTGAGAAGACATCACTATCCAGAAGTCTAAGAGTTTCGCTGGTGTATATGCACGTACGCGAGTACGGGAAATAATTAAATTTAATTATATATGTGGAAAATCTCTTCACATGCTCTCACAACCAGTAAAAGATAACGGCTACGAATGGAAATAGAAAGCTCTCAATCACAGCTCACCACACAACAGCACAATGGCCGGAACCACGTGCATCGGTACGCAACGCATTCAAGTCTCGGTTTTAAAATAAACATAATATTTATGACATAAAAAGTAAATTCAATGAAATATATAAAGGAGAAACGAATTTTTACAGAAGAGCACATAACACTGCACTCCCTAATATCAATTATCTCTCAGGGAGCACTATATCTTTGTCGGACGAGGACGTCACGAAAGGAAGCGTCGAAGCTATTTACAAGTTAGCCAACTGCACGAACGAATGCAGGAAGGGAGTCCTTTGGGCTCGAGGGTAGGACGACCACAGAACCTTCAGTTATGTTGCCAGCATTAGCTGTCACTTTGGCTCATCCTTAGGAAAATCGCTCTATACCACTATGGGGAGGAAGCGGACCTCCCGGAAGTGCCTGGCTGCTAAGAAGGGTGAATGCGTTGGTATTTCGCAGCCTCATCATAGCGCTCGTCGTGGCGCCTCGGGTATGCTACGTGGATCGAGGCGTCAAGGACGACCGCTTGATGGTGTTTGACTATACTTGTTTTTTTTTCTAACGTGGCGGCTGAGGGTAGTATCTCCGAGATGGAATTCGGCACGGCTTTTCGCGTCTTTCTCGGTCGTGCCGCTAGAGTCGCTTGATCTGCAGCACTGCTTGATGCGGTCGTGATCATGCGACATCTTGCGGCAGGGCCAAGAAAGACGCCAAAGAACGAGTCGAATTCCATCATGGTGATACTACTCCCAGCCGCCACGTTAGGAAAACCCAAGTATAATACCGAGTCCGGACGGTTCCGTCCCCCGATCGCTCGGTCATCAAGGAGCATTGCCCACTGACTGGCGGCGTGCGCCCCGTCACGTTCTCTTGATGTGGCGCTCTGGGTGAGGGCAACGGGTAGCCAGTCACCGTTTCCCGTGCACTGCCGCTTTGATTGATTCATTTATTGATTAGTGATTTCGGGCGCATAAAGTACCGTAAGCGTAGTGCATTTGGTTTCCTCGAGAGATGGCGGTGATCTTCCCCTCGCTGGGTGGCGACCGCTAACAGGGTTTCCAGGTATCTCCCACCAGCAATGCACCGGCCCAGCCGGGACAAGTTGGTTAAGCTCCAGACCGTTCTTCCGGCATGAGTAGTAGTAGTAGTAGGAGTAGCTTGTGAGTGTATGTGGGGATACGGATAGGACAAGGAATGGGAAGGAAAGACCGCGCGCGGTCCGTGACCCATTTTGTTAGGATACTGCTCCGGCATTCACCTGGCGTTGATCGTAGAAACTACGTAAAACTACCGATCAGAGCAACGGACGCTAGAATTCTCCTCCTGACAGCGACTGACATCGACTCAGCTACGTAGGTAAAATCCTGCCACCGTGGGGACTCGAACCTAGGACCTCCCAGTCAGAGGCACTGCAGTGCCACGCACTGCCGCAACTACGCGTGAGGCGCAGGGGGCGTCCCAGCTGGCGGGTGACGCGTTCAGTGCCAAGACTGGTCCGGAGCGGTGCCGCCCGCTGCGGGAGGCGGGGAAGGCCGCGGCGCGTGGCCGCTCGACCCGTCCGCTGCCCCTGGCGGTCCGCTGTACCGGCGTGCGTTGTGGGTTGCGTGCGCCAGGCGTCCGCTGGTGGCCGCGGAATCGCTGTACGTTGCACATTCCGATTAAAACAATACACGACCTAGTAGGAGAGGGGAACACTATCATTCAATCGCGAGCTGCTTAACGACTTACATTTTTGGTATTGAAACTCCCAATTGAATGACTGTGCCTCCTCTCTTTTTAGCTCATGACCTGAAAGGACTTAATGTTTTAATCGAAATATACTTCCATTTATTTAGAGCTGCACTTGGCAGATCGTCAGCTATCCCGGTGTCATCCAATCAGGAGCTTTCACTAGTGACGTCACTATGGTGACGTTCAATCTTCCGATGAGCCGCCAACAGCTGATTAACGTCAAGTGCAGTGATGTTTAAATCCAAGTATACAATGATAAGGAAATGAGAAGAACTAAATTAGTATGGAGAAGATTCTGGAGCCTCTCTTTCATTTTGCTAAATAAAAAGATAAACCTACAAATTAAAAAGGTAGTAATGGACTCGTGCATCTTGCCGATATTGCTTTATGGATCACAAACATGGTCCTTAACAGTAATACAAATAAAATGGATACAACGATGACAGAGGAAAATGGAACGAAAAATGTTAAATATCGTATTACGCCCTGGACAAAATACCATCTACATAAATTAGAAAAAATACTTAAATTAATGATGCAGTACGGCAAGCCAAAATAAGCAAATGGCATTGGGGAGGACATACAAGTATTATAAGGCAAGACCAGCAACGATGGGCATACACTACAACAACCTCGGACCCTCGGTATGGGTGGAGAAACCAAGGGAGACGGAGGAGAAGATGGACAGACGAGCTATGCAAAGCAGCTGGTTCCACCTGGACGAGACTGGCCCAAGAGGGAACAACATGGAGGCAACTGGGATATGAACAGCAAAAAGATGATCCACAGTGCTATTAATCGATTTTAGTGAAATGGAGTGAACTTTAGTGAAATTGAATATCAACCTACTGTAACCCTGTTAAAGCAGCAGGCCTCTGCCCTTTACGGGATGTTATGGGCTAATATTAATATTAATAATAATAATAATAATAATAATAATAATACAGTGCACGGGTCGTGACAGGAGGCTGACGTAGTGGCGGGGGCGGTGCAAGGCAAGGGCTATTAGCCGGGAGGGCAGTGCTCTGTTGGTACGGGCGTGGCACATAATAGCTTTCACGCGGGGGCATGGCTCAAGTGTTGACTCCGCGCCCGACCCCACGAGGTTCTCAAGCATAAGGTCGAACTGGACTTCAGGTAGGGGACAAACGAGCTTTTTTTCTTTAGCGCCGTCGAACTCTACTCCTCCCAACTTTTCCTAGTCAGTTCCCAGATCTGCCTCTCCGCTCGATTAGTGATTCCGGGCGCGTCATGGAGTAAGTAATTAGTCCCGTAAGTGTAGTGCATGTTTTCCTCGGGAGGTGGGTGTGATATTTCCCCATTGGGCGGTGAGATCCGGCGGCGATCTACCGTCGTCTAGCGGCGTTTTCTGCAACCAGGTATCTCCCACCAACACCGTCCCAGCTGGAAAAACTCTAAGCTCCCGTTCCGTCTCCCGGCTTATATAGAGGACTGCATGTCAGTGTAAGAGTGAGTAAGACGGGACAACAAAGAGAAAGGAAGGGAAAGAAAAAAGTGAAGGAAAGGTCTGTGACCCGTTTTTGGGGTACTGTTCTGGCATTCGCCTAATTTGTTCGGAGAAACCACGGAAAACTACCGATCACAGCAGTCGGCCGCAAGAATTCTGCTCCAGACAGCGACTGAACTCCACCGAGCTAAGTAGATAGCTAGTGTCGAAAATCCTGCCCGCGAACCTAGGACCTCCCGGTCGGAAGCATTGCAGTGACATCAGTTGAAGCCCTGAGCCACATCTGTTTCGTCACGAGACGTGTGTGGGCGCCTCTTGGGAGCGCGATGACGGGGAGGTCCACGTCTTCCTACTTTTCAGACTGGCGCCGCCGCCGCCGTCGCTTGTCGCTTACGGGCCCGCGACACGAACAAAGGGTGCGGGGCTGCAGGGGTGTTTTTGGGTCCATTCAGGTAGCAGTATACGACGTCTATGCCAGCGCACACTCGCTGGGAGTGTGTGGCCTCGATTGATTTATTGGTGATTCCGGGTGCGTCAACTGATAAGACTTTATTCCCATAAGTGTAGTGCATGTTTAGTGCGTGAGGTGGCATTGACGGCTCCGCTAGACGGCGAGATCCGGCGCCGATCTACCTTCGTCTTGCGAGGATATTCCTCATTCATGTATCTCCCACCAGCGGGGCACCGCCTCAGCCGGGACAAGCCCCTAACTGATTTCCCGACAAGTGTGATAGTGTAGTGCATGTGAGTGTAAGTGTGTGTAAGTAAGAATCGATGAAAGGGCAAGGAAAAGGGAAGAAATATCGCACGCGCTCGGTTGTCCGTTTGTTACGGCGCTGCTCTGGCATTCAGACAGTGTTGATCTGAGAAACTACGGAGAACTACCGATCAGAGCAACTGGACGCTAGAATTCCCCAGACAGCAGTTGAACTTAACCTAGCTATGAAGGTAGTGTGGAAAATCCTGCCACCGGCGGGAGTGGAACTCTAGGACCTCCCGGTCAGAGGCACTTTAATGACAGCAGTTGATGCCCTGAGCCATCTCTCCCGGTGAGGCCTCTTCAACCAGTTCGACCCTGCTATATCACCAGGTCGCGGATGGTCAGTAGCTTGTAGGCGTTGTCCACCTCGAATATCTGCTTTGGACAATTAATGTTTTGAGACCTGTGTAAGCTGCGAACGTTTTATGTTGTGTTCGGGTCATGAGTACAGTCCGTGTCTTTCTTGTCTTGCAACTCTACTCTCATCCTTCCGCAACATGTTGCCCTGAAAGACATTTAAGTGTTAAATCTGTGTCCTGTGAACTGGATCCGCACACCCTGATCAATGGTACGAGCACCGACGTGGGGCGAAGGATAGCAAATATGTGAAGGCACATTGCCGAAGTAGGTGATATGCAGGGAGCGTGAAGGAGGGCTGGGAATGTTAGGGGAACAGTGGGTGCTCTCTAGATGAAAGAATATTGGTAATTTCGTCTGGCGCCTTGTCCGGGAGGTCCGAGGTTCGAGTCCTGACAGCGGCAGTATTTTCGACACTAGCTTTCGACTTCAGCTAGGTCGAATTCAGTCGCTGTCTGGAGGAGAATTCTAGCGGCCGGCTGCTCTGATCGGTAGTTTTCCGTGGTTTCTCCGATCAACACCAGGCGAATGCCGGAGCAGTACCCCACCAAACGGGCCACGGACCGCGCGCGATCTGTCCTTCCTCTTCCTTGTCCTATCCTCTCCCCTTACACACACACTTACACTAACATGCACTACACTACCATATTCCGGGAGACCGGTCGGGAGATTAGAGCTTTTCCAGACTGGGGCGGTGCCCGCTGGTGGAGAGTCCTGGTTACGGGAAACACCACTAGCCGACGGTATTTCGGTGCCGGATCTCGCCATCCAGCGGGGGAAGATCACCGCCATCTCCCGAGAAAAAACATGCACCACACTAAGGGGGCCAATGACCGAAGCAGTTGACGCGCCCGGAAACACGAAAAAATCAATCAATCAATCAATCGTCTGGCGCGTAGCGCACCTATTTGTGCTCGTTCGGCGGAGCACCATATGCATCTCGAACCACGCGACCACAACGTGGCAACTTCGTTTGAAAAGCCAGGCCAGACGCTGGCCGGTATGCCGCATACCACACGAGAAGTGTTGAGAAGCATTTTGAAAGAGGATTAAAGTGAAAATATTCAACGGTAATCAACCAAAAATAACACGATGATGTAAAAATAGTAGTGGAAATAAAAGATACTATAGTTTAAAAATGCTTCAAATATGTTCCAATGAGTTGTAACAAGGTTTTGGTATCTGGCTGCATTTAAAATTCCCGCTAACATTGTCTCGAACGAGTGCTCGATACTCTGAGCACATATGTGAAGGCATAGTGCCGAGATAGGCGATGTTCGGGAAGGGCGAAGGAAGACTCGGATTGTCATGAGGAACGGCTGAAGCCGAAGAGGCTGTGCAATAGCCCATCCATGTCTTTTCATCATGACACTTCTCTGAGAATGTCACGAGAAGCTGTAAGAACCGCGAAAGGCAGCTGGGAAGGTGGGACAAAACTGAATAAATAGCACATGCTCAAGAGAATAGGAAACTAACTAGTACGAAGAAGTCTGTGCTATTCTGTAGCTCTACCAGTTATAATGTTAGTTCATCCAAATAAATCATCTGAAATTTAATTTCCTGGATTTTTATTTTTTCAGAGAAAGCTACCTTAGAAAACATGATCATTAATACAATATTATTTTCAGGGAACTTTATTGGTCATTATATTTGCAGTTTTTATTTCATATGAAGGAAAAGATAGAAAAACTCTTTGAAAAAATATTGTAGTTTAAAAATAAAATCTTAAAAACTCTCAAGTATAATGATTTTTAGAAATGAGGTCATTGTGTATTTCTTGTGGCAATAAAGTAAATTAAAGCGCTTCAGCACCACAATATTCTGCTCTTCGAGCGGAGATTAGTTTTATTATTTATCCTTTTTTTGGGGTCCATATGGTCTTCGTTTTATATAGGTCGTTGTATAATAGAAGTCTTCAACTCGGTCTCCACTCACCAAATGCACTACAAACATGAAATAAGTAGAAAGAATTATGAGTATAATAGGTATTATATAGGCCCTACTACGTAATTAGTAAATATGGAAATATACAGCAAATTGAAAATATTTTATGTCTTTGAAACGAAGCGGCTTAAATTCGCTTCCCTGAATATCCTAATGCACGTTAACTTCCCCTCTTCCTTAATTTCCCTTAATTTCTAATGTACCGCCTTGAAATTGAGGGGCCGAATTTTATGATAGATCATATTTTTTATCTTCTCATTATTAAATATATTCTGGTGATGCGAAATATAAAATTCTGCACTTTAGAGAAAAATTGTTTATTTGACGTATGAATGTAAATTTTGGCTCTTTATTGTAGTATTTGTATCATATTCATGAAATATGCAATTATTAGCAATTTCTTCAAAAACCAAAATGAGGTATCGTTAGGCAAAATATTTATAGAACTTTTTAAAATACCTATTAAATTTTATTGGAAATCATTGGGCAAACTTATTCAAGTAGATTTTCCAGATATTAAAGAAAACGTTATTTTCTTGGAATCGTTGCGCTGGATTCTTTCAATAGATTGAATGTTATGAGAATAGTTTTCTCCACGTTCTCTCTGTGGAAATACGTCTTGTTGAAAACAGATGTCAAAAGGGAAAAATGGAGGATTTGTCTAATTATTATGATTTTAACAAAAAATGTGTCAAATATGTGTCAAGTTCAGATACTTTGATATAAGTATTAATGATATAGTTATACATGTTCTGTTTCTCATATTTTATGAACTTATCGCTCATAAATGCGCAGTAGAAATAAATTTTCGTCATAGAGAGTCACTAGTAATTATAGTAATGTGACATACCGATATGTCACGTTAAAATAAACATTTATTTGTAGACAATATGGTGGAATATGCATTACGAAATATCACGAGAGCTAGAGCTTAGCAACGACCGTGAATAAACAATGTAGTTTTTGTTTTTCTAAATGCATTAAGAGTTTTCTGGATGCCGAAAGTAGAAAATTTGGGATTGGGCGAAGAAGTTCAAAAGACGATCAAAAGGTCAGCTACACCAAAATATAACGAACGTATGGATTGGCTGGGTGAGAGAAGGACGGTCAAATGTTATGAAAAAAATGAAGGTAGTTTTAATACGAAGTCTTCGAGGGATGAATCATGCAGAAAGATTTCATTCTGATTGGAAACGCGCTTCTGAACTGATCGTATGTTCGTGAGAGGGAACGAGTACAATCGAGATAGAATTGGGTTATCAGTGAAATTTTAAGGACAGTGAATGATATTGCAGATATTTTGATGTGGAAGCAATATTGATGTATAAATTGGAACTTTGTCAGGAGTGGTAGTCGAGTTCGGGACTATGTCATAGGACGAAAGCGGGACTGATAATTTTGATAGTTTGAGACCAGCTTGGATAGGGCAGAAGAGGATTTCGTGGAACTTTGGACTACGGCAAGCTCGCAAGATATTTCGACTGAGAAGTCTACGAGGGACATCAACGAAGAAAAGATAAGTTAACCGCGGTATAAATTGTAAATTGAAAGAGATCTTGATCAAAGGCCTAAAAATTGTAAATTCACTCAATTGTTTGCTAAAAGCGTAGAAATAAACTTTGTTGAATTTTGTTCTTTAGAAAAGAAAGTGATTTTTCATTTAGTCAATCCAAACAGAAATGAACTAGGAATAGAATCATTCTATTTCAGATTCCCAGCTGCGCTGTATAGTCGGCGGATCCTATAATCCATTATAGAGGTAATAAGGATTATAATATATCGTGACCCATTGACCCAGCAAGCCGGACGCTAAGATCTTTAGCAGATATAAATGTAGAGAGAGGAAAATTTTGGTATATCTCAGTAATAATAGATTTTGGCAAGGTATCTCTTTGACCCGGTCATATCATTTGTGCGTGTTGCTTACCTTACGACGTTCTTTTACGTATCTTAGCCTTATGGTCTCAGCTGGGATCAAGTGAATGATTTTAATGATAGGTTACTATGAAGATAAGATGGAGATATTGTGAACTGAAAGACGGGGAAACTAGATAATCCTGAGAAAACCTGCTGATCTCGCTTTGGCCGCCACAAACTCCGCATGTCTCGGCTGGGCTTTCAACCCCGGTCCCAGCGGGGAATGATTTATCAGTCTGACGCTACAAAGGGAATACCGGCTTGCCATACGACATTCTTTATAATGGAGTACATTTTGAGACCTTGGTAACTTATTAGTCCATTCGTATGTATCTATCCGGAATATATTTATGAATGACCACGTGGAAGAAAACTATTCAGACATCAGGCCCTGACAAGGTCAGCTTTAGAGCGGTCATCGAAACCATGTCCGTTCCCTTGAAAATATACCAAACTGAGATCAGCGTCGTAACAAAGAGTAATTACAAAAGTTGGTCAAATAATCCATTGCACCTTTTAACAATATATAAAAAATATCAAAAATAAATTGAATTTTAAAATGTTTCTTGTAATAAAAATGCCCCCTTAATATATTCTGAAGCAACTGCAGTTATTCGGTCTTAAGACGTGCAATGGACTGATAGCAGAAACCGAGTGAAAGAAGAGAGCTGTGTGATAAGAGGAAAATTCTACCCTTGTGGACTTCATGATCAGAGGTCAGTTTGTGAGTAACGCTCTTCAGCTACTTCACAGACACGGTCGGAACCTGCAACAAATTCCTTTGAGAATCTGTATCTATATAAAAATGCAAGGGAAGGTGCGTATGTGTGTCGCACATAGGTGCAAAAACTACTCAACCAATTTCACTGAAATTTTCACACTTTGTTCTTATTAGTAATCGGAGTGTTTAGTGTGGTTTGAATTAAATCGAACGTGTGAGGACGTTGCTGCTGATGATTTATTCGTTTATGACGACTTAAGCCCCCCTGAACACTACGCAATTCGCCGTACAGTCAAGAATTAAGCGCATCTTCAATGCATGCAAGTATCCTGCCCCTGCGATTGCGAATTATCGACCGGAATTATTACTTGAATCTGGGACAAGTAAATCAAATTTCTCCAAGATAGTGTCACAGCAAACGCATGCCTCAATTTGAGGGATAATGTTTTAACCTAAGGATACTTGACAGCCATGTCCAAATCAGGACATTGAACAAACCCATACTTGCGAGAAAGTCTTTCATCTATTAAAAGTTTTGCACAGCGTAGCGTATAACGTGATTAACAATCACGTGACCAGTGTGTAAATACTGTGATAAATGTGAAATACCAATATGAAATATTGTACGATAGCGAATCATTACTAGTATAGTAATACAAACTAGTATGGTAATAAAGTCGACTAGTATATTAATAAGAACCAAACCAATTATTCTTACGTGAAGAATGTCTTGATTTTACATTAACAAATCCTGCCCCCTTTAAAGCTACAATGGGCACATTATAACAAATCGGTTTTATTAATTACTTTATTTTGAAGTTGAAAATTTTGGCAATGGATCCATTGTTCCGAACAATACCTGATTTCCATTCTCATTCAGGAATGTTTCTACCTAAAAAAGGGTAAGCCAACGTAGCCATACTAGTTGAATTATTACGAAATAATCCTAAACAAGTTTGACAATAATATGACTAATATAATTATCTCCACCTACATGGATTACAAATTTGAGTGAAATGCAAATGGGGCGTTTCAAAGTTGAATAAATGTTATTGTAAGATTGGTGAGTAATTATTTGCTTAAGGTGTCTTTAGATATTTGTATGAAACGTCTACTAAACAGTGCCCGAAACTTACATCATCCAGGCCATTGTTCACAGCGGAATGTTTATTTCTCTTGCCATATGCTTATTCTCGTTTTGATGTATAACATTCAACAAGATCCAGATGAAAAATACTGCCCTCCATTCGTTTTCACTTTCTTCAGTCTCTCCCTTTCTGACTTTCGAAAAAGTTTCCGTTGAGATTTTGTAGCTCCAGGTAAGTTCCTCAAAATAGGATAATTTAAAATGTCTGTGTTTTCTCCCATCAATACACATGTATTTGTGTCATCTTGATCCCAGTTCTCTTCATTAGGAGGTAAATACGGAGTTATCTTAGGTGCCCAAGTTCTGGATTCAGGATTTTCGTCGTCAGGAATATACACTGTTCTATCAGCCAGGTATCGATTTTCACAAACAGTTAAATGAAACTCAATTTCTGGAGCTGGTACATGGTGAGACGCGTTAAAAGGACAAATCTCCACATTTGCAGTTTGATGGATCTTCCTGCACTTGAAAAGGTGATATTGCATTCTGGACTTGAGTATCATGTGTGAAGCGTTGTAAGGACAGTGAATGTATTCTTCGTCTTTACAAACTGAGTACATCATGAATATTTTAATTGTAAAAACGAAGAACAACAGAACAATATTTAAGACATACACGGAAGTCCCTTTGTTTCAGTGACTTCAATTCATTTTTAATCGGGCAATTGCTTCACCTGGTGCTTGTCCTGCCATTTGCAATAAGCGTCAAGGAAACGACGACTTTTGAATATTGTTGTTGAAATCTGTGTTAGGCAACAATTTATATTTATTTTATGATTATAAGTGATAACAATTAATGTATTATTCTGTTCGTTTTGTCAAAAGAAATACCGGGAGCGGTAGCTCAGTGCATCAACTGATGTCAAAGCAGCGCCTCTGACCGGGAGGTCCTAGGTTCGAGTTCTGACGGCGGCAGGATTTTCGACTCTGGCTTTTCAGCTAGGTCGAATTTCGAATTCAGTCGCTGTCTGGAGGAGAATTTTAGCGGCCGGCTGCTCTGCTCGGTAGTTTTCCGTGGTTTCTCCGATCAACACCAGGCGAATGCCGGAGCAGTACCCTAACAAACCGATCGCGCGCGATCTTTCCTTCCTCTCTCTGTCTCTTTCTATATAACAGCTTTAACTAATAAATTCTTACTAACACCATCATTCCGACAATCATGAATCATGTATAAAACTCCACGCATAATTTTGTATCTATAAAATGGAAATTAAATATATTATAAACAAACTTTAAGAAAAAAAAAAAAAAAATATGAAAAAATCTACCCACTCACATGATAGATTATCTAAATAACATATATAATTCTATACTCAGAATAGGTTACTTTCCAATAATATGGAAAAATTCCAATATAATTCCTCTAGTAAAGCCAAACAAAAACCGAAGTATCGTTGAAAACTATATACCAATTATCATTCTCCCATCATTTAAACTAACTAATACGCAAAAGATTAAATGACCATTTGAATAAAATCCAATCTATACTTATGCTTTATGCGTGCGAAATATGAATTAATGCCTCCCAAAGAAACATAAATCGGAGTTTGAGTGATGCAAAACAAATTCCTCCGAATAGCAACAAATGTTCCTTGGTTCATATCAGACACGCATTTCCATAAAGAATTAAGCCATCACCTACCTCCCACCTCATAGCCCACCTCTCAAATAACTTCTATTTGAACATAAACTAAATAGCCTATGCCGCCCACTACAATCTAGTATCAATCAACTACTTCCCAGCCAGCATTAAAACAGATTTTCATTAGAAGCATTTCTAAATATTTTTTCACACAATAACTAAAATAGAAGGTGCTATATCGGTATCCTTCATCAATTTGTAGTTTGTATAGCAAACTGTTAAGTAATTATAAGAATATTTGTAAGTCCACAATACAATATGAAGTGAATAATACTGTACTATGTAAAAATCAACAATAAATAAATAAAAAACAATGACCTTGTATGTTACCTCCATAGGGGATATGAACTGTTAATATTGTAATTTCAAAATTATAAACGCTGAATTATGCTTCTTGCAGGTAAGAATTATGCTGAATAGTTAGAATTTAGTACAGTCATATCTTTTTACGTTTTTTGCTAATGTACACAAAAATCCAGATAAAAAATCACTCTAAGCTTCTCTTCAGCGTCATTCTCTAATGATATCAATCTCAATTAGTTTCGAAAATTCTGTCGCAAAATCTTCTACAACTACATTTTATCCTTCCCCGGATTTGCTTAACACTCCCATATTTTTTTGTCCCCTCATTTTTGAAGAGATTATAATTCCACAAAGTCGGTCTAATTGTGTTGATTTCTACTTGTGCACCTAATTATTTTGTAGGCGACTATTTTGTATGTTACGTATGTTATGTTACGTTACGTTTTAATAAGAATAAGTTGCATCATCAGCATGCTTATCCAGATCCCCTCAACCAGCTGCCTGAATACATTATTTCAACTTCTATTTTGTCTCCTTTCCATCGAAAATTATAAAATTCCCACTCCTACTGAATGCTTATTTTGGAAACGTAAGTACAAATATGTCCGTTTCCTCCTGTTCTTCAGAAATGCTAAAGAAATGACGTTGCCCAGAGTTAGATCATGATTTTTGCACTTGGACTAATAACCACCCCTTTGTTAAACAGGTTTTGACACAAATACCAATTATGTAACCTTTAGGACGCTTCACGGGCAGTGTACTAGTTTCTCGTGATACGATCCGGGGCTTGATTTCCGGTCGAGGCAAAAATAGAGTTGTACTTTCCTTTAAAATTGCCTGTTTCTGTAGCTACAAAGTTTCTGTAGCTGTGTGACGAAGAAACGCTGAGGAAAGTGAAGTTACCTAGTGACAGTGAAGGGATATATCATCTTCGCCACATGTCTCTTTTACCCCCCCCCCGCGTGGGAATTAAAGTAGGTGCAGGCATGGAGGACACCGTTAGCTAGCCGGCAAATCGACCCAAAATGACAAACACATAATACTAATAATCACCGTTTTGTTGAAACAATTTTTGTCACAAATACTTGTTATGTGGAGGTGCAACAAACTACAAATACCAAACAATTTTAATAAAATATTCTTATATATCCCTAACCTGGTTTAATTCCCTGAGTATTTATAATAGACCTGTAATTTTAAAGTATGTTTTTATGTACGAAAATGATCTATATCTGTTAATATATTTTTACTAGATAACGTGATTACTTTTGCATTGTAGATCTTCTGTAAGGCATAATTTGTGGCCTAACACATTGTTGATTTGCCTAATAAATATAGTTTTAGTCTCAAATGCTTCCTCCATTACATTTCAGCAGCATTTTCCCACTTTTATTTGTGAGTCTACTGTCCAAAGTGAGCATTTTTGTCTTGACATTTTCTGTCATGTTATTACCAACATGAAATCACGTAATTGCTTGTAATATTCCTGTAGCGTCTGCTGTAAGGGCATCGTTTCTTATGTTTGCAATTTTCTTCTTTTCTGCAGTTCGCATAATCTTTATTATGTTTCATTCGAATAACCGCACAAAATTATAGCCATTCATGATTTATTAGGATGGAAATTACATGTTATGTCTATATTACGATCCAAAATAACCGCAAGAGCGTTTTGCCAGCTTCTGTGGTCGAACGTGCGCTGTGGTGCTAAACGCATTCTTTTAACGTATTAAGAGCTCTGCTGGAAATATTGTGGACCACCCACAGTACTGGGTGAATTGTCGGCAACACAGCCAATTGACTTGAAAATATTTGTAAAACTAGTAATTCAGCCTTGCAGGAAATATTTCAAATCAGTGGTGGATCCATCGGGAAGTAATGGGGTTATAAACCCAAAACCAACATTTTAAAAATACTTTTACAGTATTTACTAAAAAATGCCATATTGATTGTATCACATTCAATTCTGTATTTCCCCTCAAGAATGTTATACGTTTTTGTTTTCAAACTTATAGCTTTTATTTTTTTATTTCAAAAATATTTATCGAGAGAATTACATAATGAAATGACCTATTGCCGTGAAATATTTTCTCGATACTGAGATATACCAAAATTTTCCTCTCTCTCTCTCTACATCTATATCTGCTAAAGATCTTAGCGTCCGGCTTGCTGGGTCAATGGGTCACGATATAATTATAATCCTTATTACCTCTATAAAGGATTATAGGATCCGCCGACTATACAGCGCAGCTGGGAATCTGAAATAGAATGTTTCTATTCCTAGTTCATTACTGTTTGGATTGACTAAATGAAAAATCACTTTCTTTTCTAAAGAACAAAATTCAACAAAGTTTATTTTTGCCTTTTTGGCAAACAATTTAGATAATTTACAATTTTTAGGCCTTTGATCAAGATATCTTTCAATTTATAATTTATACCGCGGTTAACTTATCTTTTCTTCGTTGATGTCCCTCGTAGACTTCTCAGTCGAAATATCTTGCGATCTTGCCGTAGACCAAAGTTCCAATTTATACACCAATATTGCTTCCACATCAAAATATCTGCAATATCTTTCACTGTCCTTAAAATTTCACTGTTAACCCAATTCTATCTCGATTGTACTCGTTCCCTCTCACGAACATACGATCAGTTCAGAAGCGCGTTTCAGAACAGAATGAAGTCTTCCTGCATGATTCATCCCTCGAAGACTTCGTATTAAACTACCTTCATTTTTTTCATAACATTTGACCGTCCTTCTCTCACCCAGCCAATCCATACGTTTGTTATATTTTGGTGTAGCTGACCGTCTAAACTTCTTCGCCCAATCCTAAATTTTCTACTTTCGGCATCCAGAACTGTTAATGCATTTACAAAAAACAAAAACTACATTGTTTATTCACGGTCGTTGCTAAGCTCTAGCTCTCGTGATATTTCGTAATGCATGTTCCACCATATTGTCTACAAATAAATGTTAATTTATTTTAATGTGACAAATGGGTATGTCACAATACGTCACCTAGAAATTGAATAGAAACAAACATTCTATCAAGAATAGCACATTTGAGCGTAATTTGTAGGGAAGTATATGTGTAAAATAAAGCAAATAGTTATTGTTTGTATTTTAAATTTTTCTTGTTCGTACGTGTATATGGAGTAATGTATATGTAGTACCCAGAAAGGTATGCAATGCTGCGAAAAATAGATTCCGAGATTACCGCTAAATGCACGTATTGGGGTCCCATGATATACCAAACTTTCTTACGTCTCCGTCCTTTTCAAAACATCCGTCCGTCTCTCGGACTGTTCGGCCGACTCTGAACAACACTAGCGCCTAAATTATTCGTAGTATTTTTCCAAAATTAATATTTGTCGTTTTATCTGGCACGTGCAGTCCATACTGAACGATTTCTGCCCGAAAGCGTTTGAGCATTTTCTCGTAGTAAAGTTTTCTAATTTCCTTGGTGTGGACTCGTACTGGACAGTCTTGTTCCCCTTCTTGCTTGCTTCCATCTATTGCAAGCCAAACAATTTTTTTTGAAATTTTCGCAACTTTTCGGTTTTTAAATAGTAAAACATAAATCTATATACATAAAAAATAAGGTATTCTGCCATGGCTTCGTTTAGAGCTTCTACTGAACCGATTGTTGAATTTTTCTTTTAAATGAAAGAATATGATTCCTATATGTGTTATCAGATATTGTTTGTGTTGATTCACCAACATTTACGGTGTAAATTAATTAATTAAATCATTCTTTAATAGTACGCTTATCAATAGTCAATTGTTTTCTTTCAAAGGGTGGTAGTTTCAAAATCGATATACATGAGTTCATAGATATGAGTCCACGCTGCTTGATGTTTTGTTTTGATTGTTGAGATTTGTTTACAATTCGTCAAGGTTTTGTTTCAGTGTAGCAATTGCATTGTGGTGTTGACAGTTTGCATGTATTGGCTTCTGTGGTGTATTTTGTAGAGAACATTCGCACAGGGGGTTTTGCTCGGTTGTAATACTTTAGTGAAGTTGTTTACAAGTTATGTCGAATTCCGAATCGTTGTCCACGTGCCCCAAAACACGCAAACGTACATTAACTGGACGCAGGGAAAGAGAAAGTCAGCGTAGGTGTCGTGGTAGTGAAGTCATTTCGTTTTCTATTGGGTCATTGTCTATGAAATGTCAGTTTTGTTCTGCTTTGTACTTTCCACGTGAGATAAATTCTGCAAACGGTTTACTCTGTGTTTCTTAAATGGGATAATAAGTATATCTTCGCGCAATATGCCAGAAGAAATCAAACAGTTGTTTATAAGAGACGATGACACATCAAAAAACTTTAGAAATAATATCCTTCAGTATAATGGTGCTATATCTTTTGTGCCGATATTGCATTGCCACTTGGTCATGGGCCATACGTGTTCAAAATTTTGGGAACTCCTCAACACAGAATATCTTCGTTATACCCTCAAGATCCAAACAATGCAATATATTGTGAACATTAGTCTGGGTACAGTATTTTACATTTATCTCAGATCTCACCGTCAAATTTTGACGGGTTCTCACTAGTTATGTTTTAAGAATATTAAAAAAATGCTATAACGTCCTTCTAAATAGCAATTTTCATTGATAAATTTGAAGATGTTTTTAAGAAAATAGCGATTAAGAATTACTGTAAACGCGATATTTTGAGTTATTTTTCTCTATTGAGTTTTCGAAAAACTTAATTTGAAGTACTTTTACTAACAAATGCAATAATGTATATAAATCGATGGAAATGTGCATATTAATGGCGTGAGAGATACTTAAAAAAATTACATTTGTATAATTTTTTAAATAAAAAAGAATACACCAAACGAACTTTACCTCATATTAAACAATGCAAATATTACTATCTATTGAAAAAAAATTAAGAACAAATTTGGAGCCATTTTTGAGAAAACGGCCTTCGCGTGTTTCTGAAAATGTGGAACTTAGAGCTCATTTTTACAGAAAACTGTTGTTTTAGAGAAACTTTATTTGACAATATTTAAAGCTCATGTACTCATAAATCTAATAAAGTGATGAAATTGCTTTTAGTGTAAATATTTGCGACGTGAAAGACAAGTCAAAGAAATTACATTTTTGTAATTTTTGAAGAAAAAAAAGAATAGAGCAATATGGAGTTTATGTCCTTGGATAGGGTGCGTTTGGTACTATCCCTACCAAAATGTAAAGAAAAACTTTGGAGCCATTTATGAGAAAATCTTGTTTTTGTATTTTTTTTAAATTGCGAACATTGCACGCACTATTACACGAAAACTACTAAAATTTTCAAAATAATCTACACGACCTTAATGAGATATATTTATACACAACGAATTTAATTTGTGGGAAAAATCTGTATCTTCAATTTTATAGTTGTAGGAAGACGCCGGAAAATTTTTAACTTTTGTAATTTTCGAAAATTCAGAGTTAACCATGGAAATCGGGCCTACGCCACTTTTATGAGTATGTTTTACTCTGATCTTAAAAGAAATTTAAAGAAAAAAATTGGAGCCGATTTTGAGAAAATTTTGAGAATGTCCGGGGCCTTTATGGAAAGTACATCCAAAATTTTAAGAATGTTTTTCAAAATTTCAAAGTCAACTAGAGCTACTTTAACTAGAGCCAGATGGACAGGGGTTTCTTCAATTTGGAATGATCGTACGTGTGGTTTATGCGCTAGGTTTATTCACATACGACAGACGGACGGACGGACAGCGGACGAACGGACGTTTTGAAGGAAAAAAAAACAAGGTATCAGAGGACATTGTACAAATGACTCAAGGGCTTATTATAAAGTACCCCTAATT
The DNA here is from genome assembly GCA_964035755.1 of Teleogryllus oceanicus. Lineage (NCBI taxonomy): Eukaryota > Metazoa > Arthropoda > Insecta > Orthoptera > Gryllidae > Teleogryllus > Teleogryllus oceanicus. The sequence continues at coordinate 33,003,197 of CAXIVR010000011.1, read as the reverse complement.
TTTTATATATCGGAGAGCTTCGAGTAGCGCCCGATCGATCGGAGAAAATTGATTTTGGAAAAATCCTACGATTAGTTCAGGCGCTAGTGTGGTTCATAGACGGACGGACGGGACGTTTTGAAAATGTAAATACTCTTTAGTTATGGGGGACCCTAGAATTTAAATATCTGTCAAAATCTCGGAATCGATTTTCGCAACAATACTTAACTTTCTCTACAATACGAATATTATTTCGTATATATATACTTATACGAGAAAGTAAAAATTTAAATTATCAATATGGTATTTTTACAATGGTAATTTTTTGAAATTTTCGAAAATACAGAGTTTGCCGAAAGTGGGACCTGCGCCGATTTTAGCGTCCTTTGCTACATCGAACATGTAAATATTAAGTGATGTAAGTAAGTAGTAACCGTAGTAAGTGATTTAAGTAAGTAATAACAAATAAATGAGTAGTGACCACATCCAAAAACAAATACTGTAAAACCCTTATTACCTCGAATTCGCTTAACAACAATTTCGTCGAAACACGAACAAAACGTAGGTCTCGTCAAGGGATTACGGTAATATGGACATTTGAGCCATTCCACGTCAAATAGCTCAAGAATTGACACGAGTGTTTTTAAAAGTGCACGATATTTTTTCTTAAATCTGGACATCAAAAAGAGAGACACGCGTTTTTTTATTTGTCTCAAAATTAATTATTTCTGTAGTTAGGCGTATATTAAATATTGGATTGATTGATTGATTTTTTTCGTGTTTCCGGGCGCGTCAACTACTTTGGTCAATAGTCCCGTTAGTGTAGTGCATGTTTTTTCTCCGGAGATATGCTGTGGTCTCCCCCCCGGCGCGCCGGATGGCGAGACCCGGCGTCGACCTACCGTCGGCTAGTGGGGTTTCCCCCTAACCAGGACTCTCCCACCAGCGGAGCACCGCCCCAGCCGGGACAAGCTCTAAGCTCCCGACCGGTCTCCCAGAATATGTAGTAGTGTAGTGCATGTTAGTGTGTGTTAGGGGAGAGGATAGGACAAGGAAGAGGAAGGAAAGATCGCGCGTGGTCCGTGGCCCGTTTGGTAGGGTACTGCTCCGGCATTCGCCTGGTGTTGATCGGAGAAACCACGGAAACCTACCGATCAGAGCAGCCGGCCCCTAGAATTCTGAATTCGACCTAGCTGAAAAGCTAGTGTCGAAAATCCTGCCGCCGTCAGGACTCCAACCTAGGACCTCCCTGTCAGAGGCGCTGCAGTTAAACATTGGAATTTTCACGTACTTCACAAAATATGATCAATTGTTATTCTGAATGTACATAATATAAAAATTCCAAGTTTGTTTCATTTAGTACTTTGAAATTTATATTTTATTCCTCTGTAAATATTTTTTTTAAAAAAATACGTATTTCATTTAAAAAAATTTAAATGAAAATTTCTATAGAAATTCGATGAGATAAATTTTTTTAAAGAATATAGGCGTATTTCTTGTTCGGTTTTCTATAAAAGACAATAAGAAAAAAGTGGGCACTCTACACATACAGTTCTAAAAAATCTATTGTAAGAATATGGGCGCACCTTCGCAGCTCTGCGCTGCAGGGACGGATGGTTAGAAAGACGTTCTACTGTTAATCAATTTTTCAGGTTTTCGTTATCAAGGACCTACAGAACGTTGATTCCGACTTCTCAACATGTTAGAGGAAGTAATTTACTACATACAGGAACAAGAATTATCTACTTTTTCGATATAAAGGTTGCACAACAGTTTTTCTGACAAAAAATCACCACTTTCCGCGGCAGCATTACAACTTTCTCTCTTCTACGTAAGTACCCAATATGGCGAGGGAGTAAAATGATCAATATTTACATTCCCGCCGCTGTTAATCGTCAGGCTAAACTAGTAATAATTATTATACTTCTTAATTTTTACTTTTTTGAATCCAATCACATAGTCTACAGAAAGTTATGTAATGCTGTGGTGAAAATTATTTTTTTCGGTAGAAAAAATTGAATGTATTTAATATCGGAAAAGTGATTAATTCTTGTTCCTATAAGTAGAAAATAACATTCTCTAACTACTTTACATCTCAATTATGCAAATAACTTACTTCATTTTTTTATCGCTTATTCAAGTTGAGGAAAATAACATTATTAAAAATGTATTATTATATTTTTAACATTCGCTATTTTATTGATTATTAATTCAATTAATTTTATATAATAATTGATATAATATTGTTTAATATACTTTACATGTATTTGCCAAAAGAAATTGTAACCTCGTTACGATCTCTTGTTCTTTACAAATGCTTTGTATTTTGTTGAGAGGAGTTTTATTTCGAAAACAAATGAAACATATTATTAAACCCCATCTTAAAACACATTAGCTATTCCAATTAGTTTAGAAAAATAAGACATTTTCATTTCTCATAATACACCAATTTCTAAATTGACCATTTTTCTTGCAGTTACGAAGCGTTGACTATCTCGGCCAATCAGAAGCTGCGATGGCTTCCGTTCTGTGACCAGCCCGCGGCGAGTCTGTCCAGCGTCGTTCACTTGACGGCGAGTCGCGAAAGGTAAACGTGTGCTGCAGAAACATTGTTCAGGTCGTGGGGAAATTATTAGGGATAGTTCTCGAAGTTTGTGGTAACTGAGGCTAGATTATGTTGGTTGTGATAAGTTCTTTGTGTGTTTAACTATGTGTCGAATCATATTTTGCATTGGTTGCAGTGGAAATTCTGTGTCCACGTTACAAAATGGTAATTGGGCTGGAATGGCGCGTGACAAGTGTAGAGGTGATGCAAGAATGTGATAAATTTTACGAGTTGTTCGGCGCAAATGGAAGGCTAAAACGCCGCTCGAAGTGTAGGTTTAGGTAGTGGAGTGACCTAGTGTCCAGTGCAGTGCAGTGTAGTGAAGTGAAAGAAAGCTCTAAAGCATTGCGAGAAAATTGCTCGGTGTGTGACGTGAATAGATCCGAAAATAATCACGTGTTCTGAGTGAATTGTTAGTGAAAAGAGTGCTCGCAAGATCTTGGAAGACTGTTGGGGTGACGTCCTTTGGCTGCTTCTTAGCTGCGCTGTCGCTGTGACCTTGGTCTTCACAACGCCGTTCTTCTCGACGTTCCTCTGCCCCTTTTTCCCGCCAGGGGGTAGGGTAAACACACTTCAACGTCTAGGAAGCGTAGCAATACTTGTTAGGTCAAATAGTCTTTAAAGTAAACTTGGAAAATGCAGTTTCAGCTTTTCATCCCAAGTCTGCAAATCTTTAGTGCAAATTTAAGCAACATATCTAATGCTAATGACAGGTGCAATAAGATTTTTGAGGTTAAAATATTGTAATGTAATTCAAAGGAGTATTGTAATTTCATAGTTACGGCATTAATTTGATTGAAAATATTTTGAAACCTAGTTTGAAGTGTAGTAATAGTTACGATACAGTGCGTTAAAGGATGCAGAATATTATAAAACAAATTTGAAAATGGAAATTTTACTGTAGTTCATGTAACTCATCAAAGGACAGTTTATTAACACATCGATAAATTAGTTTTAATTATGAAATACATTTGCGTTTAAGGATTGTAGGATAAATTTCTTAAAAGAATTTGAGTGAACGATTAAGTTAGCATAGGGTAGAATAGGTTCCAAAGCACAGGCTAGGGTAGCATAGCACCCCTGGCAGAAGAGCAGCATCTTTGTCCCGACGCCGATGGAGGCTGGATTCGGTGAGTGTTCTGGGCGGAGATTTTCCCTAGCCTCGTCCTAGATTCCCTGATCACTTCCTTTGCCCTTGGCAGCGGCCGCGGCAGCCCCAGGGCGGCCAGGCTGTTCGCGTCCCTCCCCCGGCTGCACGGCGGATGACACAGGGTTAGCCACACTCGCTGGGGCCGCGCCGGAGTTGGTGTTGAAGCAAGGTCATAGAACATTACGTACAGTCGTCATATCGACGAATTATGAACCTTTTGTAGAAACTAATATTTACAGATGGTTGAAAGAGAATAGAAAGAGAATTGAGAGAGAAGAGAAAGAATTGAAGGTCAATACTACGTTTTGTTTACATCAATAAAGGATTACAACCATTACAGCCGCTAAAGTGTGTTCAGTAAATGCAAAGATGAAGACAAAACTAAGTAAACAATGGTACAATAGAAACATGGTGCGAACACATACCACTCCGTGCTGGAGGCCCCCAAATTTCATTCAAATGCAGGTTGGGAGGGTTAATTCTTCCTCGTGCAGTCTTTGTCTCCGCTCAGATAATATTAAAATGGTATTCGTCCGCCTTTAGTTTAATTTATTGCTGGGTTACTGCAGTCTTGTTTGCTGAAATTTGGTTTTATTGTAGATTAACTAGTTAAGTTGCTGGTAATATTTTAAACTTAAAATTTGAATGAATTAATATTAAATTTTCAATAATTGTTCAGTACTTCATTTAATATTATTAAAATAGCTTGTTTTCATTTACATTTTAAATGCTAAAGTAAATATAAAGAAGGTTCCTGAAATATTAAAACAGTTGCTAGTAATAGATTAGGATGGGCAAATATAGGAAGACTGCAGTGCTCAGTTAGCTAGTAAGATCAGGGCGGTTTGTTTAGTCATATCAGGGATCCGCTCTTGACCTGGATCACCTATTGCACTTGGCTTGCATTCCGTCATAGAGATTTGGGGAAACAGTTTGACGGGGTGGGAATCTTTTTGGCCCGCGAGATGCATTTCTGCTTCGCATTCTGCATCGAATGAATGGCAGATGACCTTCCTCTGGACAGTAGTCTAGGTCGCCGTTCAAGAGCGGAGGTCATTCTGTGCAACTGGCGATTTAGGAGGGACACGCCCACGTGGCTTACAGGTCAGGGTGGGTAGTTTAAGTGCTAGGGAAGTGTTCCAATTCGGCTTTACACGCGAACTGTTACTTGACATAGTTTGCGACTTTGCAGAATAGTTTTCTTGTAAGAAGAAAGTTAAATCCGAATACTTAATGAAGAATTGGAATACGCCTTTCTATCCGAAGGAAAACTGAATGTTTGCCCATCGTTCTGTCATCCTTCAGTGGAAAAATATTTAGTTGGCGGACAGCACACTTGGAACAGGGTGGGAATGTTATCGAAACGTCTGCAAAGCTTTAGTACTGGTTAATGAAATGTTTACAAATAAACTTAATATTTTCTTTACAGGAACTTAAGCCCACGCGAGACGTGGCAAAACTGTTTGTCATTTGGGTGAGAGAATATAAATTTTAAAGCCCATGTATGTACGTGGCATAATGTGTAGTTAAAGGAATAGTTATATTTTACAAGAGATCGAACTTTCAGAGAAATATACCAAATAAATCTAATTGTCATTATGGAATTCTTGTGTACATGTTTAATTTTAATTCTGCTTATTTTTCAGGACTCAATTTTTTCTTTCAGCATTTTTTCATAATTCATTCACAAATCTTTACTCGCTTAATAAAAACCTTTTTTTCAGCATTAGTATAAATTAATGTAAGAAATATAAGCAATGTAAGCATTTTCAATAAAGGGAAAAAAATATTATTCATACCAGAGTCGGTCATTTCCTTACTCTGCGCTAGCGAATAATTAATCAATACATGCTTCAGAGCTAAAATTTTTTAGCTCTGGAGATGTATTGATCTCGTGAACAGGTGTCTGTCGATCTTTTTTATGTTTCAGGTATTCGTCCAACAATCTGGGAGTAAAGACGCAAGACCTTCAAAGACCAACTTCATTTCGTATCTCAATATAGATCAAACAGAAGATTGAAATGAGAATTATCCTTTTAAAAAGAAGAGGGAAAGTGAAAAGGCTAAAGTAGCTATGGTAATAAGTAATGAAACAATTGTTTAAAGAAAATTTAGTAAGTGTTTGAGAATTCGACCTCTTCGCAAAAGAATACACTAATTCTTTATATATAATGTAATTTACTGATAACTTTAATTCTGAAAAGATGTTAAATTCAATCATAATTGATTCATTTATTAAAAATTAAATGAAGTGAAAAAATGGAAGGTATGCGCATGTAATTTCTTTGATTACAGGTTCTGTGATGCAACGACCTATGGGGCCGGCCAGGTTGTTTTCAGAGACTTAGGTCTGCTTAATCTTAGACCACGATTTCTCAACTTCTAATCTGTATAGATCATTATAGAATTAAAAAGCAACGTTGCATTCACTTCTTAGTCTGTATTCAGACAAGTTATAATAAATTCTCGATTAGCAAGAGTTTCAAATGAAACCGGAAACGATAAATTTTCAAATCAGTAGTCTTAAGGATAAATATTTTCTCATTGTCGTTGGCATTTCATCTTTTAATTTCACTGTTTTTTAAATTTAAATTTGAAGAACGGTACTTTGCACTTTCATAATGCATATGATTTTCGTTCTAAGACCTTTTCCATTTTGCAGACCACTATTTGTCCCATCAACTTTTTAAAACTTCAACTTCCACTACTACGACTTTCCAAAAATTTAAACTTAGTGACGGGTAAAATTGTCATAGAATGTTAGTTTGCTTGAACAGTGGAATTGATATTGCTTCGTAAATTTTAAATGCGTATCTTTATAACTGACAAATGTCTAATTGTTCCCATTTAAACCGAATATTTCGATTTTTGTGACGCATAAAAAATTTAATTTAATTGCTATATAGTTTTATTTTCGATTTGGACTTAGTCTTCTCCTTAGGTTCTTTCTCCTCTTAGGTTCTTTCTCCTCTTAGGTTCTTTCTCCTCTTAGGTTCTTTCTCCTCTTAGGTTCTTTCTCCTCTTAGGTTCTTTCTCCTCTTAGGTTCTTTCTCCTCTTAGGTTCTTTCTCCACGATTTAATCATTCTACTTCCAAAAGAGGTTGCCATACAAGACTTACAGGTCATCTGGGGTCAATCTTAATTATTAAGAGATTGACTTACTCGCCTGCGAACAGCAGCGTTCTTGATTAAACAAAGTATTAAAATGTATTAACATTTCTGGAGTATTTATATTTATGGAGACTCGTATTCAGTTGTCGAAAAAATCTCTATTTACATTAGTGGTAAAATTATGCAGCGTTGTGGAACTAGTGGTTAACGTCCTGTTCTTTAAAAAATATTAATGTTCATACTTCTGAAATCTTCTAGATGTACAGTTTCTCCTCTTCCATATATCCCATAAGATTGCAGCTTGCCAAATATTTGTGTGTGTGTGTGTGTGTTAAAAACATTGCTGAAATATGGTCACAGTGAAATTTCAAATTCTTAGGTCTAGTTATTCTTCTCACAATAACCTTCCAATGGGGTTTGTTTCAAAGCTATTTTTTCATAATTTTGTAAGTAGTACAGAGGAGATCCTTCTAGAATTTCTAGAGTTTTTCTTTCTAGAATTTCTAGATTTCTAGATTATTCTTTAAATGTGCGCTTCAGGACAGTTTCCAATCTTCTGGTGTTCAGATTGTGTGAAGGAAATAGAATAACACTCGGATTCAAATTTCAGACAAGTGTTCGAAGATTGTGCTACTGCTTTGCGATTCTTAGTGTTTAAGAACATGGATCATTTCGTGTCACTTAAAATGGGGATAAAGTTTGTTCGGTTCATCTAACATTTCTCCTCAATAGTGAACTTTCCTTAATATTGTACCCATATCGTTTTGTATTACGTTGGTATCTAATGTGTGAAAACTTGCACATCATATTGTATTTTTAAGGAATTTCTTCTATTCCTCTTTATGTAACGGTTTTTTTACTTCAGCGGATTTCTTTTTAATTCAAACAGTTCTGAGAGAAACTAGTTATTTATTGTGTTTGATGTGGGAAGGATTTAATGAAAGATCACAAAGGGACCTCATCTCTGTTGTAAGGTGACTAACCCTCTTTCACACCAATGTCCTTCTTTCATATTTATATCACCACCTTCAGGTTCCAAACGGGTGGAGTCGGCAGCTTGAAGGATCCCATAACCAATTCAGTTTCTCTCGATGAATAGTCTTCTAGGTTTCTCCCACCTGAAAGGGAGCAGCTCGCCGCTGACCTTACCCTTAACTATCCATCCCACCTGCATTGTCTCATTACCACCAGGAGCCAACGGTTGCCTAAAGCAACTTAAAGGCTTTTACCGATCCGAAGTTAAGATACTCGTCTACCTAAGTTTTAAAGTTTTTGTGGCTTATACATCTGAATTTAAACACCTACTTAGTTAGATAAGTAAAAATTATTAAATATTTCACTTTCATCTAATATACACTTTTTTCTTTTCGAAAAGGGTATAATTTGACAAGTCTTATCTCGTGAACCGTTAAACGTCTTTTGATTTCTTCATAAGATTTGAATTATTCTTCCTTCCTAAAAAATGAATATTAATAAAGGATTTGTTTGTACTTTTCAGGGATTTGAATTAGAACTTTTATAAAAATACTGTTAACAATGTCGAATAATAGCAATTTATTATTGCTAATATGGATTTTCTAGAAGTTTTAGGTTTAGGCATAATCAAATTTCACCTATTAAATAAAACCTGCAGAAATCTTAAAAAATAGTTCTTTTTCAAGTAGGATCAAACAAAGAAAAAAACTTCAGGGAAAAACTACATTATGGTTCATTGCTCTAAAATGTCATCATGTCACTTTCAACTTTTGTTTCTTATTGTACCTTTTCCGACCAAACAGTATCTCCTCCTGGTTTCACTATCAGGTGTGGTCTATTTTTTTAGCAATTTGATGTTTCCTTAGGTCATAGTCACACCTCGCAACATGTTTATATCACGTTTGGTGCAAATCTTTCCAATATTGGACGTGGTACATGCGCGCGCATTCGGAAAAGTACAAAAAAATAAAAACTAATAAACGGTTTCAAGCATTGAAAACTATAATCTCAATGTACAACAAACAATGAAAAACAAATTCAAATTTTTCACGAAAAAGTCGCAATTTTCAGGTAGAAGAGTACCTTAATTCCTTTCCATAACGGCCGTCTTAAAAGGGCTGGGAAGACAGAACTTCATGCAGCAGGCAAGGCAATGTCTAGCTGAAAGAACTCTGGAAACAAACTTGTTGGGAAGCTGAAAAAGGAAAGCCTCGCCTCCTTTCTATACTTGCGCAGGTTCCGTAGGACGGTCAGTCGAATAAAATAACAAAACAAATATGCTTCGCAATAAAAGGTTACGTTCAATTTAAGTCTTATTTTGGAAAAGTAGGCATTGGAGATTATTTTTTTGAAAAGACATTTGCAAATTATGATAGTTTCAAAGATACTTGTTCCAAATTACTATAAAATTTCGTAAGGGGGCCCTTGCAATTTTAGAAGGCTTTATCGAACTTCAAATGTAACTTTACAGGCTTAATAAAATGAGGCGTGCTTCTTTCTAAAAATGATAGAGGAAATGGGATAGAGGGATGAAGGTTAAGTATATAAGTTGGACTTTAGTGAGAAGCGACAGTACAGTGGATTTAAAGGGAGTAAAATTGAACCATTGGGAATTGTTTTACTTATGGTATAGTTGCTCAGGATAGTAAAATTGAAGTTTTTTGATATGAGCATCAACTTAAATTCAAAAGATAAAAATGATACTAATGGATATCCCCAAGAATTAGGTAACTTTCAAACTACTTAAGAGTGAAAGCGAATGCGGATAAGGAAGAGGCGGTACCTACATTACTTGGTTTACGTGGCTAGAAAGTTTAAATCTTTTATTCGTTCTTCAAAATAATGTAAATTACCACTTGACTTTTCACTTGAGGTAAACGTTCAGAAATGCAGAATTAGCCGCAGAACTATAGCTATCACTACTCTACAGATTTCTTAAAGTGGATGTTGTAGAGCCTCATCGTAGTGCGATTCTAATGTAATTCGCGGTTGTAAAGGGGGGTGACTTCTTTTATTAGGAATGGATTAAAATTATTGTATAAATCAATAATTAAATTGGATAGATTTTATAAAAAGAATAAAATGTGAGTTAAATTCCAGTAGATAAAATTATTTATAATGAAAATCTTGGTTAAAATCCATCTTGATGCTTAGAAATACTATCTTTCTCAGTACTTCAAATCAATAAAGTCCATAAAAATATATAGAAACCGGGATGCGTTTATCAAAAAGATAGTTGCAAACTTCTTTGCGCAAGTCAATGTCAAGATAATGAAATAAGTTGGTCGAAAGCAGATTTGACTAACTCTCATATTACTTCAAAGAAGTTTTAAATTTTACAATTAAAGCGAAAAATAGTTCTGTAACCTTTGTAAAAGTATTAATCATATTAATCTTATTAATCTTTCTTTTGAAGAAAGGACCTTAATTTATCAATCGGTAGAGCGGCCAAAACGGACTGAAGGCTGCGAAAATATTTTCTTGCAATGCAGATAATTTTAATTATTAATATTCATTCACCAACGTGGTGAACGTGATGTATCTGTGCACATCTCATATGCCGCTGTAAGGTTGTCTTATTTACATTATGTTCTAACCTGAAGATGAGGAAAAAAAATAATCCTCGAAATTGTTGCAAGATAATGAAAAGTGTGAAATAATTCATCTCCATTAGCTGTGAAAGGTCTCTTCAAAATAGAGGGATCAAAGCATAATATAATAATATAGACTAACACACACAAACGTTTAAAATAATGAATATCACATCCTAGGAATCATAATAATCAGATAAAGATGAACAGCTCACTAAAAGATCCCACATAATACAATAGTTTACAACAATACATTCCGTTACATATTAATACCATGTATCGTATTACGAGTATATTGTACGTTACTTGGAACACATTCCCAAGAGACATTAATCAATTAAAACAGATATATCAACTTTGCATAGAGTAAAATCTTTTCTGCTACAGAACGGTTTCAATACAATTACCTTACTTTCAATGCATCAAATTGCTGAGCTATCTTTTTGCTAGTCATGACATGAGTAGAGGCGGGTGCGTGGTTTGCTATTTTATTAGCAATAAAATCTGTGGTTCGTTTAGATGCAAATAAAGTTCACTCCCGAGCGAATATTTGTAGTTTTCGAACGATGCCACTCACTTTGTTGATACTGTTATCATTAACCCGTGTATAGTAAATGAGGTGAGGGGATCTAAAACTTAAGAAAACGTGCGGAGCTTGTACTTCTCCTCGTACGTCACATAAGTATGTACAGTTCTTAACATGCAAATAAATCAAATGAAATTAGCGTAAAATATTGCAGCATCCTATAGATTTTGAGAACCCATTATAAGAAATGATGAATATTTTAAATTTCCTTTTAACTTGGGACGCCGGACTAAATGATAATACATGCATCAAAGTATATGAATGTACAATAAAGTAGGATTCAACTGCTCCCATAAATTTTTCTACAAAGTGGTAAAATTTCTAGATCTCTTTAAGTTCGCAATTTTAGATTTTCCAAATCCCGAAGTATTACTAACCGAATGTTAGGAGTGTTGTAATGTAGTATGAACCTTATTAGCTACCACTAGCATCGAGGCGAGGTCGTTCATGAAATAGCATTTGTCCATATTACAAATGTTATTTTTCTTTCAAAAAATCGTTAGCGTATTCTTGTTCAACAAAATTCGTCCATACCTTGCAATGTCTTAGTTATTGATTTTTAGATCGTTTTTTAACAAGTTTCTCGCTATATGACCACTGTGGTAGCTTTAACTGCAGGGGGACCTGTAGGAAGAACACTTAAAGACAACACGAACACACAAACATTCATGCTCGAGGCGGGATTCGCACAGTTAAGGCAGAGGCAGCTACGATCATTCAGCCTCAACTATCTGTCGACCTTCATTAAGGTTTAAAAGCGGCATTCCATACGATTTACTAATTAACCGCAAAATATCAATGTGGATTGGCCATTATTAATAAGTGGAAAAATAAAATTTACAGTGAAAATACGAAATGCTTGAATGCAAAACAAATGGTCTTAGTATATTTTCGATTAGTAATGAAATTACTAGACAATAATCATAATCTCCCAATCTTAACAATGACTGGATTTAAAAACGTTAGTTTTTTCACACAATCAGTCTAAGTGACTAAACTAAAAGATTTGCGTTATCTTCAATGTACTCTTGTATTTTACAAAAACCATTTTTTTTCTAAAAGTGTGAAACATAAGAAACAATTGGTGAATTCTTTTCCAGGACACGCCGTTAAGATCTACATGAAATGAATAAATAGGGAATACACAGAATTAAGAATTAAGAATGAAAAATGAAGAAAGTCGCAAACTAATTCCACTAGGAAGATCTCAATCTTTAAGAAAATCCCGGCAAAATAAACCAGAGATATTTAACATTGCACAATTTTATGAATTTGTGTACCGGACTCCCAGCAAGTTCTATAAAACATTTGGCGTTATCGAAATATCAAGATATTCATAATATGCAGATATTGAACAATTTTGCTTTAGAGAAAGGGAATTAATAATATCAAGGGTGAATAACAGACAATATATTCATAATATAAGATACTCGTGTAGTAAAATTATAAAGATGAAAATATTAAATTCTTTTAAAACAAGAAAACGTTCCTCTTATTACTATCATCACTAAAAATAGGAAAAAAAACATTGAGAAGTTCAGTGGACTGAAGCTTAAGAAAAAAGATCAGACCTTAACTCTGATAAGCGCATCAGAAGTGAAAGGTATGAGTGGGGGCGAATTTTAAACGAGCTTGAAACAAAGGATTTAAGGTTTTATCTAGTTCGAATTATTGAACAAAAATGGAAACTTCATTAATTGCAGTAAGTTTTTGTTAAATGTTATTCATTTTAATATTTACTACTATGTACAACTACATGCTATATATAATTTCATTTGGTCATAAAAGCCTATTCAATAAATTAAATAATACAAAAAGATTTTTAGGGTACTTTCGGTTACAATGAAATGGAATAAATGCTCTTAGACAGCCTTTGAAGTATTTTGCATGCATTGCAAAAAATGTAATGAATTATTTTTTTGCATAGTCATTGGTTACACTTATTAAAGCATAAAATTATTTTACTTTCATTATTAATTAATTTCTATATATTTTTAAATGCCCTGCTCTCATGAAAGTGGTGTTAGGTTGCTGAGTGCGAATTAGAATGAGGACCCGGATGTGCGGTGTCGTGTAGTGATGGGAAGTATACGTGCAGTGCAGCTAGAAAATGGCAAGATTATTTTTAATGACAAGATTAATTTTAATGACAAGAACTGTCTAGATACGTTCGGCAACGTCCACCAAACGTCTGACGCCCACGCAATTTTCACATCGTGAGAATGCAGAGTTCACAGTACGCATGCCGCAGTGGTCAGTGGAAGCGTGATCTAGTATAAACGGACCACAACAGCACGACTAACTTTCGCGGGTAGGTACGCCGGCAGTCAGCCCTGGGTGGGGCATGACGACACGGTTCCTTAACTTGAGAAGACCGCTACATTTACTGTGGAGAACACAGCAAAACCCCTTCTTGTACGAACCACCGAATGATTAGTTTGCCGTTAAGAGGCGCCGTATAGTTAGTACGAGACGTAATTTGAACTTTGCTGTTCGCGTAGAAACTGTGCCTACGAGCAGCCATTTTTATGAGAGAACTGTGATCGCGTTGAAACTGCCAAGTGGTTGAAGCATTATGAAGTGGAAGAGTGTTTCGAGAATATTCAGTTTGCTGCATATTAAATAAAACAATTTGCATAATTGAAGCTGCGAGAAAAAAAACTCGATTGAAAACTTGAAGAGTAATTCAGAAATGTTGTGAATAATTTGGGGGAGTGTTAGAAAATTTGCGACGAATGAACTAATTTCAGAGGTTGGAGGAAGAGAACAGAAATAACGGTTTTACAACTGAGTTTTCAATTGAAATTTACGCAAGTGTTGTATTAATTCTAGACGTACTTAACTTTGATTTGTGGTAATGAAAAGTAAAGTCAAAGCCAAAAAACACAAAGAAATAACCGTGCACGGAGTAAATTTGATGAGTTATTATTCAAAGTGCTTATTTAAAATTTAATAGTATCTTAGGAGCGTCCTCCATTGAGGCGAACATGTGTAAATGCACGCACGCATTTGTTTGTAAAACTGTATTCTGGTTTTGATGCTTGAATATACGAACGTTTCTTTGACTTATGTTTTGGATATCCCTTTCCCACACCCGTAACGATACTCCTTCCTAGGGGATATTATAAAGCTCTTCTAGAGCCTTCTTCAGGGTCTCCCAATTAGATCGTCTGCTAGTTTTAAGTCGGGGTGGCGTTAGAATATTAATGTATAAATATATTTAATATCCAATCCTAAAGTATGAACATTTTTCTTCCAACAGACTGCAAAAACCTCCTGGGAGAAACCTATATTTTTATCTATCCCTTAATTACAGGCGCAATGCTGTTTCTAGAACTCTAAACAGAACTTAACTCATTTTCTGTACAATTTGACATGCAATTTCTTACAGGAACTTATGAAACGGATATTCTGTTCGGATGGTTTCCTGGGACAAGAATGTGAAATATTGTGGAACATCGCCCGTTAAAAATGAAGTAGAATTTGAAATAATTAGTTTTTTTCTCTTTCAGGAATATTAACTTTTCAATCTCTTTGCAGGAAACAAGATTCTACATACAGAAATGGATTAACACCCAATTCCTTCCTTCATCTCTACCAAACTGCATGGCATGAAATGAGCATGCGTAAAAATACTTCACCAAAATTTGTTTCATGGCATGAAATGTGAAATGTGGCAAAAACTGTAGTTGGTTTATAGAATATCGTATTGTAGTTGAATGGTGGTGATAGTAGTTCAATGGAAGGCAGTAGATACAAAAGTTATTGAATGAAATTCTTATTTTTTGTAACAAAACCCAACTTAAGATTCAGAAAAGTGCATCTCAAAACTTAAGATTTTTTGTTGTTGCTAAAATGCTATTTTAATGTGTGTAAATATACAGCACACAAACGAGTACTCAAAAATAACAAGGTAATATTTTTCTCATGACCATACCTGATGCCAAAATGAAAAGTTAATGTTCAATTGTGGCGAGAGAGGGTTTTTTTTAGCAAGACTTTAGACGAAATGCTCCCATATATTTTTGTGATTTCAGAGTCCACGATGGGAGGAGAAGACGTTTGGCTGCGAGACTCCGCAAGGCGTCAGAGGTGGAGGTGGATTTTCCAGGAGACGCCAGCGCCGCCCTCACGCGGAGATCCACTGCGCCGTCGTTGCTTCGCGTGGGTGGAGACTGGCTATGAAAAGAACTGCAGCCCGAAGAGACGAGAGGAATGAAGATGCTGAGCAGCGACCTTGTGTTTAGTGCTGCATCACGTCTCATCCGAAGTCTCGTACAAGAAAAGTGGATAGTTTAGCTGCGAGAGCTGAAGGTTAGTATTCAAAATGAATGAATTATAATTTAAGACTTCTGTGTTAGTTAAATTCAAATTGGAAATCTTATAAACAAGCAGTCTAAAACATTATTCTGAACCATACTCTGTATTGCAAAAATTTCGTATTGTTTCATGTTGCGGTAAAATACGATCCATTTGCCATTGACATCTTATGAATAGGCAAAAGATAAATAGCAGGCACTCCGCGGAAGCAGGATACTAAATTTGCAACGAAATGGCTAAAACCCTGAATTAGTCTAATGAAAAAGGTGACCATAAGCAACAATATTTGGGAAATATAAGTTCAGGATTAGAGAATTTCAATATAAAGTTTTCTAATTCCTTTGGCTTTGTTTAAGAAAATAGTAGTGAGATAATAAAGTGTATGTAATGTTAAACTGGAATTTCATTAAAAATAAACGTCATATGAAGTACTCTGTAAGATTTTCAGAATTTAAACATAACTAAATTAAAATATTAAGATTAGTTTTATTGTAACATGGTTAAAATTAAAAATAAATTTATTTGGCCTTCAATATTTTGTTTCAGGGAAGCAGCTAAAGCAGAAGCTTCAAATCAACCCGAAGTTTCTCCTATCTTTTAATATAACGTAATTAGAAAATATTGTAACTAATAACAAAATTAAACATTGTGTAAATATTTGTTGCATATTTCAAGATGCAAAACTAATTTTGTCATTTCAAAAATATTGTGAAAAAAAAGTAAGGTTTAGATTTTTGTATTTATGATGCAAGAGAAAAGTTGAGCATTTGTAAATTATTGCCTTTAATAATTGAGTAAAAGTCGCATTCAACATTCCTCACTACAGTAGAATGATATTCTCCCCCCCAGAATCCAAAATAAAATAATTCTGGTTGACCTATTTTTGTGAAAGAAATGTACCTCATAACTTGAAGCCATTGTATTGTAAACTACTGCATTAAACTAGTATCGTGTTGAAACTACTGTATTGCTCTTTGGAAATGAGATACTGAATTTGAATAAAGTTTAGCTATTTTCTACTCGCCGCCCAAACCTTGATAAACCTTAAATAAAATGAAACTGTAAATAGACAAATGAAAATATAATGCGTACCTGTTATCCAGTGGGGGCGAGCGAGCGAGCCATGGAGACGTGTCACACCCATACATGATCACAACAAAGATGCGAAATGTTTATATTCCTAAATAAGAGGGAGTAAGGAAGGGGTCCTTTTCGTGTCGGCTCACTTGACTCAAGAATCAAGTAACAATGGAATAAATATTACCTTTAGATCAAGGACATTGCATAAGAACCTTGCCCTAACCGGAACTGATTTATTCTAGACTTCTGAAAACTTTATATACTAGTCTCCTGATTGAAAAGACATTCCAAATAGTGAATACTACTCCGAAATTTGAGGATACTCTTTACCTTTGATATCTCATGACATTAAATAACCAATAATGCACTCCTGATATTTAAATCTCTCTTTAGCATTACACAATCGCTCTTGAGCATTAACAATTGATATTTTTCACCGTCTTAATTTGGCAGAATGGAGTTGGGCAGTCCGATGGCTGAACTGTTCTCTGAACAGTTTGTCACCACATATTCACAAAGACAAAATTTTCTGTACATTACAATCCCGTCTCTGGAGTTGCGTTTTCCTCCAGCTGTTTGGTGGCCTTGGCATCGCCTTTTCTCAGCGTCGTCGACTCCCAGTTCCGCACCGGTCGCTCCGCCGCCCCTCGAAGATCTTCCCGGTGTCTAAGGGCACTACCGAAAGCTCCCAGCATGGCGCAGCTAAATTCGCCGCACGCTGCGTCTGGTGGTCGGGATTTTCACACGTGCAAACCACAAAATTCCATCAGCGGATCGCTAATACGTCCTTCACGCGATAGTGTGACCGGTACCCGTAGTCCCTACATCGACAATATCCACTCATCTGTAAAATACTTTTAAATCCCACTATATTTTATCACTGACCTCCAACTGAAACGTGTCGCATTTAATTATACTTCTTTGTTCTTTTCTACCAAACATATTTTCAGTTCGACTGCCAAATTCTGTTCACACTACCACGCGCGTTTCGTCACCTGCAATTCTAACAACAAATTGCGAAATAACATTTTAATTTTAATAACTTTCTTATTGTTTAATTGCCACACGCGCTTTTAGGATCAGATAACTTGCTCTTCCTTTATGCGATTATTTAATGCATTTTCAAACAGTTCAGTGTTAGCCAATACGTGCAACTCGCTATCACACAAAAATCCTCGTAAATTTCACGAATGTTTATCATAGGTATCATATATTATAGTTAGCACGAGTGCTTTGGAAATTGTCGATAAATCTCCGACTCGCGGAGTGAGGAGGGGATATATCTGAGAATTTCCAAAGCACGAGTGACATTTAATAGGACTATTCCACGAATGAAATTATGGCCCATTGAGTTCCAAAATGCGCCAACTGTTGAAAATAACTGAAAGCTATTTAAAATCAGAGAGGAATTTTATAGTACACACGCGGTTTCTTGGACATCGACATAGCGATCGTTCGATGTATACCGCCCCCTAAGATGAGTCACAGTTTATGATTGGCCAGTAGGGACAAGCGGTAAGAAAAATCGGAAATCGAACTACGTATCGAAGACAGTAACAAGAAATAACGTATCAGTAAAAAATAAACTAGTATTCCTTCGTGTTAACTGCTGTCAGCTGAGCCACAGTTTGATTGTCCAGTAGAGAGAAGCGGAGAGAAAAATCGGAAATCGAACTTCGTATCGAAGACAGTAACAAGGAATAATTTGATTGTCCAGTAGAGGGAAGCGGTAAGAAGAATCGGTAACCAGATTTCATATCGAAGACGATAACCAGCAATAAGGTTTCAGTAAAGAATAAACTAGTATTCCTTCTTGTAAACTGCTGTCAGCCGATCTCCGGGATGCACGCTCCGCGAGTGGTGTCCGGGGCTTCGAACCGCCGCGCGGCGCCGCGCCGCGCCGCCGTGATTCGCAGATGGCCAGGCCCCGCCCCGTCGCGCCATCCGCCCGCGCCACCAGATTTACGAAGTGAGCGGTGACGTCACGGCATGGCGTCGTAGCCCGGCGCCCGCCGGTTCGCGCCCCGCCCCCTCGACCCGCTCGGCGCAAGAACACCCCGCGTGCTGCCCAAGATGGCGCGCCAGAGGAGCGAGTGTTACGTGTTTCCGGGCGCGTCAACTGCTGTTGTCGTTAGTAGAGGCCTGATTTTTATGTAATTACATATTTTTTGTCTTTCTACTTACCGGTATCAAAATTTTAATCTTGGCGAATTGTCGCCGTCCTAACGCAATATCCAAATGGTTCGTTACATATTTGGTACTATATTACATATTTTACATATTTCGCTATTTTCTCAAAATATTTTTTATTCTAACAATTTTCTTACATATTATTATAAAAATAAGTATTTTCAAAACATTCAGCAATTATTCCTACATTATTACTGGATGCTACTGCGTATTGTACTCCAGGTGTATACGTGCAGACGCGGTCGGATATCCTCAGTTTGGCGCGCCACCTTCAGTTATCTCAAGGCGGGAAGTCTGCGTCAGCGACAGATCATTTTCATCTTTAGTTGTGAAAAGTATCATTGACGCCATGTTTGGCGAAATTTAACCTTAATTTCCGAGAAAATTTGGCGATGGCCGTCGTGTAACTCTTCGATGAGAATATTCCATGCTGCAGTGATTGTTTGTTGGTCGTAGATATCGCCTGTCAACGGATGTTGTACGATGGCTTCTATTGCGTCTGGTCTGGCTGTTAAAGTACATTCCTGTAAAATAATTTGTGAAGTTTTTAATACCGATGGGAAAGTTGTATGGTACGAGTGTCCATCACGTGTTTACCAAATGAATTTTAAAACGTTTGAAATGTTTTTGAAATTTGTGTAGGAAATGATTTAAAAAAGTAAGTTGGAATTATGTAAATGTGTTTATAATTAGAGTATTTTAATATTACATATTATATCCGATTTTACATATTTATTACATATTCTTACTGTGTTCATTATATATTTATGTACACATTTTGACATTTCATACTACATATTTTTCCGGTCTCTAGTCATTAGTTTCGTGAGTGTAGAAATTATTATAGAAGGAAGAGTTCCGTGACGACCTCCCAAGTAATATTAACTTTTCGACTCTGTTTCTCAAATACTTACGTGGACTCTGTTTGGGGTCTTTGTTTTTACCCCAAACCTTTTACACAACAATTTACCAGTACTTGATGCAGGAATGTTATTTTGAATTATTAACTGAGAAAACGATGCTATTTATTGGCTTTATGAACTATATTGTACTAAATAAAATAAAGTTATTTCCAGAAAAAAACATTTTAGCATATCCTCATTACTGTACTTACCACTGCATGAGAATGTTTGAAACAGGGTTACCAAATCGTAATAAACAAATACATCAAATTATCACTCAGAAACCGCAACATAGTGCAAAACCAAAATGGACACGTTATTATAATTTTTCTTGTATTTCAGATATCAAATGTGGCATCTTTTACTCCAACCGCATAAAAATCAAATGATTTCCAACAAAGAAACAACATAGCATATCTAAAAGGAGAAGTTCGTGGGAATAATTTTTAATGTGTTGCAAAACATTATTTGCCCCTGGAGTAAAAAGAAGACCCCAAACAGTGTCTAGGAAAATGACTATTATGTGAAATTATCTGTGGCGAATTCTCCGATACACCGCGTATACCGCCGGTATACCTAGTAATTCGAAGTGTATAATAAGTAGTTCATAAATTTGGTAATCCTCTAAAACAACAGAGATTTTGAAAGCTTTAAAACAGATGCGAAAAAATAACTGATTTGCTACCGAGAGCCTGTCTTCCGCATCCGTAAGCGCTATGAAGTGCGGTAGAGGGAGAAGTTTCAAACAGTTCTTAATGCTGTCCAGAGAATTCGCTAGCGCAGGCGAAGGCACCGTATGCCAGCCGTGATAACCTAGGTTTCTTCATGTTTCAAGGGCGGGAAAGTGGATGATGCACGTTTGGACTGTCGTTTGACACCGCAAAACATTGCGAGGAACAGTCCTTTTCTGGTCGTTCGTTAGTTACGCTTCTCTCAAGTTTTTGTGAAAATGGAGTGTGTTAATGCTCCAGAAGTTAGTGGTTTGTGTAATTGTCTTGTAGAACAATTATTAAGGACGGAATTTCGTAGTATTGAGTTTTCAGAAAAGCTCAAAATAAAAGACAACGGTAGGGTTAGCTATCATAAAGTGACGAAGAACTTATACTTAAAATAATGTTCAGGATTCGCCACTGGAAATTATAGCCGTAGAATACAGGGGCGCCCATAGAAAACCAGTTGATCAGGGTCGCTTGAGGCAGTTGATGCACGGGGGCCTCTCATTTAAAAAAATTCCATCCTCCCCCAAGTTATAAACAGAATTAATTTATCCATGCATAAGAAATGATTTGTAGTGTAATTTGAATGAGATAAATATATTTTTTAAATTTCTTTTGAATGAAAAAAATCCGGGGCCTGGGGCAAGTTGCTTCAGCTGCCCCTCCCATTCTGGTTGCCACTGTTTCAATGGTACTATGTTCAGTGAGTATTAGAGGAAACATGATGAAAAACTTAGACGGTGTAGACACAAGTTGATATGCCAGCTAAATAAGAAAGAAAAAAACAACTACTCATGTTGAAGCAGCCTACATTGTTAAATATGTTTGCGATATATCGAGGAATGTTTTAATACGTTGATTGCCATCAGGTCAAGTTGTTAGAACTTAAAACAAGAATAATTTGGAGGCGGACATTATTGATAGTTAAAACTGATGGGTTCTGGTTAAATCTGCAATATACCATTCTTTAAATTGTAATTGGTAGTTATTAATCGAGAGACTCCTCAGGAATAGGAAGAGTGAATTGCAGCGATGTCTTTACGTGAGTGGAATTCAGCAGTCTCTGTTAGAAAAATAAAAGACAATTAACGGTAAGACACTTCGCTGGACACTTGCAACCATCTATTGCCTCTATTGCCGATAACGTCCATTAGGGTTGGAGAGGGATGGCGGTATTCCTCTCAGTCTGGAACACATCTGGCGCCGACGTACTCGTCAACTTGCACGATTTTCCCCCTCCAAGTATCCTCTCCAATCAGGCACTGCCCCAGCCGGGATAAGCTCTAAGATCCTGTCTGATCTCCCGACAAGTGTAGTCGTGTAGTGCTTGTGTGTGTGTGTGTGTGAGAGAGAGAGAGAGAGAGAGAGAGAGAGAGAAAGACAGAGAGAGAGAGAGAGAGAGAGAGAGAAAGACAGAGAGTGTAAAGGGAGAAGAGAGGACAATAATGAGGATGGGAAACGCGCGTCATCCCTGACCCCTTTGTTAGGATACTGCTCCGACATTCACCTGGTATTCATATACGGCACAAAACACGGAAAATTACGAATCAGAGCAGCCGATCTAAAATAATCTATTTTCAGTAGTTTCTGTACTTCGTTCAATTAAAAGATACAGCCATATAAGACGGTGAAAAGTACCTCCAAACCAAATCGATAATCGCAAAGCTCATATGAAAGAGAATAAAATGTGCTGTAGATTTTAAAAAAATCAGCCTCCTAGGGCAATCTGTTGCAGAGATACAAGGAGAAACGTGATTTTCAAGTTTTATTTTTTCTCAGCTTCACTGACAAACATTTGTCAGCAAAAAGATGCAAATCATTCTGGTATATGAGACCTCTCAATAATTTTAATATAAATTGTTTAAAACCGGAGAAAAATAATTCCAATCACATTTTGCGCGAATTTCAAATTTTTGAACTGATAAAATTGTTTTTATTTTTTTTCCATTATCGTCCTCGTTGTTTAAAATCTAAAAAAATATGTTATAGAATGTTTCCTCTAGCATATGTAACACATATTCTAGAGGAAACAACTGAAACAGTAAAATCAATTTCAAAAATTTATTAATTTCTTTCCATATGAATATTGCGTCAAAATTGGTCGAATACATACTTTCAAATTCAACTATTTTCCCCCGTCTCTGCACTTTTTTCAGTCTAACATATGCAACAGAAGCTGAAAAAAATAAAACATGAAAAACACGTTTCTCGTATCTTTGCAACAGATTGCCCTAGGAGGCTGATTTTTTGTCTTTCATATGATCATCTACGGCATATTTTATTCTCTTTCATATGTTCATCGCGATTATCTATTTAGTTTGGCGACATTTTTCATCTCCTTATTCGGCTATATCCTTTGTGACTTAGCTCATTCTTGCTTTCTGCCCCTCAATTACCTCCTCGCAACAAGAGCCGTGAGAGGACGAAGACCCAGAGTTTTATGGAGTTCTTTGTCCTTGTGAGGTTGAAATAGAGTTTTGCCACAGTATTTGTCATACACTCAGGTGCAACGTTTGCATTTGGAATTGCTCCTAACATTAAATATTGATGAAAATATCAGAGTTGTCTGTGTCTAGGCGAAAGGAAATCGGTTTCCTTTCTGTTTTATCTCGTTATTCATGCGTGTATGAAGCTCGTACGCCGACGCTATTGTGACGCGCCAAAACCGCAGGTTCACGGCGAATACAGCATCATGGAACGTCGAAGTCGCAACACCGACTTCACATAAACTATTCAATTGATTGATTTTTTTCGTGGATACGGGCGCGTCAACTGCTCTGGTCATTAGTCCCGTTAGTGTAGTGCATGTTTTTCTCTCGGGAGATGGCGGTGATCTTCCCCCGCTGAATGGCGAGATCCGGCGCCGACCTACCGTCGGCTAGTGGGGTTTCCCCCTAACCAGGACTCTCCCACCAGCGGGGCACCGCCCCAGCCGGGACAAGCTCTAAACTCCCGACCGGTCTCCCGGAATATGTGGTAGTGTAGTGCATGTTAGTGTAAGTGTGTCTGTGTAAGGGGAGAGGATAGCACAAGGAAGAGGAAGGACAGATCGCGCGCGGTCCGTGGCCCGTTTGGTAGGGTACTCCTCCGGCATTTGCCTGGTGTTGATAGGAAAAATCACGGAAGACTACCGATCAGAGCAGCCGGCCTCTAGAATTCTCCTCCAGACAGCGACTGAATTCGACCTAGTGTCGACCTGAAAAGCTAGTGTCGAAAATCCTGCCGTCGTGGGGATGTAACCTAGGACCTCCCGGTCAGAGGCACTGCAGTGACATCAGTTCATGCACTGAGCTACCGCTCCCGGTAAACTATTCAAAACTCGGTTCATTTGGCACGCGCGTATTTACTCGTTTTTTCCACGAGCGCGGCGCTCTGCCACCAGACGTCTCGGCTGCTGATTTTCAAAGAATTTGCACTCGTCGCGTCTTAGCGGAGAGAAGTTCATTTCTCCGCTGTCGACAACGCACCACGATGTCTGCGCGCGCTCGCCTCCGGCGTCTGGGAGGTGGTGCGCTCTCACGGCAATCTTTGAAACAGTTCGAGAGGCGATTCTAGGACTAATTACCTTTCCTTTCTGTAATGCAATGGGCGGTTTTTGAGGGGAAAATAACATATTTCAGGGGCGGGGAGTTTGAAATGTACGCTCTTTGCTATAAATCCATCCGAAATAATGGTTATAATTGTTTATATTCGTGATTAGGCGCCAAATTTGAATTAATTTGGCCGCCTACCTGTAATCATCATTCCGGTATTGGGGAAGGTCGGAATATGTGATGTGTTAGCATGTGCATCCCTTCTAGAGATTGCTGATTACTTACATTGGCCATTACTCAGAGGCCATTTTGAAAATTATATCTGAGTGAAATGTGATAAATATTTTTTGGTAAAAATTACATATTTTCTATTTTATACAATTTTTTGTTAAAAAAATTGATTAATTTTTATTTGTTACAAAACCAACTACGATATACTCGTAGTACAGACTTTCTCCTAATATTTGTAACTGTTATAATTGCAACTCATATACGATACTAATATTCAGAGGATAATATAAAGTCTAGCAATTTCCAACTTTCGTAATTTTTCGGAAGAGACTTTGATCAATTCCACGATTTATTATTAGATTTAGCAATTGTTTGGATAAGTAAGTTCACATCTCCTTTTAATTGTTTGTAGAAAAAATGCCTGGTTGGTATTATTGCCTACACAATTGCAGAGTTTGATTAACTTTGAAGTAACTGCTCGGATATTTTTAGGTTTAACTAACAAAATAAATGTTTATGAATTTGACGCTTTGTAAATCATTTCGAGGTTTCATCTACGACAAGCCCATCATCGATTCTATTTTTTTCGATTAGAATACTGCACTCATTTTTATTAATCAATTATATCAAATTGAGTTTCCAAAGTGTTTATTGGTAAACTATTACAGTATATAGGCAATAACATTGCAACTGCATTCGGAAGGGGCAGACTTTTGGCAACTGTAATTGGTGTTGTAAGAGATCGGCAACTTTGAAACGAGAAATATACTGTAAGACACTAATTTTTTGTTTGAACTTGCAATAATCGTAGCACGAGGCATGAAGACGGCTACTACTGCTACTAGCGCTACAATTACTATTACTGCTACTAGTGTTACTCCTGCTGCTACTGCTACTAGTCTTACTAGTGCTACTATTGCTACTACTGCTACTAGTGCTGATGCAACTGCTGCCATTTCATTCCTCTTTCTATCCCTTCTACTTCTCTAATATCTTATTATAGAACGATTTCCCTAAGGATGAGCCAAAGTGACAGTTCGCGAAAACAAGTGAACATCACATGTACTTCAGGGAAGTATCCCTCCGCCACGACCGCTGTTCAGCTACGCCCCTTCATAAAGTGCTAATGGCTCATGTAAAAACATCCCAATGAAGAAGTCTGAGAGTTTCGCTGAGGTATATGCAAGTACGTGAGTCCGGGAAATATTTAAATTTAATTACGTACGTGGAAAATCTTTTAACAAGATCTCACAATCAGTAAAAGAAAACTGCCACGAATGTAAATAGAAAGAAAGAATATTTTTCTCCGGAAACACGTACATCGGTACGCATCTCGCATTCAAGTCTCGATTTTAAAATAAACATAATATGTATCAAACAAAAAGTAAATTCAATGTAATATATAAAGAAAAAAATAATTTTTACAGAAGAGCACATTACACTGCACTTCCTAATATCAATTATTTCTCGCAGTGCACTATATTTTTTGTCTGACAAGGACACCACAAAAGGAAGTGTGGAAGCTATTTACAAGTTAGCCAACTGCACGAACGAATGCAGGAAGGAGTCCTTTGGGCTCGAGGGCAGGACGACCACAGAACCTTCAGTTTTGTTGCCAGCACTAGCTGTCACTTTAGCTCATTCTTAGGAAAATCGCTCTATACCAGCATTTCTCCTACACCATATCTCACTCACATTTCTAATTCTGTCGCTTTCCCATACCACTTACCTCCACCTTCCAAACTCACAAGTCTCACCCCCCCCCCTCGGGTGGTGAAGTGGATGTGCTTGACGTGGAACGAAGCAAGGGTAGAGCAGCCGAAGGAAGGGAGTCAAACGCATATAGAGATCGGGCGGTTCAGTGCCACAAAATTCCGGAGCATGCAGGGAGAGTCGATCATTATCATTTTTGGGCAGTGGTCATGTTATGCGAAATATCAAAAAAAGAAGAAATCTCATAATAAGAAAAATAAGTTACACTAATGACATTTCCCCTTGATTCGGGCAACGTAACACACACTTGTGTTTGGCAGATACACATTTTGACGCATTTTAGGAAATTTTTCATTACTTGCTCTGCCAAAAGGTATCATCTTCAACTCCACTACATGTCCGAGAAGTTTGTTACATTTGTTCCAAATCATTGTGTATGAAAGAATCCAAGAGAGTATGGAGTGCAGGAGAGCACGCACCCCAACACCAGTAACAGTGACCCAAAGTTTGTTTCTGTCACAGTTTTCGTATAACTGTGAATAACTTCAGAGAACAATCTGTCGTAATGACATATGACTTCCACAATAATGTAGGAGAAATTAAACAAAGTTTGCAATCACTAGGTTCTACAGATTCCACAGGTTATTTCTTCATAGAATAATTCAATGAAATGAGTTTCCTTGAAAATCTTGTTTAACACGTTCACTGACCTGTGATCCATATGTGGTTCACAAGACAAAACACTCGATGGTTTTGCTACGTCCGTGAACCACATGTGGGTCACAGACGGTTACAATTTCTACGCCAAACATTTCCATTGAACTTCCCGTAAAGGCACAGATTTTGGCGTGGACTTGCTAGGACGGTCATGGAATTTAGAAATGCACCAAGACGTGCGGATAATATTTTTATTTTTGAGAATATTATAGTAAACTTTTCTTGCAGTCGGGAAGGTGTGGACGTGGAAAGATATTGTAATATTCTCATAGGGACAGGGAACGTGTTAAACCATATAAATAATGGATGTTAAATACCAATTTTTGAATGCTGGATTTTACGAAAGAAGACGGGAATGAATAGATGAATCGGGACAGCTCCTGGAAGAGCATAGCGTAATGTGCTGGGTCGAAGGGAGCAACAGGAGCGTGCAAGGAGCAGATCAGTCGATGGGGGGTGGGGGCGTCGGGGAGGGGAAGGGGGAGGGGAGGTGGTTTTGTGGGCGCGCAGCGGTCGTCGTCGGGGGCGAGCAGAAAAAATTCATTACGTGGGTGCGACGGCGCAAAGCGCCGGGATTGGCTTTTTCCCGGGAGACAATCGCGCGCCGGGCAAGGTGAGGTGGCGGCATTCTCCGCTTGATTAAATTCCTGCGTCTGCCGCCTGCACAGGAAGGGGGCGGGGCGGGGGAGGGAGAAGAGTGGGGAGCTGTGGCGGCTGCCTCTTGCCCTCTCGCGACAGGTGGCGCGGCGCCCACATTCATTCCCGCTGACAAACTAGAATCCATTCTGATTTCGATACCTACTGATATTATTTTCGAAACTTAATACTGTCATTAACTTGAATTTCGATATATTTATGTTATATAAAAGCTCAAATATCTATATCTTCAGGTTATCGAAAATATTTATTACGATATTTTCAATATGGAATGATGAATTTAAAATATAGAAAGACGTGTATTATAAATAATGAACTTACAGAGTATTATAATACCCAATTATAATTCCTAACCATTTTACTTTCTCGATACTGCTTACGCAATACATATAATATAATGCTGCGGTATTGTTTTTTTCGTGTTTCCGGGCGCGTCAGCTGCTTTGGTCATTAGTCCCGTTAGTGTAGTGCATGCTTTTTCTCGGGAGATGGCGGTGATCTTCCCCCGCTGGACTCTCCCACCAGCGGGGCACCGCCCCAGTCGGGACAAGCTCTAAGCTCCCGAGCGGTCTCTCGGAATATGTGGTAGTGTAGTGCATGTTAGTGGAAGTGTGTGTGTAAGGGGAGATGATAGGACTAGGAAGAGGAAGGACAGATCGCGCGCGGTCCGTGGCCCGTTTGGTAGGGTACTGCTCCGGCATTCGCCAGGTGTTGATCGGAGAAACCACGGAAAACTACCGATCAGAGCAGCCAGTAGAATTCTCCTCTAGACAGCGACTGAATTCGACCTAGCTGAAAAGCTAGTGTCGAAAATCCTTCCGCCGTCAGGACTCGAACCTAGGACCTCCCGGTTAGAGGCGCTGCAGTGACATCAGTTGATGCACTGAGCTACCGCTACCGGTTAATGCTGCGGCAAAAAAAGGCGAATTATCGACACAACTCTTTTGCTCGGGCCCTAGTAACGAGAAAGTGAATAAATCTACTTCCTATTTATAATAAATGTCTTCCTCTAACCCGTCGTGAAGTCAGAGTCCATGTTTGGTGGGTCCTTGGTACGGAAAAATCGATCGATGGCAAGGCAACTACTGTCCGTATGTCTGTGAACAACATTATCGGATAAACCGTAACTTGAATTTTCACCAAAATTGATATTCCCCAATTGATCTGGCTGATGTCGCCCCTTTTGATCAACCACGGGTAATAAACAATTCTTAAACGCGCCCCTGCAGTAATAGACATTTTACCCGCTACCTTCTACTCGTTCAAATAGTTAATAAGAAGGTTCAAATAATACTTTGTTATGGAGGGCTTGCGGTGATACGACTGTCTGTTGCATTTTATTCGTGAAAGGGGGACGTGATTTTTTTATTACTTGTTTCCGAGGTTTCTAACTCAAATTAGTTATTAATAATACTTTTGTTCCATTTGCTACATGGTGAAACACAGCGAAAGCTGAAGGAGATGAAGGGAAAGTATGCCTGAATAAAATTTTGTAGTCCTTCGCGATACCTACCTTCTCAATTTTTACTTCTCCAGTTGCAGAAATTCTGATAATCTATTTTATACATTTTGTTACTTTGCTGGGATAAAATTCTTTTTTTCACTAATGTCTGCTCCACATCATTTCACACCTTTATTTCGTCAGCCAATTCAAAAAATTCACAATAGAACAATCCACTTAGCAGATCCAGAAGCACGCAAACGACTTCGATTCGTTTCGCGCGTTATTGTGAAGTGTCGGTTGTTTCTTTCAATTCTCAATATTACCATTTCGTGCTCACTTTACTAGGTACATAATATATATCGTGTTTTTAAAATTGTATAACTAAAACTAATAGAATGAAATAAAATAAATTACACCACGACGATAAAGATATTTTTTGTATACCATCATTATAAACGACCCTTTCCGATACCCCGAATCGTGCATAATCCAGTATTTTATCGCACGCTACATGACGTCATCGCCATTATTAAACGCGACATGACGTCATCACACATTCAGCCAATAGTAGCGAGAGAATCGTGGGGAGGTAGAAGAAGACGGAACAGCCGACCACCGTTTCTCGCACGGATGTCAACAATGCCATCTTGCATTTGATTTCCAGAGGGCGTTGGATGTCAAGCACCCGAGACGTCAGAAGAAAGTTGTTTCGCGAAATTAAGTTTGATTCTCTTGTAAATTTATAATGCTGTTATACAAAAAATAGCGTATGCAACTCGTTTATAATGTTGCTTTATTGCATTCGTACAAATTTGAAAACTCGCTCCTAACGTGGTCTTTTCAAAACTGTACTCATGCCATAAAGCTTAACATTATAAACTAATTGCATAAACTACTATTAATCGCCTAGAATAATAAATTACTATTTTCTACAAATAATTTCATTACAAATGACATCGGAACTGACGATATTACATCAAAACCACGATTTTGTCCTTTTATCTGTATCGATATTGGTACCCCCAAGAGGCCGTGCGCCAAAGGCAAAGGGGAGTGTCGCTGGGTCCGCGGGGGGAGGTCTCTCATTGTCAGCGGGGAATCCAGAAGGACGGGCATGGAGTACATATCCCTCCCCCAGAGGGCCTAGGGAAAAATGTTTGTTATCTTTTTCATTTGTCAAAATTTATTTAAATGAAATTTTATATATATATATATATATATATATATATATATATATATATATAACGAGAAAACCTCCGATACATACCATATATATTCTTGTTTTTTCCCGTTTCCTAGCCCCTCATTTGAATGTTGCTACTTCACTGTTCCCATCATATTATTATCCTCATCAAAATCCGCTATCCTTCAAATCACTCACCCATTCGTTTACATGTATTTCTCTCCCCCGCACTGTATTTTCATTCCAAGTTATGCATTTTTATTTATGGAAATTATAAACAGACATTTCATTCTGAAATATTAAAAAGAGAACAAATATTAACGAAATAAATCTGGTGTATTGTAACAATTAAAAAGCATATAGCATTTTTTTTCTTTTCGCTAAAGATTTCGCTAACCCAAAAACGCGTCGGAGGGATTTTTCCTTCTTCGAGGACACATGAAAGTCATAGCTCGTATTAAAAAAATTATTGTTCGAATGATGAGTATCATGGTTCAGTACCTTTTATTTTTCACATGTATTTGGAATGACTTATAGTTAACCGTAAATATCTAAAACTAATTCTAACTACAACATTGGTTTACGATATTCATTGAGCACCTATGCTTAATTAACATCGGAAAATATATGGAGGAAGGCATGTAGCGGATGCCTATTTCGAATTCGGGTCGGGAAATCGTTGAGTGTAGCTAGGTCGTAGTGGGATATTTGATTTATTGAAGATATATTTGAATGTAAATTGTTGGAGAGATAATCCATGTGGTTATTGATGGATGGTAAGAGCAATTCTCTATAGAGTTGATCATTAGAAATGAACCATGGGGCACGAGTGGCTAATCTTAAGAACTTGTTTTGCATTATTAGTACTTGATTGATGATTTTTGTGAAGCGTGGGGCAAGCATATATCATTAAACGTCTGATTATTGCTTTGTATAGGGTTACGTTTAAGGAGACCCTGCTTTTGTGATTTAGTAGTGGTTTTATCTTAATTTAATTTTGGTTGAATTTTCATTGCTATGTGAGCTTTCCAGATTAATCTTGTGTCAAAACTTAGTCCTAAATATTTAAGAGTTTGGTTGTGTGGGGTCCAGGGGTTTATTAATTTGGAGTGGGGTGGGGGTGGTGAATGTACTGAGAGATAATAGTTTGACTGTTGATTTTGACGGAGAGCGCTTGATTTTCCATTTTAAGGACCAATTTTCTATGTTTTTCAAATATAGTTGGATTTTAATGCAAGGGGAATTTAATTAATGAATTTGGATATGAAGATGGAAGTATCGTCAGCAAATTGTGTGATATGCGTGTAAGGAGAGGTAGGTATATCAGATATGTAAATGTTGAAAGCGGTGGGTGAAAGGGGGAAGTCCGGCTTTTATTGTGGGATTTGAAAACTTGCTTTTTGACTATTATTGTAATTTTTCTGTCTCATATAAAACTTTTAATGATTTGTAGCAGGTAATTAGGAGTTCCAACAGTTTTTAGTTTTCACAGCAGACATGGGTGCCAAACTCTATCGAAAGCATGTGAAATATCTAGGAAGCCTGTGATATATCTATTGTGTGTGGTTTGCTCTGGAAGGCAGTATGAATGTATTCGAATATTCTAATTCATCCATACTGGTGTAATCGACTTCCATAGCTGGTGTG
Organism: Teleogryllus oceanicus; assembly: GCA_964035755.1. Lineage (NCBI taxonomy): Eukaryota > Metazoa > Arthropoda > Insecta > Orthoptera > Gryllidae > Teleogryllus > Teleogryllus oceanicus. Next base: position 32,971,867 of record CAXIVR010000011.1, on the reverse strand, counting down.
AAGTGGATAATTTGTTGATGAATGCCAAATTGGTGTTTCGGTATGATGCGGGTTATTTTTAGATGGTTATTGAATAATTTTAGTATTATTATTTAGAATATTTGATAGAGATGAGGGAGCTTTCTGTATGGTTATGATTTTTATGGCGTTTGGGTTCGGGGATTATGTTGGAATGTATCCATATTATTGGACAGTATTCTGTTCTGAGAATTGAATTACATATATTATTGAAGTAGCTATTGTAGGGTTAGACAAGTTTAATATAATATGACTTATTTTATTGTGACCAGACGATATTTTTAAGAGGATGATTTTTATTAAGTTTTTAATTTCATTTGGGGAAGTACATATTATTCTTTATGGAATTTTATAATTGGGTACTGATGCTACGTGTGATATTCAAGTGAGCAGAATGTGTTGGTGTGCTGTTAGGGCTCAACGATAGCGCAAAATAATCAGCCAAGGCTTTCGCTTTCTCCTTTGGTGCATATTTTTTACCTGATGGTGTGTTTAAAGGTGGTATAGTTGTTTTCTTTTTCAGAATATTTTTGGTGAACTACCAAAGAATATTGTTTGTTTCGTTCAATAAATGTATTAGTTTAATATATGTGGTTAAAATATATCATTGCTCTTTTCGTTATTGTAGTTAATAAGTTTAGTTATTTTTTAATTGAAGGCCTTTCGCTACACTTCAAACTCTTCTGGTTTTGTTTTTAGTTTTAATTAACTGTAGAATGGACTAAGGAAGTTTTGTGTTGGATGTTTTTGTGATATACGGAGACTTCTTGTCTTGCAGGTATTTGCTTGTTGTAATGATTATGTTATTGAAGTATGAGATTGCATGTTCAATTTCCAGTGAGGAATTTAACATTTTAAATAGTGGTGTTATATTAAGGATTATTTTTTTAAACGTTTTCCAATTAATGCGGGGGAGGAGTTGCCGGAGAGAGTTGTTGAGATGATGACATGAAGTTGATCTGAATACAACTCAAATATGGGAGATCTTTGGAATTTGACTTGTGTGTTGGTGATTACAATAACCAGAATATCCGGGAATTTGTTTTGTCCGTGGGGGTAGTGTGTTGTTTCTGGAGGAGGGATTAGATGTAATTTACAATCTGTTATTATTTTTGACAATTGTAGGCCTGCGGAATTGGAAGTTCTGCAGCTCCATTTAACGGTTTTGGCAATTTTGGCAATTTTGGCAATTTTGGCAATTTTGGCATAGTGATCCAAAATTGATGTGAATTTTGTTGTTGGGAGGTTTGAAGGCTACTATAAGGGTTATTATTATGTTGTATAGCGGAAATGTAATGGCTACTGTTTATGTTACAGGGGTATGGGGTAAGTTAGTGTGAATATATGGTACAGATTTTTCGAATAGAATTAAAACACCGCCTCTATTTCAGTTTATTTTGTCTGACCTATGATTATTGTATCCATGTAAAGTGAAGGTTTCGTTTGGTTTTAAATGTGTTTTGGATATGAATGACAATCAAATTTCTTTGGTTTTTATAAAGTACGATAATTTTTTTTCTTAATGTTGATGCCGTTGGCATTACAATTTAATAGATTTGGTTTGTGGTTAGTGTGTTGTTGTGTGATAAACGATAACTAATAAAGTATGGTGACAATGAGGTTTGTATATTGCTGATGATTGCTGGGATGATTGAGTAGATTATGTTTACGATATGAGTAGTAATAGAATTAGTTAGGGAGTGTATGAATGAATTATTATTGTTATTATTTCAGGAGTTTTGTGCTGGTTGGTTGTGGATGGGTTGATAAATTCGAGTTGGAGGTTGTTGTCGGGACGTATGTGAAATTAGGGATGCTGGCTGTGTGTGGGAGAATTGTGAGAAGATAAGTAAGATGGGATGTTATTGTTGGGTCTGGTTCTGGGGTTGGTCGATTGTGAATATTGAGATGGGGATTCTACGCGTTTTCTGTAAGAAGCACATTCTACTGAGCGTAGGTCTGCACAAGGAGTTCCGGGTGACCGGAAGAGGTGGCTCTGTACATCCACGGGCCACGGACCGCGTGCAACTTTTCCTTCCTCCCCTTATCCTATCCTCACCCCGTACACACATTTACAATAACATGCACTACACTACCACACATGCCGGGAGATCGGTCGGCAGCTTAGAACTTGTCCCGGCTGTGCCCCGCTGGTGGGAGATACATGGTTGAGTGAACCCCGCTAGCCGACTGCAGGTCGCCGCCAGATTTTACAATCCAACGGGAGATCACCGCCACCTCCCGATGTAAAACATGTACTATACTTACGGACTAATGACCTGAGTAGCTGACGTGTCCGAAATCACCAAAAACCAATCAGCCAACCAGTTCCAGTGGAAGGGAATTGAGTTAATTTTTTATGGAACGGGCATTCGTCAGTACGAACGTCTGCGCGGTGTAGCTCATTGCAGTTCTTGCCAAAAGGGGTGATCATTTTATTTGGGCAATTTACCGATTAATGGTTTTTTGACTAATAGATGCAGGCTAAGATATGGTTACAGTTATTGCGGGTACAAATAAAGTCTAAAACCCTTAAACATTGTATTGATCCTTTGGTTTTGCGTCTTATTTAAGTTTTCAATCATTATTTATATGAATATAAATTTAATTTGCAAATGTCCTTTGTTTGTAATAGAATATCTAAATTTTGCTGGCCGTTAAACTCTGCAGCTACCATTGGAATTGGAATGATGTCTTTGTGCAGTCTAGAACACTGACTAGCGAAGAGCACTTCTCTTTGACGTCGTCCAAGATTTCCTGTAGCGATAATGATCAATGAACATTTTTAAATACTACTGAGAATTTTTTATTAGCGGGATGTTTATATGTGTGAACATTTATTTTAGTATTGAATAGATATTTAATTGTTGTTCTGAAGTCATTTATTGTTTTGAGCATTACCTTTATTCGGTTATTTATTATGTTGAGAATTTAGAAACATTGTTATTGACTTCTCTTTTACCTTCTGATAAGTTTATGTTATTCACATAAATTGGTGGAATCTTGTCATTTGCTTCTTGACTTAGCGTGATGTTTATATAATTAAATCTGACTCCAGCCTTTTAAAACATTTAGTTTTTCAAAGGGAGCATATCTATTATTAACTGGGACTGAATAAGAGAGATGTTCTTTTTCATCAGAGTCCTTGAATGTTCTCTTACCGCTATTTGCTGAACTGTCTGCGTTTTCTTTGTTTTCACTCACTGTTTGGGTTACACCTTGGGCTGCATCGCTGGCAGTTTGCTGAGTACTGACCTTAGTACCACCGCTTGTCGTTAGTCCCTGAATCACCGTATTTGAAGTTTCCTGGACTCTCGCATGTGAATGTTGATGGAAAGTGGCGTATTGTAGACTAACGTCCCCTTGTTGAGCAGCACGAATCAACACTGCTCAATTTGCCGATGACACTGCACTCTGCATCTCAGGAAACTCTTTAACAACTCTTCAAACACAGCTTCAAAATCATTTAAATTTACTTGCAAATTGGGCTAATATCTGGAAAATAAAGTTGAACTCAACAAAATATGTATCAAAAACATTCACAGTAAAACCATTCACACACCCTCTTCCACTTTCCATAAATAACGACACCATTAATTGGACACCAACAAACAAAACAATAAAATGCTTGGGCTTAAACTTCGATATTCGACTCAATTGGAAGCAACATATAGAGGTAAAATCTCAGCAGGCCAAAACTAAACTAATTCAACTGCGACCCTTACTGAATCAACACAGCCACCTCTCCGCATCTAATGCACTATTACTCTACAAATCAATTACTTTATGCTTTACTCTACTTTATGCTTACCCCATCTGGACCAACGCTGCCAATAAAAACCTAAACAAAATGCAAGTGATCCAAAATAAAATATTAAGATTAATCACGAAAGCACTTTGGTTCATCAGTAACAACCAACTACATAATGATTTGAATATAAACTCAAATAGCCTATCTTGCTCACAACTTCTACACAAACCTTCCCCAAATACAAGCATCATCCTTCTATAAACTGGGCAAAAACCCCAATTATCCAACAAGAATTAAAAACAGATATCCACTTCACTCATTCTATAAAATGTTCGCAAATCTGGAATAATACTAATCTGAGGTGCTTCCTGATTCCTCTCCCGCTATATATTTTTTAAAATAATTGTAGTGTGTATAATTTTAAGTTAGTTTGAGTTAGGATACGATAGATTAAGTTCATCAAACTTGAAATAGTTAATATGTACAGTTAATATGTAAACTGAACAATGTAATGTCAAACAATAAAAAAAGCACCACTTTAATGTTTGTCATTGGATAGCAGTGTCATGATGAATGTGGTGTCCAGGGCGCAGTCTGCTTTATACAGAGCGGCCATGGCCCCAGCAATGTTTTGCCCTAGGCCAGGGCTGTTGGGTACTGGTACATTTTCAATGGTTGAAGAATTTAGTGCTGCAATTGATAGCACTAATAATTGTCACTCCAGTTGCTGAAAGCAAGTTATATACTTTGGCTAACTTAAACAAGCCCTGACGGCAGACACTTCACTGTTCGGAACAGAGAGATGTTACAGGACGCCGCAACGGCTCTGAGCGAAAGGACGATACGACTCATATCTCGGAAACCGAGACCCGCGCGTAGGAGGTGGGGGAAGTATTTTCCGAAAGAAGCGACTCACGAAAAGAAACAGAAAAGCTAATGACCTTGGGAGTGCTACGACGCTCCGTTTCGCCGAAAAAAACAAAATAAAACAAAAACGTCAATCGACGTCTAACGGACTTTGCCACCTGGAACGGTCATCATGGCATGAAGCAATTGGCAACAGCATTTAATATCTCCGCTCTCCGTCTTTAAATCGAGTCGCGGTTTGCGACGTCGTTTTCAGCCCCGTCACCTCTATCTCGTTGATATTTTTTCGTTTGATTTGCATCGCAATTAATCAAAATTTTTTCAGTAAACAATTGTCTTACGACTTTTCCAGGGCGTGCATCGTGTCCATCACATGTCATTCGTAAGAACTCTCGTTGCTTGTCTCTCAAGGTATAGGAATTCCCTCCCTCTAGGCTCTCTGAGCATCGGAAGGTATACTGAGATATACAAAATTTTCCTCTCTCTACATTTATATCTGCTAAAGATCTTAGCGTCCGGCTTGCTGGGTCAATGGGTCACGATATATTATAATCCTTATTACCTCTATAATGGATTATAGGATCCGCCGACTATACAGCGCAGCTGAGAATCTGAAATAGAATGATTCTATTCCTAGCTCATTTCTGTTTGGATTGACTAAATGAAAAATCACTTTCTTTTCTAAAGAACAAAATTCAACAAAGTTTATTTTTACGCTTTTAGCAAACAATTTAGTGAATTTACAATTTTTAGGCCTTTGATCAAGATATCTTTCAATTTACACTTTATACCGCGGTTAACTTATCTTTTCTTCGTGGATGTCCCTCGTAGACTTCTCAGTCGAAATATCTTGCGAGTTTGCCGTAGTCCAAAGTTCCACGAAATCCTCTTCTGCCCCTATCCAAGCTGGTCTCAAACTATCAAAATTATCCGTCCCGATTACGTCCTATGACATAGTCCCGAACTCGATTACCACTCCCGACAAAGTTCCAATTTATACATCAATATTGCTTCCACATCAAAATATCTGCAATATCATTCACTGTCCTTAAAATTTCACTGATAACCCAATTCTATCTAGATTGTACTCGTTCCCTCTCACGAACCTACGATCAGTTCAGAAGCGCGTTTCCGAGCAGAATGAAATCTTCCTGCATGATTCATCCCTCGAAGACTTCGTATTAAACTACCTTCATTTTTTTCATAACATTTGACCGTCCTTCTCTCACCCAGCCAATCCATACGTTTGTTATATTTTGGTGTAGCTGACCTTTTGATCGTCTAAACTTCTTCGCCCAATCCCAATTTTTTTACTTTCGGCACCAAGCCATCTCTTAATGCATTTAGAAAAAACAAAAACTACATTGTTTACTCACGGTCGTTGCTAAGCTCTAGCTCTCGTGATATTTCGTAATACATGGTCCACCATATTGTCTACAAATAAATGTTAGTTTATTTTAATGTGACATATGGGTATGTCACAATACGGACATGGCTTCTATTCGAGCGTCGCCCTGCCTCATATTGAAAATCGTGACCCCTTGGCCAGAAACGCTTTGCTTAAGGTCATACGAAGGTATCAGAAATGCTGTAGACTGCAGCCCCTACGCAGTGAGGTGGCGTGTATTTTTGAGTTTCACAACTGTTTTTGAGTTTCAACAATAGTTGGAAAACCATAGATTTTCAGCTAGGTCGAGTTCAGTCAATGTCTGGAGGAAAATTCTAGCGGCCGGCTGCTCTCATCGGTAGTTTTCCGTGGTTTCTCCGATCAACACCAGGCGAATAACGGAGCAGTACCCTATCAAACGGGCCACGGACCGCGCGAGATCTGTCCTTCCCATTCCTTGTCCAATCCTCTCCCCTTACACACACACACACACACACTTACATGCACTACACTACCACATATCCCGGGAGACCGGTCGGGAGCTTAGAGCTTGTCTTGGCGGGGGCGGTGCCCCGCTGGTGGGAGAGTCCTGGTTAGGGGGAAACCCCACAAGCCGACGGTAGGTCTGCGCCGTATCTCGCCATCCAGCGGGGGAAGATCACCGCCATCTCCCGAGAAACAAACATGCACTACACTAACGGGACTATGACCAAAGCAGTTGACGCGCTCGGAAACATGAATAAATTAATCGATCAAAAAACCATGAAAAGGTCAAACTTGTAGAATCAAGCGAAACTCAGGCGCTGTCAGTGACGAATGATGAATATTGATTATTGGTGATATCTTCCATAAAAATGATAAATGTTGATATATTTTAATAATTATAAAGTGTAATTATTATAATAATATAATAATTATAATTATTATAATAATTATTATAATAATATGTAATTTACTAGTTTCGGGACGGACATATCAATATCACAAAAACAATAAGTCATAAAATGGACAACCGTGCCTAAAATGGAAACCTTCCTTAATGGGCATTTTTTTGACCCGATCCATTCCAGATTGGACAGATTTTACTGTAATAGTAATCTAATAATTATAAATACTATGCTGCTCTCAATGATGCAGAATTGTGCAGTTGTAATATTTGTAAAACAACTTTAAGGTTGGTTTTCTTAATTGAATTATTTGAATAAAAGTTTCGTATTTTCATCATTTTTATTAATTGTTGAGCAGCTTTTGATATCTTAGTCATTGGTATCTAATATAAAACACCGATTTAAAAACATTGAGTACACAGCATTTTGAATATATGTATATTTTAGTAAACATCTGTGACAAACAATATGCTTGTTTTAAAAGTAAGAGAAATGAACACAATACAACAAAATATTTTCAACATACTATCAATAATGTCAATATTGTTTTGTTTCAAAACATGCTTCTTCAAGTATAGCGGTTTTTATGTCAAATTGTTTGTTTCCGGTAAACACTGCCTGGAATCTTTCAAATCCTCATCCCAACTCTCGAGCACTAATAACTTCATGTATAATTTGCTAAATACTTCAAGATCAGTCGCAAATATATTAACTTATCTCAGTCTCAACCAGTATCAAATACTAAACAACACTTGATTTCCATCCACTTTCATAATTTAAACTCAGGAACGCAACCATCCTTGTGTACAATTTCATCCTAAAAAGAATAAAATAACATACTCATACCGCTGTCAATTTCTATGTCAATATCCCCGAAACGTATGCTGCTATGGTGAACTATACTTGTACAAATTCCGTGCTATTTGTCCTTCTTTGCTGAGAATAAAACAGACTCATTCCACTGCTTACTAAATTGCCTCTCTGCTTTTGACTAATACGTACGAATAGACATTATCTCCTAGACATTCTCTGGCGGTGTCACTTCGTTCTCACGCTCTTTATGATTTCATATAGTCAGGTCTGAATCAAGCCTAAACGCTTAACGTTGTATATTCTAACAATGCTTTACATCCTGAAAAACACATTTTCAGAAACATACCAGACCGAGTGAGAATTGCCCTACCTTTTTGAACTAACATCCTCACACTATCAGCCTCATATATTTCTTTCGGCTGATTTCGGTGACTTGCACCCACACAAAAGGTGTCTAGTACGATGCCTTCCATCTCCTTCGCTTTGGCAAGTTATTTTAGGGATATATCCGTGGCATTTTACTTTGCTTTTATAAGAAATATCCATGTAAATGAGTTAAAAGTTCTTTAACAGCCACTTTAAGAGAGTAAGGAAGCAGTGCTTGCCGTAATTGAAAATGAAATAGCGATCTGTGTGCTGTGCCAGTCGATGAAGTGCCAGCTCGTAGGCGGCGACGAGGGTGGCTCCGAGGGGGCGCGGGGCGGGGCGAGGTGAGGAGTCTGCCCCGCGTCTAATTGATAATCAATGCGACGGTGATCCGGGGGATTTTTGCGGCCCGTAGGGGTTGGGGCGGGGGGGGTGGGGCTGGGAGAACGGCGCCAAGGTAATCCAGGCCGGCACTTAGCGGCTCAGCGTGGCTCGGAAATCAATGGAGCCAGACCCTAATTGAGTGAAAACTGTCGGCGGCGACGCCCGCTACCCGCGCCCTACTCCGCCCTACTCCGCCCCGCCCCCCGCCCCGCCCCGCCCCGCCCCGCCCCGCCCCGCCCCGCCCCGCCCGCCCCGCCCCGCCCCGCCCGCCCCGCCCCGCCCGCCCCGTCCGCCCGCCCGCCCCGCCCGCTCCGCCCCGCCCGCTCCGCCCCGTTCGCAAAGCGATCTTAGCTCCTCCACGGCCGCACCGCTCCGCCACGCCCAAGCGGCTGCGCCTCCTAGCGGCGTTTATTAGCAACACCCAGCCAAATCCCTTCCAATATACTTCCTTAACAACAGAGCAAGGCAGAAAGAAATAGTATACGGAAGTAAGAGGAACGTTCTCAATACATTCATTCACACACGCAAACAAATTTTTAGGTATCAACGATCCCCTAATCAGAAATTCTCACTACAAACGCATTAGAGGAAGTAATTTAGTATTTAAGGAAGCAAGAATTATCCATTTTTTCGGTGTCAGGGACGCACAAGTTTTTCTATCAATAAATCGCCTCTTTTTGCTACAGCATTACAATGCTTTCTCATTACCATGTAAGTACGTGATAGGCGAGAAAGTAGCTAGTGATTCTCAAACAGTACATACTTTTTACGTACATAAATACGTTGTTACATACGCATATAACACGTACATAATAGGTGTACCTACGTACTACATAGCCTAGCTGTTACAAATAAGACGTGAAAGTACGAGCTGTTGAAGCAGCACTAGATTTGTCTAAATAGTATGTAAAGACACACAGTCTAAATAATATGTATAGTAAGATAAACTTTATTAAGGTGGGCCAACTTTGATTGCCCATTCACTTTAAATGTCTAAAAGTCAAACTTGACGAAACTGAGATCAGTGTCGTAACAAGAGCTAGTATCTTACTTATATCCAGTGCTTTATTTTTAGAATAATAGGTGCCGGAACGCTTCTCAAATTAATTATTAATGTAATAGCAATAGTTATTTACATATCATATACGAGTAATTTAATAATTATTCTCAAGATCCTATCCTTCACTAATCCAAAAATAATAATTTGTGTACTGCAAGTAGTATTAGAACAAACCCATGGTATAAGAACTGTCCACATAAGTACTGTCAGATGACATTTTTCGTCGGACAAGGAGTCAAATTTAAACACAAATTATACTTCACTTGAATTTTTACAATTTGAGTTTGAAAAAATTCAATTGAAGTCATTTGAAGTACTTTCACTAACAAATGCAATAATGTGTACAAATCATTGGAAATGTGCTTATTAATGGCGTAGTGATATTTCAAGATAATTACGTTGGTATAATTGTTGAAAAAACAAAAGAATACACCAACATGAACTTTTCGTTATATTAAACTGTGCAATTAGCACTATCCATTGGAAAAATTTAAGGAACAAATTTGAGCAATTTTTCAGAAAATGGCGATTGAGCGTTTCTTATAATGATGAATTTTGAGCTCATTTTAACAAAAAACTGTTGAGATTTTGCGAAAGTTTATATGATGTTATTCAAAGCAACTGCACTCATAATTACAATAACATAAAGAAATCACCTCTAATGTAAATATTACCAACATGAGATACATCTTAAAAAAATGAATTCTTTGCAATTTTTGAGCAAACCAAAGAAGAGAACAATATGACATTGATGTCATCGTATAGAAATTGTTTGGCACTATCCATACCAAACATTTAAAGAAAAATCTGGAGCTGTTTTTGAGAAAATCTCCTTTTTGTAACTTATAAAAATTGTAAATTTTGCACCCCATATTGCTCGAAAACTACTAACATTTTCAAAACATTTATATGACATTATTAAAAGATCTAATTATAAGCATCAAACTTCATTTGATAAAAATCTTTATCTTTAAGTTTGTAGTTTTAGGAAGACGCCGAAAAAATTCCAACTTTTGCAATTTTCGAAAACTTAGCGTTAACTGTGAAAATGGGACTATGCTACTTTTATATTTGTATTTTACTTTATTTTTACAAGAAATTAAAAAGAAAACATTTGGAGCCATTTTTGAATACATTTTCAAAATATCCGAGGGTCTTAATGTAATTGATTGATTGATTGTTTCGCGTTTCCGGGCGCGTCAACTGCTTTGGTCATTAGTTCCGTTAGTGTAGTGCATATTTTTTCCCGAGAGATGGTAATGATCTACCCCCGCTGGATCGCGAGATCCGGCGCCGACCTACCGAAGGCTAGTGGGGTTTCCCCCAAACCAGGACTCTCCTACCAGCGGGGCACCGCCCCAGTCGGGACAAGCTCGAAGCACCCGACCGGTCTCCCGGAATATGTGGTAGTGTAGTGCATGTTAGTGTAAGTGTGTGTGTGTAAGGGGAGAGGATAGGACAAGGAAGAGAAAGGACAGATCACGCGCGGTCCGTGGCCCGTTTGTTAGGGTACTGCCCCGGCATTCACTTCGTGTTGATCGGAGAAATCACGAAAAACTACTGATCAGAGCAGCCGGCCGCTAGAATTCTCCTCCAGACAGCGACTGAATTCGACCTAGCTGAAAACCTAGTGACGAAAATCCAGCCGCCGTCATGACTGAAACCTAGGACCGCCCGCCCAGAGGCGCTGAAGTGACAGCTTCATGTAACGTACTCCGAAATTTTAAAGAACGTTTTCAAAAATTTCAAAGCTTTAATTGAAGCCATATAAACAGGGGTTTCTTCAAATTTTAGAAAGATCGTACATGTGGTGTAGGCGATAGTAGTTTTCACTGACGAACGGACAGACAGACCGACGGATAAACGGACAGACAGACGGTCGAACGGCCGTTTTAAAAAAAAATCCTTTTCGGTAACACGGAACCCCAAAACGTGTATTTCCGATGATATCTCGAAATCGATTTTCCACAGCATTACATAACTTTCACTATACTATGTATATTACTCCGTATATACGTATGTATAAGAGAAAGTAACGAGAAAGGGCTACAGAATGGCACAGACTTTCTCGTAGTTAAGTTTTCTAATTTCTTTTGATGTGTTCTGGCTTTACGGTCTTGCCTCATTTTCTTGCCTGCTGCAATCAATCGCCGGTCAAGATACTTTTTTTGACATTTTCTCAAGTTTCCGGTTTCTTAATAGAAGAACCTAAATGTAACTTCAAGAATCTTAAAGAAGAGTATAAGCTCGTACAAAATAGAAGTATTCATTTACAAACTCGGGCCCTTTTAAAAAATGGCAATATGCGTTACTGTAAATAGGAAATTTAAAGCTCTTTTTTACAGGAATTTATTGTTTTCAGAAACATTTCAATTTAAGTAATTTGAAGAATTTCCGCTAACAAATTCAATAATGTATACAAATCTATTGAAATGTGCATATGAACAGCATGTGAGATATTTCAAACAAATTATATTTGTATAATTTTTGAAAAACACAAAAATACAGCAAAGTGAACGTCATATTAAACAGTGCTATTACCACTATCCGATGGAAAAGTCTTAAGAAAAAAATTGGAGATGCTTTTAGGAAATGGCGTGTGACCATTGCTGAAAATGTGGAATTTTGAGGTCATTTAAGCGAAAAACTGTCGTGTTTTTGAGAAACTGTAGCCTCGCCATGAAAACAAAAACATCATTGATTTGATTTGAATAGTCAGCTCCCTCTCAGCCAGTTATACTCATCTCTTCTTACCATTTAGGCGGTCTACTGCATCACAACCGAAGACAAATCTCTGTGCAGATCTTTGCCAATTTCCACAACCAACGTTGCCGAAATTGCCCAGAACTCACCACGTGGAGGTGTCTGCACTCGAGTTCCTCCCCTGGCCCGCCCACCTCCCTACCGGAGCCAAGGACAAGCGGTTACATCATATGATCGCTCCTTTGCGGCAAAACGCACGCGAAAATGTTTCTCAGCCATTTTCTACATCTTCTAAAGCGCCCTCGTCTAGCGCAATTGACCACTGCTTGCGTCTTCACTAATAACGTTTCTTCGGGGGAAGAGAGTGCCTCATCCACTTCGTGGATGTCTCGTCCACGTCTTTGCGATTCGTTCCCACCAGCGTTGTCGGTGTCTTCCATAGAGACTCCGTTCTTTTCTGCGTCATCAAGTGTTTTTTCGAAGGATGAGTGTGCATCAGCGAATTTATGCAATTCTCCTCTAGGTCTTTGCAATCTGTTTCCTTCTTCGTCGTTGATGTCTCCCATAGAGACTCCGTTCTTTTCTGCGTCATCAAGTGTTTTTTCGAAGGATGAGTGTGCATCAGCGAATTTATGCAATTCTCCTCCAGGTCTTTGCAATCTGTTTCCTTCTTCGTCGTTGATGTCTCCCATAGAGACTCCGTTCTTTTCTGCGTCATCAAGTGTTTTTTCGAAGGATGAGTGTGCATCAGCGAATTTATGCAATTCTCCTCCAGGTCTTTGCAATCTGTTTCCTTCTTCGTCGTTGATGTCTCCCATAGAGACTCCGTTCTTTTCTGCGTCATCAAGTGTTTTTTCGAAGGATGAGTGTGCTTCAGCGAATTCATGCAATTCACCTCCAGGTCTTTGCAATCTGTTTCCTTCTTCGTCGTTGATGTCTCCAATAGAGACTCCGTTCTTTTCTGCGTCATCAAGTGTTTTTTCGAAGGATGAGTGTGCTTCAGCGAATTCATGCAATTCACCTCCAGGTCTTTGCAATCTGTTTCCTTCTTCGTCGTTGATGTCTCCAATAGAGACTCCGTTCTTTTCTGCGTCATCAAGTGTTTTTTCGAAGGATGAGTGTGCTTCAGCGAATTTATGCAATTCTCCTCCAGGTCTTTGCAATCTGTTTCCTTCTTCGTCGTTGATGTCTTCCATAGAGACTCCGTTCTTTTCTGCGTCATCAAGTGTTTTTTCGAAGGATGAGTGTGCATCAGCGAATTTATGCAATTCTCCTCCAGGTCTTTGCAATCTGTTTCCTTCTTCGTCGTTGATGTCTCCCATAGAGACTCCGTTCTTTTCTGCGTCATCAAGTGTTTTTTCGAAGGATGAGTGTGCTTCAGCGAATTCATGCAATTCACCTCCAGGTCTTTGTAATCCGTTTCCCTCCGTTGTTTGTTCTTGTATATATATTTGAATGTTTCCATCAAGGTTTGTGTCTTCAGAAGAAGAATAAAGCTCTGCGAGTTCATGCACTTCTCTACATGATTGAAACACGTCTCCTTGTTCAGTATCATGCTGGTCTGTTTCTTCATTTGCTGCAGTTTTTAATGGACTTTGGTTCTTTTCTTGGAAATAAATCTTCTGTTTTCTAAAACATTCATTTTGTGCTCCAGATAAGCGATTCTGCCGATGAATGAAACGATTTTGTAGATCATAAGGGATAATTCTTATCTTGGGACGTCGTGACTTGTATTCATTTTTTCCTGGGTAAATATCTTGATAGGATGTTGGTGATTCATAGTTTTGAGATGCGTAAGTTGGTATGAACTCTGAGTTTTGATAAATCACTACATCATTTGTCCACGATTCTTCATAAGATATTGATGGCTGTGGTACGTAGAGTATTGGATAATAAAATTCGGTTACATTCACCTGCTCGGCAAAGTCTTGGGTTATGATGACGTCACCGTGAAGCCATTGGACGCGGTGAACTGAAAGGAATTATGGATGCTAATCAACATTTTTTAGAAAACCAACACCAAAACTTATTGAAGTGATTTTAATAAATGAATAATGAAGCAAATTGATGTAAATTTAGTAGAGGATTTAATAGAATAAATTATAATATCTTACTGCAAATATTTGTAGAATTCAAGTTATAAGTAAAACACTAAAAAACAGCGAATTTTGCAATTATTGCAAAATTAGAGATTTTGGATATGAAAACTTTGCCAATTTTATATAACCAAACATTTCTCTCTGCTAATTAAAACAGATATACTTATTACAGACATCTAAATGAAACATATAACAGAGGCTACAACAGAAAGTTCATTTTCACATTATTTGTATTGTTTATGTAAAATCATGATACTTCATCCCGCCAAAGTGTTACAACCTTCAAAAACATATTACCTCCGTAAAATTCGAACTCGGAGAATTATCTTTTTAATCAGCATAATAATTGCAACAATCATCTGCATCCGGCTAAAAATCTTTACGGTGCTTTAAAAATAAGGTACACATTTCCAATTTTCGACAATTGAGAAGTTTTTAAACACTTGACACTACTTAAAGATCTGGTTGAAGAGAACAAATTTCATTGAGCAAACATCTTGAATATTGTAATTGTAATAACACGCCGAAAAATTTAAATTTTTAAAATTTTACTGACTTATAACTGAGGTATTAGTAGAGCGGAAATTACAAGAACACAATTTGTAGTAACTCTTTCCAATAATGCGCGAAAGTGTGTGATGTAGCACCTCTAGTTTTATATATATTGTGTGTCGATAATATTTACATCACAGGTGTATTATATAATATTAGGCAATTTTGTGGGCTCAAATGCTTCAAATGATAGCTTATCAAGTTTTGAATATGGAATTTTTAAAGCTATAGAAATATCGAAACGTCGTTGCTATAACAAAAATTGTTTAGTCAGTAACACTTTTTTGTGGTTGATAAAAAATAGTAAGTTTGGATTTTATATTGCAAACAATTGGATATTTCAAAGTAACAAGTTATTTCTAGTGATGTGTATTAAGAGACACACTTGACACGTTTCTTTATTCAGAAGCAATAAAAAAGTATAGGTCACGAAGAAGTGGTACTTACTGTAGGTGTAAGTCGTGTTTGACATCATTTTCGCCTCCTTAGGGCCAGCTGGCCCTGAAAGAATATACAAGTAACTGAAAAAATCTCTAATTAAAATAAGCAACAAAGACTTATGTTCGATTCAGTTATGACATTCTTATTTAAGTATCCGTTGCATTGAATTTAAGAGAAGTACAAGCAAATGTTATTTGGACTTCTTCACTGAATGATTGTTTCAGAATTTTTTTGCATAGCATTTTCCTTCTAATACACACGAGTCAAAGCGAAACACCTCCCAAATATAAATTGCGGAATAAAATTATTGAATAGGAATATATGGATGATTGGAAGTTGTTCTTAAGTAATTTTGGTTTCAAATAATCACATAATAATTAAAACTAAGGAAATTATCAGTACAGATATTTTCCTTTCCGTGCATAGTTTCACTTGAATTGCGCTTCAAATGTACACAGGAGATGTCAAAAACATTAATGATAAGCATTTAGTGAACTAAAAAGATTTTTCTACAGCTTAAGAAGAAATTAATTTCCAAATAATCATTCTGACGGCTGTCGATTCTGTACATAAATTGGAAATTAATTTCCAAATAATTATTCTGACGGCTGTCAGATTCTGTACATAAAATAATCAATTATGGTTAATTCTTGCAGATTGTTTGATGTTTCCAGGCATGACAACTACGATAGGCATAGTCCCATAAGTATATACATGTTTTTTTCTTATTTCGGGGTATGTTGGTGTGCATTCCCGTTTGATGATAAGATCCAGTGCCGACCTCACATGTCGGATGGCGATGTCTCCCTTGAGGACCCTCATCCAACGAGGCACCGCCTGAGTCGAGACAACCTCTAAACTCCCGACTGCTTTCCGCTGTACGTAATAGTGTGGAAGAGTACAAGTATGTAGGAGGGGAGGATAGGCGGAAGTGAAAGGAAAGATCGTATGCAGTCGTTGGCACGTGTGTTATGGGACTACCGCGGCATTCGCCTGGTGTTGATCAGAGATAGCTATCGCTCAGTGCAGCGGTCTGGTGTAATTCACTTCGTGAAGACGGCTGAATTCGATGAAGAATTAAGCTAGTGTCTAAATTTCACCACAGTTAAATCTCGAATCGTAGGTTTTCATGGTTAGAGTCGTCCTTAAAAGTATGGAATCAATGTCATAGTTGTTATGTTAAAATTGTTTCCCCCACCAACCTCCAACCTTATTAGTGATGCTTATTCATTTTTAGATTGTGTAGCGCTGCAACACATTATCAATTCATAAAAATCCTATTTTTAGAAATTTGGCTCTTTCTGTATTTTTTCACCATTCCATTGATGCAGTGTGTCGATATTTTAAAAAAGTCGCAAAAATTTAAGAAAGTTAATACAGATTAATGACAGAAAAGTGAACGATCTGTAATATGGCCGTTTGGAAAATGTTCCCTGATTAAATTAATCAATTTTATAGACTTGATGTGAAGTGAAGACTCTTTTGTACTATCCATTCCCAAGGAAAATAGAAAAACATGACCGAACGTTCGCCATAATTCAGTGAAGGGCATATGTTACAGGTACACAAGAAGGCGTGTGCTTGGAGAGGCTTCTTACTCGTGGGGGAAGGGCGGGGTGGGGCGATCCGGTTGCGTGCCTTCAAACTGCTGCTTCCTCTCCTTCTTCTCGCTCTTCAGCGGCGCCTACCTCCGTCGCTGCGCACTTCCGCTGGTGTGCGAAAGACCGAAGGAATAACCACACGAGAAGCTCTGGCGGACAGCACGTGCTCTTCTTTCTCTGCACTTTCAGTCCCTGGCGTCTCCGCGGATACGTCAAAAGGGGGAGGCAGCAAGGATCACCACGGCCTCCTGGCACGGCGCCGGAGCTATGAATATAAGGAGATAGGGATGACGTCACAAACTTGAAGCCACCTCCGCTATATTGTTGACTTCAGAAGGCTTGTAGCAAAGACAAATTGCGTGTGAGTGCTCTGTCTTTTGTAGCTGTGCTCGTGTTGAGTTGTGGTGTTTGACATCGTTTTTAATATTTAAAAGCCTTGTTCAGAATACCTAGCTTTTTTTTTAACAGTTCGTTATGGTTACTTGTGTGGCTAACGGCTGTTCAAAATGTGCAGAAAATCGGAAATTACTTTCCACAAATAAATAGCAACTCCATGGAAATTTGGAACATTTAGTAAGTTTGTAAGTTATTCGTGATTTTTCTTAAAGATTTCCTGCAGATCCAAAGCGAGAGAATTGTGGATTGGCGCGGTACGAAAGAACAATTGGCAGCCTAGTGGTTACAACAGGTTATGTTCAGCTCATTTCCTAGAACACGATTTTGATAGAACATCTTTATCGTGTACGTTTACGGAAATTCGCAATTACGTCAAATTTTCAAGCAAATTTCCAAGCAGCTAGTGACATATTATTATACTTGTACGAAGAGAAGGTATTGCTTTGACAGACTGTTTTGGACCCAACTTTATGGCGGACTGGCTTGCTGAACCTCCATGTCGTAGCTTCATTTTGTCGTTGTCGGCCCGTTCCAATTCCTTTTGTGAATTCGCGTTTTTTGAGGCGTTAACGCGTTAACTTTAAAGAGGGGAACATCATTGTACCCAAATTAAGAAAATAAATGAACTGATTTTAATTTGTGACAAATTCACATCGTGCCCATTTTACAAAAGGATCGAAATTTGCGTGAATTGCTGTGAGAGTGTTAAGAGTATTGAATATTAGTTGAAGATGTGCTTGAATTTGCTTGTATATTAGTATTTTTGGTAAAAAAGAATCAAATAATGATTGAATATTATAATCAAGTAATATAATATTCTTGTTCGCCTGTCATACAAAATGTGTAATGTCATGTTAGAGAAAAATGCCGATTTTTGAACAGAAGTAGAGGTGTTTCAACAGTAAATACATTCTCGCATTATTTGTAAATACTTCGCAATATTATACATATTGCATTGCGAAGAGCATCATTCTACTGCATGAACATGCAAAAGGGTTTTTTAAACTTGCAACATTTTCTTCCGCACCGAAATTCACCTAACTTCTACACCAAGTGGCCGCTTTGATGTACCAACTTAAGCTGAAGCCAAAAAATGTAATTGTGTCACCCATTACTTACAACACGCAATGTTCGAAAGTTCTGAGAGATCAACGAAAATGAGTCCCATCATTATTTTAAGCGTCTATTGTTCTATCTATGAAAAATCTTTGAAGAAGACATTTTGAGAAAATGTTTATTATAAATTGCATTCATTTCTAGCACAAATTGCACAAAAACACTGTGAATTGGACAAAATTGCACAAAAACCTTGTGAATAGACATGACCGTTTTTAAATAGCTTAGTTTTTTAGAATATCTTCTTTGATTAAAAAATCGCTAGCTTCAAATTTGTGGTTTGAGAGAGATATGTGCAATTTGGCTGAATTTATTAAGAACAAGTATTTTAAAATAAGCATTGATACTTTGGAGGACTGCTATCGATGTTTAATTTTTTAACAAAAATTATTTTATATGTATTCGCATTCGTATATTATAACATATAAACATCAAACTAACAGTTTTAGAAAGATGATTCCGAATTATTGAATGATAAATTGAATTAAAAATATTAACATAAAGCTATATACGTTCATTTAGAAATTTCTATACTTGTGTAAATGAAGTAGTATCTTGTGATGTGTGATTCTACTCATGTGATCTTTCAAACCAAAAAAATTGAATATTTATTTCTGTGTTTGAAAATCTTACACTACATTCATCCAAACCAATGCAGTTTATAGCAAACAGCTAGTAGTATGTTTCCCTATTGTTTAATGGTAATGGTTAAACAAGGGACAAATAGTTTCTGATTTCGGATTTAACAGGAGACTTTAAAAAAATAATAGAAAGATAAAAAAGCAGAAAAAATCCTTTGGGCTAAATGCACCTTGAAAAATACTTTGTTCGTTGTTAATCAATTTCCTTCCTATTTAATAAATATATCGACTTGCAAATTACAGAACTTAAAACAGCAAAATAAAAGTTATGCTAATACTCGCCGTAAAAATAGGAATTTAGCATAATTAAATTGGCCACAGAATTTGTTTACAAGCAAGTGCATTTTAAGCGCATGTGGCAGGCGAAAGCGCGACATTGGAGAACAGTTTTTTTTCAGTATGCTTGTATAGAGCGAATGAATTAAGCACAAAAATATGGGGTCTACGTACGATGTCAATTGCTTATAAACAATTACACATATCTTGAGAAATAAATATGATAACACTGACCGGATTCCGGAATTTTGTATCGCGTTTAAACGCCATTCAGATGAGACAATAAAAATTGCAAGAATTAAAAATTTATAAACAATTTTAATTTTTTTCAAATCTAAAGAGGAGAGAGTCTCCCGATGTCCTAGAACCGAAAACCACGAATTAAAAAATTTTCAACAATTTATAATTTTATAAATAAATTCGAAAAATGCGTTAGAACGGCCGGGAAGGCTCCGCAAATTGTGCCTGAAATGAACATCTGAAAATAGATGTTTGACAGGAGTTACAAATCGAATACTAAAAGTTAGAATAATTGTTGCTAAAATGATAAATATTTACTGGTCTATGGAGAATATTTCTGGACGGAAAACCCCGCTTAGTAATATTTTTTCGTCGTGGCGTACACGCAGGCAAAATCTCTCCTTCGACAGGGAAATATGACGATATTTTTGCCTCATACGTAAACAAACTAGCCCCCTCCCCCTAAGACAGCGTTCTTTCTACCCCTTGGGATGTTGCACCAATCGCAGACAACTGTAGTTCTACCTTCTAGCGATTGGTCAACGCGTCCCTCCCCCTGGCCGCGGGGTGTCCAAGTTTGTCGGCGCGGTTGGGAAAATATAATTTTGCCGGCCACTTTTTGTGAGGGAAAGGGTACATACGTTGAGTACTCAGATTTCACGTTTTGTGAGTCCTTGATACCGGAAATTTGGTTTATTGCAAAACGTCTGTCTGTCCGTCCGTCTGTCTGTCCATCTGTGAACGCTAGCTGCTAAACCTTAAGCTTGAATTTGAAACGAATTTTTTGATTTTTCGGTGTAATTTGCATTACGCCTTAACATTTCCAAAATTTCCTCAAAATAGCTACAAGATTTTCTTTAATTTTTCCTAAATGAAGTAAAGTAAACGTATGAAAATTGCCAAAATCCAATTTTCAATGTCGCCCTGAAAAAACGTCTTCCCCTATATAGTAAATGACTTTTACTAACACGTTGTGAAGTTGGAATCCACGTTTTGGAGGTTCTTGATACCGAAAAATTGACGTCTGTTCATCGTTCTGTCTCTTCAACGTCTGTTCATCTATCAGCCGGTGGTCAACGCTAGCACCTAAATCATTCAGACAATTTTCTTCACAGTTGATATTTCGTGATCAATCTGAACGAATTGGGGACATTCTGGTTTGAAACGGACATTTTGAATAGTAAAATTTCTGCAATTTTTTATTAAACATTGTCTTCGGACAGCGTAAAAAACTTTAAAAAAAGTGAGCAGGGTTTCATTTTCGTTGAAATTCCTAAAGTTTAAACTTCCTTCGTCTTCCTACAACTGTAATATGGATTTTTAAAGAAATCTGTTCTTCAAAGACATACAAATTGTGAAATTTGGTGTGAAATTAAAGCAATTTTTAAACAAGTGTTTTGAAAATGCCTTTAGGGCTTAATGTAAAGTATCCCCAAAATTACGAATCATTTCAAATTTGCAGGATCTCGAGTCCCACCAGTGCTATTGGGGAATATTTATTTTGAGAAAAATCGTACGAATTGTTTAGGTGGTAGTGTTGTACAAACCGGGACAGACGGACGAATTTCCAGAGACAGACTTTTGCCGAAAACAAATTTTCTCTATCTATTCACCAAACGTGATTTCTGATTACACTACATATAAGAGGAACTACTTTCCTACACATTAGGAGAAAAGAAAAAAAAACGGAATATTATACCGAACAAGTTTTATGTCGAAAAACGGTTCTTTTCTCTGCAGTACTTCAAAACGTTCTATCTGCTGCTATATTACATCACACCTACGGGAGTTCATGAGGAACCATAAGGCGAGGTCTCTGCCTTTTCAGAAAGGACCGGAAGTATGGAGAATATTCAAAGAAACTCTTTCCACCCATAAAAAACTCTAAATTTTTTATCGCTAACTTTCAGAACATGTATGAAGTAAATTGTTAAATACATGTGGCATTAGCTCAGAAATATATACAGTTTTCTTCCATTATTTTTCAATTTATTCCCGGGTCCACCGTTAATCCATTCTCCCCTCATTGGTGTCCTCCGCGAATGGAAAATGTCATTGGTATGCAACTGTTGAAAGCGCTCGTAGTTCAAAACTTGATGATAATAAATTTCCCCATTACCATCAACACAGAAATGGTATATTTTATCATAAGTAATATCACGAGAAGTGCTGTGCTAGCCGGTAAATTCAGTCTTCGCTACGCAACTTGTGAATTCACCGTCTAGCTCAGCACTTCGAGTGATATTTGATGTGACATGAATTAAGACGTTATATAATTCGAATGGAGAATTAAAATCACAGGAATTACGAAAAAGAGAAATATTACTCAAAATTGCATCCGGAATATGTGCAATTTTCATTCAGCTCCGTGTTATTACTGCCTCCTGGAATATCTTATAATAAAGTAAAATATGAATAACAGTTTAATGCAGAAAATGATTTCAAATATGTTTCGATTTTATGGTAATAAAACTGTCAAAAAAGATTAAAGCAAAGCTACTCACAAGAACATTAATTGAAAACACAGTTATTGAAGTCGAAGGAAGTCGAGTTTTCCAGTCTTGGTATTACCTGGAAGTATTTGAAATGGAAGATGTACAAGCTGAATTAGGAGCGGGATTCGACAATTTCGAATGAATTGAACTACTCGCGCAACTTTTCTTGAACGATAGATTGAAGAAATGCGGGCAGAGTGGGGGTAT
The DNA here is from genome assembly GCA_964035755.1 of Teleogryllus oceanicus. Taxonomy (NCBI): domain Eukaryota; kingdom Metazoa; phylum Arthropoda; class Insecta; order Orthoptera; family Gryllidae; genus Teleogryllus; species Teleogryllus oceanicus. The sequence continues at coordinate 32,949,567 of CAXIVR010000011.1, read as the reverse complement.
TAGTTACAAAGTCGGACACTAGAATATTTACAGTAATGTCAACCTTTGGAAAATCAAAGTCAATCTGCTACGTGTGCGGCCAGGTCATCGCTCTGGATAGGCAACAGCAGGGACACTAGATAGGAGTTTTAGGTGCCTCCCTTGAAGGCCTTGGACCTGCCTCAGCCTAAAATTAGCTTAAACAAATTATCCATAATAAGAAGTATCATTCAAAAATAATCCTAAACATTGTAATTTATGTTTCACTGAAACTAAGTTTTATCTAAAGTCTCGATCACTTTTTAAAAGAAAATTAAATTAACTTATATGATTTTAATCGAAGCTCTGTATTTAATTTATCAATTCTGTAAATGTAGCAAACGCATTACTTATTAAAATTATTAATGCATTAAAATGATTACTTACCTACAAATTGCAGCATTATGAAAGTTAAACTGATTTATCTCTCTTTCCCAATGTCGTAATATAAATATTTAAACGTATGGTATGAGAAAGAGATAAGGAAATACGTTAAGGAATAAACTACAAAAAACATAAGGAACTCATGAAGTAGTTTCACCAGTTTCTTATATATTTAAAATAAACTAATACAAATAAATAATTTACAGTAAAATATTTTTCTTGTAACATTAATCAAAATTTGGCACTTCACTCTATTACAACACAATGAATTGTCACAATGAAACACACTGACTTGTTCAATGATCACATCCTGAAAATTTTCAAGACAAAATTTGTTCTTGCATTCGCTTTCAATGGAAGGCCGTCATTCACGTTCCCAATGTTGATACTTAAATCTTTCTCGTATTTCTTTTACTCTCTCACTTGATGTTACTGCTGAAGATTAATATTTAGAGCAATTCAAAAATATTGGTGGCACTGCATCTTTTTCATTTCGATTTTCCTAATGATGTTTGGAGTTTCTTTGCGTTTTCATCACAGCATTCAAGCGTTCGTTAGGTTTCCTCTGGACGAAAATGGGCGTCACGGTCCTACAAAAATATAATGAACGTTATAAATAATGACGATTGTTAAAATAGTTTCCTTAAGAATTCCTAATAAAATTATTAATCTTAACTGTATTTAATAATATCTCTTAATAATCCTTATCATTCCTATTTTCCTTGCATTCATCGCATTTTTAGATTATACTGAAACCATGACAGTAAAATAATCAAACATAACCTCATAATCTGGCATCACGCTGAGATTTAATTTTAAAATGCAGTTATTTAATGCAAAACTCATCATTAAAACTGAACGTGACTTTGAGGGAAGAAAGCTACATTTACTTTTTAGACGTAAAACAAGGGTCTGTTTCACTAATTGCTCAATAAGTCCAGAGAAACTCGACAAAACTTCCGTGTTTGATAAGGACGTCTTTGGCTCCTTACAATTCGTAATTGTATACTAAAATGTTCAACTCCTAGTCTTTTATTTTAGATTTTTGCCACATTATTGATTTTAAATCAATTAGAAACGTTTTCTTACCTTGGAATTCTGATTTGATAGAAACTTTCGTATTCTTTTGGCGCATGTCCATTTGTTTCGCAGTCAGAAACTTAAACACCGATGCTCGGTTCCTCGTCTCGAGCCATAATTTCCTCGATATTTGGTATCTCACCGTTCAAAACACTTTTTCCGGTTTTCGAGTACAGTAATAATTTAAATATAAAGTTGTCGATAATCGCGGCACAAAAGAAAGCCCGAACACTATCGTAGTACAAACTAAAGCAAGATGGCTGTCGTACATGGTCATAGTCGGCTTACATATTCTTACGTTACAAGCAATTAATGACGTAGTTATTAGGCCTGCAGTAATAGAAGGCATTGATTGAACAGACGTGAGTACATTAAAATATTTTTCTGATAATTTTGGCTGTAACGTTCCACATAGTTTTGATAGCATATTCTTTGAACTCAATATCTAATCTTCGCATATTAATTAAAATATGTGCCCTTTCTTCATTTGTAGTTTGTGCTGTTCATTTGTAGTTTCTTTCTTCACAAAATTCTTGAAATTGCTACCACTCACTTTCTCTGTTTCTATTGCTGTTTTTCTGCACAGAATCTTTAATAATAGATTATATTTCAGAGTTTTAAACATTACCAAAACGATACATTTTAATATTACATTTATGCTCGCTAACTATTATGGACCTAAAACAATCGCTATCTTTATCTTAAAAAGGTAAGCAAAGTAATTACAGAGGAGTGCAAAAGTTAAACAAAGTGATAATCACATGGCGATAGACATCTGGGATTGATTTAATTTGAATATATTCTTCCTTGGCATTGGTTGCTTACGGCACGACCAGACACGAGTGTAATAGTCAAAGGCAAAATATGTTGGGTAATTACGCTCAGAAGAATATGAGACGTATTTTCCTCCCTTCCGTCCGCGAGCAGCCGCCTCTTGTTCACGATATTTCCATGCGCCGCCGCGCACGATCTCCCGTAGCGCCCTCCGCTCTCTCTACGGACGGACGCGCGCTCAGTTGGCAGACGCGGGCAGGTGACGCAGAGTAAACGGACTTGCCGCCGCCCCCGCCGCCGCCATTATGCTCTTAATATAAGTGTTGGAGCCCGTAAAAGAGACGTAAATTGCTTGGCTCGCTGGGAAAATAAGCGGTGTCGGCGCCCATTGAGGGCATCCCGGGCGGAGGTGAGCGAGCTTGGCGCCCGCCGCCTTTGTCGACGGACTGCCGTCTCACCTCTGGTAATTGACCATTGTGCGTCGGGGTGCGGGAGGGGGAGGGGGGAGGCGGCGACGCTGGCGGCCGACGCCTCTTGAGACGTCGCTTGAGCCCGCGCCGCGTCGCCGCCACGCCCCCCCTGAGCTCAACCCGTCGCGGCGCGTCACAGCGCCCTCACAACGCCCTCACAGCGTCGCCGAGGCACCCGCCGGCAGCAGGGGGAGGAAGTTTTTTTAATGATTGATTTTTTTCGTGTTTCCGGGCACGTCACGTGCTTTGGTCATTAGTCCCGTAAGTGTAGTACATGCTTTTTCCTCGGGAGGTGGCGGTGATCTCCCCCGCTGGATGGTCAGATCCGGCGCCGACCTACCGTCGAGTAGCGGGGTTTCCCCCCACCAGGGCACCACCCCAGCTGGGACATGTCCCCGGCAGGTGTCTAGTCATGTGTGGTAGACAAGCATGTTAGTGTAAGTGTGTATGTATAAGGAGTGAGAAAAGGACAAGGAAGAGTAAGGGAAGGTCGCGCGCGGTGCGTGGCCCGTTTGTTATGGTACTCCTCCAGCATTCGCCTGGTGTGGATCGGAGAACCCACGGAAAACTACCGGTCAGTGCAACCGGCCGCTAGAATTCTCCTCCAGTCAGCGACTGAATTCGACCTAGCTCGCAAGCTAGTGTCGAAAATCTTGTCAGAGTCACGACTCGAACCAAGGACCTCCCGGTTAGCGGCACTGCAGTGACATCAGTTGATGTACTGAGCCACCGTTGCCGGTCCAGGCCACAAGAGCGATGCGGATATCAAAAGGGCGGGGCGGGCTTTGCACGAACGGGCACCGCCCCCTTGGAGGAGCTCGCGGAGGTGTCACTGGCAGGGACGCGCGAGGCGGACGGGGCGAGGAACCTCAAGCGACGCGGACGGTGGCGCAGACGAGCGGACTCGGCATAGCTCAAGTGGGGATGGGAGGTCAAGGTGATGAGAGGATGAACATCGTCAACCCTGCGTGGGCCCAGCCACCGCTCATTTATTTTCAATTTCCGGAGGATAAATCTCTGGAGTGGACACCTAGTCTTTTTGCCTTTATTCTCACTCCTTGCAGCTTGGCTTTGGGCTATTGGTATCCGGATCCCGCCAAAACGCAGTTATTTCTCTGGGAAACCTCCCTGTTCAATGCTCGGGGCGAACCGCTCATAGCTCCTGGCTTTCCAGGCGAGTGCCGAAATGGAAACAATGCGCCACTCACAATGCGCCAGGACATCTCTCCTTTTTGCGCAGAGTGTCGGTCCACTGTCACGACGAGTGCCAAGTGCCTAAATGGGGGTCACCCGGGCTAAGGCCTCAGGGCCCCCAACCAGTCTCTTTACTACCTCCATCATGAATCTATCGACGTGGGAATCTAGGGAACCTGTCGGTAGGGTTCGTGCTCCCAGTTTGGACTTTTATACATGGGATCCGAAGCATTCCGAGGAACAGTCTTCGCCCAATCCCGCCCAAAGGTCGGCGCACCATTGGCCTAATTGGTGAGCCCAGCAACACAGAGCTTAGCATCGCCTACTCACTGCGTCTACCTGAAAGCTAACGACGTGTGACGCCGAGAGATTGATGCACCGGATAGACGTCTCCACCTAGAGCTTTAGGTCTTGCGACCGTCTGCCCCCCACCCTCTAGCGGGGGAAAGAATGATTAAGAGGAAGCTCATTTCGCGGAAGTGGAAGTGGGTAGTTACCGGAAACGGCTGAAAGATAGGATTCCTAACATTCTCGAACCCTATGCAGGTACATACCTGTGTAGTACTAAACGATCAAATGGTAAAAGAAAAAAACTCCGGAAATATCAAATTTTAACTGTATTATAATTCTCTTTACGCACAACTTTTATTGCTGTTGTTTATAAAATAACACATATCTGTTAATTACTCCACATTTTATTTAAATATCGCTCATACTTTCAAATCAACAATGATAAGCTCTCTTTGGCTCTAATTCGCGCTAAGATCGTTCATTTCAAACTTGGCGCGTGTAAGATTTATTAAGAAGTGTTTTTTCGCACCAAAAAATAGCGAACCTCAGGAATGTTTACATGTAAAATAATACTTCGTAGAGTTGCTATCAGGGTACAGCACTATTCAGGCGAGCCAGCTCGCTAAAGGATTTCCAGAAAATATAAAATTCGTAAGAAGAGGAGGTTCGATTGTATTCTTGAATTGCGAGCGGAACCTCACTGATCGCCGATCAAAACGAACGCGAAGCAGAAAACATTTTCTCATTGTCTGGAGTTATTGGTTATTATTTGTCTCAGTACATTATTGAAAATATAAATGAAAAGATGGAGGAATACAGAGAATCATGGAGACATCACATTGGAAGAATGGGTGAAGAAAGAATTCCACGCTTAGTGATGCAATACCGACCGAAGGGTAGGAGAGATGTCGGGAGGCCCAGGAAGAGATGGAGCTGAAGTGCAAGTGAAGACGGAACAGGCATTCATGCCTAATCCCTGAAAGAAAGAAGAAGAAGACATTATTGAAAATCCTTGCCGGCGACGTGTTTGGTCTCCGTGAAGGACTCGTTCGAACCGCAAAGCAAGAATCCCAACTGACGGGAGCGACGCGCAGATTTGGTAAAGAAATGTGGAAATAAATGATTGTTTAATTGATTGATAGTGATTCTATGCGCGTCAGCAACTGAGGTCATTAGTCCTTAAGTGTAGTGCATGTTTTTTCATCGGGAGTGGAAATAAAGCAAGGCAGGTGACACATAATATCGTTCTTGAAATATTTAGTGTTGGCAAACCGATTCTAATGCTTGGAATGTGCTGACAGCCTAATTGTTCTATTTTCAGCAGTTGAATGAATGGTGTTCGAAATGCGATAGTGAAAGTTCCAAGTTTTCTTCTAATTGCTGTCCCACGTTATGCTAACGTCTAAGACAAATTCGATGCTTTAGCACACGATATTTAACCCTAAAATATCGATAAAAAATCAATAGCACATTGCAGATATAACATCCATCAATAATATATTGTTCATAAGTAATTTATATTTTGTGCGAGGTTTATAATAATTAATCAGGATAAACCTATAAGAAAATCTTGTCCAACAGACACATATGTGCTCTTGCGGAACTTATTTAATATTCTGAAAATTTCACCAAAAAAAAAAAAAAAAAAAATTGGTGAAATCTGGGAAGGTTGTTTTGAAGATAACACTAAATGTTACTATGCATAGAATCATTTTGAACAGAAATACGTTCTTAGGGCTATGTTATTTCGAAATCCACTTCTGTCCTGGTTAGTGGTGATGCGCTCGTCCATCAATAGACGAGACAATGACCAAAGCAGCGTAATAAACATACTGCACTTAGAATATTTTAAAAGAGTCGCAGTAGCATAGTAGTTAGGACACAGCATACATTACTTATTTTTTACGCCTCTTCTCTAGTGGCTTTGCCATCTTGTAGAATATATCAACTAGTGGTTCTACAGACTGTCTTACTAGTTAGTTTCTTATTGTTTTACGCCTGGGCTACCTTGTTGATTTTGCCCCACCATCTCTTCAGGTGCTACCTGTTAGCACATGAAAGTCATTATATTCACATTTTTCGGACCAATAAAGATAGAATTTAAAAATGACTGTAGGAATATTATAAAAGTCTGATCCTATAAGCTAATTTTCAATGAAATATTTGGTACGTTTTTGAGATTCTTCCGATGTACATGTTTGAAATAGGCATGCGACATCGACAACAAATTATCGACATTTCAAAACATTGATGTTCAAAAATAAAACATCCATATTAATAATACATTGGCACAAAACCATCGATGTTTTTAATCATAAATGTTTTTTAAAGTTGTTTAATGGCCTCTAACATGGGGTTTTTGAGGTGGAGAATTTAATTTGACAGTGACGGGAATTATAGATTTATAATTAAGATTTAACTGACAAAATCAATAAAAAATAATGAGAACGAATAAAAGGTATGAAAGCCTGATGAGTGTGTCTATGAAGAGTATGAACATATTTATTTATTTATTTATTTATTTATTTATTTATTTTACGTCAAAAAACAGTTAAAAACTGCGTATGACGTGCTATGGGGAAAAGTGAATTGTGTGCACATTTTCAAAATTCTGTGATCCCTACACTAAGTCTAATACTACTTAAATTTTGAATTTTTGAAAGGAAAAAAAAAACAAAAAACTCCCATGTAATAAAATCTATTTTCAAGGATAAAAAGCAATAAATTTTGATAAATAAGCAATAAATTTTGGCTCTTATTACTTCCTGCCGCGACAACATGGAAACGATAATTTAAATAATTGTATTTGCCACTGAATTCTAGAAGACAAAAAATGAAGTTACATTTATGTCCAGAAGCAAAACAAGGGGCCATCTCAGCATTTGCTCAATGGATCAGGGAAACTGGACGAAAAACCTGATCGAGATGGGGGTCATTGACCCGGAAGCTGTAGTACAATAGTTGTTACAAGTTGATTATACTTATTTATACAGTCCAAATGGTAAATAATGCATTATGTATCATTGTTAAAATTAATGTTACTTTTCTTGTGATGCTCAGTATAGTCTCTAATTGTATAGAAACAGTTATGCAGCAGAAACAATTTCACCTGGGATTTAAACTTTTCTATTGAATTTAATCGTTTAATGTCATCTGGCAAAGTGTTGTAAAATAATGTACATGTATTGTATGTGAATTTTTTGTAATGAGCTGTTGATACTGTTACCTCATGAATATGATTTCTACGTCGAGTGTTATAGTAATAGACTTTGGCATTTTCTGAAAATATATTCCCGCCCTTGAGCAAGTCATTTTTTACAAAAACCACTGATTCATAAATAAAAAGACACGGTAATGGTAGAATTCCTAGATTAATGAAGAGAGGCTTACATGAATCACGTGGGTGGGATTTGGTTATTATTCGTACAATTCGTTTTTGTAATCTAAAAGTCTGGGAGCTATAAGATGTATTCCCCCAGAATATTATGCCATATCTCAGGCGGGAATGAACATTCGCGAAGTATACACAACGAGCAGTATTAAGGCTGATTGAATTTGCAAGAATTCTGAACGCGTAGCATAATGAACTTAATTTTGTGTTCAATTCATTTAAATGGACGTTCCATTTAAGGTTTGACTGAATTGAGAGACCTAAAAATTTTGTTGCCTTAACATCAGTCAATGTTACTCTGTTCATTTTCAATGGAGCACAGAATTGTTTATTTGAAATGGAAAACTGCATTAAAACCGTTTTCTTTTCGTTTACTATTAATTTGTTATTTCGGAACCAATTTGAAACACCTGATATTGTACTAAGAATGATACTGTACATAGAATGTGAAAGCCTGAGGACCGAGGTTCATCTAAAGGTATCAGAGCTTTCTCAGTTTGCCATAGAAGAATGCGGGAAAACGGATAGGGGGGGGTACGCCTATTGCACATGCATTGGCCGTACATGCACGTGCAAATGGGCGTAGGAAAAAGAGGGCATTGGGGTCATCTCTCGGCAGGGAGATAGTCTGCTCGATGCAGGGAGTTCCGTTAGCTCCGTTTAAATAGATAAAATTACAAGCTATTGTAATTTATTATTTCATAATTTAACTTTCACTAACTTGTAATTATGCAACATTTTCATATGTACACTTAAAATGAAAAACATCGAGTACCAAACTGCGATGTTAAAATGCATGGGCTTTAATTGATAGAATGATTGAATTGTGATTCCGGGCGGGGCAATTGCCAACAAGACCAGTAGTCCCGTAATTGTAGTATATGCTTTTATTGTGGGAAGTGGCTCTGATCTTCCTTCGCTGAATGGTGGTATCCCGCGCCGACCTATCCATCGGCTTCCGGGTTTTTCCCCAAATCAGGAATCTCCCACCAGCGGGACACCGCCCCAGCCGGGCCAAGATGTAAGCTTCCTATTGGTCTTCCGGTGTGTGATTGTGTAGTGCATGTAAATGTAAGTGAGTGTAAATAAGGGGTGAGGATAGGGCAAGGAAGAGAAAGTAAGATCGTGCGCGGGCCATGGCCCATTTGTAAGGGTTCTGCTCCTACATTCACCTGGTGTTGATTGGAGGAAAACTGCCGACCAGTGCAACCGGACCCCAGAGTTCTCGACCATACAGCAACTGAATTCGCCCTACGTATGTAGCTAGTGGCGATATTGTATCGTAGGCTTCCGCGGCCAGAGTCATGATCTGGGCTGTCCGAGTGACGCCGCGTCGAAGGCCGGGGTGCCGACTTTTCGACCGACATATCGTGGTCCTCTTCAGGGCTGTACTACCTACAGCAGCTACCTAGGCAGTGCAGCCCTGAAGAGGACCGCGATATGTCGGTCGAAACGTCGGCACCCCAGCCTTCGACGCGGCGTCACCCGGACAGCCCAGATCATAGTGGCGAAATTGTTGGCATTGTCGGGACTCCCCAGGACCTCCCAATCAGAGGCACTGCAGTGACATCAACTGTTGCCGTGAGCCTCCTAAGCCGGCTTATGTTTAGGTGTAACTTGTGAGCAGATCTGGCTCATGCTTAGTGTTCTAGGATTAATCAGTTATGTTTAAAACACCGATGGTGGTTCATGGAAACATGGATGTCGCATTGTCCAGACGATTCCGGATATAGTGAACTCGGATATAGTGAACCGTCGATTATAGTGGACTGAAATCACTGGACCCGTTTCACTTATATTTTAAATAAGCATAAGAAAATTCTGTTGTAGTGAAACTGAATCTCGGCTATAGTGAACGTAGGAAATAAGTCCTGGAATATAATTGCATCTCGTATGTTATTAGGCGAGTAGGAGGGCTTACGGAGAGCGGGACGGTGTTCCAACAGTGCAAGTAGCATTGAAGGGTGTTAAGAATGCATAACGATATTCAGAGTACAGAATCAAGTATGGAGAGAACATGAACTCCGAAAAACAATCTAGAGAAATTACTAATGAAAAAAGGTACGAAGAAAACATTTGAAATTATTGATTTTTTTAAGGCCAAATAAAGATATTGAAATATTCAGTTGGTGCTGGAAATGAATTTTTCTGATATTAATAAAATCAATCTTTGTGGAAAAATTCTATTTAATTTTGACATCATCACATTTAATCGCTATACCGTTCCTCTGTTATAGTGAACCAAATATGTTAGTCCCCAGATGTTCACTATAACCGGACTGGATGAGAATTCTAGCAGTCGGCGGCTCTAATCGGTAGTTTTCCGTGGTTTCTCCGAGCAGCATTAGGCGAATGCCGGAGCAGTACTCTACCAAACGGACCACGGTCCGCGCGCGAACTGTCCTTCCTCTTCCGTGTCCTATCCTCTCCCCGTACACACACACACACACACACACACACACACACACACTTACACTAACATGCACTACACTACCACCCAAGCCGGGAGACCGGTCGGGAGCTTAGAGCCTGTCCCGGCTGGGGCGGTGCCCCGCTGGTGGGAGAGTCCTGGTCAGGGGGAAACCCCACTAGCCGACGGTAGATCGGCGCCTGATCTCCCCATCCAGCGGGGGAAGATCACCGCCATCTCCCGAGAAAATAACATACACTTCACAATGGGACTAATGACCAAAGCAGTTGACGCGCCCGGAAACACGAAAAAATCAATCAATCAAAAAAAAAATATAACCTGAGTCGACTGTAGTTCGGAAAAGGCACTTTGTAAAGGGCGAGCAGTCGCCAAGCGGGGCCGCGTGGGGCGCGGCGGTGGCGCGGCAGCCGAACGCAAAGGGCCACCGAAGGTCCGCTGTGGCTGGCGGGCGCCCGCGTTGCCAGGGCGACCGTGGGGGCGGGCGAGGGGCGGGGGCGGGGGCGCCAGCGCCCTGCGTGTCTTCGGGCGCCGCGTGCAACCGGCACTGTGCTCAATTACGTGTTTATCGATACTCATTTGTTTCAACATGGCTTTTGTGCTTTGATTCAAAGGCTTTGTACCTGGAACAGACAAAACATTAATTGTGCAAACAACTTATCGGGTAAATAATTTTTGTTGCGAAAAAAGCTGCGTGCGGCACGTTCATTAATCATAATTTTGATGGAACAGCGCATAATTGATAATTCAGTGCCGTTGCGAGGGGTGGGGGCGCCCGGGGGCCGCTCCTCTGCCCCGCGCTAGTGGGTGGGGGGATGGGGGGGCGAGAGGGAAAGGCAGAGGAAGGCCGGTGCGTGGCCATGAATGTAGCGCACTTTACTTGATTTGCTTGATTTGATTTGACTTATTTTCGTCAAAGAACAGTAAAAACAGAATGTGAAATATTGGGAAGAGGGGGAAGTATAACTTAGCACGTTTTCTTGAACTCCAGAATCCCTTCCCCATCATTTTACAATGCTTTGTTGAATGATCAAGAAAACAACCAACAATCAAGGTTAGCAATGTTCATTTTCGACTCGCTCATAATTTCCTAATAAAGAAAGTTCCACAATCCATCAATACCATTTGCAATACTGTTTTATCAATAAACTACAACCTGTAGGAATGTCCCATTCACAACCAAGGTAGACAAGAGTAGAGAGGAGGAGAAAAATTCAATGTCACTTTATGATCATCAAGTCATCAAGATAAAGTGACACAATTTTTTAAAAGTATTGACATTTGTGATTGTACTTAATAATTGAATTAGGCACTCATGACCATTGTTGTTTATGCGACTTAAAATAAAATAATTAAAAATTGAGAAGAATCTACAAAGAGGGGCAGCAACATTAGAAAACTAGACATTTACGCTCCAGACTTATAGAAAATTTACTTACGTCGGTAAAGAAAATACAAGTTTCAAATTTTTAATATTACTATTAAAATTCCAACCGAAACCCGAGGCTCTACTCCTATCACAACTAGCAAAACGAGAGCTCAACTAAAAGTGAGCTTCATTTATTTGCAAAGTTACATCATCAGGTGCATAGTGTGGGAACTACTATCCCATTGAATGACCTCTGGAGTAGAACCATCGAGGAGCCATCAAGAAGAAATATTGATTTACTAAGCTACATTTATGTCCAGAAGCAAAGTAACGAGGTATCTCCGAATTTGTTTAATGGATCGTGAAAGCGGATGAGAACCTGATCGAGAAGCTTCCCCTTGCCACGTCAAGTTCAGATAGGCCCACATGCAAATGCTCTCTTGGCGAAGCGAATTCATACTGGATTTTCAAATGGAGTATTCCGTAACTGATATGATCTTATTTGTTGTGGAAGAACAGGGGCGAGTATATGGCCTTTGGATAATCGTTGACCGGGTGACCATGGGATTCGAAGCCCGACGGTGACGGTTTTTGAGGGGGGCTGCTCTGATTGGTAGTTTTCCGTTTCTCTCCGATTAATATACAAATGCTGGAGAAGGACCGGTGAATGACAGAAGTATAACCTAACAAATCGGTTACGGACAGCGTGCCGGTTTGTTCGTCATCCTTGTGTCTTCCTCTCGCCCTCACACACACACACGCGCCCGCGCGCGCGCACACACACACACACACACACACACACACACACTTCCTTTACCTACATTACACTACCATATAGCGCAAGGTATCGTGTAGGTTATCATCTACGACACGCTCCAGCGGGAAGGAACACCCCAACCTACCCTACAATGCATTGTGCATTCGGGACTACTGACATCAGTGCTTGACGCGCCTGAAAACAATCCTCACACAATCACTCCGTAAGAGGACCACACGAACGTATTCATAAAAATCCCTATCCATAGAAACCAATCCGACTCAAAAAATCCATAAACAGGTAATACACCAAAAAAAACTTACAAAAATAGTTGCTTTTGACCAAAGCAACTAATTTCATCCTCACATACCGTAACATCAATTGAAATAAGATTTTCTACACCGTCACCAACGTCTCGTTCCCGTAGAACCGTCACCGCCATCCCGTTCCAGCCATTTCAGCCATTGCCTCTTTCGCTTTTACAACCATCACCGCCACTATCGTTACCATTGCCGCGTCCATCCCCTCCAATGCCGCATCTTCCACCACTACCCCACCACCACCACCACCACCACCACCACCACCATCACCACCAACACCACCTCTTCCTCCACCACCATCACCACCTCCAGCACCACCACCACCACCAAACCGGTAGCGGTAGCTCAGTGCATCAACTGATGTCACTGCAGCGCCTCTGACCGGGAGGTCCTAGGTTACACTCCCCACGGCGGCAGAATTTTCGACACTAGCTTTTCAGCTAGGTCGATTCAGTCGCTGTCTGGAGGAGAATTCTAGCGGCCGGCTGCTCTGATCGGTAGTTTTCCGTTGTTTCTCCGATCAACACCAGGCGAATGCCGGAGCAGTACCCTACCGAACGGGCCACGGACCGCGCGCGATCTGTCTTTCCTCTTCTTTGTTCTATCCTCTCCCCTTACACACACACATTTGCACTAACATGCACTACACTACCACATACTCCGGGAGACCGGTCGGGAGTTTGGAGCTTGTCTCGACTGGGGCGGTGCCCCGCTGGTGGGAGAGTCGTAGTTACGGGGCAACCCCACTAGCCGACGGTAGGTCGGTGCCGGATCTCGCTATCCAGCGGGGGAAGATCACAGCCATCTCCCGAGAAAAATCATGCGCTACACTAACGGGACTAATGACCAGAGAAGTTGACGCGCCCGGAAACACGAAAAAATCAATCAATCAATCATCACCACCAACATCACCTCTTCCTCCACCACCATCACCATCACCACCTCCAGCACCACTCCCACACCCCTCCCCCCCCCACGCTACCCCACCACCACCAACACCATCACCATCATCACCACCTCTGCGGTTGCCGCCGGAACCGCCTTCACCGCATTACCGTAACTACCGTCACCGGCATCGTCTCGGCGCCATCCAACCACCTCCCCGGCGCGCCTTCTCCGCTTGCTTCCCCGCTCCGACTCGTCCTCGCGAACAAGGGGTCCTTTGGCGCGTATTTCGGGGCAGTGGCTCCACTGCTCGCCGCCAGGGAAAACGCACTTAGGGCGCGTTTATTTTGACGCCGCAGCGCCGTGCCCCCGGCGAAACTTTGCACACGTGAGATGTAAACTCGCCTCCCCCCCTGTCACAACCTCTGTCCCTCTGCTCGCTCTCCGAGGACGGGCGTGCCTGGACATCTATTAAAGTATACTTGTGCACAATGCAACAAATGTATTTTTACTTTCTGGCATATTACTAAACATAGTATAGAGAAAAGATTGTAATGATGCATTTAAAAAAATCTTTTGACAGAAAAATTGGTTTTCTGGGATTGCGATTACGAAACAGTCGATAATTCTTGTGCTTTATGTTGTAAATAAATTTCTGTTAGATCACTTACACACACTTACCTTACATGCACTACACTATCACACATGATGGGAGACTAGTGGGAAGCTTACAGTTGTAGCGTCACATTGGCGGCCGTGGGTGGGAGGAGGAGCGGAAGTATCGCATATCTGCGGGCATGAATAGCTAGGCGCCCGGCGTTGGGATACATTTAGACAAAAGGGACGCCAGCTTGACTGGGAAGGTCACGTGGTAGACGCGAGCCTCCCTCCCACACCTAGGACGGTCACGTGACAGCTACACTCTGGTATAAAATCGAGCCGACGAGCTCACACGGGGGTTTTATTCTGGAAACCTCGCGCGATGCGCAAAACTTTACGCCCAGGCTGGAGCGTGTCGTGCCTATTGCACGGGTGACGAGGTCACGGTAGTGGCGCGGGAGTAGCGTCAGAGGAGGCAGGGCCTCCCTAGCTATGTGGGGTATCCATAGGGAAATACTCACAACTGTGTAGTTTCGGAGCAGAAGATGGTTATTGTACATACATGTAAATAAACTTGTACATACTTGTAAAGGTCTGTGTTTTTTTCTCCATGACGTCACATAGCTTGTCCAGACTGGGGCGGTGCCCCGCTGATACGAAATAATTGGGGAATACCTCGCAAGCCAACGCGTACGTCGACGCCGGATCTTACAATCCATTGGGGAAAGGTCACCGCTCCTTCCAGACCAAAAACTGGGAGAGATAGCTCGAGGCATCAACTGATGTCACTGCAGTCCCTCTGACCGGGAGGTCCTATGTTCGAGTCCTGATGGCGGCAGGATTTTCGATACTAGCTTGTCAGCTAAATCGAATTCAGTCGCTGTGTGGAGGATAATTCTAGCCTCCTGCTCTGATTCGCCGGCTGTCCTGATTGGTAGTTTTTCGTTGTTTCTCCGATCAACATGAGGCGAATGCCGGAGCAGTACCCTAACAAACGGGCCACGGACCGCGTGCGATCTTTCCTACATCGTCCTTGTCCTATCCTTTCCACTCACACTAACATGTACTGTAAATGGTGGAACAAAAGATAAGATAATGGTGGAATGGAGATATTTAAGATAAATGGTGGAACAAAAAATGTGCAGAAGTGGAAGAAAACATTGGTGGGGCACGAAGTAAAGAATCATGGAAACTAATAAAATGTTTGAGACACGATAAAAGAAATGAAACAAATATACAAATCATAAAAGTGGACGAATGGGTGAAATATTACTCACATATGTTTGAAGAGAATAGACCAGAATACAAGAATGTTTTAGAAGAAATAAACAAGACATTTGATAGGACACATGCAAACGAATGTACAAAAGACATATATTTGAATGAGATAAGGAACTCCATCAAAACAATGAAAACCGGAAATTCTCCCGGTCCTGGAGGAATTCTTGTAGAACTATTTAAAAATGCTCCGATAAGTGTCCTGGAAATTCTACAAATATTTTTTAATAATTGTATGACAGGCGATAAGATACCTACAGAATGGAAACATGCCTTCCTCATGTCAATTTACAAGAAAGGTAAAAAGCCGGAGTGTAAAAATTACAGAGGAATAAGTTTAACTTCTAGTACTGGAAGACTGTATGGGCGTATTATAAAAGATAGAATTGAAAGTGAGTTAACCACAGCAGAAGAGCAAAGTGGATTTACAGCTTTAGCAAAGTGGTTTTAGAAAAGAGATTATCAAGAAATAAGGAAACATATCTTGGATTCATAGATCTTGGAAAAGTTTATGACACAGTCCCTTTAGGAAAACTCTTCCACATTCTGGAAAATACAAATATTGACAAGAAATACATAAATACCTTAAAAGATTGGTATCTGAATCAAGAAAGTAGGATAAAAGTAAGTTGCCAAATATCACAAACATTTGGACAAACAAAGGGCCTGAGACAAGGATGTTGCTTATCACCAAGTCAGTTCAAAATATACCTGAATGAAATACTGAAAGATTGGCAAAATAAATGCAGAGGTATGGGTATATATATCAATGAAAATTATCTGCATACCTTACTATTCGCTGATGATCAGGTTATTTTAGCTAATGACGATTTTGATATAGAATATATGATGCGAAAACTGAAGGAAACGTACGAGATAGCAGGACTGAAGATCAATTTTTCCAAAACAAAATATCTGGTGATAGGAGAAAATACAGGCTGCAGCATAGCAATAAATGGAGAGCAGATAGAAGCATGTGAGGAATTTAAATATTTAGGAGGAATCATCAGTAAAGAAGGAGACTCCAAAAAATACCCTATCTCAAAGATCACGCAAGGGAGAAAAGTCACTCGAAAGTTAAACCCTCTACTTTGGGGAAATGGAATATCCAGATGAACTAAGAAAAGGCTGTTTGAAACCATCGTACAAAATATAGTGCTGTATGGATCACAAACGTGGGAAATATGAAAACGAAAAAAAAAAAAAGTGTAATTTTAAAAGAATCAAAAAATTTTAAAAAAAAAATGGTTTGGTCACGTGAAAAGGCTCGGTGAGAGATGAGAGATGGCCCAGGAAGATCTCTGAATGGCTCCCCTTAGACAGAATAAAAAGAGAAGAATGGCAAAAGCAAGTTATGAAAGACATGCAGAAAAGAGGCCTTGAAGAAGACGATTGGAATGATAGAGGGGCATGGAGATTGGGATGCGAGAGACGGTCGCAGGAGCTGTAGACAACTTAAGAAGAAGATAACGTATTTTACCTACGTAAAGTATACTTGTGCACAATGCCACACATGTATTTTTACTTTCTCGCATATTGCTAAACATAGTATAGAAAAAACATTGAAATGCTGCAGAAAAAAAAACCTTCAAATTTTTTGTTAAAAACATTCCTTTTATGAGGTCGTGATTACGAAACAGTAGATAATTATTGTGTCTTTATGTTGTAAATAACATTCTTTAAAACCACTTACGCTCACACACTTATATGCACTGGACTGCACATGTCGGGAGACCAGTGGGGAGCTTAGTTTGTCCCGACTGGGGCTGTGCCCCGCTCATGGAAAGTACTTGATGCGGGGATACTTCGGAAGCCACCGTGTAGGTTGGCGCCAGATCTCACCATCCAGTCGGGAAAGATCACCGCTAGTTCCCGTGAAAAAGTCACCTAAAGGACTAATGACCTCAGCAGTTGAAGCGCCCGGAAACACGAATCATTCAATTAAGAAACGCTCAGCCTTCTTGGAACGCTTACGCTATGATTAGAACTACTATTATATGATAATAATATAAAACTAAGGAACAGATTTTCATAAATACATGTTTTACAGATATAAGGTATGTGTCCACAGTAATATTTTGGAGTTTGCGTTATATTGTGAATGAATTAAAATCATTTTTATTTTACATGTTTCTACATATTTAGGATTAATTACATATTTTACCTATTGATACATATTCCGCTATATTTTAATACAAATTAATCAACATTTTAATACACTTACACATCAAAAATAAATATTTTAGATAAGAGTTTGCAAATAAATCTTGCGGTATAGTCTTTGTGAGAAAAAAAGTAATACTGCTTTTTTAACTCCAGTCATCCGTTGTGAATTGTCAAATTACGCTCTGTTCAGTAGTCACAACATACACCAGACGGAAGGACAGACGGACGTTTTGCCGTCACACGATTTTTCGGTATCAAGGACCCACAAAACATGGATTCTGGCTACCCCACATGTTAGACGATTTTTTTCTTTATTTATGAACTGTATTTATGAACTTTTTCCTTATCGCGGCCCTACAATAAGAACTTTTCTGTCGAAAATTCCCCTTTTTTCGTGCAGCATTACATAACTTTCTCTGCTGCGTAAGCGGTAGCGAGAAAGTAAATATGTTTTATGAAAGTATAAGTTTTTTTCTTACTTTTATTCTTTTTCAATCATATAAAAGTGTTAAGTTGACGAAAAAAATTAAGATTATTAAGCACGTTTCTGGCTGTAGAAGTGTGGGGGTGATGGGACGGGGCCAAGAAAACTCAAAAATCTTATTTTAATGTTAGAGTTATAGTGTAACTACTCATGTGTCATTTGGTTTAGGAGAACTTTTTGTTACGCAGGGAGATCCTTTGCCTCCCACCCCAATAAAAGATTCGAAATCCCGCCTATGAACGCAAAAATGACATTGACGTGTATTTGAAAAGTAATTATTGAAGAGAAACACAGCAAGTAAATAGCTGAATAATTGAATATGAAATTAGATTGCAGAACAGAAGGTAAGCCCACTTTTTCAATTTATGTGACACCGACAGAGGTAAGTCTCTTTGTGGTTGAAATCTTGTTAATATCAAAATCTTATTATCATGTAAGATGAAGGTCATGAATTTGATGGGAGTAGACATTAGTTCTGAAATATTACACCCGGAAAATTCGACTCAAAGAAAATCAGAGATCCCCAATAATGAAAGATCGCTACATTAATAAAAGAAAAAGTGCTATCCAGGGAAAGAATTTGAAATACGAGTAGTTAAATTTGAAGGGAACGAAAATATCTCGAGTGAGCGAAAATTGAAAAAGAAACAACTAATAGAACTTGAGAAAAAACTATTAGAAGTTTAAAAAAATTAATTTGAAAATAAATTTAAAGAACGATCTTTTTCGGGAGACTAGAATAGTATGAATGGATATGATATCGAAGGAATTAAAAATTATTTTAAAAAATTAATCATTTCCAACCAGAAGTAAATGTCGATTGTATAAATTCGAACAAATTGCTACATTGAATAACCTAGCTTAAAATGAAGGGATACATTTTATACAAAGTCTAATGCTGGTAAACGTAGCTGAATTTTTAATGAGAGAGTAACAGATGATTACGAAATGAAAAATTTACTTAAAGGGAACCCCCTCATAAACACAGCGTCAAAATCATTTAAATTTACTTGCAAAGTGGGCTAGTATCTGAAAAATAAAGTTGAACCCAACAAAATCTTTAGCAAAAATATTCACATTAAAACACACTCTCTCTTCCACTCTTTTTATCAATAACGACACCATCAATTAGACACAAACAAATAAAACTATAAAGTACTTGGGCTTAAACTTCGGTACTCGAGCCAACTGAAAGCAACATATAGAAGAGAAAACTCAGCAAACCAAAACTAAACAAATTAACTATAACCCTTAGTGAATCAACACAGTCGCCTCTCCACATCTAATGCACTATTACTCTACAAATCAATAATCCGGTCGACATTATGCTTGTTCCATCTGGATCAATGCTGCCAATACAAACCTAAACAAAATGCAAGTAATGCAAAATAAAATTTTAAGATTAATCACAAAAGCACATTGGTTCATCAGTAACAACCAACCGCATAATGATTTAAATATAAACACAGTAAAATACCAAATATCCTACCTCGCACACAATTTGTACACAAACCTTCACCAAATACAAGCATCATCCTTCTATAAACTGGGCAAAAGCCCCAATTATCCAACAAGAATTAAAAACAGATATCCACTTCACTCATTCTATAAAATGTTCGCAAACCTGAAATAATATTTATCTGAGGTGCTTCCTGCTTCCTCTCCCGGTATATTGTTTTAATAATTGTAATGAGTATAATTTTAAGTTAAAGTTAGTATAAGATAGATTAAGACCATCAAACATTTGTTCCGTTAATATGTAAACTGAACATTGTAATACCAACCAAAAATTAAATTAAATATAATAAAAAACAATAAAAAAGGGAACCCCCGGATAAGATGGTAAAATGTTTTCCTAAAGCAAATGACATATGAGTAGTTGCACTATAACGCTAACCTTGACTTGACTCTAAATATACATTGAAAATTACTGCAAGAGTTCTATGCATTTATTTCAGTGTTTATTATGCATTTGTTTACATTGCACCCAATAATATTTTTGACTTTGGAATGTAGTTACAAATTATCATGTTTTTAAAGCTTTATAATCATTTGTATATCATACGCTGAGGAAAGAAAATATCTTTTGGCAGTGTATGAGAAATCAATTCGTGCACAGGTGGAGGATAGGTCGGGGGTGGGGGTGGCAATGGGGCTATGAAGGGGAACAGTTTGGACCCGGATTTACAAGAACCATTTTGTTGTGTACTAGATCACTGGGTAAGGCACAAAAAATCTCAAAATTTCCTCTTAAAACACCTGTTGTGAATTTTTTTCAGATTTTTCAACAACAACAATAACAACAACAACAACAACAACAAAATAATAATAATAATAATAATAATAATAATAATAATAATAATAAGATTTATTCCCAACTTGTTTTACAGAGATAATATACATTGTTGTTTCTTGGAATTACTAACCATCGATAACCAGTTGTGATGGTTAGCAATACTGAATTTATATTTTATCTGTCTATTTCTACATAGTATTTTTGGTGCTGGACCGTAGTGAAAAAAAGCCATTTGTAGTTAACTCCCTGGCTGTCCAGTAGATGTCGCGTCCTAGGCTCCTGCGACCTGCACAATGGCGACTGAAACGTTGGTGCCTGTGCCTTGGTCGCGGCATAGACTAAAGAACATCTTTACTCTATGGTCGCGGTGTCTCCCAGGCAGCCAAGTAGTTATCACTTCTGGCAGCGGAAGGCTACGCTCTCACATCTGTAGTTGCAGACTAGAGAAAAAGTTGCCTTTTCCCTTACCAAGTATTTATTCTTGTATACGCATGCATAAATACACACAATACGAACACGTGCGAAAACTGCATTTTGTAAATGATAATTGTGTGAAAACTGAAAATTGATTTTAAGTAGCACTCAACTCTGCGAGCGCCCATCCCCCGAAATGTGGTTTACAGCGTTATAGACCTGGTACTGTGCGAGAGAAAGCATTCCAATTTTGCAGGTCGTTGAAATTAAAATGCGTAGAAAATAAAACAATTCCTTTAGTTTTATTGCTAAAGATAATTTCGGTATTTTCCTTCAATTTAATTTTACATTGCTTTCGGCTTCTGTTCTTTTCTCTCTACCCATGCTAAGGAGTGGGGACACTCAAAAGATCTAAATCTGAAACATTGTAAAAAACATTCGAATAGGTCGTATTATGTAGAGTACTGTCTAAGATCATAATCTGGGTCCAACCTTTCCCCCTTAATTTTCCCTCTGTCCACGAAGTATGCTTCACCTGGACCCGAAGTGCCCCTCATCATTTCCCCATTTGTCATCTACCCATCCGCCAAAATACGTCATGTTAGAATTTACCTTTCCTAAAAGAGTCCTGTCCCATGGGATACGCAAACCTGGTTTAAAAGGCCTAGCACGGATCGCTTCCCAGTTATTCAATATTATAATGTGTTGCGATAACATTTTTGTTTGTCAATCTGTAAACTTCTAATTTTTCTTCTGAAATGTGTGTGATGTAGGACTTGGGTGTAATTATCTATCCACCAGTATTACACTTACAGGGTTTTGTGTCGAAGGGTTCTCATAAACTGTCAAAAACTATCACTTTTCCTTAGCGTATGATATACAAATGATTATAAATCTTTAAAAACATGATAATTTGTAACTACATTCCAAAGTCAAATATGTTATTGAATACAATGTAAAAAAATGTATAATAAACACTGAAATAAATGCATAGAACTGTTGCAGTGATTTTCATAGTGTATTTAAAGTCGAGGTAATTAAAGGCGGGAAAGTGATAAAAATGTTTTTATTTGTTTAACTATAGCCCGGCAGTCAAAAACACCTGAAAAATTTCAGAACAATTTGTGTTTTGAGAGGAACTTTTGAAATGTTTTTCGAGTCTGTTCCAAGGTTCTAAGATGCAGTAAAAACTACTTTGTGTTATTTTTTAAAAATATTTTTGTTTTTGACTTTTTGCGCTGAGCAAATATGAAACAAATGTTTTTCTGGTAGTATAAATTATTTTCTTATTTTTCATATTTTTTTCAAACAGATGAGAGTGTTATGTTGACGAAAAAAATTAAACGAAAAAAAACATCTTTTTGGTTGTAGGAGTGTGGCTGGGTAGTGGGACGGGGGCTAATAAAACTACCAAAATCAGGTAGCAGGTAATCATAAAAGATGTATAAATAAAATATTTTGATTTGGTTGTAATAAATAAATGAATAGTAGTTGAAATTATTGTGTATAGTATTAAGACTTGATAATGTTAAAAATCTGTTAAGAGAATTGGCAACACCAAACAGGGGGGAGCTATTGTTACGTTATTATTTACCAAGTAATACAATATACGTGAAATGTCCATAATATGACATGATAGTTTGATAGAGGAGTCATGGTGAAAAATGGGTAGATATGGTGTTGGTGTAGGTACAAGTTGATATGTCTGTCTGAATAATGAAACGTACTCAGAAACATTAAGTTTTAGCAAACCATATTGCTGTTACTAGGTTGCCGATATTTTGGTATACTGCTCCGACATTCGCCTGGTGTTGATCGGAGAAATCACGGAAAACTACCGATCAGAGCAGCCGGCCGCTAGAATTCTCCTCCAGATAGCGACTGAATTCGACCTAGTTGAACAGCTAGTGTCGAAAATCCTGCCGCCGTGGGGAGTGGGAACCTAGGACCTCCCGGTCAGAGGCGCTGCAGTGGCATCAGTGGATGCACAAAGCTACCGCTCCCGGTCCCGGCTAAACGGACGAACCCTCATTCGCCCCCCCCCCTACCTTCCGTCAATTTTCTCCAACTCTATTTACAGATCTTTAATACACTGTTTAAACATCTCTCCTAAGAATTTTCTCACTCTTTCACGATTATTGAAAACAGTTCTTATCGTTACCGATTATCTTAATGTTCCTTCGTTTAGAGAGAAAATCCAACGATTGGAAGGCAAACTCACTGAACTATTCGTGAAAGTTTATAATCTTAAAATATTATGATAAGACTTGCCAAGTAAATGTACGAATCGGAGTACACTGAAATCATCGAAATTTTTTAAAAAAATATCATCCTTCACACGGAATATCGGAATTCTTTCTGTCACGGCATTTCCAAACAAATCCATTTCTGAAAATACTAATGATATGTGAAAGGTATTTCGCTCGGACCGGCAAAGGTAGCTCAGGGCATCATCTGATATCACTACAGTACCTCTGACCGGGAGGATCTAGGGTTCGAGGCCCGATGGTGGCATTTTGGACCAGAGCTAGGTGTAATTCACAGCTGCCTGGTTGAGAATTATAGCAACTGGCAGCAGCAGACTGCTCTGATCGTTAGATTTCCGTGGGTTCTCCAGTCAATACCTGACGAGTGCCGGAGCAGTAACCTAACAAAGGAGTCAAGGACTGCGCACGATATTTCCTTCCTCTTCCTCACCCCTTTTACACACACTTACATTTACATATATTACTCTACCACCTATGTCGGGAGCTTACAGCTTATCCCGGTTGGAACAATGCCCTGCTGGTGGCAGATACGTGATTAAGTAATATCCTGCGAGCCGTCGTTTAGATCAGTGCAACAACAGATGTCACTGCAGCGCCTCTGACCGGGAGGTGCTAGGTTCGAGTCCTGACGGCGGCGGGATTTTAGACACTAGCTTTCCAGCTAGGTCGAATTCAGTCGCTGACTGGAGGAGAATTCTAGCGGCCGGCTGCTCTGATCGGTAGTTTTCCGTGGTTTCTCCGGTCAACACCAGGCGAATGCCGGAGCAGTACCCTACCAAACGGGCCACGGAGCGGGGCGGTACGTACGCGTCCAGGGCGCCGCGCCGCCCCGCTCCACCCCACACTCCCCAGGTCGCCCCACCACGGCCCCGCGCCGCCCCGTTCTGCACCGCCCTCGCCGCCACGTCCCGCCCTGCCATTCCCTGCCGCGCCCCGCTCCTTCCCGCCCTGCCGTTCTCCACTTGTTCCCGCCCCGTCCTGCACGCGTCCAGGTCGCCCCACCACGCCCTACCCGCTCCCCCTTCCCGCCCCTCCCCGCACGCGTGCAGGCCGCCGCCGCGCCGCCCACGCCGCCGCCGCCGCGCCCCTTCCGCCCGGCGAATACTTTTCATTGTCAGTCACGCGTGCGACGTAATGCGCCTCGACGTGTTTCATAATCACATGACGAAACGCGTTCGCTGACGGCGGGGCTCTGCTACCGACGCGCCCGCCGCCGTCACCGCCTGCCCCCCCACCCCCGCGAAGCCACCCCGCTCCTGCGGTCGCGCTCTCCCCCCTCGCATCGCCCCGCTATCTCCATCGCCGGCGCCGTTTCGCCCACTGGGCGCTAACACAGACCTCCCTTCCGTGCCACCTCGCCCCCCCCACTCTCACCCCTACGCCCCCACCCCACCCCCGCGTCGCTCTCTCGCTCCGCCGGGCAGACAGACGGACGGACAGACAGACGGATTCATTTTGTCCGTTCTTTTCAGCTGCCTGTTTATCAGCTGCGGAGCGCCGCCGATCTCTGCATGTATTTTTCCGTCTGTCACGCGCCACGCCGCTGTCCGGACGTCAGTTCATATGCTTTATACCTTGTGTCTATCTGCGCGCCTGTTTATTTTTCCAGCCGTCTATCAGCGACGCAGCGCTGCGCGCGGCAGCGGCGTCACAACCCCACCCCCCACCCCGCTCCCTCTTCCGCCTCCACGCTCCCCTCGCCGCCCCGCCGCCGCGCGATAGACTTCGAGATAAACACCGCTTTTTATCCCCGACAGCCATACAAACTTAATGACAGTTTGCCGTCTTTTCAGCGAGCGCTCGAAAGAACATGACACGTTGCTCGGCCGTCCACAATGCGCCGGAGTGGGAATCCGGGCGGCGGAATTGGCCTGCGCGCGGGGGCGGCAGGTGGCTGGCGCTGAAAAGGGCCCCGCCCACCCTCCGGCGGCGTGTGTGATGACGCCGCGCGGCGCGCTGCCGTCCTGCAGCTCACGCCCAGGGTATGGCTTTCCGCTCGTATGAAAAGATCGCCGCGTGAGGCTTCGGAGATAGGCAATGGCATTTCAATTACTGAGGTGGAACAACGTTGTCGGCGTTTGAATGACAGAGAATTAAGCGAAAGAGTGTAAAATGCGATGTGTGTTAATATTTGGTGGTTTCTCAGCGGAAATATATTTTATTTTCAATGACAAAATACACTTCTAAGTGAATATACATCAAAAATACATCAGCTATTGTGTCATATATCTTTTTTTATCGGTAGTAAATTCATATTTCTTCTCGGAAACAAATGTTATAAATTGTTTTAGTACACTTTATACTTGACGAAAAATGAAATTCCCGTCCTTGTGATGTCCAAAGGCATTTAAGTTGCATTACTTGCAATTCACATACACTCTTATTCTATTTCCATCGCCCCAAGAGTTTTGATCCGGCTAAACGGTTTGGTTTGGTTTGGTTTGATTTTTCGTGTTTCCAGGCGCGTCAACTGCTTTGGCCATTACTTCCGTTAGTGTAGTGCATGTTCTTTTCGCGGGAAATGGCGGTGGTCTTCCCCCGCTGGATGGCGCGATCCCGCGCCGACCTACCGTCGGCTAGTGGGGCTTCCCCCTAACCAGGACTCTCCCACCAGCGGGGCACCGACCCAGCCGGGACACGCTCTAAGCTCCCGACCGGTCTCCCGGAATATGTGGTAGTGTAGAGCATGTTAGTGTAAGTGAGTGTGTAAGGGGAGAGGATAGGACAAGGAAGAGGAGGAGCGGGGCGGAGCGGGGCGGAGCGGGGCGGGGGGCGGAGCGGGGCGGGTGGAGTGGGGCAGGACGGAGGAGGCGGGATGAGGCGGGGCGCCCAACGGCTTGGCCGCGTGCGGAGAGGAGCGGGCGGTGAAGGGATGGGTTGGCGTGTATGAAGTGGCGCGAGGCGTGAGAGGGCACGCGTGAGATGGCGTGCGTGAGGGCGGTGGGGTGCGTGGGTGGCGAAGGGGGAGCGATAGCGTCCGAGGAGAGCGGGGGAAGTGAAATGTACGCACAAGCGGCCACATGTGAGTGTCGGGCAGTGTTCACATGACAGTGGATTTATTCTGTGCGTTTTACATTGGGATGTTAAGAATGAAATTTGTTTTATCAAACAATGCTCAGGATGACTGTTGTCAGGGATTATTTGTGTTAATGTCAAGCCAAAGCCAAAGTTCGTTGGGCATACAGCCCGTCGCAGCAGTCGATTGGGTTTCTGCACTTTGTGGTTTTGGTAGGGATGAGGAGCCGTGAAAGCCCCGTGATGTTTCTTAACAAGGAAACTGTTTCACTGTAATTTACGGTTCTATTATCTACCAGCTCAGTGAATATAAATAAAGCGGAGTCCAGGAACTCAGAGCATTTTCTTTGTTCGACGTGATTACTTGCATTTCAATAATTTTGCAGATTCGGTGACTGATCTTACATTTGCAGTGGCATACACCAAAGGCGTTCACGGCTTATTCTCCCGAACGAATAATAGTCATCTTCCACGTTAAGTTCGGAATTTTATTTTATTTTCTCTTTTTTCGTAGTTTTACAAATGGAACTGGGTCTAAAAGAGACCTTTGGCTGTAGTTTCTGCTATATTTTCAATATTTCCAAAATATATACGATCCGTAAGTGTACATCAAAACCCTCATGATCCATAATTTACTTTTAAATAGTTGTCATTTCGCCATAAAAATATGATTCGAAAGACAAATCATGATTTTTAGCCATTGATCACCCATACTACATGAACATTGAGTCGATGTAAATGAACAAGAAATTTGCAAAATAAGTGGTCGATTCCCAGGCAAGAGCAGTGTTACATATGCAGCGTCTTCAAGAGATTCAAAAGAATGGCGAAACCGTGGGTAAGATATTTAAGGAAATTAATCGGTGATTCTAGAATACGAAACATATCTGCAGAAGCGTATCTGGTAAAAGTTTGCTGATTGATGGTGGTAACCTCAATTCACGAACAATATACAGGATGTTTCAAACGGAATAGCTGAGTTTTAGCGCTTTATAGTGTTTATTGCAGTAAACTTATAGTTTTGAATGATGCATCAAACGAAAGAGCAACTCAAATAGTTTTACATAAAATCATACACGTGTTCAATGTGAGCACACTTCGTCACACGAAACACGTCAAGACGATATGGGAGTTCTTCCTAAACGTTGGTCAGTGTCTCTCGAGTTGTAACAGCTGCTTCTATTCTGTTTCTTAATTCGGGAAGGTCAGTTAGTATTGGAGGCATATACACACGATTCCTCATGAAGCCCCAAAGGTAGAAATCACACGCCATCAGATCGGGTGCCCGTGGAGGCCATGTAAAACAAGCCTTGTCAGTAGGCCCCTTGCGGCCAATCAAACGGTCGGGTACAGTGACGTTCAACCAATGGCGTACTTGCCAGAGAGGCGGCCATTGGTTGCCAGTTATGCCAGAGGCGGCGCACCATCTTGCTGAAAAATAAAGTTCTCTGGTTCTTCCAACTGAGGGAAGAGCCGTAGCTGTGGCGTATCAAGATAAGAATTACCTGTACAGTTGCTTCAACCATGAACAAAAGGCCCATAAATTTTCCGCCGAGATATGGCACAAAAAACCTTCAATTTAGGAGAGTCTACAATTTAGGAGAGTTACACTTGTACCATCGCGTGAGAATTTTCTGAGACCCAGATCCGCTCATGAGTGTTCTCATGTCCACTAAGATAAAAAAGATCGATTCATCACTGAAGAGGACATGATCCAAGAAATCTTTATTGTCCTGCAACATGTCGTTAGCGAAGTTGGCACGTAAACCATCGTCTGTAGGTTTCAGAGTCTGTTATAACTGCAAACGATAAGAACGTAGTTTTAAGCGTCTCCGTAAAACTCTCCAAACAGTTATTACAGGAACTGCTAATTCACGACTAGCCTTCCGAATGGATTTCTTTGGGCTACGCGTGAACGACTCTCGCACTCACTCAACGCTCTCTTCACTAACTCTTGATCGTCCCGTACTCTTCCCTTTACAAAGGCCGTTACATCTTCCAACTGATGATATCATCTACGGATGCTATCAACTGGAGGCTCACAATCGAACAGTTAATACGGAACACACGTTGCACAGTAACTACAGATTCCGTCTTTGCAAACTGTAAAACACAAAAAGCTTTCTGTTCACTAGTCGCCATCTTTGCTGTTAGCGCTTGTTAATGGATGTCGGCGGAAATATTGCATGCACATTCGCACTGGTGCCAACAAACAAAATTGTTTGAGTTGCTCTTTCGTTTGATGTGTCATTTATGGCAGTGGGTTTGATGTAATAAATTTTGTAGGGCGTTGAAACCCCGCGACTCGTTTTGAAACACACTGCATTTTCTTTTAAGTGCACTCTTATTTTCTGGAACTTAAAGTGTTTTATTTAAAATTATCTCAAGAGAGAGGCGAACAGACAGCGACGTTGGGTAAGGGCGACATGTACATCCGTTGGGCAAGGATCGTTAAAGTGGCGGCAGATGAATTTACTGGAGATACCAATAATTGCGGGCATCTAAGGGTGCATACATTGTTGCGGGGCATACGTTTTTTTTTTAATTTGTTGCGTCTACACCTTGACGCAACGCGTCTCCAAGCCCCTTAAGGGGCGTTGAGCGCTTTGCACTGGGGAGTAATCCTCCATTAATGTGCTTTTTATTCTGGAGTAATCCTCCGTTACTATGTAATAATTACTATATTTGTCAAGTCTCGTCACGTCGCAGTCAGTCAGTGCCTTTTATCCTTTCGGCCAGGGGCTCGACGCCGTTAGATCCCGGGGTTCCTAGCCGGTCACCCAACCACGAACCCGCGAGTCTCGAATTCGCTTAACCTTCGTGACTTCACGGAGCGTAGTAAACGAATTCGGCTAGCGCCGCCGGCGTTGGTCAAACACGTAACAGTTACAGTACTTTCATTTTATGTGAATCTTTATGTTCTGCAGGGGCAACTCCGTACGTAATTCACACAATGTATGAACATTGTATTTCCAAGCCATTGGCTCTCTGCTATTCAATCTCAGGTGGATTCATGCATTTCTCCGTCCGCCAGCGTGCGACGAGGGACTGTGGTCACAGCCGTATTGCAGCCTCCGGGTCAATGACCCCCATCTCGATCAGGTTTTTCGTCCAGTTTCCGTGATCCATTGAGCAAATGCTGAGATGGCCCCTCTTTTTGCTTCTGGACATAAATGTAACTTCATTTTCTGTGCACGTCTTCTAGAATTCAGTGGGAAATACAATTATTCAAATTATCGTTTCCATGTTGTCGCGGCAGGAAATAATAAGAGCCAAAATTTATTGCTTATTTATCCTTGAAAATAGATTTTATTACATGGGACTTTTTTTTTCAAAATTTAAGAAGTGACTTAGTGTAGGGATCACAGAATTTTGAAAATGTGCACACAATTTACTTTTCCCCATAGCACGTCACACGCAGTTTTTAACTGCTCTTTTGACGTAAAATAAATAAATAAATAAAAGCCGCTAACCTCTTGCACATGCAACGCCTAGCTCTTCCCGGCGCCTACGCCCGCGCAGCCGTCACTGTACGTGGGCAGTCGCTTCTCCCAGGAATCCCCCATGCCCACGCTTACGGCAGTGTATTCTTGGGTTTTCGTAACGTAGCGCCTGAGGGTATTATCTTCACGATGGAATATGGCACGGATTTTCGCGTCTTTGTCGGTCGTGCCGCTAGAGTCGCTTGATCTGCAGCACTGCTTGATACGGTCGTGATTATGCGATATCTTGCGGCAGGACCGAGAAAGTCGCAAAAAGTCGTGCCATATTCCATCTCGAAGATAATACCCTCAGGCGCCACGTTACGAAAACCCAAATATAGAGTACAAAATTGGAACAGGGATATACAACTTTCATGGCCTTAAGGACCACAACTAAAACTTTTAATATGGATGCGGGCCGTACTTCTATTACTCGGGCGAGCCAAACCTGACTTCCCCATAATGTTGATCTCGGCACTTTGTCCGGTTGCTCTGAAGCGAAGGAGCGATGGAACCATGCGCGATATTAGGCCGCACCATGCATAACGCAGAGAATCAAACTGAGATGATTTTTCATTTGTGAATGTACTAGAAAAATCCATAAATTTAAACTTCACCTATTTGCGTGCGCTAGGGGCACAATGTTCTCGCCAGACATGATTGTATGACTTTCACTTTTGACCAGTAACCTTTCGCGGGGCACAATAATTGGCAGCGCGGGCCGCATGTGGCCTGCGAGCCACAGACTGAATAACCCTGTTTGATCCCGCGGGAAAAAAAAAAAGTTTCAACCCTGTTTCAAAATACGTCAAACCGGACAAAAGGGTTTCAAACCCTTTGGTCAAGGTACATCTCCACTCTTATCCTCCATCGCCTCGTACACAACAACGAAGTCCAGGAAAATTAGAATGAGAAAATTCTCCAGGGCGATCCGACGCGTGTCTGTTCGTTACGCCATCGGACAATTTAAGCCCTATTCTTGGGTAGTTCAGCATTATCCCTAAGGTGCATGTGCTTTAAAATGTATATTTCAATTGTGAAGGGGTCTCCAAATGTAATCTGAGATTAATTTCATAATTTTATGTAACAACATACAAATTGGGTCGGTTCGCCGAGAAGAAGGGAACTGTACATCCGCCGAGCACTAATTTCAGTGTTACAAGTGAAATTGTGTCACCATGTGATCTCTGAACAATGTGCGATGATGTTTCTTACAAGACTAATTGCCCCTTCCCTTTTATGCTGGCACTTTCATCAAGCCATCAAAGTCTGTAGGAACAACGCCTCAGGCCAATATGTATGTTTTTTTCCTATTTCACTGAAGCTGCTACATTTGTAGTGAATAAATGTCAATTGCTCTAACCACGTTTATGCGTGTCACTATGTAAGAAGCATCCGGAAACTAAATCTTATTCACTTACCCTAATGAGTTATCTTAGCGTTCTAGCTATGTGTATAATTCCACCTTAGTATACTGTCCACAACAAGGGTTTCTTCATTTGTGAAAATTTACGTTTCTGAAGAATTTGATTTATGGCTCTAATCTACTCATACTATGTAATAAATCTGAAAAAAATATGGCTCCGAATGAGGTGAGGGTGACATGTCGCGGGAACAAAAATGTAATATTACTCATGAATGAAAATAGTGGATACGAGAGAGTGAATTTCTCCGTAGGTTCTTCAGAGCAATGATTTATTGCATTTTTAAATGCCGTGATATTGAATTCTAATGATATTCAAAATTAGTTTCGACATTTTGCAATTTCTCAAGAATATTTACCTTTTTTTCAAAACTAGCTGAGGGCTCATCGGCAGCATACTACCTTCCGGTGGTGCGGCTCCGGGTCGATTCCCAGTCGGGGCGAAAAAAAGTAGCTTTTCTTCAAAATCGTCTCAGTTTCTGTAGCTGAGTGACGAAGGAAAGCTCAGGCATATGGAATTTGCTAGTTTTGAGGAAGGAAATAACGTCATGTTCGATACGTGCCCCCCCCCCCAAGCGAGCGAATTTACTAGATCCAGGCATGGGGACATCGTTAGCTAGTCGGATAATCGACCTAAAATGCCAGTCGGATAATCGACCTAAAATGCCAAATATATATTTTAACTTATAAATAACTCACGGAATTCAAATTCATTCTTAAGACAACATCATTAAAAAAAAAACTTCAGTGCCTGATGACATTTGCGCCGCCTAGTTACAAGCTAGTGACTTCGTTGATGATTGAAGCCCAAATATTGGGAAGGACTCCTGAACGTGTCAGCTCACATCCCGTTTATTGGTGTCTGATATTCGTAGGTAGGAGTACGTACCGAGTCCGAATTGTATCAATAACAAGAATACTCTTGCGTTCTGAGGGTGTCCTGAAAATGTACTTGTTAATGCAAGAGGAAATCGACAAGAAGTGTAGGAATTTAATAGGGCAATTCAATAACTGTTCGATATCAATGACAACAATTTTTCTCTGATGTATTGATCCTTTAACGATTTCGTTGTAAACAGCTTAACTAATGTTAATGTTTTACCTTGTGGACCATTCTCAAAGAAAAATCGATAAATCTTTCTACCAGTATATTTCATTATGTTTCGTATACTGGTTTTACCTGCCAACGCATCGATAGATCACTATTTTTTTTTAACAAAAGTTGCCATCCCTACTTCTCCGGGGCTGCGCCTCGACCTAATGCTTTTCCAATCACCCTCCGCCCCCCACCCCCGCCCGCCATCGTCCAGCGCGCCGTCTGCGCTGCAGAGCTGCGCGCGTATCTCGCAGACAGCGTAATTAAATAAACATACGCAGGGCGCGCTGGTGGCGCTATCGCCCGTCCGCGCGGTGATTCCTTGCATTGATCGCCCCGCCATCGCTCCTTATCGGCCGCCGCCTCGCCGGCCCCCCCCCCCCCCCCCCCCGCCGCCACACACGGCGCACGCTGATGCGAGCGGCCGCCGTGAAATATGGCGCTATTAACTAAAGCGGTCGCTTTATTGTTATTGCAGACATTTCGGCGCGCTCAGCGTGTATGGATAAGTGAAAATAAATAATGCACAGATAAAACGCGGACGTCACTTTTATGAAACATCTGTAGCGGCGGCGTCGCTGTCGTCCCGTCGCGGCCGTCCCCACCGCCCGCTCCCGCCACCGATACGCGACGTGGGGCCGTTCAATCCCATTATCAAGGCAATAAAGACATTTCATCTGGCGAAAGCGGCCGCCCTCGCTGCCGTGTGACAGTCAAGGGGAGATAGTGCCACTGAGGGGGGTGTCTTTACCCTGTGAAGCACCGCCCCCGCATATGGACTGCGGGCCCACCGCCCACAACACGCCACAGCGCTGTAGATTTCGCGCTCCCAAGTGGGAGAACGTGGGGGTGATCACATTATTCTTCTGTCATGCCTGGGAAGCAGTAACTCAAAATTCGATATTCTCTGCGAGAAACACTCTTTGGAACTTTGAGAACTAAATGTACCGCACGAACTATTTGCGAAGCGCGACATAAAAGCACCGCACATTGGTTCAGTCTGCTTCAACATTTAGCTCAGGGAAGTTGAACATCATGTTTAATGAACAATACATCAAAAATATTACACAGAGTAAAACTTAGCAAGAGAAAGGAATGTCATATGTACTTCATATACTTTCGGCTGCGCTGCCTTTCCTATGTTTCTTGCGTAAACAATTTCATTCTACTTACCCATCTTTATAATTTTTTAAAAAACTGTGCCTAGAAAACGAAATATCGTAGAATTGTAAAAATGGAGCAACCAAGAAAAAAACTAACAAAAGAAAATATAATAAACAAAAGCTTACTTTCCTCTAGTCTTGGCGATCGTCCTCAGTTTTTTGTGTTTCTCCTTATCTTTCTTTTTCACTTCTGGTGTTGGAAATGTGAGGACTCCCTATGCTTTGGTTCTTCATGTCACATGGAGTGTGTGTGTGTGTGTGTGTGTGTGTGTGTGGCTATTTTGTGTGTGTGTGGTTATTGTGTGTGAGTGCATGTAATGTGAGTTGTAACAAAACATTTCATATTTACTTTTCTGGCCTCGCACTTTCGATAAATAACTGAATTGGATAATAAGATTAATTAATGCCGAGCTAGGTCCCTATTATATCTCAATAGATAAATGGTTGAGATCTGGTCTGCGATATCCTTCACACACACACTTACTCATTTTGGAATCCACTGGCTCCTATAAAATCACATTCACACATTGAACAAAAATGGTTTGAAGCAGTCTTTGAAGCCTACGTAGGGTTAAAGAGTAGCCCGCGCGAACCAGGTAAATGAAGTTCACGCCCGCTCCAAGCAGACCAAAAGTTCTTGTTGACGACGTTTACATGCACACTAAAATTCTCAAGAAAAACAACACGGTCCCTCCTTTCACCACAACGACAGGCAAGGCCTTATCCTCACTTCAGAAGGCAGAAGTGCTCGCCACGCATTTCGAAACCACATTCCGTGAGAACACGAATGCCTACCCGCAACATAATATTCTACACGCTACAAAATTAAACTTCTTCGGTCCGTATCAGAGAATAAATTTCTCATCTCCCATTGAAATTTCTAAAATCATAGAGAATCTTCCTAACAAAAAAGCCCCAGGTCACAACAAAATAAACAATTTGGCATTAAAAAAACTACCCCCAACGGCAATAGCGTACTTCAACAACATATTCAATTCATGTTTCAGAATCGGATATTTCCTTCATAAGTGGAAACATGCAATCATCATCCCCATAGAAAAATCAAACAAAACCCCATCAAACTCCGAGAGCTACCGCCCAATTAGCTTATTAACAACACTTTCCAAAATATTCAAGAAAAACATATTGAAAAGACTGAAAAACCACCTATATTCAACCAATGCTATCCCCATGGTACAGTTTGAATTTACAGAAAGAATCTCAACGCAACACCAGCTATTAAGAATTTCAGAGTACATTTATTCCGCTTTTCAAAAAAAAAAAAAAAAAAAAAAAACATTCCATAGCTCTATTTATTGATATTACACAAGCTTTCGACCGAACTCGGCACCAAGCTCTTTTATACAAACTTATTCAAATAGGCACTCTACAATACTTAAAATCAATAATAATAAATTTCTTAAGCAATAGAACTTTCGCAGTCAAAGTCTCAATAACCATTTTTCCAACCCAAGAACAATAAACCCTGGACTTCCCCAAGGCGTTATCACCCACTCTATTCAACCTCTATGTCGCTGAACTTCCCACACTTAATAAGATCACGATCACTCAATTTGCCGACGACACGGCCATATTTGTCTCCAGTACAACCCTCACTGAGTACCACACCCACTTACAACTTCATTTAAATATGATTCACAGCTGGGCTGCTAAACTTAAAATTCAACTAAATCCTAACAAAACCGCTTCTAAAATATTTACTTTAAGACCCCACACTCCCCCACTTCCTCTCACTCTAAATAACAAATCAATAGTATGGTAACCCCCCCCAATAAACCTGTAAAATATTTAGGCTTATATCTTGATACCAACTTAACTTGGGGAAAACATATAAATGCCAAAGTGACCCAAACTAAAATAAAACTTGCACAACTACGACCACTAATTTACAGAAACAGCCCAATACATTATAAATCAGCCATAGCAATTTACAAGACAAGTTTAAGGCCATTAATGTTGTACGCCAGCCCAATTTAGATGAGTTCTTCTAAAACTAACATCCATAAACTACTAGTCTTGCAAAATAAATTCTTAAGAATAGTTCCTCATGCCCCTTAGTATATAACCAACAATCAACTTTACAACGAATTTAATTTGGAACACATTGAACATCATATCAAATATCTGGCCACCAACTTTTATCATAACCTACCTCAAATTCCAGCCCTACCACCATTCAAAGTAGCCAAAACCCCAATTACAAAATACGAATCAAAAACAAATATCCATATCACATATTCCTAAAAAAATTTGCAGATTTAGATCCAGACTGAGGACTCGAAAAAGGATTTCCTCCCCCTTCTAATAGCATGTAAGATTATATTTAAGGTTAACATATAAGTCTGTAAATACATATGTATTGTTTTTTTACCGAGCTATGTAAATTCTTCAAAAATTAATAAATTTAAAAAAATTAAAAAAAACATGCACACTTGCACGTATTAGGAAACTAGCAGTTTTAACTCGATATGACATAGTGATATTGATCACAATTTAACTTGTTTGAGATACAAGTGCATTAGTTTGATTGATTGATTTTTTCGTGTTTCCGGGCGCGTCAACTGCTTCGGTTATTAGTCCCGTTAGTGTAGTGCATGTTATTTCTCGAGAGATGGCGGTTATTTTCCCCCGCTGGATGGCGAGATCCGGCACCGACCTACCGTCGGCTAGTGGGGTTTCCCCCTAACCAGGACTCTCCCACCAGCGGGGCACCGCCCCAGCCGGGACAAGCTCCAAACTCCCGACCGGTCTCCCGGAATATGTGGTAGTGCAGTGCATGTAAGTGTAAGTGTGTGTGTGTAAGGGGAATAGGATAGGACAAGGAAGAGGAAGGAAAGATCGCGCACGGTGCGTGGCCCGTTTGGTAGGGTACTGCTCCGGCATTCGCCTGGTGTTGATCGGAGAAACCACGGAAAACTACCGATCAGAGCAGCCGGTCGCTAGAGTTTTCCTCCAGCCAGCGACTGCATTCGACCTAGCTGAAAAGCTAGTGTTGAAAATCTTCCGCCGTGGGGAGTGGGAACCTAGGACCTCCCGGTCAGAGGCGCTGCAGTGACTTCAGTTGATGCACTGAGCTACCGCTACCGGCATATAATATTCATAAAGTAACATTTCGGTTCAACCAATACGAAACCGAAAAATTTGATAAGCATTTAATAAAATGTACTTTAGATGGCGATAGATGGCATCTGACATGAGAATGAGGCAAGACAGAAAGAAAAGCTATCCCAGACCAAATCAATAAAAAAAAAACTAGTACGAGAAAGTCTGTGCTATTCTGTAGCACCACTAGTTTTGAATTGCTCTTAATTAACACGCGGTATATTTTCTCGGTTTATTGCAATATATCAATAGAAATTTTTACTCTCAACTTGGAGCTATATTGAAAGGAAACCAGGTATTTACGAAAAGCGCCGAGTCGTCCCCATTCCTGTGTGTGGATGTGCGTTCCTGCGCGCAGGTGACAGAGCCCGAGGGCGAGGGCGGGGGGCGTGGCCCCTAGGGCGCTGCCGGCCCATTGCATGGCGCGATGCTCGCGATCGCCCTTATGACCCTCTGGACGTGAGGGAGCGCGCGCGGCCTTTGTCGTGCCGAAACTGCAATAAGGACAGCGGTCCCCGCCGCCCCTTCCCCGACTCCCATCTCTGGGCGACGCCTCCCGCTTTCACTCCCACTGCTTTCTGGTGATTAGTGTGATTAGAGGAGGCGAGTACTTTGAAGGGGTCAAGGACCAGTAGTCTGTAAAAAAAATTTTTTTTCAAGTTCGATAATTTTCTGAATAGACCTCGTGTATAAATACCGGGTGTCCCACTAACTTCTAAACTGTTCGCGATATCGACATGCAGTTTTCTCTCAACAATGCGGAATCATGGGACTAGTAATATGCCATAGAGGTAATGTTTGATATATTTTTAGTTTCCGAGAAATTTAATTATCTTGGAATTTTTAAATGAAACTATCATCTGTGACGTACTGGAAATAAATACCACAGACGACTGTTAAAGAAAACTCTAAAAGAAATATATAACTATATTTACACAATAATTTACAAAATAAAAATCTCCCGCAACCTTTCCAATCCCTTAGCCGCGAAACCCCCGCGACCGTCCCTAGGTCCAGCCCAGCACCACTGCTTTAAAGCAGGCTAGCAACGCTTGGTGCGAAGCTGTCGGACAGAGTCCCGTAACTATCGTTACAACATGGCCTGACGCCAAACCGGTCTTCGCCTCGAAGACCGCGTGCTAGGATAGCACTGGAGATATCACTCGGCCTTTCGACCCTCTACATATCCCCCGTGGGCGCAGTTGATACAGCCTTAAGTACCCGGAGGCTCGCCCCCTCCCCTCGGCGCTCCCATGCCGGCGGGCGTCAGGAAGGGTCGGCGGCCAGCCTCCTCTAGGAGTCTTGCGACATAGTCCACGACTCGCACTAACCTTTCTCTATAGTTATATTTGGAGAGTTTCCTGCCCCATCCCCCTGGCCTATTGATCGCGTCTTCAGCTCGGCGCGCGTCAGCGTGCACAGCGCATGCCAACCGCCCCCAACCCCGCATCCGGCTTAAGCATGGGGGAGGACGGTTTTCCCGGCCGGCTCCCAAGGAAGCGATGCGCGACGCCACACATCAACCTAGCAGCCCTTGCAACTGTCGCCTTTGGGGAAGGTGGCCTTCGCTTCCCGGCGCCGCTATCCGTAACAAGCTCGACGCCGCGAAGACGATCTTCCACAAAGCAAGGACAAATATTGTCCGTTTAATTTAAAATCACATTCAGAAAGTCTATTTTATACTAAAATTTCTAACAAAATACTAATATATTTTACACCATTGAATTCCCCTTTATTACTGGCGACAAAAATATATCATACCATTTAATAAATCAAAGATGATTAAATTTCTCAAAAACTAAAGATATTACGTACAACGTCTATACAGAATATTACTTACCCCATGATTCTGCATTGTTGAGCGAAATCTACATTTCAATGTCGCAAACCGTTTCGAAGTATGAGGGTGGCCCACAGTTCGTGGGAACATGCATACACACACACACACACACACACACACGGCATGTCAGCTACAATTAAAACGAGAAAAAATTGCTTTGGTAGTACCATTAGTCTCTCTTCCAGCCCCATGCATGCCATTATCCTCCACTGAAAAGTCATTCCCTTCTTCGGTGCCTCCCTCCCGCGCCTACTCCGCCGCCGCGCCTCGCAACGCCGCCTACGCGGCAGGCGACGACTTTACAAGCCGGCCATGGCTTCGCGAGGGACCGGGGGCTTCGATCATATCTCGCGGCCGCCGACAAGCGCTTTGTGGCCGCGATGAAAGCGGCGCCGCGAAATACCGCCGCCGCCGTTCGTAAACACGGCCGTGCTCTTTCCCAGACAGCCTCGGCACGATGGCGAAGGCACGGGCTCGCCACGCAACATTTCAACTCGGACTCGAAAAGGGGACTCGCCCGCTCGAAAACGTTCGCTTTTCTCAAGGGTTTCTAGCACGAAAAAGTCTCTTTATACTTCGATTTTTTAACGTGGCATCTGAAGGTCACGTGCGAAGAGGGAGAGGGTTGGAGATGGCAAAAAAATCGATGTTTTCCACCAGAAACATTGATATATTAACATCGATATTTTGCTTTCGATATTTTGTTGCAAAAACATGGGTGTTATTTTAATTTTTTAAACTATTCAAAAAATAAAGTAGATTAAGCACGTTGAAGAGAAGTGTAATCGTTGTTTTGCGTCGTCCTCTTTATCACGCTGCACATTTCGCTTGTGCCTATCGGAGGAAGTTTCGGGAGCTGCTCGTGTCATGAATGTATGTTATCGTCAGGCGTGTCATTGCCTGAATCGACAGTGAAACACGAAATCGATTGCAAAAAAAGAGGGTTCTTTATTGTTAATTTTATTCTTTACATTCGATAATAATTTGTACATGCTACTAACATGCTGATATCCAAAGAATAAAATATATCCCTTTTACGCTCTGTAATTAAAAATGGATAGGAAAATAGCATGCTTATTAGTCTATAATTAAAACATCAATGTTTGAAACATCGATGTTTTCTCGACGATGTTTTCAGTGACATCGAAAACTCTTTAGCGATGTGTCGAAACATTGATGTATCGATGTTTTGGTCAAATTTGCCAATACTAGAGACGAAAGGAAAACTCCAATAGGGAATCGTAAAAGTCGGAGCTGTAGTGGCGTTGCATCTTCCCATTGGAGTCTGTCTTCCCTCTCCCTCTTTCGCGCGTGACCTTCAGATGCCATGTTAAAAAAAAAGTATAATCTGACCAATTACTGTGCTTGAGGTCAGATTAGAATTTTCTCTGGATCCTGGAAGTTGTTGCTCCTGCGGCGGCTCCGATTCCGTAAGTGGTGAAAGATTCTAAATTCTCTAAAATTTGTAATTGTTTCTTCATCTAGGATAAGAAAAAGAAGCTATCGGAAACGAAACTGCATCGGCGGAATAAAATTACAATGAGACAAATGAAGAGGAATAATAGCATGAACAGCAAAGCAATAAAACTCATATAATACTTTATTTTCTTACCCTGAAACAACAGTTAAGGAAACTTAAGTAGTATAATAAAAATAAAATTACATAATACACTATTCATTATTGAATGTACATATATTGATCGTATTGCGTTATTAAACGAAGTCCGCGTTATAGGACGTAAAATATATACTCTTATAAGTTATTCACATCATGAATTACCCTAGGGCAGGCTTTGTTCGCTTATAAATTTTCTCATGCCAAATAAGATGCGTTTTCCAACCCAGAAACTTTCATTAGTAATTATGAGAGAAACAGAGCTAGGTAGAGGGCAGATAAATTTTTATGATTAATATTTTTTATATAATAAGGAAAGTGAAACATTACATCTCAGTAGCTAGGTCAAATAACCTACATTATAGATCAACCCCACCGTCCCCAATTTACCATGTTTATGTTTCGTCTAAAAAACCAGCAGAACTTA
The DNA here is from genome assembly GCA_964035755.1 of Teleogryllus oceanicus. Classification (NCBI taxonomy): domain Eukaryota; kingdom Metazoa; phylum Arthropoda; class Insecta; order Orthoptera; family Gryllidae; genus Teleogryllus; species Teleogryllus oceanicus. Next base: position 32,909,517 of record CAXIVR010000011.1, on the reverse strand, counting down.
GTTCAGAGTCAGCATTGCCGTTGTCTAAGAAATAAAAGAGGTCATCTTCGTCAACATATTAGTTGTTACTACTAATGTGTTGACGAAGATGACCTCTTATAAGAACGTCAACAACACCAAATCAGAATTTCCACAATTGCTCTAGCCGGGAGGTTCAAGAGACTTGGTATGAGCAGATATTCAACGTTAGCTATAGAGCTGGGTCGAAGTCGGCCGTTGTCTGGAAGAGGATTCTAGCGACCGGCTGTTCTCATCGGTAGTTTTCGTGCTTTTTTTTTACTATTTCACTAATGTCTGGTCATGCCGTAAGCAACCAATGCCAAGCAAGAATATATAGAAATAAACCAATCCCAGATGTCTATCTCCATGTGAGTGTCACTTTGTTTACCTTTTGCATTCCGCTGTAAAAATTTTGTTTACCTTTTTAAGGTAAAGATAGCAATTGTTTTAGGTCCACAATAGCCTGTGATCATCAATGTAATATTAAAATGTGTTCTTTTGATAATGTTTAAAACGCTGAAATAAATTTTTTAATTAAAGGTTCAGTGCTGAAAAACAACAAAAGAAACAGAGAAAGTATGTGGAAGCAATTTCAAGAATTTTGGGAAGAAAGAAAACACAAACGCACAGCACAAAATACAAATGACGAAATTACACGAATTTTAGGCAATTAATGTGCGACGATTAGGTGATGAAGAGAACAATGCTATCAAAACTATGTGGAATGTTACACCAAAAATGCTTCCGAAAAATACTTTAATGAGTACAAACGTGTTCAATCCATTCGAAATTGACGAATACCGCTGCTAACTTAACTTGTACATCTACCATTTCAAATACGTACTTCCACGGAATACCAAGATATGAAAAACTCAACTTCCTGCAACTTCAATGATTGTATTTTTAATAAATGTTCTTGTAAGTAACTTTATTATATTTTTTTTGAAAGTTTTATTATCATAAAATTGAAACATATTTGAAATCATTTTCTGCATTAAACTGTTATTCATATTTTACTTGATTATAAATTATTCAAGAAGGCAATGATAACTCGGAGCTGAATGAGACTTTCACAAATTCCGGTAGCAATTATGAGTAATATCTCTCTTTTTCGTAATTCCTGTGATTTTAATTCTCCATTCAAATTATGTAATGTCTTAATTCGTGAAATATTCACACTAAATATCACTCGAAGTGCTGTGCTAGCCGGTAAATTCCCTCCTCGCTAAATTCCCTCCTCACAGCACTTCTCGTGATATTACTTATGATAAATATTAGGCGAATACCGAAGCAGTACTCTTAACAAACGAGCCACGGACAGCACGCAATCTTACCTTCCTCTTCCTTGGCATGTCCTCATCCCTTACACCCTGCTACATGTACTTCACAATAACACTTGTCTGGAGACCTGTCGAGAGGAGGTAGTTCTGGCAGGGGTGGTGCGACGTGAAGGAGATACTATTCGCGCAACTTTTCTTGAACGATATATTGAAGAAATGCGGGCGGAGTGGGGGTATTAGTTACAAAGTTGGCCACCAGAGTATTTACAGTAATGGCAACCTCTGGAAAACCAAAGTCAAACCTGCTACCTTTGCGGCCACGTCATCGCTCTGGGTAGGCAACAGCAGGGACAGTAGATAGTTTTAGGTGTCTCCCTTGAAGGTCCTGGACCTGCCTCAGACATTTCTTTATATCATGGTAATAAAGCTGAACAGAAGTTCTCGATTATGAAAGCAACTAGCCCTTATTTGCTTCTGTTTCGCGCCAACAAAGTTTTAATGCTTGGAATGTTGTCATCAGTGCTCGCTGTGAGCTTTTGCCTTCAACTGTTTTATTGCTCAAGGGAGAGGGAAGCATGATCATCGTTCAAGAAAAGTTGCGCATGTAGTACCTGGAATGGAAAATCCTCTGCATGCCATTGTGTAGATTGATACCGTATCTTACTATCCAGCGAAGGCAGAACATGCCACCCGCCTGTAGGTACACAAACAGGATTAAGGACCGTGGCATTTCACTTTTTCGGGAACATCAATTATGAATTAATCAATCAATTCAGCTGCAATTCCATTAGTGTATTTGATTTTAATTGTCTGCTTTGAACCGTTTTACCCTTAGGAGAGTGAAAAATTGTGAAAAAAAGTCTTTTTAGGCCCCGACAGGTAGCAGTTGGAAAGAGGATGGAGGAAAAACACAAAAAGCTGACCCAGACGAAAGAGATTAAGAAACTAACTAGGACGAGAAAGATTGTGCCACTTCGTAGCACCCCTAGTTTTATTGTGTTGTATAGTCGCTGGGATGCATATCGTCGATTTTCCGCTCCGTAAACATTCAACAACTGTGGCTGGGTAAGAACCCACATGGGATGGAAACGTGGATAAAGAGCAAGGTACATTACCCATATTTTTGTTAATAACGGTGTGTGTGTGGCGTTCATTATTGCAGAAAAGTACAATCCTGGGTGAATAGTGTTACTGTTCAACTACCCGAATAATTTAATTTGAACATTGAATTGTAAGGGCTGAACATTCTTGAATGGTAAGACAAAACAACAATAACAACAAACAAACAACAACAACAAAAGATTGACAGCAAGAGAGCGCTTAGAAGAATTAGCGAATGAATTGGAACATCGATTTTAGATACAGTAGTTCAAAGAAAATTATCTTAAAGTAAAAGAGATTAAATATATATGAGAGAACGAAGAAAAACTCAGGGAATAAATATATTTTAAAAGGATTTTTATAGGAATCTATGAAATTGCTAGCATTCCAATAAAATATATACGAAGATTAGAGGTTTCGAATTATAATTTGAGCATTCAAATAAGTTGGAGATATTCGAACTTTTATGTGAGTATTGATTACACAGAATTGTCATCGGCTACCGGGATCATTAGTCCCGTATGTGTAGTGCATGTCACATGCTGAGTGTCGACGGTGGTCCTCTTCGTTGAAACGTGAAATTAGGCGCTGCCGTACACGTCGCTTACGAGTTTCTCCTTCCAGGAATCTCACGCTATAGCAGAACAATTTACCGGGAGTGGTAGCTCAGTGCATCAACTGATGTCACTGCAGCGCCTCTGACCGGGAGGTCCTAGATTTCCACTCCCCACGACCACAGGATTTTCGACGCTAGCTTCTCAGCTAGGCCGAATTCAGTCGCTGTCTGAAGGAGAATTCTAGCATTGCAAGAGTGTGTGCGCGCAAAGAGAGAGAGGAAGAGATTAGAATGAGGATGGAAAGATCGGGTGCGGTCCACGGATGATTGGTTTGGATATTCCTACGGCATTCGCCTAGTATTGCTAGGAGATCTCACGAAAAATCAGCCAAAGTCGGAACTCTACCTCTAGGACCTCCCGCTCAACGATGATTGAGCTGCAACGAGGCAAACTAGTGGTGGTGAAACAGAGCGTACTTTCTGGCGTTTCGTATTAGTTATGTAATACTATTTATACGTCAATATCTCTCCAAATTAACACATCCCAGTCATACATTTTTTGTAAAACTCATTCAAAATTCAACATTTGGTGCAAAAACTAAATATTTTCAAGCAAATAACTCAAATTTTACAATTATAATTGTTCTTATACTGTAACCGTCACGTATCTACCTAACTATTTCGTAGTACGCCGAATTACAGAAGTAAATCTGTTATGTACTTGTTTCGTGACGTGTGATTACACCGTCACACAAACCTGGGAAGACCTCAAATTATGGATAATTCCCTATCGGTGGTGGGTTCGTCTTTGCTAACTAATATTCATTTAACAAACAAACACAATTTCATAGTTTTAAAGAACAAGTAACATATATTCTTTCCAATATGAACCTTCGTACACTCACGTTACATATTCCTACCTAAACGCAGTTTTCTGTAGAATAATAGTGACTCTGATCTACATTTACACGAAACAAACAGTAAATACATATGTACACTTCTCAAAACAAATTATCTCTTAATGAAACCCACAATTCACAATTTAAATAACCATCCTGTAAAAAAATACATACAAACAATATACCAAAATTCACTAATACCTTTTCAATCTTAAATAATACTACACTCAATATTTACACTTAATATTCAGCTTCTGCGTGACCTCGCAGTGCAAAATTCTGTTTTACAAAGTCTCTTGACTGTTCATGAAATAACGTTTTACCAGAAACAATTTAACAGCTTTCATTCATGTTCAAAACCTTTTTTACATAGACAATTCCTCTTAAATGATTTCAAATAACATCAAGTCAATTATGTATGAATTTAGATAAAGAATTATACACAAGGACGACTTTTATCAATAAACATAAAAATTATTTAGATCTGATTTCTCTTACGACTGCAAAAATAAATTTACTGGTTATCAAGACTAATATTTAGTAAAACTTGTCCGATCAATGTCTGTTACTGAGGGAAGCTCATATTACAACGTTTTAATTTGTGCAATCATAATTCTATCTTGAAAGTTTTCCAAGCTGCAATTTAGTAAATATTCTTTCTGCTTTTCTGTGACTCACGACCGGCGAATTCTCAAGCTGGTCCGCGCTGAGTAGACGGCTGTCGAGCGACGTTCACGCCCCAAGGTCGTCGTTGTCCTGCGACGGTTTGTGCGCTGCCTACCGCGATGGAATCGGAGTATTTCCGTACGCCTTCTCCTCGTTGTACAGCCCAGTTAAACCACAGCTTGCACGAAGGTGCTGGTCGCGTTAGAATGCGAGTCCAAAACTCCAAATTATAACTTTGTTTTAGTGAAAGTTGAGCCAGTTGTTGAATAAACTATGCTTTTCGGAATTATCAAAATTCTCCAATAGAATTTTCGAAATGAAATCCCATAAATAAAAATGAAATAGAATAAAAGTAGAATAAGTAACTGCTCAAAACTAAAACTGAAAAAAGCTGTAACAAAGAAACAGAAACACGTCCTATGTTACAAAAAATCTCTTCTATATTCCAGCAACGAGAATGTAGCAACGTGGTTTTATAAATTCATTTTAGTCCACTACCACTGTTATTCTTACATTCGTTGCATTACTTGTTTAATATTCCTATCGAATTTTACGTAATCTTGACATATCACAGTGATTAATCCCATGAAAAATACTTAGACAATTACCTTTTAATAAAGCTTCATTTCTGGTATTTTCCACGTGTCCCTCGTCGGTTGTGTGGTGGAATAGTACCCATCTAATCACTTCAGCGTCTCGATCCGGAAAGAAAGACAATCTCGTCCGAGTCAAACCTCATGCCACATTCGCATTTCTACAAAAGTTCTGATTGGCTAGGGCGAAAGTACGTTCAGAAATTTGCTTCTAGGTAACGCCATCTCTTCGCTACTCTAGGAACTATTTGAAGGGCAAGATGTCGGGTATTGTCACTTCAATATTTCTTTTGTTATGAGTGTAGCCGATGACAAGCGGTTACAATACAGATAAATCATGTGCCAAAAAAGTTATAATTCACAAAAATTACCTCCCTAGTCATTGTTGCCAAGCCATTGTTGCCTTCCAATCTGATATTCCCTGAAGAATAGAAATTTGTATTTCATGTATTTCAAATAAATATTAAATAATTTCTGAACCATTAATGTGTAAATATATAACAGAAGATCAAATGTAAGAAACAAACAAAGAAATATGAAATAATATTCAAATTTTCACTTACGAAGCATTCAACTGCCTGGAATTATGTTCTCGAAGCGCAGTGAATTCGAAGCGGGCGACTGTCACCAAATTACACAAAATTACTCATATTTTCAAAAAATTCCCCATGACCTTATTTGAAAATCTGTTTTTGATAAATACATTTCATTTAAAAAATATATCTTCACAATTGTAGTTATAGGAAAATGTCGAAAACTTTTAATTTTTTTAAATTTTCCAAAAATCAGGTATTTTAACGGACATGAGACCTGCACCATTCTCTGAGCGTCCTATACGCTATGAACGTCCCAATTTAATAAAAAAGTGTAACTTTTAAGAAAAACGGCTTAGAGAAAATAAAAATTGCCTATGTTCGGCACAAAATTTCCCAAAAAATACTAATGTTTTTCAAAAATTGAAATTACATTATTTTTAGATTTGTTTTTGATCAAAACATTTCATTAAGAAAAGTGTTTATATTCATAACTGTAGATTTAGAAAGACACGGAAACAAATTTGAATTTTTTCAATTTTCGAAAAATGAGGGTTTCCATCGAACATGAGACCTACACCATTCTCTTAAACGTTCTATCCAATACACTTTTTTATAAAAAACGTTCGAGCCCATTTTGTAAAAAACTTGAGACAAAATTAAAAGTTACCTGTATTTCACGCAAAATTTCGCGAAAAATACGTACATTTTCGCAAAATTGTACTTAGTCTTATTTCAAAATTTATCTATAAGGAACAGATTTTGTTAGGGGACTTCAATATTTTAGTTGTAGGAAGACGCCGATTTTGTTTGTATTTTTACAATTTTCGAAAAATCAGAGTTTTCAACAAAAATGAGAAACGCACCATTCTGTTAAACGTTCTTTACATTAATCAAGAACAAAAGTTAATAAAAAACGATGGAGCCATTTTATTGAAAATTTTGAAAATATCTCAGAGGCTTCATGTAAAGTACCTTCCCAAAAAAATTAAAATATTGGTTTCAAATTCAAGGACCCGCGACATCGGCCACATCAATTTGGGAATGTTAATTTTGGAGAAAATCGGCTGAAGGATTAGCCGCTAGCGTTGATCACAGTCAGACGAACCGACGTTTTGCCGTCAAAGAATTTTTCGTAATCAAGGACCCACAAAATATGGACTCTATATACCTAACACCACGTGTTAGAGGATTTTTTTCTAAATTTAGCATCTGGATTTATCGTTGCCACGGCCTTATAATGAAGAGGTTTTCTGCCACAAATTCACCTTTTTTTTGACGCAGCATTACTTAACTTCCTCTCTACCACGGAGCGAGAAAGTAAAATGTTGGAAGTGAGCTAAAGTAACCGTTCGAATATTCGAATGCCCCATTCGCAGCCCAGACGTGTAGATTTCTAATGAACATGGCGGCGTCATGACCGTCCAGATCGGAACAGGAAATTAGAATTCGCTTAAAACGTTCATAATTTCCAAATTATTCACGTGTAATTAATCAAGTTGAACGATTGACGTGATTTTATCCAGATTACAGATGAAAGTTTCATGCCATAATACATTCATTCCATTCAGTAATGACGGAGGGACGTAATTTTACGCCACGTCGTCGGATAACCCACGAGCAAGGGCGGGGGGTGGAGATTGGGCACGGGTTCAGGGCATTGTAATCTACGTCGCAGAAAACAAAAACAGCTAAGAGAAACCCCAGTAGTTGAGTACTTGTCTTGACTATTTGAGGATCGCGCAGCATGTCCAGTGGATATTTGCATCTTAAATATTTTCAAAACTCAAATTCATAGGAAGCAAGTACAACACAAATTGATAATTAAAACAAATCTGAAATAGTACTGAAACAAATCTGAAATAGTACTGATACTGTAGTCTGTGTAGATCAATCTCACACAAAGAACGTTACTTGAAAAAGTATTGGAAGTAATACTTAAACAATTGGTTTAATTTCAAAATCTGATTTAATTATGGTCAATGTAATGAATCCAGACGCCAAAGAATACGCATGTGCAGATTTGAATAAATAGCAGACTGTAATGATTTTATGCACATAAATTCTTAATATAGCTATTTAGTGAATTGGAGAACCTCGTAGTTGTATTATATTGCATATAAATCAATTTAATTGCTAATTGAAACCCTTTGTTTTAAACAAAAGAAAAAATTAATAATAAACTAAAAATTCTAAATGGAGGTTTATTTGTACTAAATATAACCCAACAAATATTGCATCAAGAGGCGCTTATACTGAACAATATATGAATAATAAATTCTGGTGGAATGATCTTTTTTATTACAAGAAATTTCTAGTTGGCCTTTAAACCCAATTCTAAAATGACGTAAAGAAAATAATGAAATTAGATATATTGCAACAATTGTTCAGAAGGTGACTATCTTGCTTAAATATTAATTTTACAAAGAAATGAAGATGTATTGTATGCTGGATAATAAGATTTTTACTTAAGTACATGCTAAACTAAAAGCTCTTGGAACTGTGAATAATATTAGATCATTAACAGGGCCCAACCATGAACAAGTCAAAAAAACTCACAATTTCTGGAATTTTTCAAGTAGATGCTTTTATTATCAGGCTTATTCAAAAAGAAATGTTTGAAAAGAAAACGAAATTTCTAGGATAATGGAAGCTGGTTCATACAAGTAGTCCGATAGCTTCTCTCAATCCATTTTTTCATAGTGATGATATATTACGTGTGTATATTACGTAGATCGCAATTCGCCCTGTATCATTTGATCAGCAAATCTCTGTTATCCTTCCTTATAAGCATTATATTACAAAATTAATAATTAGACAGTTTCACAAATTGAAACATGTAGTTGCACAAGGCTTGTTAACTTTCATTAGACTAGACGTTTATTAGACCTTCACGAAGGACACGAAGAGGGATAATAGCCAAACTCTGTAGCTGATTTTCAAATAGTTTTTATTACGCTGGAGCGAATTTTTCTTATCAATTCTTGCCAAAATTCTCATTTCAGCTGTATTCAGAATTCAACTTGTATATAGGGTATGGGATCCGGGGTAAGGAATCCCATAATTTAAAAAAAACTGTACAAAATACACTTTTTTCCATAGCACATCACACAGTTTTAACAGTTTTCGACGTTAAATAAATAAAAAAATAAACATAGACTAAAACACTGGCCAATAAAAGGTCTAGGAACAGGAAAGTCAGTAACAAAAAATTGAATTCAATGTTTTAAACAACCTACGTCTGCTAGTCAGATAATGGCTCCCTTGTCATCTTAGAGGGTTACACCATTTTTAAGTATTGGATTAGGTTATGCATGTCCAGTATTAGTGCGTACGCAACGCCAACCTACAGTACTTGAGAAAGCTTACATATTGGTTCCTTCCCCCTCACAAAAATTGGCCGGCAAAATTCTATTTTTCCAACCGCGCCGACATACTTGGACACCTCCCGGCCAGGGGGAGGGCATTGAGCAATCTCTAGCAGGTAGAACCACAGATGTTTCTGATTGGTGCAACATCCCAACGGGTAGAAAGCACGCTGTTTCGGGGGGAGAGGGCTAGTTCGTTTACGTACGAGGCGGAAAAATCGTCATATTTCCCTGCCGAAGGAGAGATTTGACCTGCGTGTACGCCAGGACGAAAAAATATTTCTGAGCGGGATTTTCCGTCCAGAATTAGTCATTAGACCAGTAACTCTTTAGCATTTTAGCAACAATTGTTCTATCTTTTAGCAATCGATTTGTAACTCCTGTCAAACTACTATTTTGAGATGTTCATTTCAGGCACAATTTGCGGACCTTTCCCGGCCGTTCTAACGCATACTTCGAATTGGTTTATAAAATTATAAATTGTTGCAAAATTGTTAATTTGCTGTTTTCGACTCTGGGACATCAAATGTTCAATTTTTAATTTAAAATTGGAAATTTTTTAAACTATAAATATATAAATTTTAGCAAAAGTTCATAAATTTGCAAATGTTGCAAATTTTTTATTGCCTCATCTGAATGGCATTTAAATGCGATGCAAAATTCCGGAATTCGATTGGTGCTATCGTATTTCGTTCTCAAGATATATGTAATTGTTTATAAGAAATTAACATTTTAGAATGACCCCCATTTGTTTTCACTTAAAACAAGCATACTGAAAAACAGTTCTCCAATGTCGCGCCATTGCCTGCATACGATTAAAAAGAACTTAGCTTATAAACAAATTCTGTGGCCAATTTAATTACGCTAAATCCGTGGCCAGTATGAACATAACTTTTATTTTGTTTTATATACTCTTTTAAGTCCTGCGATTTGCAAGTCGAAATACTTATGAAGTAGGGAAGAAATTGATTATAAACAAATATTTCTATGTTGTGCATTACGTCGAAACTATAGTTCTGCTTTTCTATAAAAGGGATGTTGAGTAACCGAATGATTATAAACAAATTATTATTAATTAATTAAATTAATATATTATTAATTTTTTTCAAAGGCTCCTGTTAAAACCGAGAGTTAGAAACTATTATACTTGTGTAAATAAAGTAGTATTTTGTGATGTGTGAATCTACTCATATACTTTTTCAACACACAAAATAAATATTTCTTTATTTGCAAACTTTAGCATTCCATTTATCCAATCTAATACAGGTTACAGCAAACAGCTATGTTTGTTTCCCTATTTTTTAGTGGTAATGGCTGAACAAGAGGAAGAAATAGTTTCTTAGAATAGCTTCCTAATAGATTTTTGCCGGCCAATTTTTGGTAGGGAAAGGGTACATACCTGCAAGACCATTTGTGTCGAGCATTTAGAATTAATGATTACTACAAATATAGATGCATTTTTAATGGTACTAAAACATTTTTTTAACGTACGTAAGCATTTTTTTCAGATTATGCAGCTATTTTTTATTGCTGCTAACATAAATCTAAATAAATAGGCTACTGCTGATATTGACTCACTCCCAATATCTTGTACCAATTTTCTGCAACAAAATTTTATAAAATGGAAATTTATTTCATCTTACGCAGCAAACCATAGAGATGCATGGAAGAGAAAACGTCAGATCCATTAAATCACACATAGTGCGTCTATCAAGTATTAGAAATCTTAATTATGAGATATTAATCACAATATTGACAGTGATTGAAGCTATTTCAAATTCACGATCTTTATATGCTTTTACAGAAAATCCTGAGGATTATACTACGTTAACTCCTGCATACTTTCTTATAGGAAGACATATTGACTGTTTACCCGTGCAATCTGAAACTAAGAAACCAATTAACTTGCTATCATATTTTCAAGTACTGAAATTATGGCCCAAAAATTATTTATCTCTTCTTCAAGCTCATTCGAAGTGGATCACAACTAATCGTAATTTGCGTGTTTACCAGTTGGTTTTCTTAAAAATACCCTCGGTGGGTGTCATAACTTGGCCGCTTGCTCGTGCAATTAAAGTCTTACCAAGTCCTGATAGTCATCGTAGAGTTCTCAAATTAAAAACGACGACTGCATTATTACGATCTTTTACTCAGGTTTATCCGTTGCCTATTTTTACAAAATAAATTAATATTGGTAATAATTCCAATGAAAAGCTAAAATAGTTGTAAATAATCTACATAAATATTGTTAGAGTTTGTAATATGCAGATTCGATTAACCTTAAATTTCAACTGCACTTGTCACTCTTCCCCAGTTTGTTTAATTTTATTAAACGGAGAGACATTATTTTGGGGCATTTAGTAGTAGTTTTCCACACTGGAAGTGTTTGAGTGCTAAAGAAACACTTGTTTTTGAAGAATTACCGCCATGGTAACTTAAATGATTGATTATATTCGTATATTGCTATGCAAAACGTAATGAAATCCGTATATGGAAGCTGGCCAATGCGAGAACATTGCAATGTAATTCTATGACACCAACTGATGAAATAAGAAAACGATTGAGTATTTCGTTTTGACAAATTGTAAATGTATTCAAAAAATCACATTGATGGTCAAGGCTGACTATTATTGTTTGTTACAAAGAAAAGATTGTTAAATGTAAACAAGTGATCACTCTAAATTTAATTACACACTAAAATTTCATTCTCACTACACGGCATAAACATCAGTAATTAGTAGGAATTTGACACTGTAAAAATTGCTACTTCTAGGAAATTTGAACTCGTTGAAAAGAATAGGGATGTTATTTTAATGATAGTAGTGCGAAGTAATTTAATGCAATATTAATTGTACTATCCTTGGTTTCCTCCATAATATCCTTGAGAAACATCCATTATCGAGTGAATTTTATTGACTGTCATAGTAGGATATGAAAGAAATATGTAACTTGAGCAAACTGACAGGAATTAATGAGGGTGGGATAATATGAAAAAAAGTGTGAAGACAAATCCAAATGAACAAGAATAATAAATTAGCAATTATTTCTTTACATGTTGCTGGCTTCTAACACACAGTTTTATTCATTACCAGTATATGTGATTTCCCAACAAACAATCCTCAAAGAATTTATGTTCAATGATAACACAACCAAATTTGACATTATATTAGAGAAAGGTCATGATAATTTGTAAAATTCTATTCTGCAAATAAAACTGATTTGTAATTAATTAAAATGTATTTAACTTCGGACGTTAATGTTTCCTGTTTTCATGTAATTCGTTTTGTGTTGATTATGAAGTTCCCTCGTTAATTATCTGTTCTCAATTAATTTTGACATATCCGGATCCAACATCTATGATTCAAAGAGCAATCTGTGATTCGATATGTAAAAAGTCCCAAAATATAATGGCAACGTGAAATATTGATATGCAATGTGTAAATAATGATGTGAATAACGTGAAAGGGAATCTAAAAATCGATGTACCACCCGCCAACTTTAATTAGATTTCTGTATCCTGCTGCCCTCACATGAGTGCTCATTTTGTATTTGTCAACCAGAGAGAAACACGATGCAAAAAATTACGCCGCGATTCAACACACCAGTTGCATTACGCGAGGATAGTACGAGCGGGAGGAACAGCATTGGTAGCAGGGTTTTGCTGAATTATCTCTGGAAGCAATAAACATATCATAGATTGACTCATAAAACACAAATTAACTTCATGTGTGTAATTACGTTTAGATCGTTTTGCATTCGAGTAGCAGATTAACCATATAAGCTCTTCACAATCCTATTCGACATGCAAAAGTCGACAATTACTGTCAGGATACCAAAAGATAAAGAAATATATTACTTATGTGCCATTACTCATTACATTTTCCTTAAATATTGTCTACGTGACAAACGTGATTGAAAAGAGTCCTGGAATGATAGAGAAAACAATGTTAACTTCTCTAAATCTATATTCCTCATTTACAATGGGCCTAGAAATTGAAAGAAACCATTGCAGCCTCCAGCTCTGTAAAAGACATCCAAGGTTTCGTTAGGTACTTAGAAAATCAGGAAAAATCCAAGAACATTGAAACCGTTTCGATATTAAATGGAAATATTTTATTGTGTTATATCGCCAACTCGCATTCTGCGCTTACCGACTGAATGCTCATATTCAGTGCGTCAGTTCTTTCGGCAAAGCTGAGTCATGCGGCAGCAAAGCTTCAAGACGCCGCCCGGCATGTTATTTACTTGTTGCATTATGAAACCACAACTTTTACTTTTTAGTCGTTACTTCGTGAGAAGAGAAGTTATTGTAATCTTGCGCCGGGAAATGGCTAATTTTCGTCAGAAAAAATATTTTTGTCGGGCCCTGGTATCGAAGTGTATAAATCTTGTTCCAACATAAAGTAAATTACTTCCTTCAGAATGCTGTTTAGTCAAAATCCACATTTAGTGAATTCATGATACCGAAAAATTGATTGACGACAAAATGTCTGTCTGACCATCTTTCCTCCGTCTGTGGTCAACCCTAGCGCCTAAACTCTCCAATTTTCTCCAAAATTGATATATCTCGATCAACTTAAAAGAACTCGTGGCACTCTAAGCTTAAAACGGATATTTTGATTTTTAAGAGAATTCTACATGAAGACTTAACAACATTTTACACATTTTCTCAAATATTGATCCAAATATTTTTATTAAACTTTGCCCTCGGGTAGCGTAAAGTTCGCTTGAGAGAATGGTGCAGGTCTCATTTTCGGTGATATCCTTCATTCTATCGAAAATGGCAGAAGTACAACTTTTTTCGGCATCTTCCTATAACTACAATATTGAATGTAGAGATATTTTCATAAACGAAATCTGTTGGCTAAAGACATCTCGAAATAAAAACATCTTCAATTTTTCAAAAACTGTGACTAGTTTTTGCGTAATTTTCCGTGAAATATAGGCAAATTTTAATTTTTTAAAACAATTTTTCTCAAAAATAGCTACAAAATTTTTCTCTAATAGAGTCTTCGTATTTGTCAACAACAACAAAGGACAATAAAAAAGAGTTGCTTATTTCATTTACGGTGAATTTTCGAAAATTGAATTTTCTGAATTTTCGAAAATTAAAAAAAATTAACAATTGGAAACTATAAAGTTAAAGATAGCAATTTTCCCCTAAATACAATCTGTGATAAAAGATCACATCTCTATAAACAAGTCGTGTACGATTTTTCGAAGAAACAAGAGGTTTTCATGGAATTTTTGCATAAAATTAAAGTAGGTTATACATTTTCACAAAAATCACTCCAAATGTTTTCCACGGATAAAACAAGGGATGCTTAAAAGAATGACGCAGGTCTAATTTTTGTTGAAATCTCTGAATTTTCAAAAAATTGCAAATTTAGAAATAATGCAAGAAATTACGCGCTGTCGTAGCAATACTAGTTTCGCATATTCTTGGTATGCAAAGAACTGTTGAAATCTATATTCGTTATTTGTGAAGACATTTTTTTTATTTAAATATTTAATTAATTGCATGATGGACAAGTGTAGAATGTTGTTGGATAACGCAATGTTCGCAATGTAAAATGACATTCTATGCAGACGTGCGGGAGCTGAAGTAACTCTTAACCAGAAGTTCTTCGTATTGACAACTTAATAAATCTTACGATCGATGTACTGAATTCAACAGTCACCTCGTTTTCATAATATAACATCGTTCTGAGGTTCAGTTGAGTATTTCTCTTTTAAATATTGACAAATAATGATTTAAATGCACCATTTGTTTTCATAAGCGATATTGTTAATTTATAAATATAATATATGGTTGAGTGACTAGCGACTGGCGAAAAGATACTACCTGATGGTATAATCATGTTGCTTTTCACTTTCTCACCCTTACGAAGGTACTTTGTAGAAAGAGAAAGTAATGTCATCATGCGCCGAAAAACAGCGAATTTTCGACAGAAAAACTTTTATTGACGAACCCTGGTAACAAAAAAGTAGATAAATGGACATTATAGAAGTAATGCGCATTTTTGGGGGGAAAATATTTATTTATTTATTTATTTATTTATTTATTTATTTATTTATTTATTTATTTATTTATTTATTTATTTATTTATTTATTTATTTATTTATTTATTTATTTATTTATTTATTTATTTATTTATTTATTTATTTATTTATTTATTTATTTATTATTTATTTATTTATTTATTTATTTATTTATTTTTTTTTTACGTAAAAAACAGTTAAAAACTGTGTATGACGTGCTATGGGGAAAAGTGAATTGTGTGCACACATTAATTGATCGGACCTTTACAAATGCTTAAAATTCTTCCAAATACTCTCCCTGCATCAATACACTTGCGAAGAACTGTCTGCCAAGCCTGGAAAGCACCCTGATAGTCCTCGAATGTCTCTTAGGAACGTTGTAACGTACTTTTGAATGTTTTCCACGGCCTTTAAATGCTTTCCTTTCAGCTCTTTCATCAGACGGGAAAACAAACAACAAAAGTCAGGACTACAAGGGGGGACTACCGGGATGATGCTCCGGTGTTAAGGAAGTTCGGCTCATTTTGAATCAAATCCTACAATTCTTACCAGCGCGCAACACGAAGTTCTTTCTGATCTTCGTCAACACTTGCGGCACAAGCTTCGCACAGACCTTGCGCATGCGCATGCCTCTGTTGAATGCTCAATCGACGGTCAGAACGCCAAACCGCGCCCATGATCCACGTTTTCGTCGGTTCTGGCCGTTGTTGGGCGTCCACAACGAGGTTGGTCTGCGACCTCCTCCCTGCCCGCCTTGAACGCCTTGTGCCATCTCGCGGCAGGGGCGTTGCGTCCATGGGTGTGAGTGATGTGTCACATACTTTGACTCTACCAGCTATTTTTATTTTAAATTAATTGTAATATGTAATCCATGAGTTGGTTTCTTTTTGTATTACAGGTTTTATTCTATTCACGTTTCAAACATTGCGTCGTTGAGGATTCGATTCTTCACAAGGATGAACGACTCACTCTGAAATGCCGCATCGCTTGTGCTATGAATCAGATGTACAGTGGCTCATTACATCCAACGTACAAAATAGCTATTCTGTTGCTAAACTCCATTATTTTCTTCGGTGTTTGTGAAAGAGGAAGATTAATTTATGAGCATAGTGGTTTTATTTATGTTTATTATCTTATTTTAATGCATTTAGAAACCATATATTTGTAGCAAATTTAGAATAGGGATTGTGCTGGTTCAATGGCAGAAGGCTATGTGCCCGTGCAGTGTACGTACATCTGTGACGTGAAATGGGGAGCACAACGTGATTCTAACAAGAGGCTATATCATTATGGAATCGTATTGTTGTGCCGTAGACAAATTGAAAACTCAGTATACAGATTCTAACCAAGATAATTATAATACCAATAGATTTGTAATTGGTGTTGATCTAACATTGGGATATAACATTTTCGGCGCTTCTGTGGCGCAATGGTATGAGTGACGGCGAGTTAAGTTTGAGTATCTGAGTTCGAGAATTTTTGCTGGTTGAAGACATCTTAGCATTTTAGTATAATCCCTCAAAGCCGGAATCGATCGGGACACAAAAAAAATCGTTTTATGCTAGGTTGTCCATTTTATAACATTTTTGAAATTAACATTTTTGTCCTGAAAGGAGTAAATTACATGACTTTATTATAATTATCATAATACATTAACATATAACGTATTAATGGAAGAAATCACCAATAATGAACATAAAACACTCATGTTTATCGAGTTGAAAAATACAGACCTTACTGGCTGTATACGGACAGCTTATTAACTCTTTCAACGCACAATGCGTCACAACCCAGTATTATGACCTTCTCATACCATCGCATGGCTTGGAGCAACGCGTATCTAGTCGAGGGGTTATGGTTTTCAACGCGGGACAGTGAAACGCGTGAACAGAAGCCATTTATTAGTGTTTTAGTAGAATATTAGTATTTTTGTTGATAAGGGAATTTAGAGAATAGAATATTGAGGAACCACTGTATGTGGCATTTTGTAGCGTGGGGGCGAAGTAGAGCCAACCAATATTGTACGGCACCGGGAGCGGTAGCTCAGTGCATCAACTTATGTCACTGCAGCGCCTCTGACCGGGAGGTCCTAAATTCGAGTCCTGACGGTCGGGTAGGTTCGAGTCAGCTAGGTCGAATTCAGTCGATGTCTGGAGGAGAATTCTAGCGGCCGGATGCTCTGATCGGTAGTTTTCCGTGGTTTCTCCGATCAACACCAGGCGAATGCCGGAGCTGTACCCTATCAAACGGGCCACGGACCGCGTGCGATCTGTTCTTCCTTTCCCCTTACACACACACTTACACTAACATGCACTACACTACCACATATTCCGGGAGACAGGTCGTGAGCTTAGAGCTTGTCCCGGCTGGGGCGGTGTCTCGCTGGTGGGAGAGTCCTGGTTAGGGGGAAACCCCACTAGCCGACGGTAGGTCGGTGCCGGATCTCGCCATCCAGCGGGGTAATATCACCGTCATCTCTCGAAAAAAACATGCACTACACTAACGGGAATAATGACCAGAGCAGTTGACGCGCCCGGAAACATGAGAAAATCAATCAATCAATCAATATTGTACGGGGAAGATGTTTTAGTACATTTGGAATTATTGAAGGGACTGTACCAGTTTTAAGTTTGTGGTATGTCCTTTTATACGTCGTAATTTCTTCATTAACTACAAACTGCCCTGTTGTAATTACACTGTCTTCAAGAAAATGTTTTTCTCATATGACAGAATTTTTACACTTGTGAAGTCTGTAGAAACATTTTCTTCCATTTCTTCCGCAATTCCTAATTTTTGGCGAAGTGGTACATGTACTAATTTCTTCAGGCAGTGGTTTAGTTGTGTATTTGCTTTTACAGCCTGCTTCCCAAAACAGCAACATCTTGGTATTTTAAAACCCTGAAAAAATATTTCGTATCTGACATACGTAAAATGAGAAAAGAATGCAAGCAATGAGACTAAAAGGATGATGTATCTTTTAAACATATACAAGTCAAACGTAAGTTACTGATGTGAGTGTTGAGGTTAAAGTACGCGTTCTCGTAATTTTTTTTTAAATTTTTTACGTCCTTAATCTTATCATATCAATTATCGACGCAACGCGTCTCTTCGCCTCTTGTCGAGCGTTGAGCGCGGAGTAATCATTCATTAACGTAGCGTATTTTATGTTTGTCTCGCCTCGTCTGTCATTTGTCAAGAGGACCGCCAGGTAGAATCTCCGCGTACGCGCCTCCTGCTACGCGCTCCTGCGTCACTACCCAGTGGCCAGAAATGGGAAGGAATTAAGAATGGAGTAGGGTTTAGGACACTCCACGGGGGTTGGAATAGCCCTTGTGAAGCAGCCAAACTCGTTTTATTAGAACAAATTTCACATGAGATTCGACGGGAATCGATGAGAATCAAACCTGGACCTCAGTGGTGAAAGGCTAGCAACTTTGCAATGAGCCACAATGAAACAAAGTTAGTGCATTAAGTGTATTGCACCACACTGTACTGCAATTCAGTGCGTAGTTGAATAAATAAAATTTATTTTGGCACAGCCACTCCGTTTGAGGTAGTATTATGTAGCAAGAATTAAATGTAGTAGTTCACATTTACTTCCTCTTTTACTTGGAAGCACTGAAGAAAAGTTATTGTGAACGAAAATCGAGTAAAATGTTTACTTAGTTAATAAACCAAGTTCATTGATAAACATTCCATGAGAATAACAATATTCTTCATTTTACACCAGAGTCAACACAAACTATGGCTTATCGCGAGGACCTACCATCTTGACAACCAATATTGCAGACGTCACGTTTCAATGCTCAGGCCAGAATGTGTAGCCGGTCTTGGCTTTCCCGTCTTCATCCATGGGTTTCCCACCCTAGGCCAGGGCTCCATTCGCTTCCCACGAGAGCAGTGATCCTCTGCCGCCGAAAATTTATATTAAGTAACATTTGAAGCCATTGTTACGTTATTAGTAATGATAATTATAATTGTTATTTCATACACATGTAATAGGATGTTGTTCAAGGTGAACGAAGACGTCTGCCAACATTTCGGAATATTCTTTCTTCCTTAGAGCTTTCTGAGTTTATAACATCTTATCTTCCATATGACCTGAGTGATATTTTTATGAACCATTCTTCCCCATTAACTCATAGACCGACCTAATCTACTAAAATGACTGACTTCATTCACCTTGACAACATCCCATTACATACTACGTATGAATATCGTCAACCTCTGGTCGTGAAATAATTGCAGTGTAATTCTTTACTATGTAAGTTTAATTATAAAAGTGTGTAGAACTGGTTGATTGAAATCATTTCTTTCCGGTACTTTTAACTTTAAAATACTAATCCATTTGTAAACAAAACGAACTATAATGTATATAAATGTAATAATAATAATAATAATTGAATGCATTTGTTTAATATACATTGATAACTTGATCTTTATTCAGATGAAAACAGAAATAAATATTGTCATAGATACTAAGTAAATAACTTGATTTTATAGACGTTTGTCACATCTATAAGGAGCTCTTTATAAACGTTGCTTATATCAAGTAGCACTAATAATCAAGAAATAATTCATTCAAATCAATTCTTTCCTTTCTGTTTCGGCTTTGGTAATTCTGACTTTCTGAGAAAATTATAATGCCGACTGCTTTAAAGGACGCACTGAAGAAATGGGAAGAAACGTTTAACGTTCAGTTGGCTGACGCTGTTGAGGTCAACCTGTGCTTCCAGTTTCCACCAATAAATAAAATGGACAACACTTTAGCGGCTCTGGTAAACGTTACATTTTTATCGCTGTCGTCAAATCAGATCGATAAAATCGCCGGGATCGGCTCTCTAAAGAACTTGAAAGTGCTGTGTTTATCGAGAAATCAAATCAAGAGTCTGTCGGGTCTGGAAGCTTTAGGAGACACTCTTGAACAGCTCTGGATCTCCTACAACATGCTAAACTCCGTCAAGGGCATTCAAGCAATGAAAGTTCTTAGCGTTTTCTACATTGCTTACAATAGCATAAAAGATTGGTCAGAGGTAAGGTAACGGTTTTTTTAATTTTCTGTAATATAACTATTAGAGTATAGTTTCGTTAAACTTGTTTTTGGATGGGATCTCTGTAATGTGACGTATCGAAATATATTTGTAAATATGCCCGACCTTTTTACGATACATCAGCACAATACAACACCAATTCTCAGGACATGGCATCTCTAATATTTCCATACGGAAATCATTGGACGAATTGAATTAGAATATTTCATATAATCAGCTAAAATTACTATACTAAAAATATTAGACGTTTCTATGTTGAACAAATAAATTTATATTGTTTGTTTATCTACATGAACAGTAAAATTGAAGACATATTTGCACTAATAAAACTGTTTTATTACATCAGTGCATAAGTGACTTAGCTTTCTCTCTTCTCGGTTGTTCTCGGTTTACTATCACGTAAGCTTCTTCCTCACATAACTTAAGCGCCCAGTTCAATTTGTCTAAGTTCTTGTCTCGGTTCCTTCAGCGAATACCATTTTATTACAAAACACCTCTTACTATTACAACATTGATTTGTCTAAAACACAGCCAAAAACGTCCTCTTTCACACTTGGTTTTCATGTCACATAGCTTTTTCAAAGCCCCCTTGTCTCTCCATTTTTCACATCCTCCTATAGTTCCACTTAAGTTCACAGGGTTTACATAAAATGTCCTCATGTGTTTCATCCACATGTAATATATTACAGTAAGATGACAATTTTTTAGAAGGTATTAATTGTATACGCAAAAATTACTTCTATATGCTGAAAACGTTTGCATTTTGAAAACTTAATGGTTCCTAGAGTATTCCAATGAATATGACATAGGTAAGGAGGAAATGCATTTTTATATTTCGGGCATAAACGTAGGGGTTGTATTTCGTGAATGGTTTCGCTCTTCGGCAGCAGAGAGTCAGATTTTCCTCTTTCAACACGTCGGAGCTCACTCAGCAGCGCCGGATCCGTTCCAGAAAATCTAAGCTTCGTCTTCGTTTCAGTGAGATTTGAAAAATAAATGCAAGTGATTTTAATTTCCTTGCTCTTTTTAGTTGATTATTTTGTTCCCGTTGTCATTTTATCTTTGTAATGTCTTCGTGATCATATTTTTTGAAATGTTATCTCAAAGAAATATTTAAGTCATTAGGAAATTAGTAAAAAAAAGTCTCGACAACGGATACCAGTCTAGAGAGAACATCACTGAAAAAAACTGTTATGTTCTGTCTTAAATTGATTATACCGAATTAGTGAATTCATATTAACACATATCTACGTAGTTGCTGCAAACTTAAAATTGAGAATACGTGTACTGATTTGCAGGATAATAAAAAAACAAATTATTGTTAGACCTCATGAATAGAGGGATCCTGATGCGGAAAAATGTTTCGCGGTAACGACTCTGAAAAATATGTGATACGTTACAATTGTACCCTACCATGAAGTTTTGTACAAAGCACCGAAACAAGTTCATTACAAATAAACAAATTCATCGTGAATGAAAAATTACAAAATTAAAAGAAATAATAGCTAAATTAGCTAACAATTTTTACAACATTCCGCATACCTCACCAAGTACCATCATTTTTAACATGGGAAAAAATGGGGTTCACCCATGCATAAAGTTAAGATTTCCCAAAGATAAATTCAAACCCCCGTAAACCACTATACCCTCATCTCCTTAACATAATCATATTCCTTCTTCTTAATTCACTATCACATGAAATCAATAATTATGTCAGAGTTTAAACCTCACTTATCTTATGGATGCCAATCCAAAATTGTCATATAATAATCTTATGTATTTTTAAACCCCTTGAAAGACTGTATTGTCGAACAAGAAGAAATAAATTTAAAAAAAGAGTTCAAAAAGATTTTGAATTCGAACTGAAACAAGTTCATTCACTTTCATCTTCTACTCTAGAAATTCAGTTCAATGAATGTGTATTATTTTAAATATATTCATGTAAAAAAAGAGTTGGAGAATGTAACGAGAACGAGCTTTTGATAGTTAGGAGTATAGGTTAAAATCTTGGTGGAAATCATCATCATTATCTTCATCAACACTGGTCCCAACATTGTTCGTCGTCAGCCGTTAGGATGCACCGACGTACCCAACCTTTGGGTCAATCACTTTTAATTACACACATGAGTATTATCTAGGTTCGTTTATAAGAAGCGAATTGTGCAAGTCATCATTCATGAGTATACAGGTACTGTCGGTTAAGCGTCGAAAGATTGAATTAGCGACGTAACTAATTACTAAGCCAGATAAAGACATTACAGAATAAGAGCAAATGTAAATTCTGTTTAAAAGGGTAGAAAAAATATAATTACACAACGCACAAAAGAGTTCGAAATGAGAGAGAAACATTACAAAACAATGATCCTAGTCGGTACTTCTTGCCTTCCTTCTTGTTCATAAGACAAATGTGGGAACTCATTAAGATAAACTCAATGATATAAATTACACATATGACAAAGCATTTACTCAAGGAAGATTGAAATTTGTAGTGAAAGAGTCAGATTAAGACATTAACGAAAATTGGTAACAGACCAAGAGAAAGAAAAAGGATCGGGTTGTAAAACAGTTCA
The DNA here is from genome assembly GCA_964035755.1 of Teleogryllus oceanicus. NCBI lineage: Eukaryota > Metazoa > Arthropoda > Insecta > Orthoptera > Gryllidae > Teleogryllus > Teleogryllus oceanicus. The sequence goes on along the minus strand of CAXIVR010000011.1, from coordinate 32,886,858 downwards.
CAGAAAAGTAATGTTTTTTTTTTTAAACAGATGAACAGATGATCAAATAAAAGTGTTGCTATGGTGTTTGACTTAATTCAAAACCAATTTTCAAAACTAATTCAAACCGCTTTTCTGTACGCGAATTGAAACGTTTCTCAGGACAAACGAAGCGTTTTCAGACTCTCAACACGGTTTCAGGAAATCAAAATCTACGGAAACTGCCATTTTTTCTTTCCTTAAAGATGTTGCAACTCAATGGACCAAAATGAAGAACCCATTGGGATATTTTTAGATCTTTCGAAACCTTTTGACGTTATTAACCATAACATCTTGCTCTCAAAATTACCATCTTATGGAATTCGTGGTATTGCCCTAGATTGGATAACCTCGTACCTCAAACATCGATCTCAAAGAGTAGAAATACCGTACTCGCACGAATGGACATTATTTACTTATCTTTCCAATTCTTTGCCAATTGAACATGGGGTCCCACAAGGTTCGATTTTAGGGCCTATCCTCTTTCTGTTGTACGTAAACGATATGCCCTCATCTATTAAAAATGGAAGGACAGTTCCGTTTGCCGATGACACGAATGTTCTTTGCAAAAAAGAAACAATTTCTAGTACGCTTATTGGTAAGTACATATATAAAATTAAAAAAATTTTCCTTTAAAGACAATCGTATGCCCATTAAAAATGAACAATTTAAAGCTGATGTTAATGTAACAAAATTTCTAGGTCTTCAATTCAATCAAACCAAAGGAAATAATTAAACACTAAATTAAGCTCATTATGTTATACATTCAGAACTCTTTCTAATTCTGTCAGCTTTCCTGCAGCTCGTTGCGTGTATTTTGCAAATGTACATTCCCGCCTGAGATATTCCCTAATATTCTGGGGAAGCTCATCCTTTAGTGCCCAGACATTTAGATTGCAAAAGAAAATTATCCGAATAATGAAAATATGCCATCTACGTGATCCCTGCAAGCCACTTTTCATTGAGCTTGAAATCTTACCATTGCCTTGCCTATTTATTTACGAGTCTGTAGTATTTGTCAAAACTGACTTAACGGTGGGACCTTATTTTCAACACGACGTAGAAATCATGTTCTTCAAGGGTCAGTATCAACAGATCACTACAAGAAATACACGTACAATACATGTACGTTACTTTACAACGCATTGCCAGATGAAATTAAACAATTAAAAATGATACACAAATTTAAAAGTAAAATATTTTCTGCTGCAAATCTGTTTCTATACAGTTAGAGACTAAACTGATCGTCAAAAAGAAAAATAATGTTTACTTTAACAAAATCAAGATAGAGCATAATGAATTAGTTTACATTTGTATTGAATAATTTTTAAAAAAGACTCAATATGCATGTAACGAGTAATGCATTTCAGCTTCCGGGTCAATGACACCCATCTCGATCGAGTTTTTGTCCAGTTTTCCTGATCCATTGAGCTGGGTTAAATGCTTAAATGGCTTTATTTACTAGACGAGGGGCTCAGACCATCATGCCCGCTCTTACGCCTAACCACTTTCAAAAAGTAGTATAGTTTACAAACAAGTAGTTAGTGATACAAACATTATTAAAAAACAACTTCTAAAAATATAATAACTGATGTTTAACGGATAGAAAAGGATTAACAAAGTTGTTTGAGAGCAATTTGAACACACAATTGAATTTGGAAGTACAAAGATCGATTTCATATAAATTACAGATACGTAGTCTTGAGCTTTACGTGGCAGATCTAATCTCAATCTGCTGAAAATGAGACACGCACTTTCGGAGCATTTTGTGTTCAGATATTCTATTGTTTCACTTCATAACAAAATTACTTTTTGAGGCATCGGAGGTTCAGTTGAAGACCTTGGGGCAATAACATGCTATGCCAGACCTGATGAAATTGAGATATTACTGAATTTTGACTCCCCACATATATTTAGATTTTATTTTAAAGATTCACCGCACGATGGCGGTGAATGCATATAATGAATTGCAATGAATGTAACAATCGGTGTAATTCATAAATTAATCTTCTTTATCTCAATATTTAGCATGCAATGTGTAAACCTTTACTTTCATAAAACATAAGTTACATTAAGAAAAAGAGACTTCCATACTCTAAGTCCGCAGTGAATATTTGCACATTTAACAGCACACTGCACTTCACTTTACTATGATCCTCAAATCACTTCTTTCTTTATGTCTGTGCTCCACACTGCACGACACCGCACTTCTCAATAGAACACTCTTGCATACCTATTTAACATGCTATTCTCAATTAAGTCCCTCATCTACTTGGTAATACCCTAAATTAATTTCCTAAACTTTTGAATTGTTCATAGACACGTGAAACATTCTAATTAGGTACGGTAATATTGCCTCTCCTCCTAGTTTGATAATATCCGCAGAAATCGCGTCGGGACTCCGTGACTTATCATTTTTCATAGATTTTACTTTATTCCGTAGATCGTTTACTTCAATATTAAACTGATAATAGCATAGCATGTTATTACCCCAGGTCTTCAATTATATTGAAAAATCCATGTATTGTCCAGTTGTAAGTTGGGATAATATGAATCACGGGTTATGGCTGAAAGTGCGTGGGTGTTTGTGGTGCGCAGGTGAACCGCCTGGCGGAGTGCCCCAAGCTCTCGGAGCTGCTGTTCTTCGGGAATCCCCTGGTGGAGCACATGGAGGAGGCGGCCGGACGCCTGGAGGTGGTGAAGCGTCTGCCCAACCTCACCAAGCTGGACGGGGACCCCGTCATCAGCGTCTAAGCCAATGTGGTGAGTGAGTTGTAAATGCAATGTATCAGTACGCTGATTTTTTAACCCTTCAGTGGCCGCGTTCAAAATTGGAACGCGAATGGTCGCGTGGATTACAATTGTAATCCATTAAAAAATATTCTCATTATTAATATTTTATGAAAAATATCATCTTTTATTTCAAATGTAGACGAGTATTGGTATCTCAAACACTGACTAGGTACGAAATACTATTAAATTTATTAGAACGTTGATATATTGCAAATTCTATGAAATGTTACACAAAATTACATATATTATGCCTTTAAATAAATATACTAAAATATATTGCGAGTAGATTTATGTTCTTCAAAAGTCTTGTGCTTTATATGTTTTGTGCACTTGATATACTTTGCATTACGATTATTAAAACAGCAGTTTGACAGAATCGTTTAAACATATAGAGCCTGTTTTCTGAATGTTATGTGTCAAAAACATACGAACATCTCACACATATTTTCTTTATGCGTATACACTCTGAACACAATCTACGCAACACTGTCGAGTGCTCTTGTTTTGTTGAAGTCCACAGAGAAAAAGACAACCCACGTTGTACTTTGGTGACTCCGCAGACCCCTCCGTCCTTTCTCGGATTCCCAGCAGAAGTGTTCTTATTGCCTGTCGGCACAGTTTCTCTCTCGATCGTCTTTTTCATTCATTGTTTCATTACGAACAAAGCGAGATCCTTTAGAAATACCCTTCCAGTCAATTTTTCGCCACTGTTGTTTTTTGCATAAACATTCAGAGTATTGTTTGCAACGATATTTGTTACGTCTGCTAGGTCAGAAACTGAACGGCGAGTGGTCTCGTGGATTACTATTGTAATCCAACAATAATAGTTAACAATAATAGTTTATTTGTACCTTGTTTACAAATTTGCATTATCCAACTAGTACCCAGGATCAGGTTTTTGTCAGGAGAGCATAACCATGCTCTGAAATAATGAACCGTCCAATAGAAGTACATTTGCGTAGTTCTGTCACTCAAACGACAATAGGAGACAGTCCTGTTATGTTTCTGTCGACGCACTCCACACACAACCAGACCGTTCTCGACGACTCGGCTCTGTACACTCGCTTTTCTGAAGTGCCGGCTAGCTCCTCTAAGGCAAGTCGCAAAATGAGACGCAGGTCCGTAACATGACGCAGGGAGTTTCTGCGAACCTCTGCTCATTGCACTAGTACTTATTGACTCGCTAATGACTAGTGGACCTGTGTCTCATTTTGGACATAGTGTGGCGTCATTACCGGGACAAGAATTCACAGATGTGAACGGTTTGTGACATATAGAATTTAATTTCAGATATGCTCCGACACCCGAATCCCAAATTTACAATACGTACAATAAACAATAGACTGACCCGTTACAGGGAGGAACATTTCCTGGTCACCACAACCGCTTGCCTGATTATATACTACTTCTGTGGTGTAATGCACCGTTACTTCTTCGTGCGCATACAAGCGAGTATATTTGCTGAAAATGTGCATTTTTCTTTGTACAATCTTAATAATTTGTTATTATAGTGTTTAGTTTCCAAGATCCCATTAATTTCCTTTGGAATGACACCCCTTTAAATGAAGCTGAAATAATCTTATTTCAATACATACTACTTCTGACAAATCCATATTTTAAATCCTTAATACAAAAAATCTGAAAATGCGGAAGGATGGCAAGCAGAGTTCAGAAAAAAACTGCAACAGTTTTGTGAATATTTGGAAAATGTTTTGTATCTTCAAATACTAAGATCCTTTCCCTTCTCCGAGCGCGCGGTTGCTGGTGGAGCGCTGCGTGACCTTTTATGTCGGATAATTACATTAAAAATAGCCGTTAAATATGAGTCGCAAAACAAATCAAAATTACTCAATAATGCTTATCTAATATATGACAATATGTTTATTATTGAATACGTCTTTTTACGCTCGTCATAATATACTGAAAAATATATATAATTCCATTTGAAAAAACAAAGTTACCTCAAATATCTCGTAAAATACAAGAGGCAAAATATAAATAAATACACGTGTCAATTAGCCCCATTCTCTCATCTACTTTCGTGAAAACTGCATTGCAATAACTTGAACCGTTCAAAAGTTACTGGAGGTGTTAAAGTTACTTGACTCACCCTGTATATAAGGTAGTATTGTTATACTACAGTAGTCATGTAATATTTCCTTATACAGTATAACTTTCCTTATACAGTACATTCTTAAAACTTACCTTATACAGTAAATCTTAGTACATAACTTATGATTAGTTAATTTAGTTGGATTAGGAGGGGTGCTAAATATTTTTCGAGAGCGAAAATGTAATTCTGGGTAAAGTATTTGCAGAATGGATTTAATGTTCGTGTCCTGCGACACGAAGTTATAGAGAAAAGAATGCAGCAACTCTAATTTTCTAGAAACAACCTGACATTTTCTCTCCTGTTTGACTCCCTTCGAAACCATTCTGCTTTAATTATGAACAGTGATGATAATTACTTGTCCACAAACACTGGCAGCAGAAACACCGACATTTCTGTATTGCACATTGAAAGAATAAGCTGACATCTTATTAATATTGGCATAGCGGTAAGGGAACATGAGCCGACATTTCTTTTTACTTTAATGGGCACATCCTGCTATCTATTATTTTCTAATACTCTGTAAAGGAGGCTTAAATCTTGATGTATAACTAACTATTCTGAAATTGTATGACGAAAATATTAAGCAAATGAGTATTCCCATTGCTCATTCGTTACTACGAGACGTTCTTTCTCACTGTCGAAGCAGACACTATACATAAACACATTACCATAGTTACTAAATAAATAATTTTATACTTGAAATCAACGATGAAAAGTTGATGTTTGATAAATGATACTTACCATAAACCATTTATTTTCTTTATATTTTTAATACATTTTAATACTTTATTAACATTTTAATATATTTTCTATCGAATAAATAATTAAACTCAATACATTTTCGGCCTCGAGTGCTAGTGGATTTCTGAAGATCTTGAAATGCCGACTTCTTTAAAGGACGCACTGAAGAAATGGGAAGAAACTAACAACATTCAGTTGGCTGATGCCACTGAGGTTAGCTTATGCTTTCAGTACCCGCCAATAAATAAAATGGACAACACCTTAGCCTCCCTGGTAAATTGTACATTTTTGTCGCTGTCATCGAACCAGATCGACAAAATCGCTGGAATCGGGTCTCTAAAGAACTTGAAAGTGCTGTGTCTAGCGAGAAATCAAATCAAGACTCTGTCGGGACTGGAAGCTTTAGGAGACACTCTGGAACAACTCTGGATCTCCTACAACATGCTAAACTCCCTCAAGGGCATCCAAGCTATGAAAGTCCTTACAGTTTTCTACACTGGTTACAACAGCATAAAAGATTGGTCAGAGGTAAGACAACACTATTTTTCACCTTTTTCAGAGATAAAAAATAGTTTAATAGACAGTGTGTGAACTGACATTAGGACGGGTGCGTTCTTCAGAATGATTGTCCATCTGGATGTGGTTTTACCCGGAAGGCAAGAGAGACTAGAATAGACTATAAGCCTGGTCTATAATCGATGGAATATTACAGAAATATTTCTTAGTGTTCACACTCAGTATCATTCAAATATTTCTGAGGGTTGTGACGCAATCCATTGGAAGTCTAGTCGTGTGTTCATATATCCCTTGGGATTCAGAAGATTAAGTAATTTTGATTGATTTATTGTCAGTGATTCCGCGCGCGTCAACTACTATAGTCATTAGTCCCGTACGTGTAGTGCGTGTTCTTGCTCGGGAGGTGGCGGTTGTCTTCCCCTACTGAATGGCGAGATCCGGCGCCGACCTACCGTCGGCTAACGAGATTTTCCTTTACCAGATATCTCCCACCAACCGGGCACCGCCCCAGCCGGGACAAGTTCTAAGTCCCCGACCGGTCTTCCGGCATGTGTGGTAGTGTAGTGCTTGTTAGTGTGTGCGTGTGTGTAAGGGGTAGGATAGGACAAGGAGAAGGAAGGAAAAGATCGCGCGCGGTCCGTGGAGCGTTTGTTACGGGACTGCTCCGACATTCGCCTGCTGTTGAACGAAGAAACCAGGGAAAACCACCGATAAGAGCAGCCAGCCGCTATAAATATCCTCCACACAGCAACTGAATTCGAACTAGCTGAAAAGCTAGTGCCGAAATTCTTTCCGCCCCCGCCGGGACTCGAACCTAGGACCTCTCGGACAGAGGCGCTGCGGTGACAGTCGATGCACTGAGCCACCGCTCCCGGAATATAAGTAGTTTTCATTAAATCTGCGTGCCCCCCCCCCGGCCAATCAGGATCCGCCGTTCAGCGTTCCCACTCCAACGGCGCTCCCTCGGCGCATGGGACCATACTCCGATTTAAACATAGTTGCACTTCAAGCGCAGGAGCTGGAAGATCATTCAACCGGGAACTCCGTTAGAACTTAAAAAATTGTAATGCAGCTCCCGATTGGATAACAATGTCCCCCTCTCATTCCGGCTCGTGACCTTAAAGTACAGCTATGTTTAAATCGGAGTATAGTCAGTCCATCGGAGGTCGCCTACGGGAGCGGACGCATCAAGAAGTATATTTAGGATATTAGCGCCAGAATAAAATTCGAGGAAGTAATAAACCTTCTTCCTTTTTTATAAAGAACTAATTAAAAAACATTTCCTTTTTATCTGAATTTTAACCTTCATTTGAAGTAAATATACGCATAAATAATGAAGTGATTACTATTATCGTTAGTAGGAAAAGGATTTTAAGGTGCTACACCTTTTCAAAAGTATAGCAATTTCAAAATTTTGCAAAAGCACAATCAAAATTTTGAGAATGTCTTAGGACCATCATGTAAAGTACCCCCAAAAATTAATGAATGTTTCTCAAAATCGCTGAGCTTTGACTCAGGTTTCGACTTAGGCATATCGACAGAAGTTTTTTTCAATTTGAAAAAATCGTAGGAATAGTTTAGGCGCTAGTGTTGTTCACATTCACCAGACAGACGGACGGACAGGCGGAGGGACGGACGTTTTGCTTCCAACTGGTTTTTCGGCATCTATGACCCACAAAGCAGGGATTCTGGTTATATCAAGTGAGCGAGGATTTTTTCTCTTAATTTAGCAACTGGATTAATCGAATTTCTCCTTATCTGGGCCCGGCAATGAATATTTTTCTGTCAAAAATTCGCCGTTTTTTCGCGCAGCGTTATATAACTTTCTCTATACTACGTATACTACTCCGCATGTATGTATTCGAGAAAGTAAAACCCGATTGGCCATTATTCAGTAGAGTATCTGACAAATACCATAATTTTGCAATTTTCAAGTGAGCATAGCTGGAATAAAATGGAGTTCGGAAACGAATTAATAGAAATGCGATTTAAAAATTTTTAGTTCATGAAACTATTAAGAACTAGTGGTGCTACAGAATGGCATAGACCTGAAGTTTTCTAATTGCCATGATGTGGGCTAGCTTTACGGTCTGGCCCTAACCTCTTGCCTGCTGCGATCTATCGCCCCGCAAAATACATGAAGGTTTCTCAATTTTTCAGTTTCTTAGTGGTAGATTCGAAATATTACTTTTAGAATATTAAAGAAGATTAATACATCGCCTTGTATGAAAATTTTCGTTCAAAAATTTGGAACTGCATTTGAGAAAATAGCAATTAAACATTACTGTAAATGCGAAATTTGAAGTTTTTCACGGAATCTATTAAGTTTTCGAAAAACTTCATTTAAAGTCATTTGAAGAATTTCCAGTTATAAATGCAAAAATTTATACAAATCGATGGAAATGTGCATATTAACGGCGTGGTGATATTCAAAAAATTTCATTTCTGGAATAAAAACAACAACAGAGGATTGATCAAAATTAAATTTACGTCACATTAAACAGCGCAGTTATTACTCCCCGTACAAAAAGTTTGAAGAAAAAATTTGGAGCCGTTTTTGAGAAAATCTTGTTTTTGTTATTTTTAATGCATATATTGCAGATACTATTGCGCGAAAACTATTAAAAGTTTCAAAAAAATTATACTTTTGTCTTATTGAAAGAACTAAATATGGAGAGCAAATTTCATTAAAAGAAAAAATGTCTATCTTCAACTTTGTTGTTCGAGAGGACACTACGTTGAAAAAATTCACACCTTTGAAATTCAAAATTTATAATTTTCAAAATTTCTGAGTTATCAGCAAAAATCGGACTTATCCATCTTTATATGTGTATTTTACTCTATTCTTACTTACCAGAAATTAAAAGAAAAAAATTGCAGCCGTTTTTGAGAAAATTTTGAAAATGTCCTAGAGGATTCATGTAAAGTACCCCGAAATATTAAAGAATCGCTTCGAGTCGCGCGCTTCATAATCGCTTTGAGTCGATGCAGATCGATCGGGGAGTATCCACTTTGGAAAATATCGTACGCACGAGATAGCAGAAGGACTAGCAGGTCGAACACTTGGTGTTTTTACTAATGCTTGGGTACAAACAACATATCCCAAGAAAAAGGTTTTTATGTTCTTCTTCCAGATAAAATTTATCTACTGACAGGACTACTATTAGTCTGTTACAGAGGTAATAGTATTTCTCTGGACTACAGTACTACCTCTGTAACTGGACTACTATTACACAGGTAATAGTAGTTATTTTCTGGTATTTAATAATATAAACCGATGGGCTTCGGCCTATCCCACGAGAGCCCTAAGTACCTTTTATCTCCGACCCAGGTTTACCCTACCAGTTGAAAATTAGAGACGTGTGTAGCTACCGTGTTCGGAGTATTTCATTCATCCACATATTGACCATTCCTCTTGAAGCACAATCTTTTTTTAATCCAAGATTTGGCTTGGAACTTCTAATAACCTGAAAGTGTGAGTTGAATTGAATTTGCCTTATTTTACGTGGAGAGACTCAGGGCATGATGCCTGCTCTTACGTCTGACCACGGAAATTTAGTTACGCTCCTTTCACCTACTAGGGGAGAGAGAAGGTATTACTTGGGCGATGAAACAGGCGATTTGAATTTAGCTCAGAGGCATCATTTAGGCTTGAGAATCTTTTACATGCAGTAAATCTACTAACATGGGACAGCCGGGTTTACTTCCCCTCCGAAGGAAGGCGTACGAAGGAATTTTTCGCCCTTAAAAATTCACGGCTTCGATCGGGTCCGAACCCTCGAAATTATAGCGGGTATAGCAGTCGGATACGCTAACCGATACACCATCGCCGCCCTGAGTTCTTCTGCGACGTATGGCTAAATGCACGTGGGTGGTTGTGATGCGGGCCTATCCCACGAGAGCCCTAAGTACCTTTTTACCTCCGACCCAGGTTTACCCTACTAGTTGAAAATTAGACACGTGTTTAGGAGTTCGGAGTATTCCATTCATCCACATATTGACCATTCCTCTCGAAGCTCAATCTTTTCTTATCCAACTGGCTTGGAACTTCTGATAACCTGGAAGTGTGAGTTCTCCTGCGACGTATGACTAAATGCACGTGGGTGGTTGTGGTGCGCAGGTGAACCGCCTGGCGGAGTGCCCCAAGCTGGTGGAGCTGCTGTTCCTGGGGAACCCCCTGGTGGAGCACATGGAGGAGGCGCCCGCCCGCAGTGAACTGGTGAAGCGCCTGCCCAAGATCACCAAGCTGGACGGCCTGCCCGTCATCCGCCTCTGACTCCACACGCGTCTCATATACATATTTTTATTAACTATTTTAACAAAAGATTTGGTAACGATATTAATAAAATGAAATTCTTTTGTTACTTTATTTTTTCAAAAAATAATGACGGGAATTGATTGATTCATTGATTGATTTTTTCGTGTTTCCGGGTGCGTCAACTGCTTTGGTCATTCGTCCCGTTAGGGTAGTGCATTTTTTTCGCGGGAGATGGCGGTGATCTTCCCCCGCTGGATGGCGAGATCCGGCGCCGACCTACCGTCGACTACTGGGGTTTCCCCCTATCCAGGACTCTCCCACCAGCGGGGCACCGCCCCAGCCGGGCCAAGCTCTAAGCTCCCGGCCAATCTCCCGGAATATGTGGTAGTGTAGTGCATGTTAGTGTAAGTGTGTGTGTAAGGGGAGCGGATAGGACAAGGAAGAGGAAGGACAGATCGCGCGCGGTCCGTGGCCCGTTTGGTAGGGTACTGCTCCGGCATTCGCCTGGTGTTGATCGGAGAAACCACGGAAAACTTCCGATCAGAGAGCAGCCGGCCGCTACAATTCTCCTCCAGATAGCGACCGGAATTGAGGTGGAAACGATAATATAACGGATCTGTTTGAGATCGAGCTGACTCTTTCAAGAGTTCTTTTGAAGGTAGCGTGGTTTCCGATAGTGTAGCTGCGAGCTAAAGTAATTTGGGAGGAAAGAGACGAATCTGGTTGTCACACGAGAAACACATTGATAACTAGGATCGTATACAACAAGCTACAATAAATCTACAAAGGATACAATAAAACATAGACAATAAAATATTCTCTAAGGAAAAACAAATATTTGTGGAAAATGCACAGTTTATGAACATTGAAAAAGGATACAGGAATACAACTTTTTAACATAATCTGCGGGACATTCTTTGTCAAAACGGTCAAAAAGTTATCGAAGGTTCGTAAATCATGTAAATAATTATATTTTCGGATTCAGCATGATAAACAAAAAAACAAGAAAATTTTTTTTTTGGATTTTTTGAACGTTTTTTGTGTAAAAATAATTCAATTATTAACGGTTTTAATAAATTTTCTGAGTTTGTTGCATTAAAATATTCCAACACGTGGGGAGAGCGTATGAAAGCTCGTGAAGCGAGCTTAACATTCTCAGGAAGCAGGATCTTTTGGGTATAAGAAAGGTCTGAACCCTTGCAACAATGAATCAGATAAAATACGAATAAAATCAGCATATATAATCATCAGCATATATATTCAATGAAAAATTACAATGGCACAATTATATAATAGGATTATGCACTTTAAAAAGTTGGTCACTGAAAAAAAAACATAAGACAAGACAAAACAAAAAATTGGCATCACCTCGACTACCTGAACACACTTTCACCAATTACAATTCACAATTTGCTCATTCCTCTTTCTGAATTTTTATCTACCACATTATTTTACTCTTTCTACTCTCTAGTTTTTCTGTGCACGGCTTCTAAAATGAATTTTACACTTGTTCTAAAGTATCCCAGGTGCTAGCCTTGGGCTTCGCACTCACTATAACACTGTGAACTTTAAAGAGAAAAAAAAACAATAAAACGTAACATACACGTTACTTAAATCTGACCTCTTTACATATCTCAAAAAGCAATTACTTTTAACACAATACAGTAAACTATGGCTTTTCCAGTACAACATGTGAAAACCATGAATTATTTAAGTAAAAATGTACAAGGTATGGCCGCTTTGAATGAATTCAATAACACGCGCAGTAAATGAACTTGAAACTGCCACTCACATTGTTCGGAATACTTCTCCCACCTATTCTGGACTTTTCACCCACTTTTAACACGAATTGTCGTGCATTTACTGCTATTCTCTTTCCCCAACTGATCGCCGCATAAAAGTAGCCAGTTCTTTTACCTCACCAGCCCCGCATCGCTCGCCTGTAGCCTTGAGGATTTTCTGCCGCTCGCAGCGTCGTGTTGCCACCCGTCTTCGCTCGCTGTCCCACGATGTTGCCAGTTTCTTTCCCTCGAGCTCTGGACCAATTTCCACACCCTTCTCCCGTTTTCTGGACTCGTACGATTCTCGTTCCAGTCCAAATCTTTCTCACCTACGCTTCGCTCTTCCTGGGGTCGTCCTTCTTCTTCTGCCGCGCCTCGTACAAGTTTGTTCGCGCTTCCAGCCATAATTAATGTTGCTGAAGTTATGCTTTAAATGCTCGGCCTACCTACCACACTTTGGGCGTGTTTGGTCTCAGCGTGCAATATGAGATGCTGTATTTAGTTAATGTCCTTCTGCGCGAATTTTACAAATTTCAAATTATTTCGAAGTCAAACAATCACTTCACTTGCTCTCTCAAATATTGTGAATGTTAATGTGAAGAATGTTCGTGCACTCCACTTCTCAATTACATCACTTTCGTTGATACGCTTTTCAAGCTAACTTCTAACTACCAAGTTAAAATAAACTCCTATGCTATCAAGTTACAATCGCCTTCAAAACTCAGTCTAGTCGCCGTCGCTGCTGCAATCATAGAGCTTCTCCCAGGCGCGCCGCGATACTTATGGTACTCGCGCCTGGGGAAATTTTTGGAGGGGTGAATATTCTCCTCTTTTCGTGATCTCCCGGAAAAACATTATTCGCTAGTTAAGGCGTCAGAGTTCGAAAAGCTGTGGGTAGATGGCACGTTTACAAGTCATCGCTCCGCCGCGTACCCTACTCCTCTCTGTTCGTGGGCTTCTTTTCGTAGCTGATGGTGGCGTTATGGGGTTGTCTAATCCCATGACGTCACAATATATATATATATATATATATATATTATATATATATATATGTATACACACACACACACACATACACATACACACCCAAGACGGTCAAGCTTCAGTCTGCCTCCAGACCAATTCCAGACCAGACCTCCAGACCAACATGAAGCTTGACCGTCTTGTATATTAGTAAGCCCCGAGGAAGGAATTGTATATTCCGAAACGTTCGCAAACTAATGTGTTTTATTAATTGACCAATCCCGTGATCCATATACCACAATTTATTAATGGTCGTGAATTGTGTAACGGTTCGCCTCAGAACCGAGGAAGCAGTCCGTCATCACTGACGCATAGGTGATCCGATGTTTCAGTTCATACGGCTTTTGGGGAGTGGTGGCACATAAACAAGATCTTCAATGTAACTCTACAAGAAAAAGACAAAGTGAATAAAATCGGGTGACCGTAGTGGCAAGCTGAAAATTGCGAAATCGTTAGCTGCGTCACAACCAATCCAACAATTCGGAAGAGGTTCTTTAAAAAAGTTCACGATGCCAGTGAGGAGGTGCACCATCTTGTTGAAAAATGTAAGAATCGATATGTAGCCTCGCAAACAGTCAGTTTTGTAACACAGCAAATTGGGTAATTTGGTAACAGGTAATTTGCACCATTAACTGTGTTATCGACAGAAAAAACTAGAGGTGTTACAGAATGGCACAGACGTTCGCGTTTTTTCTAGTTTCCATGGCGTGGACTGGCTTCAAGGACTCCCTCCATTCTCTGACCAGCTGCTATCTATTGTCACCGAAAGTACATTTTCTTGATGTTTTCTTCACTTTTCGGTAACTTAATAGTAAAACCGAAATATTACTTCAAGAATATTAAAGAATAGTAAAATATAGTTCAAAATAGAAATTTAATTTAAAATGTTGAAACCGTTCTTACCAAAATGTCGATTAACCATTTCTGTAAATGCGAAATTTGAAGCTCTTTTTCACCGGAATTATGATTTTTCGTAAAACTTAATTGAAAGTCCTTTCCAACACTGCAAGCAGTGCAATTAGCACTACATATTGGAGAAATTTGAAGAAACAATTTGGAGATATTTTTGAGAAAATGATATTTGAGCGTTTCTGAAAATTCGGAATTTTGACCTTATATTTATAGAAAACTGTTGAGTTTTCAAGAAACTTTAGTTGACATTATTTAAATCACATGTACTCATAAATCTAATAGTCTTAAGAACGTGAGAGATAAGTAAAAAATTGAATTTTTGTAATTTTTGAAAAAATAAAAGAATAGAGCAATATAACGTTTATGTCATCGGATAGAATGGGTGGGCACTATTCCTACCAAGTATTAAAAGGAAAAATTGGAGCCGTTTTTGGAAAAATCATGTTCTTGTAATTTTTTAAAATTGCAAATATTTCACGCTCTATTACTCAAAACTACTAAAATTTTCAAAAATGTTTACATGACCTTAATGAAATAACTATTTATGGGAAACAAATTTCATCTGAAGGAAAAACCTTTGTCTTCAATTTTATAGTTGTAGGAAGACCTCCCCCCCAAAATGCAAACTTTTTTAATTTTTCGAAAATTCAGAGTTAACCGTGAAAATGGGACCTACGCCATCTATATAAATGTATTTTACTCTATTCTTACAAGAAATTTAAAGCAAATATTTGGTGACGACAGGGATTTCTTCAATTTGGAAAAGATCGTACGTGTAGTTTAGGCGCTAGATTTGTTCACATATGACAGACAGACAGACAGACAGACGAACGGACGTTTTGAAAAAAAATGCTTTTTCGGTATCAGGGGACCCCAAAATGTGTATTTCCGTTGAAATCTCGAAATTCAATTTTCGCAGCATAACTTTCTCTATACTTCGCATATTACTCCCGTATATACGAGAAAATGAAAGGAGTGTGCATTAGTACGGGATATTGCACACAACACACTGAGTTTCGGCAAATGTCTTACATGTTCAAGGCAAGAAAAGGGATTGATGAACGAAAAAGGTCGGGAATCCCTATTCTAACTTAACGAAAATTAGAAGGTAACTAATGATGCTAGAGATTGGCACAGACTTTCTTGTACTAGAAAGTTCCTCGTGTGTTTAATCTGGGCTAGCATTTTATTTTTTTCGCACCCTCTTCCCAGGCCGCCTGCGGGCACCTAATATTAATTTTTCACATTGATTCACTCCCCTTACAGTCTCAATTAATATTTTGCTGTTTGTTTTTAATAGGGTTTTTTGAATCTCACAAGCCCGTGATTAATTGTAAATCTTGAGTACTCGGTGCTAAAGAAAGAAGGTTAACCGGAGAAGTGTACATATGCGGTTGATATGATGTCTAACATTTCCATATGCCTGTTAACATTAAACCAAGGGAACGATATATAACAAATTTCGCGATATTTCAAATTTCAAAAACCAAGTAATATAATGCTTTTGATGACTCTTCTAACAGAAAGCCCATTCTTTAGAATGAAATGAATTCCTTGTATTCCATTAAATTTAAAAGCAAAACCTTTGCAGAGAGATGAGAAGTTACTGAAGAATATACTTTTTATTTACCTTAGTTGTCCAGCTTATCGTGGCGATGAAAGATAATCAGCGTGCTATACCTTGGGCAAAAATATTTCACGTCTTCCTTGATGCAGTAAAAGTTCGAAAAATGTGAAAACAAAACATAAGCTGGACCTAAAAACTAACCTATGAACCTAATTTTTACATTTCACTATTTAGTAACAAAAATAAGAAGGAAGATAATTATAGAAAAGAGCTAAGGATGCCACTGAATTTTTTTTGTGATTTGGATTTTTTTTATGAATGATGAGAACTTATCAGAGAAGTCGGAATATCCTCAGCTCTAAGAAATGAGCATCTTATTCCATAATTTGTGAATCTGTTTGTCTTCATACATTCAAATCAATGAGTACTTAACATATAAAGGCTGAGATTATTGAGGGTATGTATTTGGCGGGTCAAATTATTCTTAATATATTTGTGTGGAAAAGGAAAATTAATTTCTGCCATTTATATCCTGGCTAAAGATAATTCAAAAAAGTGGATAAGTAGTCAATAAATTTATTTTCCATACAGTTTTCATACTTACTTCAGGGTATCTTGCCAGTATGCTTGCCAGAATGGAATTATTGGAAAATTACTATGGAATTACTTGGCATAATCAGTATCTTCAATATTATTTACACCCATGTGTTTGAATCAATATTATTAACAAAAGAATAACTTGTTTTGATATTACAAATTTAAAATATGTAGTTGTCACCATAAATTTCTCTCTGCAAAATTATCTAGTTTCAGTCTATGAATCGTTAGGAACAAACCTGGCGGACTTCCAAAATTGTTCGTGTTATTTAAAACAGTTTTATCTTGTATTACTCGTACAATGACATCCTGTAAAGATGCATTGAAGAAATGGGAAGAAGCAAACAAGACACCGCTAGAGGACGCCATCGACGTGAGCTTGTGTTTTCAGACTCCTCCAATCCAGAAGATGGACAACGCACTCAGTGTATTAGTTAACTGTACCAAGTTATCACTGTCATCCAATCAGATCGACAAGATAGCAGGGGTGAATTGTCTGAAGAACTTGAAAATATTAAGTCTCGCCAGAAATCAAATCAAAACTCTGTCCGGGATCGAAGCTTTAGGGAATACATTGGAAGAATTGTGGATGTCGTATAATATTCTGGTATCCCTAAAGGGTATTCACGAAATGAAGGCCTTGAAAGTGTTTTACATTGGTTACAACAACATAAAGGAGTGGAGCGAAGTAAGTGAAAACGCACGGTTGGTGTTTCTTCCTTTACGAATTCCTATAAAATCCTACTTAATTCAGAACTGTCTACACGCTAGAATTTGAAATTTGGCGTTCGGATGTAAATAGTGGACATTTCTCATTTTGCAAGGAAATGCAACGTGGTTCCAATGTCTAAAACGAGCAGCACCAGCCACAACTACAAGTGAATTATCACTAATATTTGTTCTTTTTCAATTTACTTGAAATGTGTAATTGAGCGTACGCTATTTATTGTGCCTTTCCTTCTCGAGAGAAAATAATTTCACATTTGTTTAAAATGTCAGATGCACTTTTTTACAACCAAACGCATCGAATAAATATTTGTATGAAGAGCTTATCGCACAAAGTGGTTAAGCGCCATTTTTTTAAAACTATCCTTGTACTGTAAATTGATTCCACACAAATGGTGCTTCGTGCAACATGGTTCCATTGTGCGACATGGCTACCTAAACGCTATGAGTAATTTCTTGTGTAGTACTCGCTAGAGGCGCGGAAAGATAGCTTAGTTATTATTCCAAGCACCTTAACCTTCAAAGAGCTTAAATGGCGCTTGGCTCGTTGCACGTCCCTCGAGAGGTCTTGTAACATTTGTTCAGATATACATCTAAAGGGATATTGTTACAATTATAGTCTATTTACACTTACAAGTATTTGAACACTTTGCCTATGAAATAAGTTTTTTCTGAGAAGGGCAAAATATCTTGCAAATGAAGAAGACGAAAGGAAGAAATTGAATTTGCAGGATAAGAATATGATCAAGGATCAAATGTTCATATTCCAGCAAAACGGATACCTTCAGTACAGAGCTAGTAAATTCAAAATGTAGATATCTGATGTCAATGTTAGAATACTGATCTCAAAAAGAGCACCGAGGATTTAATATTAACTTGTGTTTTCATATTCTGTAAAAGATATATCATTCACAAAGGATTCACTGGCTGAAATGGCTGAGAGACGTTAACTGCTGTCACTGCCGTGTGACTGACCGGGAGGTTCTAAGGTTCGAGGCCTGACAGTGGATATTCGAGATTAGCTAGGTAGCTGGAAGAGAGATCTAACGGCCGGCTGCACTGATCAGTAGCTTTCCGTGATTTCTCTGATCTACACCAAGCGAATGGCGGAGCAGAAAATTAAGAAACGGAACTAGGATCTCGTGCAGTCTCCTCTTCCTCATCCTTGCCCCTTCTCTCATATACTCATACATGCTCATAATTCCCACATTAAACTACACTACCGTACATGTTAGGAGTTTAGAGATTTTCCACGCCGGACCGGGAAAAGCCCACCCCGAAATTCCTCAGGCAATGAAGGAATATTTTGAAAGTGATAGCAGCTTAGGAGCCTCAGGGCATCATTAATGTCACTATAGTGCCTCGGACCGGGAGGTCCCAGAATTCTACTCCCCACGGGAATAGAATTTTCGACACTAGCTTGGTCGAATTCTACCGCTGTCTGGAAGAGAATTCTAGTGGCCTATGGCTCTGATCGATAGTTTTCTGTGGTTTCTCCGATCAACACCAGCCGAATTCCGGAGCGGTACTCTAACAAACGGGCCATGGACCACGCGCGATCTTTCCTTCCTGCTCCTTGACATATCCTCATCATTTACACACACTTACACTAACATGCGCTACACTACCACACATGCCCAGAGATCGGTTCGAGCTTAGAGCTTTTTCTAGCTTGATCGGTGCCCTGCTGGTAGGAGATACCTGGTTGGGGAAAACTCAGCTACCCGATGGTAGGTCGGCGACGGATCTCGCCATCCAGCGAGGGAAGGCCACCGCCACCTCATGAGGAAAACTAATATGCCATACACTTTCGGGACTAATGACCTTAGCATTGGTCGCGCCCGCAGTGATTCCGGGAAAAGCCCAATCACAATAAATCAATCATGAATGAACCTCCATGTGCTTAAAATGTTGGGCGCGTCTCGACGAAATGTTCCATTAGCCTAGTGTTTGTGTTGTGCTGCGCAGGTGAGCCGCCTGGCGGAGTGTCCTCGGCTGGAGGAGCTGCTGTTTCTGGGGAATCCCGTGGTGGAGAACATGGAGGAGGCGGCGTGGAGGGCGGAGGTCATCAAGCGGCTGCCCGCGCTCGCCAAGCTGGACGGCGACCCGGTCATCCGCCTCTAGAGGGGCCTCCCGCCCCCTGCATCTTGATCTCTCAATCTCTTAAGACCACACTTTTTTACTGAATATTAAAGCCTTTACTTTTTTTCCTATACTTAATGTGGAAATGTGTCACTAACTAGCTGATTACTCATGATTCCCCGGACTGGCTGCGTTTATCTCGGAACCAGCGTTGCGCAGTCACTGTAGCGACTCTGACCTAGAGGTCCTTGGGGTCGAATCTCGACGGTTGGAACATTTCGGCACTAGTTATTATAACGTCGTGGGTAGGGATCTACACCACAAAGAAACAGACACGAGTGGGTATTTACAATTTATTAACAATAAATTATGTACAGGAACTAAAACCTCACTCTAAGGCGTTTGTCGGAGCTACCTGCCGCAGACCCCTCTCCCAACACGCGCCTTGCGGCCGCGCCTGCGAGTAGCCAACTCGGCCGATTCGCAACTGGGCACCTCATGTGCTTCGGCAGACCATCTGCCCTGAAGTATAAGGCATACTTCACTGTGTCCGAACCTCGAACTCGTGCCTTCAGCACTTCCGCGCCAGACTTGGCCGGACAAGTTTTGCGGTGTTTTGCCGCGAGGAAACCAGAAACGTTACCCCCGAATGGTCCTGCGACGCACCTTAATATAGGCCCGAGTCACATGACCTCCTATATCATCTGCCGTGACTTTTTTGATTTTAGGTGCACGTGGATGGTTTATAACCATCTTATTATTAAACGCGAATAAAATGTCATTAATACACCTTCATATCATTGTAATACGTACTTCGTATATATTCCGATTTTATTACAAAGAAATGTAAACAACATAAGACGAACAAGAAAATAAACATAAACTCACAAAAACAACGAAATCATTAAAAGGTTCAATTATGAAATACACTTTTGAAAGTTTAAATTTGAAGAAAACGTGTTATGTTCGCTAATTTTTAATGTAGATGATGAATTCATATTTTTTACGGTATTACTGTTGTACTCTTTGTCCATCCAATTTTCTCATATTCATGCTCAAATATTTTAAAAACATAGATATTTCTTCATTTGAGTTTTTTTGTTGTTTTTTTCTCCCTTTCAAAATTCAAAATTTATTGCTTTTTATCCTTGAAAATGGTTTTATTGGGATGGGAGTTTTTTGTTGTTTTTTTTCTCCCTTTCAAAAATTCAAAATTTAAGTAGTATATGACTTGGTGTAGAGATCGCAGAATTTTGAAAATGTGCACACAATTCACTTTTCCCCATAGCACGTCATACGCAGTTTTTAACTGTTTTTTTTTACGCAAATAAATAAATAAATAAAATTTGTCATGAATGAGGTTAATGTGTATTTTCTTTCTTTAAAAAAGTTCTCAAATTGTTTCCAAACATATTTTCTATTGTTAATCGTGTTACTTGGTTTATATTCGTAAATGGTTTAGTACATTTCATCTTAGAAGTCGAACCAAACAATAACAGTAACATTTTGCATTCAAACTGGCAACTATTAACGTGCATAAGCCAGTGGAATATTATGAAACAGCATTATTATATAAAATCTGTCTGTACAAAACAGGTGCCAAAATGAACACCTCCTAGCAGATAATAATCAAGAAATGATAATAATGTATGGGTAAGTCATCTCTAATTGGTTGGTCTTGCGCCAGGAGAGGTGATTCAGGGCATGAAATGATGTCACGGAAGTGCTTCTGACTGTGAGGTCCTAGGTTCAAGTCCTGAAGATAGTAGGTTTTTTGACAATAGCTTATTGGCTAGGTTGAGTTCAGTTGTTGTTTGGAGGAGATTTCTAGCGGCCGAATGCTCTGATCAGTAGTTTTCTGTGTTTTTTTTTCGATCAATACCCGGCGAATGCTGGAGCAATACCACAACAAACGGGCCACAAACCTTTATCACTATCATACATGACGGAACACACACTTACTATTACAGTAAATTATGAAAACTTTCACCAAAACATCGATGCATCGCTACATACATCGCTAATTCGATACAGTGCTAAAGGGTTTTCGATGTAGATGAAAACATCGACAAAAACATCGATGTTTTAATTATAAACTAATAAACATGATATTCTCCTATCCATTTTTAATTAAAGTAAGTAGAGATACATTTAATTGCTTGGTTACCAGCATGTCAGTAGTATATTAATAAAAATTATTATCGAATGTAAAGAATAAAATTAACAATAAAGAATATGGTGTTTCGCTACTTTACCCTTTACTCACTTCCATTCATACACCATCGATGCAAAACCACCTAAAATTCCCTCAGGTTGCACTGGCGAAATGTGCTGCGTGATAAAGAGGGTGACGCAAAACAACGGTATTGCTGTGGAATGCCGGCACTCCTTCATTTTAAAAATATTTTAAAATTTAAAAATGATGTTTTTGCGAAAAATATCGATGTGAAGAAAACATCGAAAGCAAAATATCGATGTTTCTAGAGGAAAACATCGATGTTCTAAAAACTTGATTCATGACGGGAGACCAATCGGGACAAATTCCCGACTGGGGGCGATGCCCGGGTAATCCCTGGTTGGGTAAAAACCGTCCAGCCGACGGCATGTCGGCGCCGGATCTCACCGTGCAGCGGGGGAAGATTACCGTCACCTCCCAAAGAAAAACACGCACTATACCTACGGGACTAAAGAGCTTAGCAGTTGACGTGCCCGGAACCCCAAACCAATCAATCAAAATATCCCATTCTTTCCCGCTATCGCCTGAAATTTCGTGAGTGTAATATTGAACGGAAGTCCGCCGCGCTGGCCATCGCGTCGGGTCCTTGCCGCTCCGTCACGCCGTGGCTTTGTGCGGCGACAGGGCGCCGCGACGCGGCGCGCCGGGACGCGGATCTCCGGCAATTTGCCGCTCCAGCGCGGCTCCTCACCCGAGCAAACAGCGTCGAAAGAAATCAATTAAGACGTGCTTTGTGGGCGCGGGCGGCGTGAGGGAGGGCTGCGTCCCGCTTTCAAGTCGCCCTCCCTCCCCTGCGCCGAGTCATGTTGGGAGTTGGGTTTTTACGACGGCGACCAGCGGTCTTTGGAAGCTGTGGTGGCCTCCGGACAGCGGAGATGCTTGGGATCCCAAGCATCGATGCTTCTTGGGACGCTGCCTGCGTTATGGGCTGGCAGTTCGACTGGCGTATTCTGAATGCAGCGCAAGAACAGGAATTCGATGAGTAGGGGATGCTGTGTTGGGTCAAGCGTTCGTTCAAATGACGCCATTCTGATTAGGTTTTTTCGGGGTTTCTCAATTGTCCGTAGCCGAATGCCGTGATGTTTCCTTGTTTGCATTCCCAGAAGAAAATCACGGCATTTTGCACTGTTATGGAGAAAGACCACATCTGATGATCAGAGCCACGCCGATGAACTCGAATATTATTACAAGGGGGCGGATTTTGATGACCTAAAACATCGCCAAAAATGTTCAATATAATGCTCTTAAAAACCTTTAAGAATGCCCTAAAACAAAACCGGGAGCGGTAGCTCAATGCATCAACTGAGCGCCTGTGACCGGGAGGTCCTCCTTCGAGTCCTGACGGTGGCAGGATTTTCGACACTAGCTTTTCAGCTACGTCGATTTCAGTCTGTCTGGAGGAGAATTCTAGCGGCCGGCTGCTCTTATCTGTAGTTTTCCGTGGTTTCTCCGATCATCACCAGGCGAATGCCGGAGCAATACCCTACCAAACGGTCTACGGACCGCGCGCGATCTTTCCTTCCTCTTCCTTGTCCTATTCTCTCCCCTTTTACACACACATACAAACTAACATCCACTACACTACCACATATTCCGAGAGACCAGTCGGGAGCTTAGTGCTTGTCCCGGCTGGGGCGGTGCCCCGCTGGTGGGAGAGTTCTGGTTAGGGGGAAACCCCACTAGCCGACGGTAGGTCGGCGCCGGATCTCGCCATCCAGCGGGGGAAGATCACCGCCATCTCCCGAGAAAAACACGCACTACACTAACGGGACTAATGACCAAAGCAGTTGACGCGCTGATCAATCCCTAAAACCAAAGAAAAATGACGTAAAAATATGATCAAAAACAGTTCGGATGTAAAACTGAAGCTGATGTATTCGTCACTGATGTAATCGAAGCTTCTTCCATTCGTTCGAGTGAACTGAGCTTGCAAACTTTTGGTTTGGATTGTTTTTTTATCAGGAAATCTCTATCTTTGATATCCCGAAATCGGCCGAACCGGCAATAGCGCGTAAGAATTACATACAACGGCTGTCAAAACAATTTTGGAGCGAAAAAATGAAATAGGCTACTGAGTAATTTTCTGTGAAGAACATTTGTTGCATATCGTAAATATTATTTGAGGCAAGTACCATTAAAAATGACATTAAAACCGATGAAATCAAAAAAGGCATTAAAAATGTCGGAAAACGTAAAAAATGACTTATTAGTCCAACTCGACAAAAATTCAATACGGCATTGTTCTAAAGGGAAAAGAAAGAACACAGACATTTCATTAAAATATGATCCCTAATTAAAACATATATTTAAAGCACTAACTGCTTTGCATTAGAAAGTTTGAGCTTGAGCTTTGTTCTCAAAAATATTTCTTGTTTTTTTTTCATAAAAAATGATAATGGGCTCAAGATGTGTTTTCATGTCTTATCGGTCATCTTATTTACCTATTTGATACACAAACAATGAATTTTAGCCCTATCTTAAAATTAATAGAATTAACACTTGTTTGCCTGTCAGTGCACGCTCATGCGACACATGTATTCAGGTTGAATGGTTGTACACCCCCCGAAAATCGAAAATATATGTTACGAATATAAATTTTTCATTTAATGCCGTTCAATATTCGAAATATTACAGCAATATGTTTACATATGAAATCAAAGAACGCCCGTCGAGCGCTTTCTCCGACATCTCGTGCACTCTCAGGCAGCGCACCATGTCACTCTCTTATGTTCTTTTACAGCGTTTACTCTTTGGCGGTTTTCAACGTAGAGACCCCATATTTTCCCACCGCTACGAGCCACCGGCTTACATCGCATTGCGAAGGGAATACTTTCGCGCCTTCTGAGGGGAATACCAATTTTCTGTCTTCATCTGAAACTATCTACAATTTAATTTTATTAATTTCACGTGTTATTGAAAGTACACAAGTTCAGTCAATTCTGACAGAATTTAAAGCATCATTTACGATGTTTGGGAAATTTATTTTCAATTGATATTAGGTTTGTTGATTCCAAATACACAGTTGATGAGTCCTTTGTGGAAAGTTGGCTTATGTGAAAGAAAGTCATTCTAGTGTTTATTGAGACTGTGTTACGTAGCACTTTCAGAAAAATGATTTAATTGTAAGAATTTTATCTATTAATGAGAGCGTGTGGAATAGTTTTAATGCTAAAATAACTTTTTTTAAATTGTTTCTTTAGACACGAATCGAGTAAAATGTCATTGACATACATATATTTAGTGTTGCAAAAACAATATATACCACGCATGTATTTTACTCATTTTGCTATATTACTTTATTAAATTACTATTTTACATAACTGTTTCACGTTTACAAATGAACTCAAGTGAGTCAGGTCAAGTGAGTGACCTCTACTGGCGTTTACCTAACCAGGTATCTCCCAACAAGGAGACGCCGCCCCAGTCAGGACAGGCTCTAAGATCCCGATCGATCTCACAACAGTGTGATAGAGTAGAAATTGTAAGTGAAAGTGTATGTATGTAACGGGTGAGAATAGGACAAGGAAGAGGAAGGAAAGGCCGCGTGCGGTCCATGGCCCGGTTTTTAGGGTACTGTTCCGGCATTCACCTGATGGTGATCGGAGAAACCGCGGAAACCTGTTGATTAGAGCAGCCGGCCGCTAGAATTCTCTTCCAGACAGCAGCCGAATTCGACCTATTTGAAAAGCTAGTTTCGAAAATCCAGTCACCGCCGGGAGTAGAACCCTTGGTCCTCCCAGCCAGACGCACTGTAATGACATCACTTGATGCCCTGAGTCTCCAAAGCGGCTTCAGTTGCGATAGTGGCATGGGCGCTTTCTGATTCTTTGTATCAAAACTCAGTAATCCTTGCAAAATCTCTGGTCCTATCGGGTAACTGTGCATGAGATCTGTAAGCTATCTGGCTGTGTAGTATTGAAGAAGTGGCTCTCAACCCCCGTAATAATGACATAAAAGACGAGAGGGGGCCACGTGTGATGGTCTGAGGGCGTTCGGGAGGCACGTGAGTAGTTTCACTGAGAATTGTTCCCAGAGGAGTGGCTATTACCGCGGGAGGTTCTGGTAGGCTCCATTAATGCCGATAGATCGCAGAGGGGAAAGGGTGCAAGGCACCGAAAGGTAAGAAGAAGAAGAGGAAATTAGTACGAAAAAGCTTCTGCCATTTCCTAGCTCTACACAGTTTGTTTCTGAATCATTACATTTTATATTAGGTATGTAAATCGGACATTGCAACAAAAGTGATCGGGTTAATCTTAAGTCTCTATGAAAATTGGCGAATGATCATTTACTCCATATTCTACTTAACCTCTCATAAATAGTGTTACATTTTATTGTAAATGAAAGATAATAAAATATTCTTTAAGAAATGTCCTGACACTCT
Source organism: Teleogryllus oceanicus (assembly GCA_964035755.1). Lineage (NCBI taxonomy): Eukaryota > Metazoa > Arthropoda > Insecta > Orthoptera > Gryllidae > Teleogryllus > Teleogryllus oceanicus. Next base: position 32,861,114 of record CAXIVR010000011.1, on the reverse strand, counting down.
TTTTGACATCTCCCACCGTTTTCAGTTAAAGAGCAGTTTTTGAAAATGTGATGTAAATAGATTAACTGAAAGTATAAAAGTAATTTTTAATGTTTTAGAAACATTCTCAATTTGTTAGGAACGTTTCATACATTTAACACACAATTGTAAGTAAGTTCTAAATAATAATTTGTTTACAAAATTCAGTAATTGTCCAACAGTTGCAACCAGGGGTCACGCGGTGGGACCCTGGGTACACATTCGTTCAAGGTGATCAATTTTTTGATTGATTGATTGATTTTTTCGTGTTTCCGGGCGCGTTAACTGCTTTGGCCATTAGTTCCGTTAGTTTAGTGCATATTTTTTTCTCGGGAGATGGCGGTGATCTTCTTCCGCTGGATGGCGAGATCCGGCGCCGACCTACCGTCGACTAGTGGGGTGTCCCCCTAACCAGGACTCTCCCACCAGCGGGGCACCGCCCCAGCCAGGACAAGCTCTAAGCTTCCGACCGGTCTCCCGGAATATGTGGTAGTGTAGAGCATGTTAGTGTAAGTGTGTGTGTAAGAGGAGAGGATAGGACAAGGAAGACGAAGGACAGATCGCGGGCGGTCCGTGGCCCGTTTGGTAGGGTACTGCTCCGGCATTCGCCTGGTGTTGATCGGAGAAACCACTCTGATCGGAGAACCACCGATCAGAGCAGCCGGCCGCTAGAATTCTCCTCAGACAGCGACTGAATTCGACCTAGCTGAAAAGGTAGTGTCGAAAATCCTGCCGCCATCAAGACTCAACCTAAGACCTCCCGGTCAGAGGCGCTGAAGTGACATCAGTTGATGCACTGAGCTACCGCTCCCGGTCCAAGCAGCTCGAGGTGTAAAGGACGCGCGTACGAACGACCTGGTGTCTCGCCCCGCTCCTCCCGCGCCCATCACTTCCTTCCCGCCCCTCAATTCACCGCTTGCTCTGGGAGGAGCGGGGTGGAGTGTGACAGGGTGTGCGCAGTGGGGCAGAACGCAGGGGAGCCTGGGGGCGAATTTCTTCTTCTTTTTTTTTTTCAAATCTTTATTGTTCCTCCTCAACATTAATGTTCTACAGGGAGTATCAATATAATATTTTGTAACAGTTTGGGAGATCAGGCATCGGGCAAGCTGGTAACCTTCATCCATGAGATGCAACGAATAAAACTAAGTAATTTTGATTTTAATTGTTTAGTTACCTTAATATTATTATTAATTTTAATTTTCAATTTAATCGAATGTTCATGGTGGGCGGAACACATCCTTGGATATCGTGAACGTGTACAGCATTTCCGTTTCGATTTGCCTAATATTAATGTATTAGTGCAAGGAAACGCTGAGAGAATGGAGGAGACGTTTGTGGTTAGATTTTTTATGTATTGTTTAACGGGTTCAATTTGTATTTCTTTATCAATTTGCGTGTTTGGAATAAACCAATGAGCTTTATTTATTCTCCGTAGACATTTATTTGTTGTTACTTGTAATTTTTTCAAGGAGAGAGACAGTGCCAGCGGGGTGGTGACGGACGGCAAGCGGGGCGGCAGGGTGGGACGAAGCGGGACCCAGCGGAGAGGGGCGGGGCGAAGCATGGTGCAGCATGAAAGGGCGGGGCGGGGCGGGATGGGGTAGGGCAAGGGCAGCACTGGGTGGGGCGGGGAAGTGCTGAGTCGGGTGGAAGGGTGAGGGGAGGGGAGATTGAGAGTGAGGTCGCCGAATGCACATGGCATGATGGAAATCTCTTGCTCCGATGGCTATGGATTATTTCGGACTAGCTTGTTTTTGCTCGCTTTAGGCAAACATTCATTCTGTCGGGTGAGCGGTACCGCTATTATTTTACACCGGCGGATCAAGATGTATCACGATGTAAAAATACTACTATATCTCCATTTTTCCGATTTCTATTTTTTTTCACGATTGCATGAAAGGCAATGAGCCACATCCACGTATGTGCTCTTCGTCACTATCAACAGATATTCATGTCAAAAATGTAAACCTACAGTTAAAGAAAGATACTTTTAATTTCATTGTGGAGTTTAATTATGTTTAATAATATTATATTATACATAATATAATATTTTATTATATTATGTAATTTAATAATTGAGAAAACACGTTGAACATAAAACCAGCGCATGCACACCACAGGCGGGGAGCGAATTGGTTGTAGAAGCGAACGGAACGAAAACAGCCGAAACCGCAGTATTTCCTCTCTATAATATTGTACGCTCGATGGGGAACACATATCCTATTCTATGCAGTTATATTCCAATCTCAATTGATCTAGAAAAATGAATTACGGTGACATGTATGTGGTTGAAGATAAATAAAACCAAATTTGATACTGTATACTCCATTCGTTTGTTTGTAAAACCTGACTGATTATATTTGTTTCAATGTTGTTTTCTTTTTACGTTTGTCAATAAAGTAAATCTAATGTTTTAATGTTTCTTGTTCAATATTTAATGTTTCACCTGTGAAAGGAAACATAACTAAAACTCCCAGCTTAAAAAGAGTGGAAATGGAAATGAACAATTCGTCACTATTTACCTCCCTTCGTCGTATGGTGGTAAATGTAATAATTTGGTGGAAAATCCCGAATGCTACATTTGTGATCCTGTTTGGATAGTTAAAAATTGCATGGGTTTCTAATGATTTTTTTTTCGTTAATGGTTGCATAATGGCCATCGTCTCCCGGTTTGGCTCTATTCTACGAAAAAATTCTTGTAATTCCTTTCGAAACCCTTGTACGAGTAATTTGATTTGACGAAATAGGTCGATAAAGAACAAACCAACCGAAGTCTACCTAAGTATCTTATAAAAGACGATGAACCTGATTGATCACCTTACCGGAAGCGGTAGCTCAGTGCATCAACTGATGTCACTGCAGCGCCTCTGACCGGGAGGTCCTACGTTACACTCCCCACGGCGGCAGGATTTTCGACACTGGCTTTTCAGCTAGGTCGAATTCAGTCGTTGTCTGGAGGAGAATTCTACCGGCCGGCTGCTCTGATCGGTAGTTTTCCGTGGTTTCTCTGATCAACACCAGGCGAATGCCGGAGCAGTACCCTACCAAACGGGCCACGGACCGCCCGCGATCTGTCCTTCGTCTTCCTTGTCCTATCCTCTCCCCTTACACACACACTTACACTAACATGCACTACACTACCACATATTCCGGGAGACCGGTCGGGAGTTTAGTGCTTGTCCCGGCTGGGGCGGTGCCCCGCTGGTGGGAGAGTCCTGGTTAGGGGGAAACCCCGCTAGCCGACGGTAGGTCGGCGCCGGATCTCGCCATCCAGCGGGGAAAGATCACCGCGCATATCCAGAGAAAAAAACATGCATTACACTAACGGGACTAATGACCAAAGCATTTGACGTGCCCGGAAACACGAAAAAATCAAATCAAATCAAATCGAGCTGCTTGGTTTTGCTGCCACATGTGTGATACTACTCCCCGCGCCCGAATTGGCCCTTTAGCTTGTCATTTCTCGTGCCATCTATTGACCAGGGCATCTATTGATGGCACTGCAGTGACTCTGACTGGGAGGACCTCGAGTCTCGAGAGGGGCAGGATTTTCGACACTGGACACTAGGCACGTCGAACTCAGTCGCCAGTCAACACCAATCAATCTCGTGCCGTCGAATCCAACTCATTACCATATCGGACTGTTATGAAATCTTCTTGAATAGCAAAAAACAGACCAAAAGAACCTTCGTATGCCTTCCTTTGGAGGGGAAATAAAGCCGGCTGTTCTATGTCATAGATATACTGCATGTAAAATATCCACAAGCCTGAAATATGCCCCTGAACTATATTTGGACACCCTATTTTGTCATCCGAGTGAAACCTTGTTTCGCTGCTAGCTGGCGAAAGCAGCGTAGAGAAATTCACGTCGGCAAGCAGAAGAGCAGGCCTATTACCCTGCCCCACTCCGCTCAGAGCAAGTCCGATGGCCTGAGCCACGCCGCGTAAAATAAGGCGCAATTGAATCCGACTGGTGCGAACTGAAGCCGCGCAAACCCCGTCTCAGGCCCAGGTGGCCCGGGACGACCTCTCGCGCAGCCCGTCGCTCCCGGCCTGGCGATGGCTTCCCCACCTGCGCATCGCCTCTGCGTGCATTCGCTGGGGGGCGGGGCAGCATTGCGCCGGGCGCGCGTCACCCTCGCCGCCTCCACCGCCCCCACCCCGGCCCCCGGCCCCGGCTGCGACAGCCCGCCCACTGTTTCATGGCGCAGTTTTTTATCGCCTCCATAACTCAACGGGCGTCATGTCCGCTAGCTAATTGAATGCGAGAGGTGTGTATCCAATTTCGCTGTATATGACTTCTAATTTTATTTTATGGCTACAATACTTCATTCGTCAGCCCTTTTTTATCCGCTTCCGTAAAAAAGCGCGCAGCGAGGCGCGTTCCGGTGCGTTCGGCGCCGTGATATATATTTAGGAAAACAGCCACGGCCATTGAACTAAAAAAATATGGCTTATTATATTTTCGCAGCGGCCATTCGTTACTGCTCGTGATTCGCCCTCGCCTCTGCCGCCCCCGCCCCGCCCACTGCCCGCGCATCACCCTTCGGCCAGCCGCCCGCCCTCCCTCGATAAAATTAGCGATATTTTATTACAATCTCTGGCCGAAATTAGATTGTACGAGATGTGATTTATACAAACGTGTCCAATTAGATTCACTTATTAAATATAAATGATGCGTTTATTTCGGACACCTCATTTCCATAGAGAGAGTTATTGCTGTTTACAAACAATAACCAAATTGTGAAATATGGAGGGGTAGCGCGGTGCGGCGCGGGCGGGGAAGGGGGTAGGGGGCGGGGCGGGCGCTGCGACACAAAGAGCCTAATGAAGCAACCCCCCCTCCCCGCAGGCGCTCTCCGCGAGAGGTGAGCTGGCGTCCTTTTGTGGCGCCTGACGTCCGAATAAATGAGCTAATGCTGGCTGTCGGGGAGGCGATTTAATACACTAACTGCGTAGATGTGATGAACTAGTCGATGTATCGTCTCCTCTCCTCTGAAGCGCGAATGCGCGACCTTTCACAAATTGGAGCATTCTCATTGAAAATAGTACTCACTTACTTGGATTACTGCAAAACAGATCTTCGCGAATGAAATTCACGGTACAGTTGGTTTCCACATTTACAATATGTTCATTGCAAACCATTTCAAACGATAGATATCTTTAATGTGTTGTAACCATGATAAAAATATTAATTGTACGATAACCATGATAAAAACCATGTTGTACCCATGATAAAAATATTAGTTGTCGTATATTGATTCCGGATATAAAAAGCAATGAAGCTATTCACATGACAAATCATTCAATCAGCAAGTGATCTGCCTAGAGGAAACATTAACTAAGCATGCGCTAAAATTGTACTTGACTGCTGCCCTCTTACCACAATCACCCAGTGAATGCATTGATTTATATGACAAAATTATTTAACTGCATACGAGGCATTGGACAAATTCTATAAAAGTTCAATTCTCAATTTCTCGATCGAGGTATTGCTTTCTCCATGCTTGTTCATGCGTCCAGCCATTCTGATTGGACACAGTAATATTTGTAAGTAATTTTCGTTCTCATTTTCACTGTACACTTGTCCCATTTCCGTGTGATCTTGTGGGTCATTTGCAACCAAGTACAATGGTTATGCACAGCGCTGTGCTGACAGGTGGCGCCACGACGGCGCGCCTCGGAAGCTCTCGCAGACGCAAGGCCACAATGTATCCTACCGACTCGTTCAACAAATGTGAAATACTAGGGAAAGTCATTCAAAGATAACCGGGCGAAATTAAACCTTCTCTTTAGTAATGTATAAAAGAACGCAATGTTGTATTTCTTAAAAACAGCATGTACAGGGAGTTGGTTTTATAAAATTTTAAAGAGTTCCTTTCTTTTAAATTTATTATATCCTTATCATTCTTAAAAATAATTTATATTCTATTTTCTAAATGAATTTTGACAAACGCTCTCATTCTCCAAAATTTTTTTTTACTTAAAGAGGGCTATGTTAAATAGACCACGTAAAAGCATTGTGCACACATTTTGTCAAATGATTGACCCTGCTCGTACTTATTGGAGAGAACGAAGACATTTTTTGCCTTCATTGGATCCTTAAACAGCTTTTATTAAATGTTTTGACGGGACCTTCTGGAGATTGAAAGAATTGCAAAATTAAGGCCAGTGTCGCCAGATGTACGGCAATTATCGTATAGTTTTTACTTTGATGCTGTAAATACTCCGGGCTACATTCCGTTCTGAATGCAGTCTTTTTCAGATCAATTTTCTAGAGACTTTAATAAGTATTTTTTATTTATTTATTTATCCTTAAAATCAAAACTAGATGTATGCGTACGTAAAACTAACACGTACGGTGGAGTAGTATGAAACTGTACTCTACTCTCCAACGAAAAAGTTTTCTTATTATCCCACCAAACTGGGGACACAGCTTGAAAAAATATCGATGGCTGAGAACCAGGCTGTTATAAATCCATTTTACTAAACTTTACATCGAACTATTGGATTATAAGGAATTTAAATTGAGACATATACCTGATGATGTTAGCTATCTTGGTGAGGATGGTAAAGATGATATGATGTACCTTCAAAAACTCGAAGTACTGCAAAATAAATTTTTAAGAAATGTTTTAAAAGCTCCATGGTATATCAAAAATGATCAAATTTTACAAGAATTATTTATATAACCTCTGAAAACGTGGATTTTAAAACTTTCTTTCAATTTCTACTCTTCTCTTTCATCTTGCCCAGCCACTCCTTTTTACACTCTAGATAAATCAGTCAATCTTTTTCCACGAAGAAAAAAACAGATATTCTAAAGACTTACTACATCCTCATTAATTAGCTTTAAAGCAGGTTCCAACATTTTTGAATTCAATATTTATGTTTTTAATCAAATATTGTACGTATTTTTCTGAAGGACCATTCCTGGGTATCCTTACTTGTTAGTTATTATCTTACGTATATTGTCAATATTATTGTCTTCAAACATTGTACATGTATGATGAAATGTAGCTAAAAAATGTGTATATACTATGTAACATAAAAATCCTTGAAAGACATAATAATGTCAAACAGAGATAATAAAAACTATTTAAAAAAATTATATGATGTATATCAAATTATTGCAATTTTTCTCATAGTTATGCAGATTATTTTCTGTTTCTACGCAACGCTGAAATTGGAATAGTACTTTTTCAACTTCCAATGTATAATTCTGTTATTTGTTGCCTGTAACCCGTTTCACAAGGATACAGGTTCTTGACCAACCCCAGAGAAGTTTACAAACCAAGTACTGACACTTAATTATTCATTGATAATCGTTCTAGTAAATGTTTTATTCGATTCCGTATATTAAAATTGCATTTAATGTTATATTATTTTGCCAGTTTTAATTTATTTTATTATTGGTAATTTTTACGTGGAATATTATTTAAAGTAAATTGAATCATAATTTCACTTTGATTCTATTTGACTAGAACAGTAAACCAAAGCCATCTGCGCAAGGTAGGATAGGGAGCTCTCAGCTAGGCTAGAGTCCTGCATGTCAACTGTCACGAAACGATTCAATGTAAAAGTTTATTTTATAAAACTTATTACAAGTCGTAGTAAACGTACATCAAAAACTCGAAGTAAGGGTGAAGTTTGCGCTACTCCATCGTTCTTCGCTCGTATCGTAATATCACACTCTTGCATTAATACCCATCATTTCATCATCGTTTCATATTGTACTGTTATGTATCAAGGCCGTGAAATGTACTTTTTCAAGCGAGATGGATAGGGAGCCGAGGTTTCCTATTCACCAAAGTTGAAACAGTCAGTTCACGGCAGAGGTGAATACTAGTATATTATGCAATTAGTTTATAATGTCCTTTTTTGCACGAATTATAAAATATCACCGAACGAACGACGTTAGGAATGAGTTCGGTAATAATTTCTAATGATCAAAAAAGTAACATTATAAACGATTTGCATACCTATTTTTTTGTATAACAGTATTATAAAAATTAAAGGACGCGAAGTCAATTTGAATGTTAACTTGTAACCTCAGATTCATGTTATGACTCATTAGTGTTACCTCAGCAACTAATTTGTTAACAAATGGCAATTAGATTGAAGGGCAAGAAAAAATTCCGGAAAGGAAAAATTTATGTAGTATATGACTCAGAGTAGGGATCACAGAATTTTGAAAATGTGCACAGAATTCATTTCTCCCCATAGCACGTCATACGCAGTTTCAACTGTTTTTTGACGTAAAATAAATAAATAAATACATGAATCGTTTTTTTCACACAGAGTATAATGAGTTAAGATTTATTGTTGTCTATTTGTAGTGCTGTGATTGTGAATAGAAGAGGGGCATGATGAATTTCAATTGATACCATTATGGTTGTGGGCATGGATAAACATGAGACGGCAAAGATTTTAAATTATTTGAAGTATCTTTAATGCGAGACTTGTGGACCAATTTGTACTATGGTTCTAATAAATTGTTTTTGTAGTTTTAACATTTGTTCCGCCTGAAAATTACTTGCATTTTCCCATAAAACTTGAGTAGAATGCTATATTTTACTGTGAATTTTTATATTATTCATGAAGTGGTTTATACGGTTGTCAGCTACCTGAATTATATTCTCTCTCTATTAACTTCTATAAATTCCTGACAACCACTTTATTTCCAAGAAAGAAAAAGGGAATGTCTCCATCATTGAAGGTACTTTTTAGAACCACTGTACAGAACATCATTTCACTATTTTATAGATACCAATAACACTATAACTAATTGTAGATATAATAACAATGTCATTTTTTTAAATTGGTTTATTTAAGGTCGCTTCAACATCTAAGGTCATTAGCGACCACTATTGCTGTTAACGGTATGGTAACTATGTGGATGAAACGATATGGTGCTTGATGATAAGGGGTGAAAGGACGAACACGAATACAACCATGCCCGAGGCGGGACTCGAACCCGCGACCTTTCGGTCCGAGATCACTACGACACTACTGCCTTAGCGATCTCGGCCACCGGGCCGGCAATGTCATATTGTATACTAGTTATTTTGATTGTACATTGATAAGTTCGGTTATTTTCAGTATCTTATGTTTTAAGACAATGAGTGGAATTAACAATCAAAACCTGTACGTTTTATTTCATACAATTTTAATTATTGAAATAACATGATAAAGTTTTTCTACGAAGAAATGAGCCAAATTAGCTCACCGTGCTATGAAAACAAACCATATATAACCAAACCATATATATGTTTGATTATGAGATAATTTTACTCAATAGACTTTTACTTTTGAGACAATTGAAGTTGTTTATAAACCAAGTAGTAATTACACTAATTTGATATGTAGAATACCGGTTTCTGTGTCCCATTATTTTAGCACCTGATAATGTAACAAAACTAGTTACGAAACGTTGTGCCATTGCTGGAATAAATGATTGTCATAAAACCTTTGGATACTTTTATTTGCAATACAAACCATCTTGCCCACAAAATGCCCAAGTCGTTCGCAGCGCATATATGCGAGAGCTGTGAGAACTAGCCTCACACATGCTTCAGCTTAGACTGGGAGCCAACACATCTATACACCGTGGTAACACTAATTAACACAATGGGTTTGAAACAGACACAGTAAAATCTTCGCCTTTATGGTCAAACTTTTCAATGCTGATAACCATTCTAAATATTAAATAATTCATTGAAATTAGTAATTATGCTAAAGTTGGAGCATATTGAAAGTGAAAGTTGGAGCATATTGAAAATGAACGAGATTAGAGGAGCTAATCAGACGCCGAAAAATATTTAGAAGATTCTCTAATGAATAAAAATAAAATTTCTTCTCTGATTCTTCATAATAAAGTAACAGTAGTAACAACGCAAAATGAAACAGAAGATGAAGTCAAAACATCCTCAGCAAACTCAGTTTCTGTTCCAGGAGTTACTTTTAATGATGTTACAAATTGTCTTTTCAATGTTAATGTTCAAAAGTATATTCTGTAATTCTGGTTACTTAATGAATTTTGAATGGTATTGTTATACAACACGGTTCATTAAAGAACTCGGTTTCATTTAGTGTTTCTCTAGCCTAGGCTAAAAAGAAGACCTAGGCTGCCAAGGTGAAAGTTTAGATATTATAAATGATTCGCGATTTTGAACTTTCGATATGAGGATGCGAAAAAACTTTTCGTAACAATTACGGAAATCGCTGCTTGGTCTATAGTGCATAGAGTTTTAATTTATGTTCCTCGGCTTTAAAATTCACATTGTTTAAGAGAAAATGCGATGCAGGAAGTGATTGAATCATTGGGGATCTGGGTTGTCATCACATTCTGCATTCACATATTTTTAATTTCTCGCACTTACTAACGTAAGAAGAACAAGTATTGTAATCGTGCGCCGGGAAACGGGAATTTTCGACAAAAAACTCTTATTGCGGGCCCCGGTAACAAAAAGTGGATAAATCCAGTTGCTAAATATAGAAAAAAACTCCTTGAATACTTGGTGTAGCCAGAATTTATGCCAATATTCATTCTACTTTTACATTCTTTCTCTTTTACTTTTTACTCTATTCTACAATTTGTATTCTCAATTTATTGATGTATTTCTTTCAATCAACCCGCAAAGCTTAATTGAAATTTGCGCAACCATGCCACAACTGATAATTGAGAAGCTCATTGTTGTTGAACGTCGAGATGGTGGCGGTAATAAAACAAATACAAGCTGTGTCCAGCTTGTTTGCAAAAAAACTTTTAGAAATGATTCGAAGTCTATTTGATTATCCATATATTTTTCGCGGTTTTCTCTCGCGCCATAAGAGAAACAGTGCTGATAATAGCATGATTTGTACAGCGTAACTCCTGGGCCGAGAGCAAGTACTTCCGTTTGCGATAAATTTCGCAGTTGGTTTTTATAAATTACTCCTCAGAATGCCCGGTGAGATACGTTACATTTAATATCATCTGATTCCTAAAGAATGTACTGCATATTGAATAAAAGAAAAAGTAAAAGGTATATTAACCGTATAATTTCTTCGATAACTTAAAGAAACTTAAGCCTTCAAACGTTCTTCCATAAGAACCTGTAATAATTTAAACTTCTTTTTATTAAAAAATTAGGCCGATAACGGCCAAAGTGTTTCTTATCGTCTTGACGAAAATTTTACTTTTATTTAAAGTATTTTTTGGGGATGTTTCACCGTGGTCGATCTAACGAACATACTACCTTCAAGTTTTATTTTCCTAGCTTCATGCATAATACATAAAAAGGCTATAATAAATTAACTTATAATAAATTGTAGAATATTAGTAATTTAATTAGTTTATTAGTATTAGAGTTATTTATCAACTGTGTATGATGTGCTATGACTAACCGATAAACAATTTGAAATCTGAATATAGATGTAAATAAGCAAGAATTCGCTTAGCCAACGCCTCCTACATTAGAATCTATTGATGGAGGCAGTGGCCTAGCGAATTAACATAGTTTTGACAACGCTGCGCTGGTAGTACCACCCAGTGCGTTGTTTGCTTCTGTATAATTTGCTATAATTTGCGTATAATTTGCTGTATCAGTCAAAAATATTCCTGTTTCTTTTATTTGTTAAAGTAAGAAATTATTGCTACTTCTGACTATCGAAATGAATGCAGTTATGGATCATAGGCGCTTTGTTTGAATTGGTTGATTTGGATCTTTTCAAGTAATAGCTAACGTGTTAGTAGCGCAGAAAATGCAATATTTCAATATTACGTAGCTGTTTCCATTCACGCGAGAAAGTATGTGTTGTTGTAGCACCACTATTTAAATGTTGAGGCCTAGCCTCTAACACGCAGTTACAATCCCTCCCTTGGACCAATTCTAAGCTCGTGCAGTTTTGAGTGAGGCGCGCTGGAACGCAGAACGCAGCTCTGTCCAAACGAGCCAGGCAAATGGGTAGGCAAAGATGCTACGATTTCACGGAAATTATAAGTCTAACGACCCTGTTTGTTACAAGCTTTGTTGAAATGCGAGTCAAGACTAGTGATTGGAAATGGACGCCGAGATTTTATTCCGTCTATTGCAAGAGTTTGTTATTCGTATTCAGTGGATTATTAATATCCCGAGACTGCAACGATGTTGCAGTGTCGAGATATTAATCTTTACTCTTTGAATGCTGAAACCGCGCGCGGAAAGCAGAACATGCATGAGTGCGAGATCAGCTGATGTTTTATCCATTATGGTTGTCGCCACGCGGAGATTTAATGAAAGCACGTGAATATAACGCCAAGCAGGTCACATAAAGTGCTGTCCTTGAGGTGTTTAGTATTTACAACGAGATTCCAGCGCTTCTACGTACTAACAACAAAATTGTTGTATTCCAGGAACTGAATCATTGTCACTAGAGACGTTAGCCGCCGTTCGTCACGTGGCGCCGAAAATTTCATGTCTCTGCTCTCCAAAAACTGGCAATAGCTATTTCGTAGCGTTAACACGTGTTTTTGAATTTTTTGAATTTTGTGCCTGAAGACCCTTAGTGAGATCGGCAGCAATTCTCGAAAAGTATTGGTTAAAGAAACTAGCCACTGTTGCCGGATCGTTCACATTTATATCGTTATATTTTAAAACAACATTCTCTACGGGTTTTCTAGTTGATTTGGTAGTATTTTTTATTATATTCCACATTGCTTTTGTTTTATTATTTGAGTTCAAAATATCCTGATCGTTTTTCATGATTTTAGCCTGCCTTATGACTTTTCGTAACAATGTTTTGTATTTTTTAAAGTAGATAAGGAAGTGTTGTGCTATTATCGACGACGTCATGTAGGCAAGTTAATGCTTTCTGAGAATCTTCAGGATTCTGCTTACTTCGCTCCGTACAGGCCTCCTCATAGCTTATCATCCTGAATCCACAACATTAGCTCTGGCTTCAATAGAAATTTTGTTTAGTATAATAGAAACGTAATCGTAGGCTCTTATTACATATAAACGTGTTTTTAATTACTTCCCAGACATTTTCTAGGAGGGGCACTCCAAACATTAACACATTACTACGATCTTTGAAAACCTTATAAGAAAACTGAGACATTATAACTCTTTCCAGAAAATCTTCATAAATCAATGGTAAGTGATCATTAATTACTTTCATATTTGTACATTTTCATATAGTTTTGTGAAAAGTGCATTGCAATAGCTACACGCACAGCAGTAATTTCTAGTTTTATCAACTATATCTGGAACGTAGTTGATAAACTTTAAACTGCACTACAATAACAATCCTTTTCTAATACTTGGAGATCGTGATAATTTCAAGTATGATTGGTGCTCTATCTCCCCCATCACAGGAAGCATAATAAAAAACGGAAGGCGTCTATTGCAGGAATACTGCACTATCCATCATAAGCATCTAAGTCACCTTACGAGCAGTTAAAATATTTATGTGTACAATCCTTACACGGAACTTCGGAAACGGCCATAAATCAGCGAGTGGAATGGGTCTGGCTTGCCGCCGCGGGACGGCCTGGAGGGGGCGGGGGGCGCGGGGCTGCAGGCAGCGAGTGGGCGAAGCGAAGAGGGGGGAATGAAGACGTGAAAGCAGGTGGGGGGCGGAGAGTGGCGAAGAAGAAGGAAGAGAGACGGAAGGTGTCTAAGAAAGGGCGGAAGAGTTCCAGAAAGGTGATGGGGTAAAGGTAGAGGAAAGTGTGAGAAGAGGGAAAAGGGGGGGGCCAAAAAAAGGGGGAGAGATGCGCGATGAGACTTGTGAGTGAGCGTGGTGGCGAGGAAGGGGCAGAGCAGGGCGGGGAGCAGGGCGGGGGAGCGGGGTCAGGGTAGGGCAGGGCGGGGTGGAGAGCGGAGGCAGGGCGAGGAGGGGAGTGCGTATCCTGTGGGCTCAGCTGCGGCAGAGCGAAGCTTCACGAGATTCATGCGGGGGCGGGCCGCGCCGTCAGGGGCGACTCGGAGCGGGACGCGCGAACCGCGATAAATACTGCAACGGCGGCGGCGGCGCGGGCGGCGGCGTGGAGAAGGCGCTTAAAAACGCGCGCAGTGGCGGCAGCGGCGGCGGCGGCGGAAAGAAAGATGGCTCCCCGCCCCGCCCCCTCCGCGGCCGCGTGCTGGGTTTCCCTCTACGGCGCGAGGCCAACTACTGGCGGCGTGACGGGCTAGCGCTGTTGGGCATAGTCCGTAAGTGCCATACTCACTGTGTCGCTGTGTTTAGCCGTTACAATTATGGAAGGAATGTGCGTTGTGTATTGCATTTACTTGCCCACCACACCGTCTTCATAGCAAACAGCTACTATATGACTATATCGGTAGATGTGGGTTCGATTCCCTACCGGAAAATTCTTTGAACAACCTAAAAATCATTTACTTTTGTTCTCTAAAGTTTGAAGTAGAGAGCGGTTTTATGCTACACTAAAATATCTAAAAACATTCTCTTGGCATTTTCTTGACCGTTGATCGAAAATAGTTCTGTTTTTCATTTTGATCGTGCGATTCAAAGTTCATAACACGAATTTACTGTCACAGCGTTATCATCAGGCCACACGAACAAATGTTAGTTTACGTCTGTCGCATTATTTTCTCAAAATCGTGAAGTGAAAATGAAATTTTTATTGGGAGTGAAAGTTTTCTCTCGTAACTAAATAAATGTCTGGGCAATAAAGATATTTGATTGCTTAGAATGGAACGTACACACGACAGGACGCGGACAGTTCACGTCGAGTGCGGTAGATATTCTTCTATCAGAGGATGACCGGGCAATCCATCCATTAAAAGACGATGAATTTGTCAGCGATATATTCACATCGCGCGTTGGAAGGCTCATGGAAGTTCACAGGGTGCGCTCTGACGCGGATTAATGTCAACGCGTCGCATTCCAACGCGGTGCCGCCCTCTTTGCTTCACAGGGAAACATAATACGCCTTCGTCTGCCCACCGCCGCGGCGCTAGCGCTGGCGGCGGCTCTCCTTGGCTTTACGTCCACGGAGATTAATGTCTCAGGTGGGAAATTAAACATGCAGGGAAAATTTAGTGCTTTGACTCGAGATCCTATATATTTCTGGGGAGCTCTGAAAATAAAGTGTAGTGGCAAATGGGACAGTGACAAACAGGGCCCCTGCTCCGGCCGAGGCGGCTTGGAGCGCGTTCAAAAATGTAGCGCCAGCTCCCGCGTCTTCGCCGCGCTCGAGCTGAGCTTTATCGCCGTCGTTGAACGGCGGGGCGAGGGCGGAGAGCCGGGGGCCGGGGGCGGAGGGCGGAGAGGAAAAGAAGAGGAGACCTCCGGGGGGGGGCGGGAGGACGGGGGGTGGCGGGGAGGGGGGGGGGGGGGGAGCGGGGAGGGAGCGGGGCGGGAGAGAGGGGAACGGGCGGAGCGGGGCGAGGCGGAGCGTGCGGGCGAGGTGGAGCGGGGAGGTGGAGCGGGGAGGTGGAGCGGGGAGGGGGAGCGGGGAGGTGGAGCGGGGAGGTGGAGCGGGGAGGGGAGCGTTGCGGGCGGGGGGGGGGCGGGGGGGCGAAGCAGAGAGAGAGTGGGTTGAAGCGGGGTGTGGCGAAAGCTTTGGCTAGGCGCATGTGGTGTGGGCAGTGCGTGTTTTACGTCCACTTCTGTCGTCTACAGAATGTTTCGCCGACTTCCGGTGCGCGCTACCCATCAAAGGACTCGTCCGGGAAAGTTACACTCAAGAATACCCTTTTGATAGTTTTTCTCCTAAAAGATGCATCGTTTTGTTAGTAACCTAGTCTGTTAATTCTGCTGATTGGCAAAGGGTAAATCATGTCATAATCGTTGCACTGGCGACGACTTCGCGCGTAAGAGACATCTATTTTAGAAAATATTTCTAAAAACTAGATGCTCTTTCAGTCACCTTTGAAGTGTTAAGATTTTGTGATTGATGCACAGCATGTTTACGGGAGATACTACAATACGTTTAAATGGTTTAGAAAAGAGAAATTAAGATATATACTCATAGAAGACTATCCGGTCTGCTTCCTTTGAGAGCTCTACGATATCACATCCTTTCTCGTATTATGCGTTGGGCTTAGCGCGGTGAGGACCCGTTTTCAAGGAAGTCCGCCGGCGGTCGCTGATGTAATACATTCTCTAAACGACCCTTCTTGTTTGGATTATTATATTTTTTGCTTGTGCCCGTAGCTTTGTCTTTTTTCAGTGAATCTTCAGTTTAAAATAAGTATATTTCTTAATTCCTTGCTGAACATTCCTTTTTGCTTACTTTCGATACATTGCTAAAGGGTTTTCTATGTTGATGAAAACATTGATGAAAAATCATCGAGGTTTAAAATATTGATGTTTTAATTATAGACCAATAAAAATGCTATTTTCCTGTATATTTTTTATAACAGTACATAAAAGGGATATATTTTATTTTTTGGTCAACAGTATGTTAAAAGTATGTAAAAATTATTATCGAATGTCAAAGATAAAATTAACGATAAAGAACATTGTGTTTTGATCTCGATTTCCTGTTTCACTGTCGATTCCGGCAATGACACGCCTGGCGATAACATACATTCATAACACGAGCAGCACCTAAACTTCGTCAGATTGCACAGGCGAAATGTGCAGCGTGATAAAGAGGATGGCGCAAAACATAGATATTGCTGTGGATTGCTGCTACTACACAAAGTATTTAAGCCCCTTTATTAAAAACAAATTTAAAAAAGAAATAAAAGATATCGATGCTTTTGCAACAAAACATCGATGTTAAGAAAACATCGAAAGCAAAATATCTATGTTAATATATTCATGTTTCTGGTGGAAAACATCCATGTTTTAAAATCATGGATGTTTTTTTGCCCTCCCTAGGCGTGGTCGGTGGCGCACTCAACCGCCGCCTTCGTGAGTTTGAACTGCCCGCTAGAGTTCCACGCGCTTGCTATTCAAAAATACTCTTCTATTAAATGCGTTTCTATTAAAACCATCATACTTGTAGTTCGCGATAAGGAAAATTAACTTAAAATGTACACTCAACTCCGGTTATAGTGAACTTCTGGGGACCAACATGTTTGGTTCACTGTATCCGAGGTTCAGTATATCCGATGATGTCAAAATTAAATCAAATTTCTCCACAATGATGAATTATTAATATAGAGGAACAGCGAAATACATTAACGGCGCGACCTGAAAATTTCAATATTCTTATTCGTCCTTAAAAAATCAATTATTTTCAAATGTGTGCGTCGTACGCTTTTCATTAAATCCTTCTCCAGAGTTCGTGCTCGCTCCATTCTTGATTCTGCATGGTCCTCTGTCTCTAAGTGTGGTAATGCAGCCTTAGCGTCTTTCAATTCCTCTTGCACTATTGGAACCCCATCCCACTTCCGAAAGTTCTTTCAACCGCCTACGAGATTTCCGGAACTTACTTCCTTCGTTCACTATAGCCGAGGTTCATGTTCACTATAACCGAATCTTCTTGGGCAAGTAATGAAAGTGAAACGGGACCAGTGACTTAAGTTCACTATATCCGAGTTCACTATGACCGGAGTCGACTGTACTTCTTATACGGTGAAGTGCCATTCCACTACATATCCTGAATAGCGGCCGGCCTCTGCTGTACTCGCAGTATTAGAAAGAGAACGCGAATATTCGAGAGAAAATGAAAATTCATAGGTCTCGAAATCATTCGAATATATGGGAATTCTGATTGGATGTTGTTGACGTTCTTATTAGAAGAAATAATATAAGTCATCTTCGTCAACATATCAGCTTTATTAAGATAGCCGGCTTTCGACGCAGTCGCAGATAGTCGGCACAGTCGCTCGACTTTTGCCGACAGCAGCGAGACTGACGATGACGCCAAAGCCGTCGAAAGCCGGCTATCTTAATAAAGCTGATATGTTGACGAAGATGACTTATTTTATTTCTTCTTCATTCGAATATATCCAAATAATTCGAATATCATAGAAGAACAAACGAATTCCAGAGACTGAAGTCAAAATGTTTTGTTTTTTTTTGAAGAGAGAAGAAAGCCTGAAAAAATAGTTGCAGCGAACTCGTGCCGATATTGTGCGTTGTGACAAACGTTATTTCCTAATTCTAGATTTTGCCCATACGAGGTAATAAGATGAAAGGTAATATTGATTACCACTCGTTTGTAATAAAATAACGTAAAATTATGAATTGAACGTGATTTTCCAGCAAGGAAAGTTGTTACTTTTGGAATTTCTTTCTTGGGCTCATTGTAAGATTAGCTGCAAAAAGAGTTTACAGTTCACTGATGGTGCAATTTAATGTTTACGTGAGTATTATGTTTCGTACTTTTAATATTTTAAAATATCCTTAAGCTTTAGATCTTCAAATACGACATTTTCCCATTGTGATGTTGTGAAATATTTCGGAACACTTTCACTTACATTCTTACATTTGCCTTCCCTACAGACAAAACAAAAATTTAATACTGTTTATTGTGGGAATATTAAAACATTATATTCTTTTATGCAGATAGTTTGATAAGATGGGCAGTTATACTGAAACCAGCTCACTACAAGCAATTATTTTTATGAATTTGTTTTATGAAGTTGACGCAACGCGTCTTCAAGCCCCTTAAAGGGCATTGAGCACTTACCTGTATAGAAGGATTTTCCTTTGGATGAGCCAAAGTGACAGCTAGTGCGGGCAACATAACTGAAAGTTATGCGGTCTATGTGCCCTCGAGCTCATTAGCTTCCCATCCTGCATTCATTCGTTGCAGTTGGCAAACGTGTAAATGGCTTTGACGCTTCCTTTTTTGATGTCCTCGTCCGACGAAAATATAGTGCGCTTTAAGAAATAATTGAAATTAGGAAGCGCAGTGTTATGTGCTCTTCTGTAAAAATTCTTTTTTTCTATTAACATTAAATTGAATTTACTTTTTGTGAGATAAATATTATGTGTATTTAAAATCCGAGATGCGTACTGGTGCACGCGTTTCCGTCTATTGTGCTATTGTGTGGCTAGCTGTGATTGAGAGCTTTCTGTGCTTGAGAGCATTTACATTGGTGGCAGTTTTCCTTTACTGATTGTGAGAGCATGTTAAGAGATTTTTCACGTACGTAATTAAATTTAAATATTTCCCGGACCTCATCGTCGAAACTCTTAGATTTCTGCATAGGGATGTTTTCACAGGAGACATAACCTAACACTTTACGAAGGGATGTGGATGAACAGCTGTCGCGGAGGAGGGATACTTTTCTGAATTACATGTGATGTTCACTTGTTACGCGAACTGTCACTTTGGCTCATTCTTTGGAAAATCCTTCTATACCCGCTCTTCTTAAAGCTTCCATTTCCTCGCATGCTCCAGCTGTGGATGTACTCGTGATAGTCGATGATGCGCCACGATGCGTCCCATTCCAAAAACATTTACCTGTCACTTACCCGGGTACATAAAACTGAATTCGTCCTCAAGGATTTCACTAGTGGGATGCACAAATTAAACAAGTCGATTCATTGCAAGTTCAATACTTTCTGGAACTTCTCCCGAGGTTGACTTTTCCGGGGAAGGCGCCGTCCTAGAGCCCTTAAAGATCAGCCGCCACTGGCGCGGGAAGATTACTGCCAAATTCCGCGATGAAAATATGCAATTCACCTACGGGACTACCGGTAGCGGTAGCTCAGTGCATCAACTGATATCACTGCAGCGCCTCTGGCCGTGAGGTCCCATGTTCGAGTCCTGACGCCGGCAGGATTTTCGACACTTGCTTTTCAGCCTCATCGATAGTTTTCCGTGGTTTCTACGATCAACACCAGGCGAATGCCGGAGCAGTACCTAGCAAACGGGTCGCGGACCGCGCGCGATCTGCCCTTCCTCTTTCTTCTCCAATCCTCTCCCCTTATATACACATACACTACCACATATTCCGGGAGATCGGTCGGGAGCTTCGATTTGTCCCGGCTGGTGCGGTGCCCCGCTGGAGAGTCCTGGTTAGGGGCAAACCCCACTAGCCGACGGTAGGTCGGCACTGGATCTCGCCATCCAGCGGGGGAAGATCACCGCCATCTCCCGCGAAGAAAACATGCACTACACTAGCGGGACTAATGACCAAATCAGTTGACGCGCCCGGAAACACGAAAAAATCAGTCAATCAATCCATTACAAGATCTTCGTTCTTCGTCCATAGACTGCTGCTCTCGCAGAGACGCTGTTGAGAAGCAGCTATTCGAGCGTGGCCGCCCGCACCTGCGAATGGCGCTGTCGAAGTGTCCCCGCTGCCAGCGCTCCGAGCGGAACAAACCGTGACCGCAGCCTCAGACATCTCCGTCCCGCACCCCCCGCCACACTCAGCCGTAGGACGCCACCGGTTGGCCGCGGACGAAAAAACAGAGCTTCGCTCAAATGCGCGCCCGCAAAAAGGCTGTCAATCCACGATGCAACTCGCCCCCACTCCTCACCTTTCCGACCCTCTCCATACCTCCCCGGCCCTTCCGCCGATCCTCGTTGACTGATTAGTTGGTGATTCCGGGTGCGTCTACTTCTAAGGTCATTAGTCCCGTAAGTGATTAATTTTTGATTGATTTTTTCGTGTTTCCGGGAGCGTCAACTGCTTCGGTCATTGGTCCCGTTAGTGTAGTACGTGTTTTTGCTCAGGAGATGGGGGTGTTCTTCCCCCGCTGGATGGCGAGATCTGGCGCCGACCTACCGTCGGCTAGTGGGGTTTCCCCCTAACCAGGACTCTCCCACCAGCGGGGCACCTCCCCAGTCGGGACAAGCTCTAAGCTCCCGACCGGTCTCCCGGAATATGTGGTAGTGTAGTGCATAAGTGTAAGTGTGTGTGTAAGAGGAGAGGACAGGACAATGAAGAGGAAGGACAGATCGCGCGCGGTCCGTGGCCCGTTTGGTAGGGTATTGCTCCGGCATTCGCCTGGTGTTGATCGAAGAAACACGGAACACTACCGATCAGAGCAGCCGGCCGCTAGAATTCTCCAGAAAGCGACTGAATTCGACCTAGCTGAAAAGCTAGTGTCGAAAATTTTGCCGCTGTCAGGACTGGAACCTAGCACCTCCCGGTCAGAGGCACTGCAGTGACATCAGTTGGTGCACTGAGCTAGCTCTCCCAGTCTCTTACTTCATGTTCACTGGGAAAGAGGATAAATTAAATCTGGTAATTCCCTACCTAATTATCCTCTTAACATTAGTGTTGGCGAAGAAGTCACGTGAACTATTTTTTTTTTCTAAAAGCCATGTTATGGCATCTTACAATTATATTTGTCGTGTGAAAGAAATGGTCTTTTAATGTGTGTTCACAGCAACAAATGGCTGTGTGAATGTCTCTATTAGCAGTAAGAACAATGTGAAATCAAAATGTAACCCGTTTCGAGCGGCGCTCATACTCAAATATAGCCGTTCTATTTGGGACGAATACTCGAGAATGAGCTCGGAATTATAAGAAGACATCACCCGCCTTCTCTACGCAGGCTTTAATATCAACATGGAAAAGTCCGTCCTCACCCCGACGCCTCGCATCAACTTTCTGGGCGTCCACATATGTCTCCTAAAGGAAACTGTTACGGCCGACGACGCTTATTTGGACGCCGTGCAAAACGTACCAGCACGTTTCCTACGTTCTCCGCGCTTGGGGGAACGGACTTGGTGGGAGCTGCGGGGAATAATTGCCTTCCGTACCGGAGAGTCACGAGATGGGCAGAAGACTTTCTGGGAGGTCGCCTAGCAACCAATAATCAGCAACTCACGTGATGACCTCTTAGTGGGCGGGACGATCTGGCACGTGCAGTACTCGAGTATTAGCTTCATCGGGCCTTTCTCCGTAGAATGGGTACGTAATGTTTTTGGGATGTTGTGAACTCGTATATGCGATAATATGCTGGAACATGAAACCAGTACCGGTTGCGGTAGCTTAGTGTATCAACTGATGTCACTGCAGCGCCTCTGACCGGGAGGTCCTAGGTTCCCACTCCCCCCGGCGGCAGGATTTTCGACGCTAGCTTTTCAGCTAGGTCGAATTTAGTCGCTGTCTGGAGGAGAATTCTAGCGGCCGGCTGCTCTGATCGGTAGTTTTCCGTGGTTTCTCCGATCAACACCAGGCGAATGCTGGAGCAGCATCCTAACAAACGGACCACGGACCGCGCGCGATCTGCCCTTCCTCTTCCTTGTGCTATCCTCTTCCTTTACACACACACTTACACTAACATGCACTACACTACCACATATTCCGGGAGACCGGTCAGGAGCTTAGAGCTTGTCCCGGCTGGGCTGGTGGGAGAGTCCTGGTTAGGGGGAATCCCCACTAGCCGACGGTAGGTCGGCGCCGGATCTCGCCATCCAGCAGGGGAAGATCACCGCCATCTCCCGAGGAAAAAACATGCACTACACTATCGGGACTAATGACCGAAGCAGTTGACGCGCCCGGAAACATGAAAAAATCAATCAATCAATGAAACCAGTACTGTCATTTCAAATTCCTTTAAAATATGGGAAACCCTCTTTCGGGGTGTCGTTATATGTCCATGTACTTAGTGCATACCTTTGTCCTTTCATGTGTAGATATATTTTACATTTTACACCCGCGCTCCCATTCACACAAAAAATTGTTTCCATGACTTATGCCCCAACCCTCGTATATAATACAGTAGGGATGAATGACAGGTTTTCACAATTTTTAAGAAATCATCGACATAAAACGCTGGAAATGTGCTAAAGGTAGACTGAGAATTACCACTCCTGTATCAGACCTGTTGAAGACAAAAAATTTGAAATTCATATTAACAATATGCAACAACAACTTACTGCAACACACATTAAAATCGTACAGATCAAATTAGAACCGCGTGGAATGGAGCGCTTGAGTTCAATGGCAGAAAACTACGTTAATTTAAACTTTATTAATTGCTTAAAAAACATTGCATTGCACACTTTAATCAAGAGAATGACGTGCATTACATGTTGAAACCCGCAGTTTTAAGAACGTATTTAAGTATTAATGAAAGGTATATTTTTTCGATAATTTTCTTAGAAGTGGCTGCAGGATAAAAGCTGGCTGCGAGAGCTGTGTTACGAAACGTTTACCAAGCAAAACCCTTCGAGGAGAAATTGTTGAATGTCATCGTCGTGTGAGTCTTTTGGTGCTGTCGCTGCCGCCGCAGGTTGTTAAAAAATAATGTAAATAATACTCCTAAAATAAGAATGCGTTTCAGTTAGTAGGTGCCAACAATATACATTTTTTTCTTTTAGATTTGCGGCCTACGGTAGTCAAGTACTGTTGAACAAAGTCGTAGAAGAATGTTTTCCGAAAACCAGCATACAAACTGCTGAAGAACAACCAATAAATTACTCTCGAATAACACCTCAATAATTAAAATATTTAATAAAAATAGTCTCCATACTATGCTCGCACTTTTTCGTGATCCTCGAGCTCCCTAGTCCTCGCTCAGCCCGGCATAGCACGGCCCGGTAGAAAATACGAGCTCCACTCGGAACGTCACGGCTCAGTTTGCAGTGCTGCCCACCTTCTCCTTTCCAATGCGGACTTCCTAATTTTCGGTCTCTCATTCTATCGACCTGTGCGTTCCATGTCCCTTCTTGGTACCCAATTATTTGTATAACTATTAATTATTTCTTCAGAATTTAAAAAATCTTCTGTCGTTTCTCATAGCTATCTACTCCAAGACGAGTTATTACTCCGAGTTTTCTGTCAATACAGTTGCCAGCCTTGCACTGGCGTGACGTAGATAGAACCCGCCTCTCCCCGCACCCCCCGCTGTGGAGTATCAAGAAAAAGTGCGCGATTAGTAAATACTGTACTAACATTGTACTTTCAGTTAAGCAATTCTTTACGGGCCAAGAATATAAAAAATGTTCCATAACGTAACAAGTTAATGGGAAATATTTAATGGCGGATGTCCTCGTCCTTGGCGCCTTGCAGTCACATGCAGTCAGTTGTGTTTAAAGATCTGACCCAATTAGTATGCGAATTTTGTCCTTTCACGTAGTATGAGAGTAAGCGGAATAATACAATCAAAAATGTATCTTTTTTAGTTAAAATTAAAAGTGATTAATTGTTACTGTTTCTTATACATTACATACATCTGCGGAAAATCGATTTCCAGATTTCATTGGAAATACCCTCTGATTTTGAAAAAATGTTATTTTTCCAAACATCCTTCTGTTCCTCTGTCGTTTATTTGTTCGTCCGTCTGTCTGTTCATCTGTCCGTCCGTCTGTGAAGAAAGCTAGCGTCTAAACTATTCCTAGGAGTTTTTTTCCAAAATGAATATTCCCCAGTCGATCTAGAAACTCGACTCAAAACTCTGAGTTTGAAAAACATTCTTTATATTTGGGGGTACTTTTCATAGAAACCTCCGGGACATTTTAAAAATGTTCTCAAAAATAACTCCAAGTTTTTCTTTAAATTTCTTGTAAGAACAGAGTAAAATATACTTATGGACTGGCATGGGCCGATTAATCACATTTAATGCTGAATTTTTGAAAATTGCAATAGTTTGGATTTTTCCGCAAGTACAGTACTGCATTTTTTCTTCATATGAAATTCTTTCTACAAAAACTTTTGTTTAAGTAATGTCGTATATGTTTTCTTTTAAATTTTAGTTGTTGACGAGCAATTTTGAGAGAAATACGGCCAATACTAAAAAATGTTAAAAACAAGATTTTCTCAAAAGCCGGTTACAATGTGTAATTTTTTTCCAGAGATAATGCTAAATTCACTATACTGGATGACTTTAACGCCATTGTGCGGTATTATTTTGTTGTTGTTTTTTCTTTTAAAAATTGCACAAATTTAAATATTTTGACATTCACTCGCCTCGCTAATATTTTCATTATTAAATTGTATACATTATTCCGTATGTGAGTATACGTGCTTAAAATGATGTCTTATAAAGTTTCTGGAACCTCAAAAGTTTTCTGTAAAAATGAGACTAAATTGCGCATTTTTAGAAACGCTCATTTTTAGAAACGCCATTTCCTGGAACACGGTTCCAAATTCTTTAAATTTTGTGTACGGATGGTGTTAAATGCACTATATAAGATAACAAAAAACATTTTGACGCATTCTTTTGTTGTTGTTTCTAAATTTCACAAATGTATTTTTTTGTATATCGCTTTTGACGCTAACATTTATATTACCGGCTACTTGTACACGTTATTGCATTTGTGAGTAGAAGTTCTTTAAACGATTTGTAATGATGATTTGTAATGATGTTCTTTAAACGATTTGATTTGCTCTAGATTGGTTATGTTCGTACCTTAAACAACGATCTCAGAGAGTTGAAATACCTTACTGGAATGATGGAACATTACGTACGCACCTTTCCGACTCTTTGCCCGTTGCATGTGGAGTTCCTCAAGGATCGATTTTAGGCTCTATTCTGTTCCTACTTTACGTAAACGATATGCCCTCGACGATTCGAAACGGAAGAACGGTTCTCTTTGCGGATGATACGAACATCCTTTGCAATAAAGAAACTGTAAATAGTACAATATCAGATGTTTCAAATTGGTTCCGAAATAACAAGTTAATAGACACGAAAAGCAAACGGTTTTAATGCAGTTTTCCATTTCAAATAAACAATTCTGTGCTCCATTGAAAATGAACAGTGTACCATTGACTGATGTTAAGGCAACAAAATTTTTAGTTCTCTCAATTCAGTCAAACCTTAAATGGAACGTCCATTTAAATGAATTGAACATAAAATTAAACCTTAAAGGAACCTTTAAAAATTGAACATAAAATTAAGTTCATTATGCTACGCGTTCAGAATTCTTGCAAATTCAGTCAGCCTTCATACTGCTCGTTGTGTATACTTCGCGAATGTTCATTCCCGCCTGAGATATGGCATAATATTCTGGGGAAATACATCTTATAGCTCCCATACTTTTAGATTACAAAAACGAATTGTACGAATAATAACCAAATCCCACCCACGTGATTCATGTAAGCCTCTCTTCATTAATCTAGGAATTCTACCATTACCGTGTCTTTTTATTTACGAATCAGTGGTTTTTGTAAAAAGAATGACTTGCTTAAGGGCGGGAATATATTTTCAGAAAATGCCCAAGTCTATTACTAACATAACGACGTAGAAATCATATTCATCAGGTGACAGTATCAACAGCTCATTACAAAAATTCACGTACAATACATGTACATTATTTTACAACACTTTGCCAGATGACATTAAACGATTAAATTCAATAGAAAAGTTTAAATCCCAAGTGAAATCGTTTCTGCTGCATAACTGTTTCTATACAATTAGAGACTATACTGAGCATCACAAGAAAAGTAACATTAATTTTACCAATGATACATAATGCATTATTTACCATTTGGACTGTATAAATGAGTATAAACAACCTGTAACAACTATTGTACAACAGCTTCCGGGTCAATGACCCCCATCTCGATCAGGTTTTCGTCCAGTTTCCCTGACCCATTGAGCACATGCTGAGATGGCCCCTTGTTTTGCTTCTGGACATAAATGTAACTTCATTTTCTGTGCACGTCTTCTAGAATTCAGTGGAAAATACAATTATTCAAATTATCGTTTCCATGTTGTCGCGGCAGGAAGTAATAAGAGCCAAAATTTATTGCTTATTTATCCTTGAAAATAGATTTTATTACATGGGAGTTTTTTTTTTTCTCCCTTTCAAAATTCAAAATTTAAGTAGTATATGACTTAGTGTAGGGATCACAGAATTTTGAAAATGTGCACACAATTCACTTTTCCCCATAGCACGTCATACGCAGTTTTTTAACTGTTTTTTACGTAAAATAAATAAATAAATGAATGAAGATAATTGAAAATTCACAAGTTTTGATGAGTATGAAGTTATGAAAGTGAGCTTCAAATATCAGATGCGCTAAGTTTTTTTTCTTTAGAACGGCTCCAAATGTTTGAATGAAAATGTACAATATAGGAACAACTTTTCCCCTTCTATAATATTATTAAAGTAAAATTTGTATTCTACTATTAGGGATTGAAGGAATGGAGAAAACGTGAAAAAAGTATTTTAGGCAGCAATAGATGGCAGATGAGAAGATGGTGGGGCAAAACCGAAAAGAGAGCACAGACTGATGGAAACTAGTACTAGGAAGTCTATGCCTTTCTATAGCATCACTGTTTCATGTTGTTTTTTTCTTCGAGTTCGTGGGCGTCTAATGAAACCGTACACCGCTCTCACGTGGCCTGACTGCAGAGTTTTCTTTCAATTTTTGCGAGTTTTGGGAATTAGTAATTCAGATGTTTAGTCAGTGAGATTGGCTATACTGATGCGTTAAAAGAAAGTTTGGAGAGTTAAAAAGTGTCGCCATTGCTTTCAGGTTGGTGACCCTGACTTTGGATAAGACATAGTTTGTGCTCAAAGGCAAGACCTAATTAATGCTCATAAGAGAATATTTTCGTTTTACTGTATCATCAAAAAAATATTTCAGTAAAAATATAAAGGTTGTAGAAATGTTATTTGAAAAGACGTGTTACTTGTGTATCGACTTGTACGTTCAAAAATGCAGCAAATTTAATGTATCCAAAACTGTATGTTGTAAATATTATTTTAGTACATGATTGATTATTTAATAGTTGGAACGTTGTGTGGAGCTGTGCTACGGATAAATAGCCATGTACTTCTTAAAATTTAATGCGATTAATTGCTCTTTAGAAAAGTGCTGCTACAATCAATTCATTATCAATACGATATAATCAGAATGGTGATTGTTGAGAAGTAACTGATAAAATGATAAACCATTTCTTATAAAATGTACGTGTTAGAGGAGAATCTGATGGAATGTTAAGAGTTTTTCTGACAGTGAGAGTAACTTCGGGAGGTAGTTTAGATGTAACGTGCTACATCATAATATTAGTTGGCCGATATCAATTATATGAGAAAATATATGCTGTTGGAACACCATTAGTTTTTGTTTCAATCTTCTTTTCCACGTGTTTTTCAATCTTCTAATTTCCGTATATTTCTGGTTTCAGCACTTATTTGACCACCCATACTATGGAGTGGGGGCACTAAAAAACTAAATCTCCAAAATTGTAACAGAAAATACAAGATCTTATTTTGTACAAAACGGCTTTGGAAACATAATTCGACCCAAACTGTTCTTTCTCTGTCCCCGCCTGTCCGCTTCACTTCCTCACCTTTTCTCCAACTAATCGTCATTTCTCCACCTGTCGCCTACCTCTCTGCAATAACTTCCGATTTTCGGGTACAAAATAGCCCGTATCCCCTTTATAATTGCTCCGGGCTTAACCATTTCTGAAAGAGCACTAACAGACCTTAACCCCCATGGGTGTACAAAGTTACAACTCAACATTTAACATGGATTTTACGACAGAAAATTCCAGATCAAATTCTATTAATTTAGGTGGTTCCAATAGATGTCCTCTCTTATTGTAACAGGGAGGAAAGCTAATAAAAAAGCGTGTGGTAATACCCGTCGGAGACGCCTAGGTAAGGAAGTTTCATTGTAAATGTATTCTGCACCAGTAGGTACTATGTTATCACTCATTAAAATTTCTGTTGGTGAGTACTATAAGTAAGACCAAAATTCAGTGATTATATTATTTTCAAATAAAATTTCGAAAATAGCTCTTCATATCCCACATTGTTTAATATTAGTTTATTGTAGGTTTACGCCAATTCTACAATTTTTCTTTCTCCGGTTTCCTTTCCCAGGTTTGTTTTTAAAATTACGTGGACAACTAGTCACTAACCGGTAAGTCATTGTCCTTTCACGAAGCAATGGACTTTCCGGGCGTGCTCCGCAGAATTACAGCCTCCGCGAGGTCCCTGCGATCCGCGCAAAAGCCCCGCCCCCTCTTCCTGGCTGTGGATCAGCCATTTGGTGGCGGAGCGCCGCTCGCAACGCCCCCTGCCTCGACAGGAGTGGCCGCCATCTTCTCCACGCGCTTCACCACATTTCGATATCTCGTTCTTCATACCTCATAGCGTTTAATGTCACTTAAAATAGATCTATGTCTGTGTTTAATAATGAATTTTTTGAACAGTTTATTTACAGACGGTTTATTCTTCTTCAATTTTCTTCCTACAACGTTTTGAATTCTATGTCTCTGCGTTCTTTTTCAGGTACTGCGTATTTATTGATCAGCTCCCGTTTTCCATTAATTTAGTTAAAAATAACACATGGATATGTGGGATGGGATTCTTCTAACATTTACCACTGAGACCATTGTAATTTATAGTTGGGTTAATACGTCGAATGTCTGTATGAAACTGCTAATACACCGAATGGCAGCTTCTTATAGACGTTAGAAGAATCTTCTTACAGACAAAAGCTAGAAGAATCCTATCCAAAACATCCATATGCTACTTTTAACTAAGTTAATGGAAAACGTGTTTTGATGAATAAATACGTAGTACCTGAAGAAGAATACAGTGACATAAGATTCGAAACGTTGTAGTACGAAAGTTGAAGAATAAACTATCTGTCAATAATTAGTTCAAAAAATTCATTAATATCACTTTATTTTCGGTTTACGTCAATTGTACAATTTTACTTTCTCCCTGTTCCCCCATTCCAATTCTCCAATGGGCTTTGTTTTTAAAATTACGTGGACAACTAGTCACACTTGTCCTTTCACGAAGCAATGAACTTTCCGGGCGTACTCCGCAGAATTACAGCCTCCGCGTGGCCCCAGCGATCCGCGCAAAAGCCCCGCCCCCTCCCCCTGGCTGTGGATCAGCCATTTGGTGGCGGAGCGCCGCTCGCAACGCCCCCTGCCTCGACAGCAGCGGCCGCCATCTTCTCCACGCGCTCTACAACGCGGCCGCCTCGCAATGTGGGTACGCAGGTGGCCACCCGCTCCCCCGCCGCGGCCGCCAAACCTAACCGTAAAAAGGAGGTAAAATATTTCGGGAGGGAAAGTTTGTAAAGCGCGCTAAATGCGAAGGAAATGGGCCGGAACGAAGTGGTATTTTTCGGGGAGCAGCCGGCGATGCGGGGGAAATTTTTAACGGATACACACCCGTCGCCTGTCCTGAAGACCGACGGCATGGCTGTTCTTTATTTTGTTGACTTGAGTACCTTTTACGCGTTGGCGAGAGTTGCGAGGAAGATTGACTACTCTTAGCACAGCTCATAAAAACAGGGGATGCAAGCAGAACTGGTGAAAAATAAGTGTTGGCACCTCTCAGAATACAGAACAGACGACATAAAGCAACACTTTCAATAAGGCTGTCTTTCAAGAACGACATTTTTTAAAGGAGATGCTTGAAAGCCCTTAACTTTATTTTTTACATTAGTTTTAGTTTAACACTAACTTTTCTCCGCAGTTTTTTCCTGCATAGATTAAAAGTTGTAAAAACAAGTTGCGACTTACTTTTATAGTTTTTTAAAAAAAACATCTTAAACTACGTCTAGAACAATCGCTAATGAAGTTAGAACCTAAATTTATGTTTCAATGTAATGGCGAAAAAGCGCGTTGCTTTGTAGTCAGGTGGCATTTCATTAAATTTCATTCTTTACTAGTATATCCACCAATGATTCCCTATTGCAACGTATTAGACTTCACATGTTAGTAGTCACGTTATTTTTAGTCACGTTTGACGCTAGGCTCTTCAAACATTTTAATAGATGATAGACATTCTCGCAAGTATGGGTTTATTCTATGTCCTGGTTCGGACATAATTGTCAAATATACTATTGGTAAAACGTCTTCTTAAAACTTTGGGCATACATTCACTATGACACTGTTTTAGAGAAAATTAATGTACTTGTCCGAGATAATATTCAAGAAATAATTCCTGCCGATTTTTCCCATCACAGGCGCGCTTAATACTTGAACGTGCGGCGGGTTGCGTAAAGGTTCTGTTCAGGGGTGCTTGAGTCAGCATAAATGCATAAAATCATCATCAATACGTGTCTATGTGCGACAGACATACGGCATTCCCATTGTACTACACCTATATTCTTTGCGGATGTACAAACAATAAGTTGACAAAGTTTTATCGCAATCGGAGGAACGGTACGTTAACGCATAAAATACGAACAAACATAGATTTTTATATATTAGATTTCGAGAGGTGGTCGCCACCGTGGCGCCGCATCATTTCCTACTGCTTGCCCGTCACTTTATCACTGCCAGTAGTGTTCTGCGAGGAAGTGATGGGGCCCGGCTCAGCCTAGTAAGTCATGGCTTTCCTTCCATTGCACAGTGGAGACGGCACATTGTGTAGATTGAATTCCTGGTCGTCCAGTGCCACTCTTTACTTTACCTAGCGAATTCTTCTAAAACCTGTTTTGGGACAAAAATGTGTCTATTTACATCAACGAGCAAACCTTTTTTGACATGCTACAGGTTATCGTCAGATTATTATGTCAGATTATTATTATCGTCAGATTATTCTATTGTTAAATGGAATGCAAAGGGCATACGATATCGTAAACAATTATGAATAGTGTTCGTTAGAAATATTTATTGTACTCTTGTCAATATTTAGAGCAGGAAGTAATCATTCATTTCTAAAAATAAGAATTTTTAACTTTGATAAAATCGTTGTAATAAATTAAACGTCAAATGAAAAAATCAAAATCAAACGAATCAAAAACATTATTTGAATATTTCTTGATGAAAGTTTCCAAATCAATTTTTAGACAATCAGATTTTCTATTTTCGTTTTATTTTACTCGTACTACGTTTTGGAGATCAACTGTATCTCCATCATCAGGTACAGGTACAAATTGGTAGGTATAATTACTTTTATTGGTAGGCTTTTACTTTTATTAATTTAAAGAGTACTGGAATTTTAATTTCATGAACTCAATTGTTATAAGCAATGTTGCTTATATCAACTGAATTCATAAAAGTAAAATTTCAATACTATTTGTATATTAATAACATTTGTATATTCATATATCAGTACAATTTGAGTATTTATTATAAAATGGTAAAGACAAAGATTATATTTTTTCTAGTAAATTCAGACATTCAAAATGATCCTACTGCGTCATGCATAGTACGTTGCGATATCACGCATTGCTCCATTCCCCCTCGCCCGTTTCTGAGTAGTCGGGCAAAGTGCCGAAATCAACAACACGGGAACGTCAGGTGTGGAGCTCCCGAAAAAAGAAAATATGGCCCGCAACCGTGTTCAAGGGTTTAGTCGAGGACCTTGAGGCCATGCAAGTTGGACTCCCCTGCTCTAGAGGAACAGAGTAGGGTTGACACAATAGTATTAGATTTTTCTAAAGCATATCATTTTGTTCCACAAGGCCTTTGAATATCCAAGTTGTCTAAAAATGTATTAGACCATAGAATAATCTTATGAATAATTAAATAATTTAATACTGGACGCTCTCAATCACAATAATCTCTTCTACATTCGAACTTTCAAACCTTATTTTTTAGGTTTTTCATGATTTTATAAAATTTATAGCCTTCGATAGAAAAATTATGAATACCATTGTAATCGTCATTCAATTTCTAGTAAGGACGAATGTTTTCAGAAGTTTATAGCATTTTAAACATTCTAATATCTTTAAACGGCTGTATATTTTATACTATTAGCCCTACAACGCTGAAATTTGCATGGAAAAATAAAAATACTCTCTTCTACATTCGAACTTGTAAACCTATTTTTTAAATTTTTTCATGATTTTAGAAAATTTATAGCCTTTGATAGAAAAATTAGGAAAATCATTGTAATCGTAATTCAATTTCTAGATAGGTCGAATGTTTTCAGAAGTTTAGAGCATTTTTAACATTCTGAAATCTTAAAACGGCTGTATCTCCTAAACTATTAGCCCTACGACGCTGAAATTTGCATGGAAAAATAACAATAATCTCTTCTACTTTCGAACTTTCAAACCTATTTTGTTAACTTTTCATAATTTTAGAAAATTTATAGCCTTCGATGGTAAAATTATGAGTACCATTGTAATCGTCATTCAATTTCCAGTTAAGGCGAATGTTTTCAGAGGTTTATAGCATTTTAAACATTCTGAAATCTTTAAACGGCTAAACTATTAGCGCTACGACGCTGAAATTTGCATGAAAAATAACAATAATCTCTTCTACATTCGAACTTTCAAACCTTTTTTTTAAATTTTTTCATGATTTTAGAAAATTTATAGCCTTTGATGGAAAAATTATGAATACCATTGTATTTGTCAAAGACACGGAAAAACACGGACATTAACGTTTTTTCTATCAATGGAGAATGGACAAAAACTGATCGAGATGTGGTCGTTGACCTGGGATCTATTGCTGACTGATTAGTGATTTCAAACACATCAACTGCTATAGTCATTGGTCCTATAAATGTAGGGAATGTTTCGTCACGGAAAGTGGGGTGATGTTCTCCAGTAGGATGGCATGATTAGGCCCCAATCTACAAGTCACCTAGAGCTTTCCTCAACTAAGCATCTCCCACCAGCAGGGCTCCACCCCAGTTGGGGCAAAGTCTAAGCTCCCGACTGGTCTGCCAAGTCTGGTAGTGTTAAATAGGCAAGTGTAAGTAGGGAAAGGAAGAGGAAGGAATGATTTTCCATGGTCTGTGGCCCAGTTGTTAGGGTACTGCTCTGGCATTTGCCTGGTGCTCTTCAGAGAAAGCATGGCAAAAAGAACTTAGGGGGATCAGATTAGCTAGCTGCTAGAATTCTCCTCAAAACAGCATCTGAATTCGATCTAGCAATCTAACTCGTGTCAAAAATCATGCCACTGTCAAGACTCGAACTCTAGGTCATCATAGTCATAGGCACTGTAGTGATATCAACTGATGTCCTTGATCCACCAAAGTGGGTAGGACTTCTAGTACAATACTTGTTACATACTTAATCTTTGAGAATTATACAATACAAATAGTAACTAACAAATTCAATTTCACTGTTAAAATTAATATTATTTTACTTCTTGTTGCTCAGAATAGCCTGTAATTGTATGGAATGTTACAAGGCAGAAAATATTTTACTTGGCACTTAAACTTGTGAACTGATTTTAATTGTTTAAGGTAGCTGTCTACCTGAGAAAAAAATCTAGAATTTTGGGTCTGATTTGTTTTCCCTTGCACATTTGATTTTTTATGCTTTTAGAGATCAAATAATTGAATTTTCTTTTCTATTTGTTTATAAATAATTGGCAAAAATAGGTTTTTACTTCAAACATCATAACTCTACAACAAATTGATAAT
Source organism: Teleogryllus oceanicus (assembly GCA_964035755.1). NCBI lineage: Eukaryota > Metazoa > Arthropoda > Insecta > Orthoptera > Gryllidae > Teleogryllus > Teleogryllus oceanicus. The sequence continues at coordinate 32,826,988 of CAXIVR010000011.1, read as the reverse complement.
TTTGATAATTTTTTTTAAATTAATGACAATTGAATATTCTAGTGAATGAACCAGAATGGTGAAGGTACTGTGAAAACTAAAGAGTCAGGATTTGATTATTTGAGAAAAAATAATTGTTTATTCATTTATTATGGACATTTCAGTTCATAAAACAAATTTGGTGACAGATTAAATATTCTAGTTCACTAGAGCAAATCATGGCTTACATGCTGCAAAAAGAATTATATTATTACCTTTAATAGTTAATGATTTACGACGTTTGACATGCATTAATGTGATGAAAATTTCCAATTCGGGATAATGAATCTGAAGTTCACTTACTAAGAGCTTGGCAGTTGACACTTGCTTCAAAAAAAATATTTTCTCAAAAACTAAGAAACGTAGCAAGAAACAGTTTCAAGCATTTCAAGGAGAATAAAACAGAGCAAATGACCCAATAAAAAATGAAAACAGGAAATTTCACGATTTTTCATCATTCTCAGATAGATAGCTACCTTAATACTGTCAGTATGTTCTAAAATTGATTGATTGATTGATTGGGTTTAAAGGGCGCTTCAACTACTAAGGTCATTGAAGCCCATGTCAAAGTATTTCTAAAAAAAATCAATTAATGTTTGTTAAAAGGGTTGCTGGTGCAACTTTCCAGCTAATTTAAAAGCTCATATATCCTGAAAGGAAACCATCCATTACGATAAAAAATTCAGGTAAACAAGATAAATTTTAAAAACAGATCTGGGGCAGAAAATATTTATTGCCCTTATGTCAGATAAAATTATATATTCGCTTTCTCTCAAAAACAAAAAAGCTTTGAGAGCGCGGAATCGTCATCTCCGTGCACCTCTCGTAGAGAGTTGCCCAGACCATGTCTTCGTCGACTGCCAACAAATTTCAAACACTGCAGGAGGACGTGTTCCACAGAAAGATCCGCCCTGCATCTATCACAGGTAGGAGGAGACTCGCCTCGAAGGAGGAAACTGTGAGAAAAGTGGCAGTGTCCGATACGAAGACGGGTTAAAATAACTTCCTCGCGCCTGGAAAGTCTGGACGAAGAACGCCAAGAATTAACAGAGTCCTTTATTGCATTTAGTTTATAGTTGCTATTGTGACATTCTGTTTGCCACGCTCTAAAGATGGATCGTTTTAAGGAAGCTTTAACATCAGACGATGGTACGAAAGGAATGTCAACACGAGTACTCTCCGTCATCGATTTCGCCGCCCGATCAGCCATCTCGTTTCCCACGATTCCCACAAGGCCTGGGACCCAACTTAGTATCAGGTCATAGTGGTGAGACAAAAGGCGATGGATGAGGTTTTGAACTGATTGCGTCAGGTAGTCTGATGAAGAACGGGAGACAGCTTGTAGTGAGCTGAGAGAATCAGAAGAGAGAACTACTCGGCGCAAACTCGCTGACTCGATGTATTTTAGGGCTTCAAGAATTGCATACATTTCAGCAGTGAAGATACTGCACTGAGAATGTAGTCGATATGATTTGGTGGCTCTGATACAGTAAAAACTACATGCCACTGTGCCGTTGCACGATGAACCATCTGTGTATAAGAATACATGATCTGTTTAGGCTATCCTCATGTCCTGAAAATGCATCTGGTAAACAAGAGGGCTAGTCGTTTGTTTGGGAAGCTTGGATAGTCTGAGATCAATATTGGACGGGGGGTGACTTGGCGGTTTCACAGGGGTGGGAAGATCAACATTAAGGTCACGCAAAAGATTTCGCAATCGAATACCTGGAGGGTGAGGCAGCGATGTTTGAAGAATATAGGACGTTTCATACTTAGGATGGGTAATTATTTCGCGACAAGGATGATTAGGAAGTCCAGATACTTTAGCACCGTAAGATGCTAATAAGATATCCCGCCTTCTTTTAAGGAGGGCTCACCGGCCTCGGCTAGAAGGCACTCATCTGGCTGGTGCGATACGCACCAGTTGACAGACGGATACCAGCGTGGTGTATACTATTGATGGGTCGCAGAGTGGAGGGAGCTGCCGAGCCATACACTTCACTACCGTAATCCAAAACTGAGCAGATGAGTGATCTATACAACCGCAGTAGGGTAGTGCGGTCGGCACCCCATGATGTAGCATTCAGCATTCGAAGAAGATTAAGGGGAGAGACACATCTCGTTTGTAATCCACGGATATGAGCACGCCACGTTAGGGACTTGTCAAATGTAAGCCCCAGGAACTTAGCAGATTCAGCGAATGGAAGCTGATTTCTCCCAAGTAAAGAACTGGTTATGCAAATGGAATATCCTACAAAAATGCAAACAGGTACATTTAGTAGCAGAGAAATTGAAGCCGTTGACGTGCTCCATTCGTGGAGCTTGTTAAAGCACCATTTGGAGTTGCCTCTGTATCACACTGATGCTGCTGGATGAACAGAAGATGGCAAAGTCGTCCACAAACAACGACGCCTTTACAGGTTCTCGCACGGTCGACGCTATACCATTGATGGCGATGGCAAACAGAGTGACACTCAGGACTGATCCTTGGGGGATATCATTTTCAAGAGGGTGACTACGAGAAAGCTCTATCACCCACGATCACGGAAGGATCTGTTCGAAAGGAAGCTTTGAAGGAATAGAGGAAGCTTCCCCCTCAATCACCCAAGAGTGCAGGGTTTGCAGAATGACGTGCCTCCAAGTGGTATCATAGGCCTTTTCTATGTCGAATAATATGGCCACAAGATGTTGCCTCAAGACGAACGATGTACAAACAGCTGTTGACAACGAAGCGAGGTGGTCCAAGGTTGAACGGTTTTTTCTAAACCCGCTTTGGATTGGCGTCAATAGATTTTATACTCAGGTCCAGACCAGACGCTGATTCACCATGCGTTCCAGAACTTTGCCTACGCAGCTTGTGAGAGAGATAGGTCGATAACTTGATGGCAGTGATCGATCTTTGCCTTCTTTGGGAACTGGGACGATGATGGCTTCTCGCCAAAAGGTAGGAATGGTGTGCTCTTCCCAAATACGGTTAAAGAGTCGGAGAAGAAATTGCATGGCCATTTCGGGAAGATGTTGCAGCATTAAGTTGTGAATTTGGTCTGGACCTGGTGTGGTTCTTTTTGCAAGCATTAGAGCAGAACTCATTTCAAACATGGAGAAATGGGTATTATAGTCCTCATGTGCTCTGCTAGAAAAATCCAAAGCGCGGTTTTCCATTCTTTCTTTGAGAAGGATGAAGTTTGGAGCATAGTTTGCCGAACGACATGTTTTCATAATGAGTGGCAAGTACCTCTGCAATGGCGTCTCGAGCTGTGATAACCTGACCATTTTTGAAGACCTGGCACAGAGTTTGGGGAAGTATATCTTTGATTTGACGCACCTTCCTTCATACCAGACGTGGTGGCGTTTGGCAATTCAAAGAGGAGACGTATGACCTCTATGATGCATTTTTACTTTTTAAAATGGTCCTCCTCGCCTTTGCACTGCACCTTTGTACTCGATTAGTTATCCGGTTGGATAGTGTTTTAATCTCACCAAAGCTTTTATGAGCACTAACAGCCCTTGAGCAATCCGAGTTCCACCACGGACGAAAGGGTGTCGCGATTTACCAGTCGACTTGGGATTGCAATTTCCGCAGCTCGTAATACAGCTTTGTTAAAATGTGCTGCCATTTCTCCACACTGACAAACTCCTCTCCGATACACTGACGTTCGCTTGGAATGTCGGCCAGTCAGCACGTCCCACACACCATTGAGGGGCGCGCCAACCCACGGCCAGCCATCAATGTGACGATAATGGGGTAATGGTCACTTCCGTACAGGTCATCTAGGATGGACCATTGCAGAACGGTTGCAAGAGAAGGCTGCAGAGTGCTAGATCGATGCACGTGCTTGAGTTTGTGGACGGCAAGTGAGTTGGTTCACCGGAATTCAGAATAACCAGGTTCGCTGAGTCTATAACCGACTCTAATACTACCTCTCGGCAAGTGCGGAAGAGCCCAGAGAGGACTGGGCATTTACATCCCCGACTATCACAAACGGAGAGGCAGTTGGTTGATCAGACCCAAACGTTCATGAGCAGATACACTCAGTCCTGGGGATGTAGATATTGCAAACAGTGAGTGTGAGGGATGGAAGGTGCACCTGCACACACACTGCTTGGAAGTCGGTCTGAAGAGGTACTCTGAAGACAGCAGCGAATCGTGAACCAATGAAGGACTCCGCCATGAGCACGGAGGCCATCATCCACATCGAACCTGTAGGGGAAAACCACGAAGAGACAGGGACGGCTCCGAGTAAGATGAGTCTCTTGAGACAGATTACAAGACTATTGTGACGGGACAACAACAGCTGAGATCGTCCCGCTGCGAGGAGTAACTATTTACGTTCCATGACATAAGAGCCATGGAGAATAATTAAGTTTTTTCCTCCGGCGTTGGGAGCCGGATGCTCGGGATTCCGCCTCAACGGGAGTTTCATCCGAGGACGAAACCTCCTTGACATTGCCAGAGGGGATGTGTGCTCGCTCAGTGCGAGTTTCGTTAGGTGTGGTTGTCTTTTGTTTCCTATTGACCGTGTCTGAAGTAGGTGTTCGTCTATCAACTTCCATTGAAACATTAGAAAGAGGTTTGATCTTCTGCGAAGGCTGAGCTCTTTTTTCAATTGTCTTGTATTTAGTCGGGATAATCACTCTCCCACCCTGCAGGGGTGAGGTATTCACGAGGTCCATTGGAGACACCTGGCAAGCGAAACTCACAACTTGGGGGATAGCTCGTTCCGTTTGACAACCCGCTGCTACCCCCGGAGTTCTAACCTTCACAGCGGCGGAGAAGGAGCGAGACAGATCAACGGGGTTCCTTGATAGGTACCGACGTTTGGCCTCGGGAAATGACACCTTCTCAACAGCTCGGATCTTCTGGATTGCCCTCTATCTCAAAAAAGGGTTTGGGCATTGCTTGTGATTGGCCAGGTTGCGAAACCGGAGGTCACCTTCGCAGTTAACACAACGCGGTGCAATGGCGCAGGGTTCAGGTTCGTGCGTAGATCTCCCGCACTTACCACACACGGGGGTGTCTGCCATGCACCGCTGCTGTGTGTGGCCAAACCTCTGGCAGTACTACGCCCTGAGGAAGGTCGCAGAATGGCGACCGAAACGTTGGCACCTGTGCCCTGGACGCGGCGTCTCCCGGATAGCCAAGTTAACCATGACTCCGGCCGCGGAAGCCTACGCTCTCACCAAACCTCTGGCACTTGAAGCACCTCAAAGGGTTAGGGACGTACTGTCGGATGCGGAGGTTATAAAAACCGCACGAAATCTTCTCAGGGAGAATAGGAAGATTAAAGGTCAAGATAAGAGTGGAAGTGGGGATTTCTCGTCCATGCTTCCTGTCCTGTCCGTCCTGTCCGTCCTGTCCTGTCCTCGTCCTCCTGTCCTGTCCTGTCCTGTCCTGTCCTGTCTCTGTCCTGTCCTGTCTCGTCCTGTCCTGTCTCTGTCCTGTTCCTGTCCTGTCTCTGTCCTGTCCTGTCTCCGTCCTGTCCTGTCCTGTCCTCGTCCTCCTGTCCCTCCTGTCCTCCGTCCTCCTGTCCTGTCCTGTCCTGTCCTGTCCTGTCCTGTCCTGTCCTGTCCGTCCTGTCCTGTCCTGTCCTGTCCGTCCTGTCCGTCCTGTCCGTCCTGTCCTGTCCTGTCCTGTCCTGTCCGTCCGTCCTGTCCTGTCCTCTCCTGTCCGTCCGTCCTCCTGTCCTGCCCCGTCCTGTCCTGTCCTGTCCTGTCCTGTCTCTGTCCTGTCCGTCCTGTCCTGTCCTCGTCCTGTCCTGTCCTGCCTGTCCTGTCCTGTCCTGTCCTGTCTCTGTCCTGTCTCTGTCCTGTCCTGTCTCTGCTCCTGTCCTGTCCTGTCCTGTCCTGCTCCTGTCCTGTCCTGTCCTGTCCTGTCCTGTCCTGTCCTGTTCTGCTCGTCCTGTCCTGTCCTCCTCTCTGTCCTGTTCTGTCCTGTCTCTGTCCTGTCCTGTCCTGTCCTGTCCTGTCTCTTCCTGTCCTGTCCTGTCCTGTCCTGTCTGTCTCTGTCCTGTCTCTGTTCTGTCTGTCTCTGTCTCGTTCCCGTTCCTGTCCTGTCCTGTTCCTGTCCTGTCTCTGTCCTCCTGTCCTGTCCTGTCCTGTCTCTGTCCTGTCCTGTCCGTCTCGTCCTGTCCTGCCTGTCCTGTCCGTCCTGTCCGTCCGTCCGTCCGTCCGTTCTGTCCGTTCGTCCTCCGTCCTGTCCTGTCCCGTCCCGTCCTCCGTCCTGTCCGTCGCCGCGCTACGCCCAGCACCCCGCCACGCACGCTCGCAACGCCTCACGCCGCCTGCCGCCCTGTCCCTGTCGCTTCGCCCCACCCTGCCCCACCCGTCACCACCCTCTTCGCCTGCCCACCGCGCCCCCCCCGCCCGCCCTCGCCGCCCGCTGCGCCGCGCGTCACCGCGGCAGACGCCTCCCCGCGGGGCCGTGGCCGCGGGGCGCCTTCTTTAATCTCGCGCGCATTAGCTCCCGGACGCCGCTTTTTAGAGGGCGCGCTCAATAATTCAGCGCTGGCGTCGAGAGGGGCTTCCCCTTGAAGAGCCCCGGGCGCGCAGTGGGCCGCTCCGCTCCTGTCAGGCAACGCTCGCCCGCTCTGCACTTCCCCGAAGCACACAACATTCAACTGAAGTACATGAAGGATAGTACGCGAAGAATATATTATAATAATATTTAATGTTATAGTTCTATATAATATTTAAATTCTTGAGGTGATTTAAAAATGTTCCTTTCTCGCTACGGAGTAGAGTGAAAAAATGCGCAAAAAATTGACGAATTTTCGGAATTGTTGGATAGTGTGACGGAGGTTTAAGAGAATGGCGCAGGTCTCATTTTCGTTGAAAACCCTGATTTTTTGAAAATTTCGAAATACCGCTCCCGGTTAGTATTGTGAATAATGAATACGAAAATGAATAATGAATACCTTGTCTTGAAGCATTTAAGTGTTGATTACGTAGGCTTCCGCGCTGAGTAGGTCCTTGATGTCGGACAGCTGCGTCGATCTTGTTGCTGACGTTTCTGGCCAACATATTGTGGCCTTCCTCACGTTCTGCCGCAGTACGCTCTGAGGAAGGCCACAATATGTTGGCCGAAACGTCAGCTACGAGCCGATCGACGCGGCTTGTCCCGGACAGCCAAGAGACATTTAAGTGTTGTTCTGTACATTTAACAACATTAATGGGATGACGGCGATCAAAACAAAGGTCGCATGACGAGGTACTACTACGGACGCTTCTCAAAGCCATGAGTGGACAGCACTAAAGATGTATGTGCTATGAGAGTCAAGTTATTTAGGTGTATCTATAAAAACCTTTAAAATGTATTTTGTAGCTCCAAATTATACATGTTCAATCCATTGAATCTAGTGTTTCATTGTAAAATTTGGTTTTTCTTTATTTTTACCCAAAGTAGTTTTTCAGACTACGCCTTTGAAATAACGCTTGCTACAGGTCGCCTTTGTAATCTAGGATTAAGCGGGAGAGGAACGCCATCACCTGTCGGCTTTAACACACACTACACTTATGGAACTAATGACCAAAGTAGTTGGCGCACGCGTTAACACCAAATATTCGCTCCCCCCCGCCGCATATATCATACAAATAAGGCGTATATTATTTATGGAAATGACGTATCACATGAAACACAATATTTCAGGAAGGAAAAGCCTTCTAGTGCAAGCTGGGATTCAATGGTTTTCAGATTCATTTTAAAATAGGAGAAACGCAATTTTTGAATACATTTGACCTCACGAAAGAGAAGATCCTTAATAAGACACTAGCTGTACTTCTGCGATTATACTGCACAAAAGAAAGACCTGTAGAAATGTTACAGCAGAAAAGTACTACATATGTTATTTATGGAGAAATGAAAACTCGCAGAAAAGTTTTTCACCTTGTTCAGTTCTTACTCTCCAAAATAATAGTGAGGTTATAAATTCTGGAACAATACAATTACTATTGATTTTGAACTTAAGAATGAAATATATTTATGAAAATACATTTGAGATGTTATATAGTTACCCAGATATCTGATGGAATATTGTAGTGGACTGTAGTAGGATATCCTGTTATCAACCGTATTGCTTTCACTCAATATTACGGTTATAATTACCCCCATGATCACTGAAAAGACTGCTTTATATACACTGACTACTCTTTGCATTTAAAAACTGTCAATTTTCGAACTTCAAAAATCTCCATATTCGTCATATATTACCCTTTGACGCAAGGACATTGTCTTATAGTTAATCTTCAAAATAACGTAATGAAAAAATACAGAAGATAAGACTTCATTCTCTTAATTTTCATACATAATTACAATTTAATTTACTATAAAACTGTTAATAACAGTAAGTGATAAAATATCTGCCATTATTTTAAAACAAAAATCTCAAAATTTGGTAGGGTAGAAAGTTCAAAACCTTTCTAAAGGAAACCTGGAGACTTGCGTTTTAAATATACAGATTGATTCGTAAAACTAGAAATAAATGGCGATGGATACATCACTTTGGATTAATTGATAAGTAATTACGGGCGCGACAACTGCTAAGGTTATTAATCCTGTAACTGTTGTGCATGTGTTTATCGAGAGAAGTGACGTTGATTTTCACTGAATGTCGAGATCCGGCACCGACCTAGCCGTTGGCGTTTTCCCTAACCAGTTATCTCCACGAACAGGGCACCGCCCCAGACGGAACAAGCTCTAATCTTCCAAATAGTCTCCCGACATGTGTGGATTATAGTACATGTAAGTCTAAATGTGTGTAACTAGAGAGTAACGATAGATCAAGAATGAAATCGAGCGCGGTCTGTAACCCGTTTTTCAGGGTACTGCTCCGGCATTCGCCTGGTGTTGATCGGAGAAGCCTCTGGCAATTACCGACCACAGCAGCGGGTCGCTTGAATTCTCCTCCAAGCTGCAGTTGAATTCGACCAATCTAGAGTCGAAAATTCTGCCACCGTTGAGGGTGATACATTGAGATCTCCCACTCAGAGGCACTGCAGAGGCACAATTGAGCCTCTTAAGCTGGCATCACTTTGGATTGATTTATTGATTTTGTCGTGTTTCCGGGCACGTCAAGTGATTTAGTCATTAGTCCCGTTAGTGTAGTGCATGTTTTTCTCCGGAGATGGCGACGATTTTCCCTCAATAGATGGCGAGACCCGGCGCCGACCTATCGTCGGCTAGTTGGGTTTCCCCCTAACCAGGACTCTCCCACCAGCGGGGTACCGCCCCAGCCGAGACAAGCTCTAAGCTCCCGACCGGTCTCCCAGAATGTGGTAGTGTAGTGCATGTTAGTGTAAGTGTGTGTGTAAAGGGAGAGGATAGAACAAGGAAGAGGAAGGACAGATCGCGAGCGGTCTGTGGCCCATTTGGTAAGGTACTGCTCCGGCATTCGCCTGGTGTTGATCAGAAAAAACACAGAAAACTAGCGATCAGAGCAGCCTGCGTCTAGAATTCTCCTCCAGACAGCAGCTGATTTCAACCTAGCTGAAAAGCTAGTGTCGAAGATCCTGCCGCCGTGGGGAGTGGGAACCTAGGACCTCCCGGTCAGAGGCGCTGCAGTGACATCAGTTGATGCACTGAGCTACCGCTCCTGTTGGCATCACTTTGGAAATATCCCTTCGACGCGTGAGGAGTTTCGGAGCGGGGCTGGAGCTGCCGGGCGCACTGCGCGGGTGGTCGCCAGGGGGCGGGCGTCGCGGCCGCCGCCGGCGCTCTCCGCACAAGCGGCTTTTTAATTACCGCGAATTAAGGGAGGCCAGTTAACGCTGCGGGCGCAACAAGCGGCGGGGCGCCGGAGCGTGAACGCGCGCCCCCGCCCCCGCCCCCGCCCCTCCACCCCCGCCGCACGCCCATTACCCCTGGGCGGATGCGGCAACCGCAGCGGCGGCGTCTGAGATAACCACCTCGGCAACTGAGATGGCGGTGAATACAACTCCTCGCCTCTTCTTCACGTCGCAGATTTTTGAAAATGGTTGAAACGTGACTCTACTGACCGGTTTTCTTCATTAGACAACTCGATCTGATACCGAAGAACGGTTCAGTTTTTGTTAAGTCCTGTAGTCGTTTTTTTTTACGTTCTAAAACAGATTCGCTGAAAACGGCATCGCTCTTTAAAATATATTCTTCCGCCAGGCAAATGGGGTGGAGCGCCTGCTGTTAATGCCTCACAGTTCAGGATGAGAAGTTGGAGGTTAGGGATAGTTTTCAACATTGAATAATATTGTTCCAATATCGACACTAAAAGTTATTGTAAGAGTTACAAATCATGTCGAAAATATGTATGCGTATGAATTAAGTCATCCAGCAAATGTAAACGGACAAGCGGTAAATACCGTATTTCAAAGATCCGCGTTCTTTTGTTTCACTGCACTTTTAATTAAATTCACAGTATACTATAATTTAATCAAAGAAATATAAATGTGAACAATATTTCTTAAAAAAGGAGTTTTAAAGTTAACGGATTTTGTAGCTTTCTAGCTACACAAAAAAACATTAATTCCACCAACTTTCCGCAATAGGCGTAATTTATTCCCTTGATGGTGAGTGCCGTTCTCGATTGCCAAGCGAAGCCGTCAGTGGGTTCTGTCTTATTGTTCAAGTACGGGAGACGTCTTAAAAAGTCCGGAAGTATATTGTGTTTTCACAGTGTGCCAAATACAATTTTTCTAACTATAGCATCGAATTTAGAAATGTTTTGATGACAGTGACATTCATTATGGAAAGTAAAGAGTGTGGTCTGTTATAATGGTGCAATGATTTCCAAAAAACAAATAAAAACGGTTTATACTTTTAAAGCGCCCAAATGATTGCCAAAGCTTCTTTCTCTGCTGCGTAATAAGGAACCTCCGCATTTCTTAATTCACGACTGTTTAAACCAACTACTTGTAAATTGCCGTCGGTCGCTTATTTCTATACGACACATCCAATTCCGACATTGCAACCACTGTCTGGAGAATAAACATTTTGCTGAAATCTGAATGGTGAAAATTCAAGCATTAATAAAGGCCTGCTTTAGCTTTAGGGAAGCATATCGATGAAATGAGGTTCAGTGCAAAGTAAAATTTTTAAAAAATTTTTGGCCCTTACGAATGTACTTGCGGGCCGCCGTCATGAAAGTTAGCGGGTGTTTGCTCCAAACAGGTATCTCCCACCGTCCCAGTCGAGAAAAGCTCTAAACTCCCGACCGATCGAGTGCGAGTAAGGAGAGGGGATAGGACAAGGAAGAGGAAGGAAAGATCACGCGCGGTCCGTGGCCCGTTTGGTAGGGTATTGCTCGAGCATTCGCCTGGTGTCGATTGGAGAAACCACGGAAAACTACCGATCAGAGCAGCCGCCCGGGCAGCTCCAGATAGCGACTGAATTCGCCCTGACTGACAAGTTAGGGTCGAAAATCCTGCCTCTATGGGGAGTGGAATCCGACTGACAGAAGGACTGCAGTGACATCAGTTGATGTCCTGATCAATCTCTCTGGTATCCGCTGCATCAGTGCTTCCCCGCCTAGCCACTGCGTCTGTCTGCTCGAAAGCTAGCTTCACGAGGCGGAGACGAAGTGCGAACGCGCCCTCAAGGCCAACGCCCACGAAGGGCTCCTTCTCGCCCTTCCGACCCTCTGCAACCCCCCGTCCCGCAGCCATCTTTTCGCTGCCACGCTCCTTGCTAATATGGCAAATGTTACCAAAACATCGATACATCACTTAAAGTGTTTTTGATGTCGATGAAACATCGACGAGAAAACATCGATGTTTTCATTATAGACTAATAAACATACTATTTTCCTATACAATTCTAATTACAGTACGTAAAAGGGATATATTTTATTGTTTGGTTAACAGCATGTTAGTAGTATGTAAAAATTATTATCGAATGTAAAGAATAAAATTAAGAATAAAGAACATCGTGTTTTGCCATTGATTTCGTGTTTCACTGTCAATTCAGGTAATGACACGTCTGGCGATAACATACATTCATAACACGAACAGCTACCAGACTTCCTCAGAGTGCACAGGCGAAACGTGCAGCGTGATAAAGAGGATGACGCAAAACAACCATATTGTTGTGTATCGCTGCTACTCTACAACGTGCCTGAACCCCTTTATTAAAAAAGAAAATTAAAAACGCCGATTTTTTGTAACAAAATATCGATGTGAAGAAACTATAGAAAGCAAAATATCGATGTTTTTTTTAAATTGGTTATTTAAGGTCGCATCAACATCTAAGGTCATTAGCGACCACTATTGCTGTTAACGGTATGGTAACTGTGAAGATGAATCGATATGGTGATGATAAGGGGTGAAAGGACAAACACAAATACAACCATGCCCGAGGTGGGACTGGAACCCGCGACCCTTCGGGACGACATCACTACGACACTACTGCCTTAGGGATCTCGGCCACCGGGCCGACAATATCGATGTTTCTGGTGGGAAATATCCATGTTTTAAAAGCATCGATTGTTGTTTTGCCCTCCCTACTCCTTGCGGCCTGTCACCGCCTGCTCTCCCCATGCCTGCCCACCCCGTCCCGGCTTTCTTGGTAAGTTCCTCCCCCTGGACCTGCCTCCTCGCTTTCTTCCCACTGTTACGTTGGTGGAGAGCACGGCGCAAAGACGCGGAGTGGCACAGGAGGGGGACGACGCATCGATGGACAGCAGGGAGGGGCGCTGGAGTGAAGGCACGAGGCGCTCTCGCTGCAGGAGGCCCGTAGAAGCGGCAAGCGCTCTCTGTGGGGCAGACTTTAACACAGTGGGCCGCGTTCTGTTTTGTTTCGTTTGTATCGTAACGTCCTGAATATAATTAAATTAGTTCAAAGAATTGGTCGCCCCGACCGGGATTCGAACCCGGGCCTTCTGGTTTACGCCCAGCTGCTCTGACCCCTAAGCTACCGAGACAACCAACCCTTTGAACAGTTTTCACGAGCGCGATTATCGCTCCTTGTATGTATATAATTGTCACCTTGCCCGTCACCTTGTTGGATGCACTTACGCTTGGAGAATATGTTCCGCAGACGCACAGCTATCCAAATTGTGAAGATGTTACTGAGTAACAATGTATTTTAATAATTAAATTAGTTCAAAGTGTATGTCCTGAATATACTTCCATCTGAATACTCACCTGGTATACTCGTGATTTACTTTGTGTACTTGCACCTGATTGGAACACAGAACGCCGGTTAGCAAAATTTTATTATATGACGGCCCTACTTCGCATTTAGATTAAAAAACTATCATTGGAAACTTTGTCGAGTTGTTGCATTCACCTTGCCTCTTCATGAGTTCCAACGTGTCTCCTCTCTCTGCCTCCTCCGTCTGTCTTCTCTCCATGCGTTCTCACGAATCTCTCAACTGTTTCCCTCCCACCGGTAGCGGTAGCTCAGAGCATCAACTGATGCCACTGCAGCGCCTCTGACCGGGAGGTCCTAGGTTACACTCCCCACGGCGGTAGGATTTTCGACACTAGCTTTTCAGCTAGGTCGAATTCAGTCGCTGTCTGGAGGAGAATTCTAGCGGCCGGCTGCTCTGATCGGTAGTTTTCTGTGGTTTCTCCGATCAACGCCAGGCGAATGCCGGAGCAGTACCCTACCAAACGGGCCACGGACCGCGCGCGATCTTTCCTGCCTCTTTCTTGTCGTATCCTCTCTCCCTTACACACACACACACACACACACACACTTACACTAACATGCACTACACTACCACATATTCCGGGTGGCCGGTCGGGAGCTTAGAGCTTGTCCCGGCTGGGGCGGGGCCCCGCTGGTGGGAGAGTCCTGGTTAGGGGAAAACCCCACTAGCCGACGGTAGGTCGGCGCCGATCTCGCCATCGAGCGGGGAAAGGTCACCGCGCATATCCCGAGAAAAAACATGGACCACACCAACGGGACTAATGACCAAAGCAGTTGTCGCGCCCGGAAACACGAAAAAATCAAATCAAATCAAATCTAAACAAAATATAGAATGTGAAATTTAAATTTACAAATAAATAATCCGTCCTTGTCTTACTTACACTTGCCCTATTTGGTGAAATGTTTCTTCTAGAAATTTCAATAAAAATATTCAATATATACAAAATAAATTCTTAAGAAAAAAACTAAAAGCAGAATAGTTCAAATGTAACTCACTAATTCACAGAGAACTTCAAATAGAAGCAATTAAATATTTCATTAAAATCCAATCTTAACATTCGTTCAAAAAATTGCCTCCTTCAAAAAATTTCAATTTAGATTGGAATTAATATGTAAACAACTTTATTCTCGCTTTCCCTAGGATATTTTTCATCCTCCTTAAAATGTAATTGGTACCTAAACTGTATTTATATAATTTAAATAAAGAGATACCTTCTAGTAAACTGCTGATCAACACCCTCAAATATTCATCTAACTCAACTGAACTGTAATGAATCGAATTGAACACGAAGAAAATAAATTGAAAAAGAAAAGAACAGTACCAAGTTGTTTCATTGTTGTTTTCTGGAATAGAGAAAATACGATAAAATATGGCAACTAAGTCCGATTTTCATTAAAACCTGTGAAGTTTTGAAAATTGAAAATCTTTGACGGATTAAACTGGAAATAACACGAACACAGAAGAGAAAGGCGAATATTATTGGCACTAGAAGGATGAGCTACAGCGTCACGAGATGACGATAAGAAACTGTTTGGCGAGGAAGCCACCGCGTTGGAGTAAAAGAAAAAGTCAGGTTCATTATTCCAATTCGGAAGTCAAACTATGATCCCAATCTGCCTCGTATTTAGGTATTTTTATTATGACGATAATGATAGTAAATACAATTATTGCCAATCTAATTCCAAAATAGGAGAAAGCTATACTACACAAAAAGAATTCGTGAGTCACATTTTTTGCACTTCACACCAGCAGAGAAAATATAATTCTCATCTGGATACATGTGACGAAACTCTGATGATCAAAAAGGAAATTTTTCAAATTTTAAATTTCAAAATAAAATTTTCATCACATCTTAGAGTGAATATGTTTTCTCGTTGGTATTTCATTACGAAACACTGACGAATATGATTTAAGGATTATTGATGCGAATTTATATTCCTTTTTTCTATTTCTCTTCGTGTGAAATTTTTTCGTTTTGGTTGGCTTCAACATATTCAATTAACGCTAGGTTCATTATTAATAATGGTCTTATTTGTAATAGGATTAATGGGTTATGAGTGTGAGATTGAGTAAATAGAACGTTTCACTCCACGAAGCATCTTGTTTCATTCCGCACCTCGTTTGAAGTGCCTTCTCCTGCATCTAATTCGTAATCTAACTTGGAATTACATTCCTGTTGGAGGCGCCCCAACTCCTCCCTAGTTGCATGTAGCGCTCTACCAGACACGGGGGCAGGCGCCTTCATTCCACCACCGGAACATTTGTCGACGGCGGCGGCGCCGGATTGAGAGAGACACCACGCGACTGAGCCAGCCACCCCCGCCCTCGCCGCCGCCGTCGCCCCGCCCCCCCCCAACGTTTCCTTTCGCACGCCGCCCCGTCCCGCATTAATGTAATTGACTGCTCCGGGTTTGTTATTGGATCCATAAATTTCGAAGGGTGGGCGTGGGTGTCGGCGAAGACTTATTACGGCGGTGCGGCGCGGAGATGCAGGGCGGGGCCGGGAGGGGAAAGGGGGGGGGTCGCAGCGGGGGAAAAGACGTGGAGTGTGAGGGTAGAGAGGATGAAGCATGAGGTTGTGGCATAAACCACTGCGCGGGTGGAAACTCCGGTAAGCAACGCCACGAAAGGGGTGGGGGCATGAAGGTGGAACACATGACGCAGATGGTAGGAGGTGACAAACAATAGGCAGAGTGGGTGAAGAAAGGGGGAAACAGGGAAGGGATAATGTGTAGGCAGGACAGGACGCACGACGACGGGTTAGATGAGGAGTCAAGTGTGGCGAAAAGGCACGGTGAGGAAACAAGCGGAGTGTGAGGAAACAGTTGATTGATTGGTTGATTTTTTCGTGTTTCCGGGCGGGTCAACTGCTTCGGTCATTAGTCCCGTTAGTGTAGTGCATGCTTTTTTTCTCGGGAGAAGCGGTGATTTTCCCCTATCTGGATGGCGAGATCCGGCGCCGATCTACCGTTGGCTAGTGGGGTTTCCCCCTAACCAGGACTCTCCCACCAGCGGGGCACCACCCCAGCCGGGACAAGCTCTAAAGTCCCCACCGGTCGCCCGGAATGTCTGGTAGTGTAGTGCATGTTAGTGTAAGTGAGTGTGGAAGGGGAGAGGATAGGAAAAGGAAGAGGAAGGAGAGTGCAGAAGCGCCGCAGCAGTGGCCCAAAATGGCGGCGCTTATATTCTCCCGCCGCCTGCTAGGTTCGATCCGTTATAAAGATCCTTCATATGCAACACATCGCACCGATTGAAATTCATCATATCTTATTAGCGTGCTCACTGCAGGTGTTGGCATGCGTTTACTGGCATGCTGACTGTGCAGCTCCTTACAATGCTCGTCCACATGTGGCGAGGCAAATAGCAACCGTTATGCAGCATTTCGTCTGGGACTTGTTTGATCATCCCTATATAGTCCTGATCTTGCACCCAGCGATTTTCGTCTTTTTCTGAACCTGAAGACATTCCTGTCCTTCCGTCAGCGTTTCCTCAACGATGAAGAGCTGAAGACGACTGTGCCACGCTGGTTCCTTTCGTAGGTGTCACACTTCTGCGAGACCGGTGTACAAAAGTTGATATGACAATACGACAAGTGTTTCAATTCGCTTGGCGACTATGTCGAAAAATACCTCAAAACGTCTTGCATCTGTTGCCAATAAAGTTTTCATGTAAATATGTTGTCTTTTATTTCACAAAATAAGGAAATGCACTTTCTGGATGCGCCACGTACTAACTCCACAGAGTTGAAAAATGTTCGATTTGAAAGCATGGTAATTCATTTGTATTTTCTCGCCCTTACGTACGTAAGAATCTTGCGCCGAAAAGCGGCGAATCTTGCGCAATAAAAACTCTTATTGCCGGGCCCTGATAACAAAAAGTGGATAAATCTTTTTTATATGTAGTAAATTATATTTTTATTCGAGACCGTGGAAAGTTGCTCATAGTTGTACTGTTTTGCGGTAAGAAAGTTGTACAATACCCGAAGATTTTCATCAACTGATGTCACTGCAGTGCCTCTGACCGGGAGGTCCTAGGTTCGAGTCCTGATTGCGGTAGGGTTTTCGACATTTAGCTTGGTCGAATTTAGTCACTGTCTCTAAGAGAATTCTAGCGGCCGGCTGCTCTGATCGGTAGTTTCCCGTTGTTTCTCCGATCAACGCCAGGCGGATTCCGGAGCAGTGCCTTAACAAACGGGCCACGCACCGCCCGTGATCTGTCCTTTCTCTTCCTTGTCCTATCCTCCCCACTTGCACACACACTTACACTAACATGAACTACGTACACTACCACATATTCCGGGGAACCGGTCGGGAGCTTAGAGCTTCCGGTCTCCCGGAAGTCCCGGCTGGGGCGGTGCCCCGCTGGTGGGAGAGTCCTGGTTAAGGAGAAACCCCGTTAGCCGACGGTAGGTCGGTGCCAGATCTCGCCATTCAGCGGGGAAAGATCACCGCCATCTCCCGAGGGAAAACATGCACTACACAAACGGGACTAATGACCTAATCTGTTGACGCTCCCGGGATCACTAATCAACCAACCAACGAAGATTTTGATAAAAGTGTCCTGAAATGCTATATTCCTGACACCACTGTGGCCAACTTATTGCCATATAATTTGCGTTCACGAGGAACCAAGCAGCCATGCATTATATTAAAATTTCGTGACACTGTTGATTAACCTGTTATAGATTCGTTTGTCAATGCACACGTCTTTACATATAACACCAGCCACGTCTTCATCTACCTAAGAATCAAAGTACAATCACCAAGTTACGTAGCAAAGTTTCCATGTCAAAATATATTGAGGTAGCATTTAATACATGCACTTCTATATTTATATTTTATTTGGAACTTCATATTAAGTGTAACTAAACATATTAAAGAGCTCTTTGACGACTCTTTACCCTCATTTCGGAAAAGACTCGAAGAAGCCCGTTTTTAAAGACACTTCTTACCCATTTTGCTCCTTACTATTTACAAAATTCACTTTATTCTTCCACATATCTATCTTTTGATTTCAATGGAAACATGTCGAAAACTGCGGCTTTTTCTTTTTCTAGTATATCGAGCGGAGTAACCATTATCTTAGATTTCAAGATTCACTACATCTATAGAACCTGATACTTCTGGCCGAGTCATGTTGGTGCCATGGAGTCAGGGAAATTTCGTTACCGGACGCTTTTATCAGAATCTTTGTGCAATGAACAATTTTCATGCCGCAAAAAGTACAACAATGAGCTACTTTCCAGATAGCCTCCAGATAGCTAAATAAAAAATATTTATAGTTGTGTATTAACCTGTGCATCTGTAAATGATTTTACTATTGTCTTTTAAAATGATAATTACTTCACAAATAGTGGTTAGTGGAATTTCTGAACTCTACACCAAGAAGTAGTCCACGAAAGTAAATTATTATCGTTAGAAGCTTGTACTCCTCCCAACCTCTACCATTACAAATATCCTATCTTGGGCTCGCTCAACCCCATGCCACTCATTCGCTCTCCATCCTGCCAAATCTTACTCCATTCTCCCCCTACCACCTTACCTCGCCCTTGATACTTCGTCCTTCAACTCGTCATCCAGCCTGTTCTCTCGCCCATCCTTTCCCTCGTTCTCTCACTCATTCTCGAGCCCGTTTCCTCACCCTTCCTCTTACCCTTCCCTTGCTCGTCCTGCGGCACGTCTTTTATCCCTATACTCTTTCACGACCCCTGACCGTCCATCCACCTATCTTGTCGCCTTCCATCTTGCTCGTCCTTTCGCTCGTCATCTAGTCCGTCCTCGCGTTGTCCTGCTGCCCCTCCTCCCCCCACACGTCCTCTCGCTCGTCCTTTTGTTCATCCTCCCGTGGTCCCTTTCGTTCGACATCTCGCCATTCCTCTCGTCCACCCCACCAAGCATGGTTCGCGCCAACTAATTGCATCGGTAATTTTCGTCTCGCGTCCTAGCAATCTATTTATACTTGCGAGGCGAGCAACAGAGCCAGCCTCCTGGGCGACGGGCACGTTCGAAATGAAATATCGCGATGTAAAACGGGCGTCCTCTGTTGGACACCTGCTCGGTCAATGTTTTGAAAAAAAAATCAGCACTTTTCCTCCCGGGCTGACAGATAAAGATCTTCACGCTGCGTGAGTTTCCACTGAAGTTTAACGGTAATAATTTCTTTCAAGCAAGCAGCGCTATTGAGCTGCTACACGACAGGCCTGGGAGATATTTCCCGTTGGGACACGTCGTTTCATTATTTAGAGGCGCTATATTTTGTTCCTTTTAACTCGTGTGGCTGACAAATAAAGCGGATGAGGGGCGCGAAGGTGATAAGTGGCAGGATGCAGGAGGAGGAAAGGGAAAAAGCAATGCATAACATGAGGAAGGGCAACAGAGGAACGCAGTAAGTGAGAGAACGAAAGGGGGAGTGATATGAAAGCATGAAATGAAAAAGAAAGAAGATTGTGGAAAAAAAAAGGAAACTAAAGGAAAGAAGAAACAAGAAGGCCAAGAAGAGAACTGAAATTGGAAGAGTCAAATTGCCAAAATCCACTCGGAAGTGTCCTGAGAATGTAGTCGTCCAACGCGAGGGACGGAAGCAAGCGAGATTTGGGGGATGCCTTCGTAAAAACTAAATGACTGCTGACAAATATGAATATGGAGATTATAACGAAAATGCAGGTCATAAGAAGATGCAATAACTCCTGAAGCCACAGGTGTGTGTGCGAATTAGAGATCTGAAAACAGAAAGCGAAATGGAAAGAGATGTGCAGCAGCCATTGAGAAAGAAGAGAGAGAGAGAGAGAGAGAGAGAGGGGAGAAGAGAGGCGAGGGGGGAAAGGGGATAAAGGGAGAAAGAGGGAAAGGGAAAGAGAGGGAAGGGGGGAGGGGAAAAGAAAAGGGAAAAGGGGGAGAGACGGAGGGGGGAGGTGGGAGGGAAAGGAGAGGGGAGAGTAGAAGAATGGAAGAGTCGGGGAGAGAGGGGGAGAGAGAGGTGGGGAGGCAGGCAGGGAGAGGGAAAGAGGGGGAGAGAGTGAAAGAGCTCAGTGCGAAAGAGGAGGTACGGGAAGGCAGGGGAGAAGAGGACGTGGGGGCGCGTGGGCGGAGGCGGGGCGCTTGGCAGGAGGCGGCGTGCGAGCGAAAGCAGCCACGGCCGCCGCGTCTAATTTATCGCCCGCAGCTGCGCCTGTCCACAGCCGTAAATCGCGTGATTTCTGGTACGTTAAATATACAAGTAACATTTGCGTCTTGTTAAATTAATAACGTGCGTCTGGTTCACGAAAATTATTGCCTTTAAAAAGTATAAAGCTTCAAAGCACCGCCACGCATTGCCCCGGCGGTAAATAAGGCGTCGGAGGCCCCGGATGGAGGTGGAGGCGGACAGAGTGGAGAAGGCAATTAAGATGGTAATGGAGGCGTGGATCGGCACAAGGGAGAATGCAAAGGAAGTGTCGGTGAGTAGGGATATGGTGTAGAAGGTAGTTGTTGAGGAAACGGAGCCAATAAAGAGGTGGTGGAGGAGGCTATGGTAAAGGCGGTGGTGGAGTACGCAGTGGGGAGGAGGTGATGGAGAAGGCAGTGGTGAAGGAAAGGAGAAATAAGAGAAAATAGAGGGTATGAGAGTTGATGGAGAAAGCGGTAGAGAATGCAATATAACAGGAAACGGATAGGTAATTGAAAGAGGTAATGGACGAGGAGGAGAGGAAGGAAATGGAGGAGGCGGCGGGAAGATAGGGAAGAAATAGAGGGCATGAGAGTTGATGGAGAAGACTAGAGAAGGCAATGTAAGAGGAAAGGATGGGGCTTTGAAAGAGATAATGGAGGACTAGAGGGGGAAGGAAATGGAGGAGTCGGTGGAGAAGGCAGGGGAGGAATAGAAGATTTTTTTTCATGTTTCCCTTCCACAGTAACCCTGAGGAGGCGGGAATCTATTTACATACGGCAATACAATTTGCGCTGCTGCTTTGCGGCTTAAGCAGCTAAGAGGGAGAGGTAAAAAAAGCTAACACTAACTAGAGCTAACTTAATTCTAGCTTAAATCTAATTTAATAATTATGTAGTAACACTTTGGCATACTTAATTTTCAAGAAAAGTGTTATTGTTATTTTTTCTTAATTCTAAATGTTTTTGTGTGGTTTGATTCTTTCACTAGTTTATTTTTCGTTCACGCATCATTCATTCATTATATACATAAACATAACCATTCATTCATTATATACATAACCATTCATTCATTATTTACATAGAATAGATGGAGAAGGAGGTGAAGGAGGCACCCTGAGTGAGCGGATTGGGCAATGAAACGTAATAAAAGCGGAGGTGG
Source organism: Teleogryllus oceanicus (assembly GCA_964035755.1). Lineage (NCBI taxonomy): Eukaryota > Metazoa > Arthropoda > Insecta > Orthoptera > Gryllidae > Teleogryllus > Teleogryllus oceanicus. The sequence goes on along the minus strand of CAXIVR010000011.1, from coordinate 32,805,548 downwards.
GGAAGGAAATGGATAAAGCGGTGCGAGCAGTGTGGGAGAGTCGCCGGAAATGACGCTAGGTAGCGCTGAAGGCGGTCTCAAAAAGAGGAAGCTTGGAGGGTTAGAGACCGACTGCAACTCTGCTCCCTCAAATGGGCCAGAATCTCCGCTTCTCAGGATGGCCTCCTGGTCCATTGATTATGACAGGAACGTTACATTGTCTTCATCTCGTTTTTCGACTTAAATCGAAAGATCAGTGTTGATCCAAATTTTTCGAGTCGTAACATTTGACCGGGATAAAAATTTACTTCTCTTCTCCTAATATCCCTTATTTACGTCCCAAACTATTGACTAACCTTTACTTTCTCGTCTTCCTGCGTACGTAGTAAAAGTAAGAGTTTACAATCGTGCGGCGAAAATCAACGATTTTTCCTTAGAAAAAACTTTTATTATCGGACTCTGGTAACAAAAAAATTTATATATCTCATTCCTTTGGGTAGTAAATTAGTTTCTCTAACACGTTGGAAAGTTAGAATTCACGATTTGTGGGTTTTTGATCCCGAAAAATTGTGTGTAGTAGAGATGCCAAAACGTCTCTGTCACTTCATCCGTCTGTAATATTGTCCCTATTGTACACCCAAATTATATACACTGGTTTTGTTCCTTCTGGGTGGAAAGCAAATCGCACCATCTTTATACAAAAAGAGGGTAAGGATAATAAGTTTGTCACTAACTATCGCCCCATCACAATTAGTTGCCTATTGTGCCGAATCTTTTGGGGCATTATGGACAAACGCATTCAATCCGTGGTGAAGTTCAATCCACGCCAAAAAGGGTTTATTCCTGAACCTGGCTGTTTCGCCAACGTTCAAATTCTTCACGAAGCAGTCAGTGACATGAATAAAGCACAGGGTGGTGTCGGCGCTGTGGTAGACATATCCAAAGCATTTGACACGGTTCCTCACGCGGCGATTCGATGGGCTCTGTCCAGAAAAGGGATCCCCGACGCCTTTACCAATTTGGTAATGGAGTCTTACGCCGACGTTTCCACAGTCATTCAGCACCTCTCGAAAGGCATTGAGGTGCCAACAGTAAAACAGGAGCACCCCTTGTCCCCACTCCTTTTTAACCTCATTGTGGAGAGCTTGCTTGAGAAATTGGATGACATGTCATGATACCCGCAATTGGAAAGGTTTATTTGCATTCGCTGACGATCTGGTGCTGTTAGCAAAAGATGCCCCAGCAGCTCAAGAAGTGGTTGATATTGTGATGTAATATCTTGGGGCCCTCGGAATGACATTGATCGTCGCTAAGTGTGAATCTTTCCAAATTACAACATTTGAACGATCCTGGTTCATTGAATAATCTTGTCTGGAAAGGTTGGGGGAGAGAATTTCTCTGGTCAGTGATGATCATACCCTGACATACTTGGGAGTGAACTACTCTATCTGGAACGGCTTCCCATGTAAATCCTCCATATCGAACTTGATGAAAACAGTGACGAGGCTACAGAAGGCGCATTTAAAGTCCACTCAGAAGTTACTTCACACCTACTCATTACTTCACACCTACATAATGCCACATTACCTCTACCAATTAGTTTTATCGATGCCGGACTGTCAAATCAGAGTGGCAGTCAAACAGTTCCTACACCTGCACACAAATACTGCAGATGGCTTATTTTACCTTGCCATGCGAGTTGGGAGACTGGGTTTGCTGCAGCTCGCCCAACACGTTCCTAGGGAAGCGCTGAACCTAGGGTTACGACTAGAAAAAACTGCAGATCCCATTTGCAGATGGCTGAGCTCCTGTACGAGTTTCTACCAACGGACATTTAAAACCGCTAAAGCATTGAGACTCAACTGGCCCTATACCGAACAAGTTTTAAGAGCTTATAAGAAGAAATGTGCTGATGACGAGGTAGCCGACTGGGAGAAGCTGGGATCCCAAGGGAGAGTGGTTAAGGCGCATATAAACGATCCGATTGGAAATGCGTTTTTGAAACACTATAATCTTCTGGAACCTGGTCCTTTTATCACTGCATTCCGATTGAGATCAAATACCGCTTCCAATAAAACTACTCTTAGTATAGGAAGGCCCAGAGAGAATGTATACTACAGAAAGTGCAATACAGCGGTAGAAACTATGAATCACATCCTCGGTCAGTGCAATTTTACGAAAACAGCAAGAATAAAGCGTCATGACGAGATAAATAACTTTATAGAGGGGAAGATGCTCCGGAAATAAGTCACTGTGATATCCACGGAAGCCACTTTCTCCGTTGCCGAAAGGGTTAGACTCAAACCTGACCTGGTAATGAAAAACCGGGAGGGGGTCCACGTGGTCAATGTGACTGTCCACCACGAGGATGGGTCTAACCTTTTAAAATCTGGGGAGGGAAAATTGGTAAAGTACCAACCAGTCATTCCTCTCGCAACCCAACCTCATGGAGTGCACAACGCCAGAATCCTGCCTGTGGTGGTTGGAACCTCTGGGGCTATGCCACGATCAACAGTCAGTGCCCTCAAGACGTTGGGGATCATGTCTCGAGGAGATCTACTATCTCGTTAATTGTTCTCAGAAGCTCTATTAATCTCTACATACAATTTGTAAAATACGACGGAGCAATTTAACATTGCTGGCAGTAAATGCAGAAAATGAACTTCTTGGTCCCGTGGGGAAGTCTAGTGAACCCAGGGGCCCCGAAAATACTTAGAAAATACCTAGGTACCACGACATTAAGTGGGTAGTGTACGCTATTTAATATAGCGTACAGAAAATTGTGTAGTCAGAATTCACGATTTGTGGGTTATTGATCCCGAAAAATTGTGTGTGAAGTAGTGACGACAAAACGTCTGTGTCTCTTCACCCGCCTGTGAACAGCACTAGTGACTAAACTATTCGAAGAATTTTTGCTTTTGAAAATGAATATTCCTCGGTCGATCTGCCCAGTCTAATGCCCTGCGAGTTTCAAAAGTTTTCATTTAATTTTGAAGTTATTTTAGATGTAGCCTCTGAGACATTTTTATTTTCTCAAAAAATGGCTCCAAAATTGTTTCTAAAAATGTGTCTGCCCATCTGCGTTCAATGTTCGCATCAAAATAATTCAGACAGTATCCTCTAAATTTGATATTATAAGAACTCGTAATTTTCATTTTAATTGAAATTTTGAATTTTCGAAAATTGCAAACCCATTTTTTTGGCGTCTGCCTGCAACTACAATATTTTAATTAAGGTTTTATTTATATTTTTGTCCTTAATAAATCTATTCAAACAAATCTTGAAATATGGTCACGTACAATTGTTCGAAAATATGAGTAATTTTCAAGTAATATTTCAGGAGAAGTAGACAATGTTTTATATATTATTTTCTGAAAACCGAACCCACCTTTTTTTCTTTCAATTTTTTTCTTTTAGGTGACAAAAACTGGTGTTAGTTCAATTCTGAGCTGTCTGTATTTTAGAAGAAACATCAAAATAGACTCATTAAGTATTGGGAAAATATATTGATGATAGAGATTTCTTTCTGAAATAAAATCTGTTCTAAATAATCAGATCTTTGAATAAGTTCATCTACAATTTTTTTTGCGAAAGCTAGTATTTTTTGTGTTCCTATGTGCTCCTTATTCATTTTTTCTCAATGCAATTTATTCATTTTTTCTCAATAACAGACACCATTTTTTGAATTTTTTTCAAGGAATAGAGCAAATGACGCTTAAAAATGGCACAGCTGTGATTCTTCTCTGAATCTTCGAAATTTGCAAAAGTTGTGTATAATGCGAGAAAGTATATGCTGATGTATCTACATCACAACTTTCAGTTATTCGTTTACTCCGTGTATGTATATCTTTATTTTCTCTAGAGAATAGTTCGTTTTTAACGATCAAAAATATTTATTTATGCACAAAATCGTTATAAGGGTTCGAATGATCGGGCTCCGACAAGAAGCTCCCCAAAGTCCTATGTTTTTTTCTATCGGTCGATCATTAGAACTAGTTAACGCACGTGGTACAAACGGTATTTTATTATTTACTTAATAATTTTAATTATTTGGATTTACTTATTTACTAATTAATAGATGTTAACTTGACTCGGTTTTCTTTTCATAATTCCCTCTCATAATTCACTCCATACGAGAATATGTAACACCATTCAACTGTTTTCATATTTCCTTCGTAACCACGATTCTGTCGATCCTGGTAAGTTATGCGGTATTTCGAGCTCAGTATCGAAGGCAATGTCAAACAGTAATGTATTAGTTGAAAATAAAAATATTTTTAAATCGACCAGGCGTTGGTTACACAGGCGTACCCTAAACGAACGCTATCATCTTGGTTTCAAAAACATGCATTAGTAAAACTATGTTAACACTAGCTTATTCTGTAACATGTTATCATCGAGTCACTTCTAAACGTATTAGCAGTTAAATTTAAAATCTGATTCGACGAAAATTCCCCCAGTCCTGTTTACAATGACAACCAGCCCTGATACAATGATTGTGACGTGATCCAAGGAAGAGGTTTGTTCAAGATGTTGCTTCCAAAAGTAAAATAAGACATTGAATACGTTGTTGCGCGGTTGTGAAGAGCCAATACAAGGTACTGAGATTATTCATCATCAGACATTTACAACTTTTACTTCGATATACCTATTAATGTAATAAAAATCTACAAATCGCTTGTAGTATACTTACTCTTTGAAACACATAACCCAATGTAAAATTTCTAATATTTCCTAAGACCCATATCATAAATGTAGTGAACCGGGAGTAGTAGTGTATCAACTGATGTCACTGCAGCGCCTCTGACCGGGAGGTCCTAGGTTCGAATCCTGACGGCGGCAGGATTTTCAACATTATTTTTTCGGCTATGTCGAATTCAGTCGCTGTCTGGAGGAGAATTCTAGAGTTTGGCTGCTCTGATCAGTAGTTTTCCGTGATTTTTTCTATCAACACCAGGCGAATGCCGGAGGAGTACCCTACCAAACGGGCCACGGACCGCGAGCGATCTTCCTCTTCCTTGTCCTATCCTCTCCCCTTACACACACACTTACACTAACATGCACTACACTACCACATATTCCGGGAGACCTGTCGGGAGCTTAGAGCTTGTTCTGGCTGAGGCGGTGCCCTGCTGGTGGGAGAGTCCTGGTTAGGGGGAAACACCACTAGCCGACGGTAGGTCGGCGCCGGATCTCGCCATCCAGCGGGGGAAGATCATCGCCATCTTCCGAGAAAAACATGCACTGCACTTACGGGGCTAATAACCAGCTCAGTTGACGCGCCCGGAAACACGAAAAAATCAATCAATAAATGTAGTGGCACCCCTGCGGCCCGCTCAATAGACAGCGGGTGGAGGGGCAAAGACAGGGATGGTAGGACGAAGGGGTCTATGGAAGTCCTAGCACTCCCCGCTAGCTCGTTCGATATACTGTCATACTCTGTAGTTTTTTAATAATTTTGTTTATTTACAATTTATTTCTACACAAATATTAGGCAAAATGTTAAAGTAATTTACAGCAAAGTCGTTTAACAACCCTTTTTTTCCACAAATCGGTAAGTTCTAAGAACTTTTTCTTACGGAAGTCTTATTGTTACTTTTTTTGGTGCCTACTATTAACCAACTATACGGATAATTTTCCTGTCTTCTGTAGTATTCCTGACCTTCGAACGTAATTTCTTTTTGCTGGCCTTAAATTCAAACGCATTGTGGTGCACTTCTTTGCTGACACACTAGGGTGTGTTTAATGCGATCGAAGATGTTTTTCTTACTTGTTATCTACGATATTCGTACCAATTACGGATAACATTGATGTAAGACGCAGGTTACAATTCAACGTAGAGGATTTATTTATTTAGTCCACCAGTTAGAAATTACAATCAAAGAAGTGTAAACTATGTACAAGAGCCTTGTACATAGTTACTTCAGAATTACTACATTTGCTTTTGCGATACAAAAAAATACCGTATCACGATGTCACGATGTTTACAAAATACTTAATAAATTAATCTGAAACAGTTTCGACTGGACTCCCTGAAGAATTTTGATGTTGGAGTCGCTGGCTGAGCCCCAATGCAGGATGCTGTGAGTCCAAATGGGTAGCAGGATATTTTTAAATATGAATATTTTGTTTGACAGCAGAAGTTGGGAATGTTTACCTCTTAGGTATTGGGAGCTTCTAGATTTTGGTTAAAGCTATTTTATTTTTATGTTTAGTGAAATTTACACATTTATCTTCTGCCCAAATATACCCGTATTTAACATCATTACTTTGTGGGATATTTTAATTTTTTATTTTTATTTCAGGTCAGTCGCTCATTATTGAAGTGGTAGTCACATATTTAGATTTTGTGTCGTTGATTTTAATGTGCCAACGAGAGAACCACTGATGTATGGTTTCAAGATGGTTTTCTAATATATTAGAGATCTGAAAAACCAATCTTCGCCCGATTATATCATATCATCAGATGGTTATTCATGTTGAAATATCGTTGGTAGATAAGAAGTACGCTATAGATCCCACCAGATTTCTGTGGGACGCCGCCTGCAGTATGTCGAAATGAGGGCAGGGCCGTTTAATACACAACTTTCAGAAGTATTTAATATCCTTTATATCACGACATAATACATGTAAATAATAACGTAGTATGTCATTACGTTTTTACGTTCATCAATTACATTTCGACACATCGTGATCTGAAGTTTCAGTTCACTGAATTCGAGTAATAGACTTTAGGGCCATAGGGCCATAGGGCCATAGTACTTATTCGTGAGTGGAGTACTTCTAAGAGTGGATAAATGAAGTGACGTAGTTTGCAGACAATGACAACGCATGCTTGGAATTTTTGGAGAACACACTGACGCGATTCTTTGTTCGGCGAGCGACACTGAAACGCGAATAAAACGCGCGTTCGTGTCAGGAAATGCATCCACTCTGTCGCCTCCTACAATCAAAAGCATCAGGAACGCTGAATGTCGATTGAATTTATAGTTCCTTGAGCTAAGGGCGTTGAGAGTGTCCTAAACAAAAAATTTTGTCCTGGTGACTTTTAGAAACCACCGAAAGTTATTCAACAACAATCACACAATCATTTAAACATTCGACGAGAATTCATCAAGTTGACGCGTTCTCCAAATCCGACAATCGAGTAGGCGTAGTGCATCGAGAAGACTTTCAATCACATGTATTTGTCGCCCGTATTAAAAAAAGTAACAATGTTATCAACTCGAACCTTTTTGTAACAGTATTAGAACAGTGACGTGCCTTAGAAGGAGAGAATACTATCAACGCTATAATACGCTAAGAATAGACTACTGGTTTTGAAATTACTAAAAAAGTAATCGATGTAGAATGAACAATTGGTTTGGTTTGGTTTGTTTTTTTCGTGTTTCCGGGCGCGTCAACTGCTTTGGTCATTAGTCCCGTTAGTGTAGTGCATGTTTTTTCTCGGGAAATGGCGGTGGTCTTCCCCAGCTGGATGGCGAGTTTCGGCGGCGACCTACTGTCGGCTAGTGGTGTTTCCCCCTAACCAGGACTCTCCCACCAGCGGGGCACCGCCCCAGCCGGGACAAGCTCTATGCTCCCGACCGGTCTCCCGGAATATGTGGTAGTGTAGTGCATGTTAGTGTAAGTGAGTGTGTAAGTGGAGAGGATAGGACAAGGAAGGGAAGGGCAGATCGCGCGCGGTCCGTGGCCCGTTTGCTAGGGTACTGCTTCGGCATTCGCCTGGTGTTGATCGGAGAAACCACGGAAACTACCGATCAGAGCAGCCGTCCGATAGAATTCTCCTCCAGACAGCGACTGAATTCGACCTAGCTGAAAAGCTAGTGTCGAAAATCCTGCCGCCGTCAGGACTCGAACCTAGGACCTCCCAGTCAGAGGCGCTGCATGTAAAATGAACAAGTGTGCTTCTACTGAATAGAAAATTACTCCCCTGTCTTGTAAGAAAGAGATTTAAGGCGAAAAAAATAGAAGTTTGCAGATTATGAAACAGGTAAAAAATGACTGTTACACACATTCATTCGCGCGTGTCTCAACATCGCATAACATTCGACCGAACCGTCCTAGAGCCTTAAATCTGTGTCTCAGCGGGGAATGCCGAGCATTTGGAGGGAGTCAGGTAGAAGACATGTGGGACAGCTATGGGACACGGTGGACCTGGGCTATGTTTTTAAGCAGTCATCATTATCATCAACATCAAGGATTAAATCGGACGGGTGTTCATGCCTCTAGTATTTGAATGCTGGACTGAAAATTGATCATTCCAATGTTTCTTTAGGCGCCCCACATTCCTTCTTCCTTGAGGCTTGTAGTTGAGAAGTTGTTCGGAATGCGGCAATCCTCCATTCTGTCAAGATTTCACTACAAATTTTCTCTCTATATTCCGATTTTGTCAAGGACACTGGTTATATTTAGGTCCTGACGAATAGCGTCATTTTTTTGATCTTTGAGAACGTATCCTGACACGCATGAGAAATTTTATTTCAGCAGCATTAATTGGACTGACATCACTTTTTGCTAGTCCTGTTCTCAGATCTATAAAGGAGTGTGGAGATAGCCATTACTATATAGAATTTTAAGCTTGTTTCTCTTCTGGTTGCTTTGAGATTTTTAGGGTCCCATACAATCAATTGAATTTATTGACTGCATGGTTATTATTCTTATATGAAATATTGTTCTAACGTAACGTTGTTAAGTATTATTTTCGCTCTAAAAGACTTTCACTTTCCTTTGAATGCCATTATTTTCTGATGGGCATTTCTTCTGATTTTACCTTTTAAATATATGTTTGAAGGCGTCGAAACGGCTAGTCCTTTAATCTTTTTAAAAACTTTTCTATTAATTTCAATTTTTTCTTCAGTAGGCCATGAATTAAGATACATTATTATTAGTAAATATAGATTCCCAGGAAGAGCAAATATCTTATCCCACCTGGATTGGGGACTAACCTTGTGTTATCCAGACAGATGTTCTAGTTTATTACATTTTCAGCTCATATTTCTTAATACTAGGAAAATAAGTATTGATCACTCCTAATCATCACTAACCTACGGAAAAAAATAAACAAAAATCTCCAAAAAATCGGATGAGGGTCTTTGTTGAGGACGAATATTTGTACGTCCCAGTTCACAAGCAATGGGTGGAACCACGTCAACAACAGTAAATCTTATGGTGGTTCGATTGATTGATTTTTTCGTGTTTCCGGGCGCGTCCACTGCTCTAGTCATTAATCCCGTTAGTGTAGTGCATGTTTTTCCTCGGAAGATGGCGGTGGTCTTCCCCCGCAGAATGGCCAGATTCGGCGCCGACCTACCGTCGGCTAGTGGGGTTTCCCCCTAACCAGGACTCTCCCACAAGCGGGGCACCGCCCCAGCCGGGACAAGCTCTATGCTCCCGACCGGTTTCCCGGGATATGTGGTAGTGTAGTGCATGTTAGTGTAAGTGTGCGTGTAAGGGGAGAGGATAGAACAAGGAATGGGAAGGACAGATCGCGCGCGGTCCGTGGCCCGGTTGGTAGGGTACTGTTCCGGCATTCGCCTGGTGTTGATCGGAGAAACCACGGAAAATTACCGATCAGAGCAACCGGCCACTAGAATTCTCCTCCAGACAGCGAAAAGCTGGAAAGCTAGTTCGAAAATCCTGCTGCCGTCAGGACTCGAATCTAGGACCTCCCGGTCAGAGGCGCTGCAGTGACATCAGTTGATGCACTGAGCTACCACTCCCGGTGCGAAAGAGAATACTCCCTGGAATACGCATTGAAGTAGTTAATGTTAAGGCCATTTGAAAACTGCTCAACATTTTGTAACCATCGCAAAATGAAAATTAGAAACTCCGCTACTCAGAAGTGGAAGCTTCTTCCTTTGAAAATCTAGATATTTACCAGAATATTGGTGTACGAATTGATGTATGATGTTTTGTGATCGTGGGAATTTTTAATTTAGAAACAAAACATCGGAAAAGTAAAAACATCGATCACAAAACATGGATGTTAAAAAAACATCATCGTTAATACATCGATGTTTCTACAACATCATCGATGTCTCGAAATCATCGACATCGATGTCGCATCTCTACCTACGAACTCCCGGTCAAAGGCACATCAGTTGTTGATGCCCTGAGCCACCTCTCCCAGTCCAGATTTTCTGTATGGGGAAGGTATCAGTGGCGTTATGGTGCAAGCAGGGGCGGTGAGGGCCCGAGGCTCCAGAAAGGGACGGGCAGTGTAGCGCGAGAGGGAGGTCGCGACGCTGCTGTGCACCCGCGTGAGGCCTCGTCCCGAGCGGCGCGGTGCGATACGGCCAGGCCCATAAACAAGCTTTTACGCCCGTGCTTTACAGCTCTATTACGCCTGGCGGCGCTTTCAGCTGGCTTTCTCCAAAGTTCCCGCTAAAAACGCTTGCGAATACGGCAGTGGGCACCTGAATTCCGACGACGCCCGCCCCACACTTCGCGGGTGGTCGAAGGCTATGGCCGCCGTGGATGCTGGGCGGGGCGGGGCGGGGCGGGGCGGGGCGGGGTGGAGCTGGGCGGGGCGGGGCGGAGCGGGGCGGGGCGTGGCGGGGCGGGGAGGGGTGGGGCGGGGCGAGGAAGATTGGGATGAGAGCGTAGGCTTCCGCAGCCGGAGTTAGTAGCTACTTGCGTGTCCGGGAGACGCCGCTTCCCAGGCACAGGTATCAACATTTCTGCCGCCATTCTTCGGCCTTCCTTAGGGCGAAATGCCGAGTGAGTTTAAATGTTTCCTCCCCGCAGTGGTTGGTCAAATGAGAGCGTATGCTTCCGCGGCCGGAGTCAGTAGCTACTTGGCTGTTCGGGAGACGCCGCGTCCTATGTACAGGTGCCAACCTTTTGGTCGCATTTTGCCCTCATGAAAGTCGCAGAATGGTGGCCGAAACGTTGGCACCTGTGCGTAGGACGCGGCGTCTCCCGGACAGGCAAGCAACTATAGCGGGATTCGGATTCGAATTTTGGTAGCTAACAACATAACCCATTCGAAGCCATCTGCAGCAGCTGAATGACAATATATTTACCTCTGTACTATTTTTGATTGGGTAGTTCTTGGGTTTGAATGCTGACGACACTCTTCGACACTCGCTTGATAGCTTGATCAAATCGATTCAATGCCACAAATTCTATCGCTAGGCTGCTGCATCGGTAGTTTTCCATGGTAGCTACCTTTTAACCTATTAATATTATAACATGCTCGCAGCAGTACAAACATAACGACCGATGGACCGCACGCGATCTTTCTTTTGTCATCTTTGTGCTCTTTTCTCACGTAACACACACATACCCCGGCAGTTAGAAACACTGTACTGCCATAAATGTCGAGAGACCAGTAGAGAGATTAGAAATTGTTCCGTCTGTGACCGCGCACCGATAAGGGGAGATACTTGGAGCGGAAAATTCTGTAAGTTGACGTTTATAGATAGAAATTTATTCTACAATTGAGCAGATGATGCCCGGTGGCAGAATGCAAAATTACAATTACAAATAAAATAATAATATATAAAAAATAAATATAAACAAACAAATTGACTTTGTCATTTCCTATATATACAGAATGCATTTACATTCCTATACTAAACATTAAAATGCATATACACTAACATATAAATGAATAAACTTACATATTACACAAATATACATACATACAAACATATACGCGTGTATACATAGAGAGACGAAGGAACCCTCACAAACACACCAGTCAGAACTTATTCAGTCATATTTAGAAGAAATGGAATCACTTCACTTCACTTCAATGCACTGCATATAACTTTATCTAAATATTAATTGTTCAATTGTTGTCGGCGCAGGAAGTCTCATTGCAGCGGAGAGGAACTCTCCCACTTCCGAGGATATAAATGCACTTGAGGAATAGTGACTTAAGCATTCGATTGATTGATTAATGATTTACGGCACCTCAATTGCTATGGTCAGTCGTCCCGAAAATATAGTGCGTGTTTTTATCGCGGGAGATGATCTTCAGGGCACCACTTCAGCCGGGACAAGCGCCTGACAGCTCTCCTAGCCTGAGTGATAGTGTAGCGCATGTGAGTGTTTGTGTGTGTGTGTGTGTGTGTAAGGGGAGAGGTTAGGTCTAGAAAGAGGAAGGGAAGATCGTGTGCGATCCATGGCCTGTTTGTTAGGGTTCTTCTCTGGCATTCGCCTTGTGTTGATTCGAGAAGCATTGTGTTGATTGAAGAATACAACCGCGGTTGTATTCTTCCTAGTGTCGAAAATCCTGCCACCGTCGGGACTTCGACTCTAGGACTTCCCAGTCAGAGGCTCTGCAGCCTCAGTATTCGACGGGCCTGCAGTGCAGAGAAAACAGTAGTGAACGTCCCCTAAACACTAATAAAACTTATTATAGTGCTGCAAAAAATTATACGTCGATATTTGGACGGAAATGCACGTTATTTTTTGGGGGGAGGGATGGCTGTCTGATCAAGTATTGGATCGTCTGTACGGTAATCTGTAAACAATACTAGGATCCACATCATTCATAGGATTTTCTCCAAAATAAAAGTCAACAAGTGAGCAGCACACTTTATGAACTGGAAGGCAGAAGTTATCGAACCGTGGTGATGGTCGGATGGGGAGAAGCTACTTAGCCGCTGTGAAGGTCAGATGAGTTAAGTCGGATGAGTAGAGAATTTATGTGGTCATGAGAAAATTCAAAACATGGTGGTTATTTTAATGAGAATCAGTAACTGTGTATGATGATCAATGGTGCGTTTGACTATGCTGCAAATGTAATCTGAAAATTACCTTCAAATTCGACGTCCAAACCGGGAGCGGTAGCTCAGTGCATCAACTGATGTCACTGCAGCGCCTCTGACCGGGAGGTCCTAGGTTCGATTCCTGATGGCGGCAGATTCCTGATTTTCGACGCTAGCTTTTCAGCTAGGTCGAATTCAGTCGCTATCTGGAGGAGAATTCTAGCGGCCGGCTGCTCTGATCGGCAGTTTTCCATGGTTTCTCCGATCAACACAAGGCGAATACCGGAGCAGTACCCTACCAAACGGGCCATGGACCGCGCGCGATCTCTCCTTCCTCTTCCTTGTCCTATCCTCTTCTCTTACACACACACACACACACACACTTACGATAACATGCACTACACTACCACATATTCCGAGAGATAGGTCGGGAGCTTAGAGCTTGTCTCGGCTGGGGCGGTGCCCCGCTGGTGGGAGAGTCCTAGTTTGGGGGGAAACCCTACTAGCCGACGGTAGGTTGGCGCCGGATCTCGCCATCCAACGGGGGAAGATCACCGCCATCTCCCGAGAAAAACATGCACTACACTAACGGGACTAATGACCAAAACCGTTGACGCGCCCCGTAAACACGAAAAAATCAATCAATTTGTGGATACATTTGTAGGATTCGGGAGAAAATATTCATTTGCTCTGTCATGCTAGAAAATAAGTTGAAAGTCAAAGAGATACTATGACAAACTGTGAGAAATAATTATATTACTCGAATGCCTTCCGAAATTCTATACTGTGTGAAGATGATAACTTTGCTTGAAACTCTGAAGTGCGAGGAGACAAGGTCAAGAAAGTTAATTGGTCTACCAATTGAAAGGTTTTTGCCAGACTTGAAAGCAGAAAGGGTGACAAACCTTGCATTGTTCAAGAAGAAACGCATGAGAAAATTATCGATTGTACTCGTAAAACTAATATTGATCGGCGCATCAATATTAGAAAAAAATGACAATCGGAAACAAGACGACTGTCAGCAATGTCCTGTCGAAATTTAGCAAAAGCTATTATTCACAGAAAATGTTGCTGAAAAAATTAGAATTCCAAATAGTAATAACAAATACTAAAAAGTATTTCAAATATCCTAAATGTGTATATGTACACCCCTCCCCAAGGCAAAGAGAAAGCAGTTTTTGATTTCTCTATTCAACTCGGTTCGTCCAGTGTTATATATGAAAAAATGTTATTTTATCAAAATTAACTCAAAACGTTAAGACATTGTTAAAACGACAGCGATTAAGATTTGATTGTCTAAATATTAACATTTCAACAAATATATATATCTTGTGTTTTGCCAAAAACCTTAATTTTACAAAATCATTCTGAATGGTCTCGGGGATTGTTGTATGATCAGATCAGCACACATCAGAACTCACAAGACTTCTTTGTATAGTATAAACCATATAACTTGATTGGATTTCTCAAACCAATTCCTCATAAACCGGCTATTTTCAAGTGTCCTAATTATGCTAAGCAGAGGATGTAGACACAATGGCAGCTCAAGGAGAAAGAGGGTTTGGAGTGGCCGTTTTGCAGGGTTGGGGGCAAATCATTGCTGCCACTCCAAGCAGCCGGCTCGCGAATAACAATATTGCGGCCTGGCGCTGTCGGAGCGAATAAATTCTGCGCTCCCGCCCCCTCGCCCCCGCGATAAGCGTGAAATGTTGCCGGCCCTGCGCACAAATCATGAGCCGACGCCGCGCGCATCTTTGGAATGTCGATAAAACAGCGCTCGCAGCGCTTCACCGCGCCCGAGAGGGGCGAACACACGCTTTTCAATTGAAATGATAACCCGACTTGACAACCCAACGGATAATGTTTGTTTATTTTCGTTTTAAAAAAAATTTTAACCTTGGCAGAAATTAAATCAGTGAGAATATGTGTTTACAACTTTTTGCTTCGAGAACAAGCACTATGTCTGTTTGGGTGGTGAACAGCATTTCAAGTTGGTTTAGATCCTCATAGTACGAGTAGAGAACTGAGGTAGACTAGGTAGATCAGGGGGAAACGAGGTGTAGTAGTCCAGTTTGAGAATGTCGAAACACCTATCTGTACTACTAGAAACAACTTTCCCTGCGTCAGGGTCATTTCTCTGAACCACTTTCACAATACTGCCTTCAGTACGCCTTTAACAGCTTTTCTATCGTTCCACGTGGCTCCTCCGGAAGTCGGGCACAGTGAAGTGGATTTTGGCCGAAATTTCGGTCTTCCGAAGTTTTTGTCTGAAATGTCGAATTCGTTCAAACACGAGCTGGTGAACGGAAATAGTCATAGTGCATCCGAACGACCTCTTCCGATGGTGTCGCAAAATATCGTCTGTCGGATGAATGTCTGCTTCGTTTGGATTTCCCAGTTCCAGACGCCCGAAATCAGTTGAGAGCATACGTGATCGCCATTGAGCTGTCATGAAATAGCAGTTGTGTTGGTGCGAAGCGATGTGAATTGCTGACAGTTATTTTTGTTTCTTAGATGTGGTATATGGTGAAAGAACAATTTTACAACACTTTTCCAGAGACTTTTCCTCCTTCCGCACTTCCGATCTTGTCATTTTTGAGGAAATAAGCTTTTTGTTATATTGAACAAACTTTATTAGTCAGTTTTACACATTGTTTTTGTGTAATTTTGTATTAGTTTTTTCTCTACCCTGAAATGTCTGATTTTTTTAAGAAAGTGCATTTCGATTCTAGTTGTGATCCGTTGTGAATAAGCACAAGTTGCCATATACCGTTGAGATATTAAATATTTCAATATTCATGCATTAATCGAAAATGATCGTTTGACTGATGTTTTCAGGCATACTAAGTACTAGAGTCCTTAGTCCCGTTAGGAAAGAAATTATTTTTTATGCCAGGAGGTGACGGTGTTCCTCCCCCGCTGGATGGTGAAATCTGACGTCGACGTAATTGTCAGCTTGTGAAGGATTTACCCGTCCTCATTTTCATTCTTTTCACAATGTACGTATACATATGTCAATTTCAGGAATTCCTAATTATTCAATTTGTTGTTTTTTTTTTATAATTTTACTGGTTACAATGAACTAAGTGTCAATTTTCTGTATCTGCAATTATCTATCAAGTGCACCTTGGTCAGTGGAAATTTCAGGTAATTGAGAAGGGCCATGGTTTGTTCTATATTAACGTTAACATGTAAGATTATTTTAACAACTGTAATGATAAAACGACAAGTTGTAATTCTTTTGCAGTTAGCCTCATTATTGCATTGTAGTTATACTATTTAATTTTACTCTTTTAGCTTAAACAAAAAATTACATCTAAATAAAATAAAATTGCAACTATTTAATCAGAATTAAATTTACACTATTAACAACCTTTATTCAAACTTGAAATTAAACAGACAGCAGACGATATTATATACAAACCAATGGCGGATTGGGCCCGAACAAACTGGAGGTCGCTGCTCCATCGAATGATGGAAATGTAATTTCCAAAATTCAGAACAGTGATATACAATGAAATGTAAGCAGTTCATGTAAATTATTTAAAACTAAATTGAATGAAATTCTGTATTGAAGAATTAATTACATATTTTAATGCGTAGTGTTCATTTTAGGTATATGCACCTCATTCGCGCATATAGTTGTTTTTTGATATTCAGTATTCCACAACCACTTAATACCAATGAAATTTGACACAAAAATGTTTTATAGAAATAAAATTATTTCATTTCGAAAACTTCACTACCCTGTCATTATACAATGCAATAATGGCAGATCTACTTGACACACTTGGATTCACAAGAACGCTCTCAAACTGCTGGTCAGCAGACAGACTGGCTTCGGGCAGCAGGCAGACACTAAGGGACTTCCAACAAGAACGACCACATTTACACAAAGAACTCATCAAATGAAAACAAATTTTCCAAATATCATAAACAATGCATTGAATACCTCAATAATTGACTGAACGTTTTTTAAATAATACACGTTATTCCTAAAACTAAGTTGCAGCTAGTCAGTCGAAGACAGAATATTGGTATTCCCCTCGGACTGTCTCGCCGCACAGCGCACCACAACGCTCGACGAAGAGATCCGCCAGTTGGACGCTCTTTGGTTTCAGAATGATTCCATGTACATCGGCATTGCTGCAATATCTTGAATATTAAATGTCATTTAAAAGGAAAATGTATATTGTCAAAAAATTATAAGCTCATTTTGCATTATCTGGGGGTTGTGAATGCGTGCAACCTAAACACGATCCGCCACTGCTGAGAACAAAGATTAAGAGAATGGATAATTATTTAAATTCCCCAGAAACATCTGGTAAAAAAGACAACATTCAAGAATACCAATTTATCATACTTTAAGCAACTATATTTTTTATACAAATTTTCACCTTCTTTTCGCAGATCTTTACACTAAATGTTGATTTATAATATTTTAACGAGTGGCGTGCTAATTAGACTGAAAAAGAAATTCATTATAATAAAATTAGATTCGTCCCTTCAGGCAGGCAAGTTTTCTATGTTTCAGTCAAGAAATTTACGTCATGAATTGCATTAAAATTTAGATTTGAATCTAATTTTCCAAAAGTTCGCTTCAAAAACTGTTGATGCCGATTTTGTAACTAATACCCCCACATTACCCATACTTCTCCAAGCCATTGGTCAAGAAACGTTGTGCGGTTATTAGTGGCCTTAATGAATCACTAAGTGATTTGTACACCTGAATAAAAATAAAATGAAAGTCAATAAGACTATCTAAAAATTAGTTTATGACACACGTGGTAAAAGGGATAGGATTGCGTCACTCGGTCTATTGGCCTCATGACGCAACCTTTCCTAATCGCACAATAAAATGTCACTTTTACAACTCGTATAATAAAAAACTAATAGGCGGCAATAAATGGCAGCTCAGGAGGGGGTGGGACAAAACTGAAAAGATAGTCCAGAGCGCAGAGCTAAAGAAACTAACAGATACGAGAAAGTCTGTGCCATTCTGAAGCACCATAAGATTTTATTTATTTTTTGAGAACCAAAAAGTGAATAATGTTTTCTGTTTAAATGAATCCACATGTTTATTATTAGTTGTATCTATTCAATAAGCCGACCTGGATGGCCGAGGTGGGTAAGAGCGTGTACCGACTCAGTGCTTCGCTCCGAAGGGTCTCGAGTTCGAATCCCGCCTTAGACATGTGTGTGTTGTCGCGAAGGGTCTACGCGTTCTGCAGATCCAAGATCCGAGGAGCCCGCAAGTCTGTTGGTGTCTAGTGTTTGGTCGATTGGTTTGGTTTGGTTTTTTCGTGTTTCCGGGCGCGTCAACTTCTTTGGTCATTAGTCCCGTTAGGGTAGTGTATGTTTTTTCGCGGGAGATGGCGGTGATATTCCCGCACTGGATGGCGAGATCCGGCGCCAACCTACCGTCGGCTACTGGGGTTTCCCCCTAACCAGGACTCTCCCACCAGCGGGGCACCGCTCCAGCCGGGACAAGCTCTGAGCTTCTGACCGGTCTCCCGGAATATGTGCTAGTGTAGTACATGTTAGTGTAAGTGTGTGTAAGGGGGAGAGGTTAGGACAAGGAAAAGTAAGGAAAGTTCGCTCGCGGTCCGTGGCCCGTTTGGTAAAGTACTGCTCCGGCATTCGCCTGGTGTTGATCGGAGAAACTACGGAAAACTACCGATCAGAGCAGCCGGCCGCTAGAATTCTCCTCCAGACAGCTACTGAATTCGACCTAGCTGAAAAGCTAGTGACGAAAATCCTGCCGCCGTCAGGATTCGAACCTAGGACCTCCCGGTCAGAGGCGCTGCAGCTGACATCAGTTGATGCACTGAGCTACCGCTCCCGGTGTTTGGTCGAATATGCGTCCCATCGGGACGTAACGGGGAACCGTCTGACGGCTGAAATAAACCCTAGAAAGAATCGTCAATAAGATCAATAATACCGAAATGTGAGCTGTGGGCTCCGAAGCTCTCCCCCTCCCGCGCTTCTTGGTACATCAATGGACCATTTGCGAAGACCTTCAAATTCCTCGGGTTAATTGAGTGCTGTCTGCTTGGCATGATATCTCCAAGAGGCCTGGAATATTTGTATAGAAGGCCTTACTACCCCGCTCTAAGTCCTTTCAGATGGCTGGCATCGGGGGGGGGGGAGAGGGGGAGGTAACGGACTGAGCTGTCCTGGTGCGGCACCGTTGCTTGTGCGAGAATGTTCGTTTTTTTTCCGTCGCGGGCGCGCTCGTATCTCCAGAAATATCAGCCACTTTTATTGGCGAATAACAGAGTAATACGTGCCGCGCTCACTTAATTCCGTTCCCCCAGGGAGCGACCCCCTCTCCCCCCCTCAACCCACTCACTCCCCCACCGGGCAATCTCACCACCACCCTGCTCCATTTCCTGTCGCCTCTAAGTGCGACTCTCCTCTCCTGCTATATCTCGGCCACATTGAGACGATGACTGTACTGCGCGTGCGCAAAATGTATCATAGGGGAAGTTTCACCCTGCAAGGATTGGCCGGGTAAATGAGGAGCATTGATTCCGGAAGCGGCAACTTCTTATGTCGTTCAACAATAGCGTAATAGACTGAAAGCCTATCTGATATGTACGACAGGATGAAACGTTGATTGTTGGTAATCACTCACTCAGGACCCTTTCAGGTTTGTACTGGACCAAAACAAAGTGCGACTCTTCTCTCCTGCTATATCTCGACCACTTTGAGATGAATTCTGTACTGCGCGTGCGCAAAATGTAACGTAGGGGAAGTTTCTCCCTCCAAGGATTGGCCGGGTAAATAAGCATTGATTCCGGGAGCGGCAACTCATGATGTCGTTCAACAATAGTGTCATAGCCTATCTGATGTGTACGACAGGATGAAACGTTGATTGTTGCTAATCACTCACCGGACTTTCGGGTTCGCACTGGACCAGAACGAATGTTCGGCTAGGTGGGCACAAAGGCCAATATCGCACCACTGGGATTGAAGTAAAGCAATGCGAGTATCATGTGCCATTTTCAGAGCGTCGCCTCATACCAGTTGGTCACATAGCTTTAAAAAGCCCCAGTTTCAGCTTGTTTTCGGTTTTCAGGTGTTTTTCGCACTAAATTAGTGCAAGCATCAGCTAATGAACTGAGGTCATTTGTTCCAGAAGGGTAGCGCACGTTATATCTCCAGAGATGGCGGTGTTTCTTTCTCGCAGGAACGCGAAATCCGGCGCCGACTCACACGGCAACTTGAGCTCATCTGGGAGGGACACCCCTTTACATCAAATCTCTCGTTGAGCAATCCCGCGAGCAGCGATATTTTCTCTTAACACCTCCTTATCCACTTCCCCGTCTGAGATATCTTCCCTCACTTTGTTCAGTTTGCCTCCACAGTATCATCTACTTGTCATGTTCACTACTGCGAATATTCCTCTTGAATAGCTAGGAACGTCCTCAAATGGCAGCTGTTATTGCCTCTTGTGTAGTTCTCCTACAATAGATCATCGCCGACACTCGGTTCCCATTCTTCCTCTCGCCCTCTTTCTCCCGCTCTCTCTCTCTCTCCCCCGCTCTCTCTTTCGCGATGTCTCTCCCGCTCTCTCTCTCACCCGCTTTCTCTCTCTCCCTCCCTCCATCCCTCCCTCCCGCTCTCTCTCCCTTTCTCACCCGCTCTCTCTCCCGCTCTTTCTCCTGTTCTTTCTTCTCTCCTTCTTTCCCTCTTCTTCACCCTCCTCTCCCTCCTTCCGTCCTCCCGCGCAGCCAACGCCGCTTTCGCCGCGACCCCTCAAGCGCTCGCCCGTTATTTACGACGGCCGTAAAGTAGTGTGTATATAGGCGGTATATTGCGACGTTAATATGAGTTTATGGAAATATAGAGCCCAATATATGCCGACAAGGAGCGTATTAATCATCATTAAGCGTTCGGAACGGCGGCAGCGGCCATCGGCCGATGGCGGAGATAGCGCTCGCAATAAAAGAGAACGACACCGAGGGACGGCGGCGGAGCGACAGTAAAAGGGGTGCGAATTGTAGCCGGACAAACAAGGCCTCGGCGCAACACGGCCTCTTCGACGCACTTGCTATCGCCCTCGACTTTTCTGGCTCGTTCCGAATCGATTGCCTTCCGAGAATGGTAAATTCCGTTGTTCAGTTCGGGGTTCTCTTTACATTGCCACCGGGAACGGTAGCTCAGTGCATCAACTGATGCCACTGCAGCGCCTCTGACCGGGAGGTCCTAGGTTCCCACTCCCCACGGCGGCAGGATTTTCCACACTAGCTTTTCAGCTACGTCGAATTCAGTCGCTGTCTGGAGGAGAATTCTAGAGGCCGCCTGCTCTGAACGGTAGTTTTCCGTGGTTTCTCCCATCAACACCAGGCGAATGCCGGAGCAGTACCCTACCAAACGGGCCACGGACCGCGCGCGATCTTTCCTTCCTCTTTCTTGTCGTATCCTCTCTCCCTTACTCACACACACTAACATGCATTATACTTCCATATATTCCGGGAGGCCGGTCGGGAGCTTAGAGCTTGTCCCGGCTGGGGCGGTGGCCCGCTGGTGGGAGAGTCCTGGTTAGGGGGAAACCCCAGTAGCCGACGGTAGGTCGGCACTGGATCTCGCCATCCAGCGGGGGAAGATCACCGCCAACTCCCGCGAAAAAACACGCACTACACTAACGGGACTAATGACCAAAGCAGTTGACGCGCCCGGTAACTCGAAAAAACCAAAACCAAACGAATCTACAT
This sequence comes from Teleogryllus oceanicus, assembly GCA_964035755.1. Taxonomy (NCBI): domain Eukaryota; kingdom Metazoa; phylum Arthropoda; class Insecta; order Orthoptera; family Gryllidae; genus Teleogryllus; species Teleogryllus oceanicus. The sequence continues at coordinate 32,784,127 of CAXIVR010000011.1, read as the reverse complement.
TGCCGGCGCAACCCCCATCCAAAGCAATTTAAGATTACTCTTCAGGAAAGGAGTTTAGCAACTTGCGTCAGTCTCTTTGAGGTTCTCAAGGCGCTCCTAGCTCATCCCGAATCCAAAACTAATGTATTACTGTTGAAAAATTTCGTTTGCCAAAGCGCATTCTGCTAGTGTTAGTTCTCTGCGCGTTTTTGACACATTCCTAATGCAAAAGCCTTTACGATTATGCCATAAGAGAAACTCTCATAGTTCTATTCTGGATTTCGTTGTAACTTCTAGCATCTTTCTAATTCAAATTTTTTTCGGTTACTAAGGAACAGTATTTATCAAATAGCATGTTACGTTTCTATTCTCTTCACAAATGTTGATTTTTTGTGAGTCCAATAGCATTTATTTCATTGCGTAATTGCCTTCATTGCATTGTAGGTAGTTGGATTAAATGTATTGTATGTAAGGCTGTCATCATTTTATCTTGACCTCTCGAATATCTTAGTCAGTACACGAGGTGTGTAGACTTTAAATCGGGGGACTAAGAGTTGCAGCAGGCGTAGAAGCGTACATGCGGTAATGCTGATTATGTGCTCTAAGAATCTGTGATCTCGAATCTGTGGTCACGATTCGACCTGCCACAAAATATCTCGAAAAGTCTTGTTTGTCGGTGAACGGACGAACGCGCTGGCACAAAAATGACCTGTCATGTTCTTCACTGGCAGAACTGCATAGTTTTACGACGAACTGAAAAGAGGTAAGCGGATTACGGATAAAATTCTAAATCACATAAGGAATAATCCAAATCTGGGAATGGAGTAATGAAAGAATTCGAAAGCACAGTGGAAATACCGATTCTGGATGTGAACTCGCCATGGCTCATGGCAGAAATGCATAATGTGATTCAACTGTGTGTATGACACTTTTCAGCTGTCCTGGTTTAATGGTTCACGTTTTAACTGTGCGGGTGGTGGTGATATGTTCTAACGGTACATTTTTTTATTGGCTGATGATGAGGAAAATATGCAATTGTACTTTGCCGGATCCTGGAAGAAGTATTTAAGGTACTAACACGGAATCAGCGCGGACCATTTCTTAGGAAATGAAAGTGAACTGGAAGCACTTCACCCGGCACCTAGTTGCACGCTCGTTTTAATTATTTGGTGATTATTTCCTTTATTGTGGGGGTCTAGGCGCATCGCTGCTTTCATTAGTTATTGAATTTCTCACTGCTTTATTCCCTCTCTCTCTATGAATTGTCTCTTATAATTCACATTCAACGCACATTACTAAACAACAAGCAAGTGAAGAAGTATTTATACTACTTACATTTACCTAAAATGAGCATCATGGTACCTGGCATTGGTTTTTACGAAATAATAGTTTAATCCGTGCACGTCAGTTATATTTTTTACCATAACGTTCTTTTGCTATTGTGAAGCAATAGTTTATCGAATTTCACGCCTTGAAAACTTCTTGAAGAGTGCCGTCAGATTTTGTTTCATTAGCACCTGATATAGAAGCTCTGTAATTCTTTTGATGTGTGTGTATCTGTGAGCAGTCCATTCGAAAAAATATTTTTGGCAGCATATCTTAAGCCGCAAGTAATAACATGAAAAATAATAAGTTAATAAATAAATAAATAAATAAATAAATAAATAAATAAATGAATAAATAAATAAATAAATAAATAAATAAATAAATAAATAAATAAATAAATAAATAAATAAATAAATAAATAAATAAATAAATAAATAAATAAATAAATAAATTAAATAAATAAATAAATAAATAAATAAATAAATAAATAAATAAATAAATAAATAAATAAATAAATAAATAAATAAAAAAAAGTTTCTATCTTGCTCCAGTTGATAAAACTTAATCTTATAAATGTCAATACGTGAAAATGACAATTTTCGAACGTCGCAAGTCATTTTAGAAGGTACATTGTTTACATTTTGTGAAGTTAAATAATTTTGAAACTTCATTTGTTTGCATATCTACATCGTTCACTCGATCGTTGTACGGATGAGACACATTGCCTTGCATTACTTGATTCTGTTTTTCTTCGTCTCTATTTTAAAGTTCAACAATATTTAGTTCATTCAAGACTGACAGAACCATCACAAAGGGCTTTGAAGAGGGTTGCACTGACTAGCTGATGTGTTCCGGCAATACAATTATAGAGTAACTCCAGATGCAGCATGTAGGCGTTGGGTACGCAACTTCTAATGGCACAGCCCATCACAGCATGCCTCAGCATGCACACAGCCCGCCACAACATTTCAACTCGTGGGCGGTGAGTTCGGTCCGTGATTGTTCATTTCGATGCGTGGAATGCTGAGTTAATAGCGATTGTTCAGTGGACTGTAAGCCTATTTCGAATAGTTTGCGGGAAAGGAGATGCGCTTTCTTGCTGAACCAGCAATAATCATAATGGATTATAAATGACTACCTAACGAATTTTAAAACAATTATTTCATTTCACTTTCATTTGATTGAAAGAATTTCAGTTTTGTCCTAATATCAAGATTTCTAAAGAATTGAAATACTGGCTTAAAGTAGTTCAGAGAATTTATTTTTTAAAAAATTAAAAGGATCAGAAAAATGAGCAAGGTTCTGAGAATTAAAAAAAAAATAACAACATACTATATTGCGAACCCCCCCTCCTCCCCGTCCGTCGCTTCAGAACTCGATACTTGGCAAATCTGGGATGCTCATGCCAAATTGCCATACCTCGCCACTGGTGACGACACAATATTCCCTCGTCCTCAGAGACGGCTACTTCCTTTTTCGGGCTCCTCGTCACCGTTCGTGACGCCACGTGGCTACCCTTCCACCGCTACCAGACCAGTATGGTAAGGATCTGCTTCTCGCTTGATGAGCGGATGGGCCTTAATCAGGCCAATGATTAGTGATCTGAAAGTTTCAGACCAGTGGATAGACCGGGAGCGGTAGCTCAGTGCATCAACTGATGACACTGCAGTGCTTTCGCACAGCTCAGCTTTCGATCATTAGTCCCGTTAGTGTAGTGCATGTTTTTTTCTCATGAGATGGCGGTGATTTTCCCCTAGCTGGATGGCGAGATCCGGCGCCGACCTACCGTCGGCTAGTGGAGTTTCCCCCTAACCAGGACTCTCCCACCAGCGGGGCACCGCCCCAGCCGGGACAAGCTCTAAACTCCCGATCAGTCTCCCGGAATATGTGGAAGTGTAGTGCATGTTAGTGTAAGTGAGTGTGTAAGGGGAGAGGATAGGACAAGGAAGGGGAAGGGCAGATCGCGCGCGGTCCGTGGCCCGTTTGGTAGGATACTGCTCCGGCATTCGCCTGGTGTTGATCGTAGAAACCACGGAAAACTACCGATCAGAGCAGCCGGCCGCTAGAATTCTCCTCCAGACAGCGACTGCATTCGACCTAACTGAAAAGCTAGTGTCGAAAATCCTGCCACCGCCGTCAGGACTCGAACCCAGGACCTCCCGGTCAGAGGCGCTGCAGTGGCATCAGTTGATGCACTGAGCTACCGCTCCCGGTATTTGTTTTACAGCTTACATCATTCTTTGTACTACTACATTATATACTGGTTATCAACTATGAATTTAATTTTATGTTCCTGAGTTGGCAAAGGAAACTATGGTTAGAAAACGCGCAGAAGATAGACCTTGATAGCTTATTTCGAAGCTTCAGAAGAGGTCCGGTTTCATTCGACTACCACACGACTGTAAACCGGTCTCTTATCGCTTGTCAGAAAGCGAGGATGACTTCTTTATGATCGAATCCCGAGAAACAATTATCGTACATCACTGAAATTACGGTATGGTTTGTAATTAATAAGCATCTGGTAAAAGTACGGAGTATAATTAATAGACGGCTTATCAGAAACTCCAACCGGTCTCATCGCTTGTAAATGTCTTACATCATATTTATTCTCAACAAACACTATCAAAATAAATAACAGAGTTTCTCTATCATGTAAATCAAAACACATTTTTAATTCCTGTCACCCACCGCTAAAAGTGGGATATATAATGCTGCCAAGCGACCTAATGGGCAAACATTTGAAGGCGTGGCGGCGCCAGCTTCACATACCACAGGGCGGAAGCATTCGCTTCAAGGAGAAAATATATCACTCCGCAATGTCCATGAAATATCTTTAGTGGATCATAAATGCCTGTGAAATGGTTAACTATTTCATAGGCACAAATCATTCGTAAGAGTCTGAAAAGTCTGCAATAACTATGCTATAATTAACTGTACGGAATTGACTGATATAATGTTAATGAATGGAATGATTAGGTTATCGATATTAACGACGTACTAATTCTAATGGAAAGTGAGAAGTATTGTGTTGTACTGAGGAAGTGACATATTTATTAGTAATACTGTGACAAATGGGTGCGTAAGTAAACTTCACTTGCCTCCATAGGATCGTTTTGAAGATGAATAATATTAAAATGCCAATACAATCTGAAAAATGTAACACACAAATGACAATATTATGACAAATGACATTCTTATTCTCAACAGAAAGATATCGGCTGAGGTAGCTCAGGGAATCAATTTATGTCACTGGACTGGGAGGTTCTAGAGTTCCGACGGTAGCAGTATTTTCGACGCTTGCTAGATAGCTAGGTCTCCGATACATACCAGGTGAAGACAGGAAAAGTTCCATTTCAAATAGGCCGTAAACGTCGCGCGATTTTTCCTTCCTCTTCCTTAACATATCCTCACCTCTTACTTATATAACCACCCACCTATACACATATTTTCATATAATGCATCACAACACATGTCGGGGCATCAGTCTCATGTGAGAGATGTGTGGATGGGATTAAAACCCTGAAGCCGACGTGTAGATTGGCGCCGGATTTCGGCCCAGTGGGAAGAAAATCACCTATCACAATAAAAACATGCTCTTTACTTGCAAGACTAATGACCATAGCAGTTGAATCGTCTATAATTACAAAATAATGAAATAACAGAAAGAAAAAAAACAATTCTGGAAAAAAGAAAGAAAATAGCTTTCTCTAAAGTTCTTTTTTGAGACAAATTACCTTCTTTCTGCATTCTAAAATATTATTCATTAAATTAAAACATTTCATTTCTTGTTATAAAATTCTCCACGTTCTTCTTGAGAGTTAAATATCAGAACACTGTCTTATTCATACCTGCAAACTGCTTAAAAATAACAAGCACAACTGGTAGATAGAATACGACAACATAGCTTTAAAAGAAAGGGAATTTTGTTTTTCATGTTCTGCAGTGGTGTAGATCTCGTTACATATTCATTCCTCGATCACGAGTAGATCATCTACGAAGACTAAAATAAAATAAAATAATCTCTATAAATGTTAGAATGTTGTATATCATATGAATGTCATCTAAATTAAATACATCATTAATATCCATCATTAAACCCTATCTAATGATTATAATACATCAAAAATTATTACACAATATCTAAAACACTTTTTTATTTTCTAAAAATCATTGCATGACACAAGACTATGAATGGGAGCGCGAATGCCAATTGGAACGCGGGGACCCATGCGACTAGCCTTTGTTCCTCCCGACCCGGTCGAGGGCAAATTTGGAGCGGGACTGGATTGTAAGGTGCCATAAGCTATGAGGAAACTTGTTTGTGGAAGGGATAGGAGAGGGGTGGGGTGAAAGATAGGGGTTATTTCTGTTGGAAGTTGACTAGAACATCATTCTATAAATTTGTAAATGTATTCATCTCCGTTTTTGTGTTCATCATGGTTTGAGTTTTTATATTCAACATTTCGAGACAGTCTTGCTTCCTGTTGAAGTATTACTGGGCTATCGAAATCTATGTGGTGCAGTTTCTCGGTACGATGTTTTGTTCATGGGTTTTGTCGATAGGAAGGCTGATTGATATTATTGATATGTTCACGTCTTGTATCCTTAGGTTTTCGGGAATCTTTGCCCTATGTATACGTAAGACCAATCTTTACATTTAAGTTTATATACAATCTTTACCTTCTTTAATTTTGTCAATATTTTCTGTGAAACTTATTATGAATCCTTCTGTATTCATAAAGTCCACATATCTGTTTCAAAGTTTGTTTCAACCTCATAGTTGATTGTGGTATACTGTAAAACAATTGATTTATTAGTCTCATCGGAGTTCTTGTCTTTTCTCATGTGTCGGCGTATACACTTAATATGGATGTCATCTAACTTACGGCAGATAACCCTTCCAACTAACCTCACTGGATAGGTGTTCCTAACAAACAAACAAAATACTTTAAGCAGGTCCACGTACTGAAAGAAAATTATTTAAGAACTATTAGTTTACTTCTGCGCAAGAATTATTGAATATTGAAGAAGTTGCCAATGTTACCTTGTCTTAGGCGAACAGAAGATCGTTTTCTATCGTAATTCGGGGGTCAACACGGCTCTAAGGTAGCCCCCGCTACCAACAGTCAGAAATCTAATTTTTCAATTCAGTTAAGATGTGAATTATTACTACGCCTTTTTACTGACGAGGCGATCTTTTGTGAAACTGCTCGGCTGAAAAGCTCTCAACAATTGACTCTCGTGGCGTAACGCATATGATTTTCAGAAGTGCCAGCAAACCGAGTACCCCGTAGCAGGCGCTATATCGAGAGCATCGATGAAAGCAGTCCAAACTTTTCAAATCAGTTTGCCCTTCCAAAGAATTTCATACAAAAGACGTATTTTCATATCTCTCTGGAAGCCAGCCTGCTGTTTTTACAGCAAAAATAGTATGCAAAGTGCAACGCGGGACGTTTAAAATGTATGCCTTTTGATGTTAATTAGCGCCAAGAAATTGTTATAAATGATAGAATTCCAAGTATGGCACCAAATTTGATTTAATTTTGGCCTCCTCTGTGCCAACAAAGAGTTTATTAGCGAAACGTCATTAGATTCATCTAATTGAGGAGAGAACAGTAGTGATTTTTTCCGCCGTTTTAATCCGCCCCCGTTCATAGGAATAAGATTGGAACCGTACAAGTTGCAGAGAGCGTCGATGAGGGAGAGTGGTGTTTCCGTTGACGATCTTTGTGCCTGCGGTAAGTGTGAGCGTGGGGGGGGGGAGGGGGCGTAATGGCGGCGGACGGTGCCGGCGGCGGACGTTACCGGCGCCCAAATTACAGTCGTTACGTGGTGGGGAGTGGACTCGGCGCGGGCGCGTCCGGGCGATAAATATCAATCTCCGGTCGAACACCCGCCCCCCCCCCGCCAAATTCTTGGTTCGCATCTGCTGTTGTTCCCGCCCTCACTTACCTTTTCCCCCGTTCGTTGACGTCCGATTTCTCATCTCTCTGAACACCTCTCCCCGTCTGACTCCCGACTCCCACGGAGTAAAGTCGTCCATTTTCCACATCCTCTACACCTTTGTTTCCTCCGGTCGTCCGCATCTGCCATTGTTTTCGCCCTCCCATACTTGTGCACACCTTTTCTCTCCGTTCGCCACCCGTCATTTACATCTATTCCCTCCCATCCACTGTTCTCATCCCGCCATCTTCTATTCTCCTCTCATGGACTGGTCCTGTCAGCTTAATATCTCCTTGTGTATAACTCATCTTCCTCTATCAATTCCCATCTGTCACGTTTCTAGTCCTCCCAAGGTCTCGCATAGTTTTCGTCTCATCCCACTGTTCGCTGGTGTCTGCCCTTCTTTGGCACTTCTCGTTTCATCTACTGCTTTCCAGCTCCCATTGTTCTTGTCCCGCCTTCCTCGTTTGTCTTATTTTCACTGTCCTTATCATCGCGCCGTCACCTTCCCACCTCCGTCCACCTTCAGCTCCCTTTGCGCCTCAAGTTCTCCACACCGCCCAACCAGTGGTCGTTCACGCTCTCGTACTCCGCACGATCATCCACCCCGGTCATTTCTTTACTTCTTGTTGACTTGTCTTTCCTTTCTGTCTCAACTCCCACTTCGGGCTTCTTCTCTCTTCTTTTTCCATCTCCGCATCTATGAGGGTTATTTATCACAACTCTCACTGCTCTCTTCTCTTCCTCCGTCGTCACGCCTCCTGCCAGACCGTGCTCACTGCCTTGTCTTTCCACTTCCACGCGGGATGGCTTGAACCTACGCACACCTATGCGCCCACCCGCCGGCGACCGGCGGCGGAACAAAAATGAAAAAGTGCGGCCAAAACAACGTCCAAAACTTTTAATCTTCTCCGCTTTTTACTGCTCGCCCGCCCCTCGAGTTATCTGCTGGAACTCTGTTTTCGAGACACCATTACCCCATTATGTAAAACGCGCACCTTGGAATTTTCTTTAGCTATATATAATGGGGTAATCATATGAAGTTAATATAAAGGCTTGAAGAGAAGATTACATTTGTTTTCTGGCAAGAAAATCAAGCACTATGATTGAAACACCCCTCCCCAGCGTGTGGTGATGGGAGCGAGAGAGGAGAGGGGGGAACGGACGGAGGAGGGGTATGGATTAAGCGTGGGCGTCGCATTCCCCCCTTAACCCCCCCTCTCTCTCTCTCTCTCTCTCCCTCTCTCTGGGATCTAACCATCTTCCCGTTGCCTGCCAGTTCTGCATAACTCTTCGGCTACTTCTCCTGCTTTTTGCTTTTGTTACCACATAACGTTTATCAGCCACTTCACTCAAACAGACTACCTGTCCCAACAACTTACTCCATCACTGCAGTTATTCACTCTAGCGTCAGATGAAATATCACACCTTCGAATGAATGGAAATACTTCCAGTTCAGCCAGTCCTTCGCCATGTCCCGATACCGGGAGCGGTAGCTCAGTGCATCAACTGATGTCACTGCAGCTCCTCTGACCGGGAGATCCGAGGTTCGAGTCCTGATCACGGCAGGATTTTCGACACTTGCCTTTCAGCTAGATCGAACTCAGTCGCTGCCTGGAGGAGAATTCTAGCGGCCGGCTGCTCTGATCGGTAGTTTTCCGTGGTTTCTCCGATCAACACCAGGCGAATGCCGGAGCAGTACCCTAACAAACGGGCCACGGACCGCGCGCTATCTGTCCTTCCTCTTCCTTGTCCTATCCTCTCCATTTACACACACACTTACACTAACATGCATTACACTACCACACACCTCCGGGAGACCGGTCGGGAGCTTAGAGCTTGTCCCGACTGGGGCGGTGCGCCGCTGGTGGGAGAGTCCTGGTTAAAGAGAAACCCCACTAGCCGACGGTAGGTCGGCGCCGGATCTCGCCATTCAGCGGGGGATGATCACCGCCATCTCCCGAGGAAAACATGCACTACACTAACGGGACTAATGCCCAAAGCAGTTGACGTGCCTGGAAACACGAAAAAATCTATCAATCAAGCAAACCATCTTCCTAAAATGATTTCCACTTGCATTAGCCTCTTGTTTTCTTTTCTTACGTTAGTACTCTTTCATCTTAGAAATACAGCATAGATAGTAAAGAATGATTAGTAACCCATACGTTCTTAATCTTCTTATTAATATCTAATGAATCCAAAAGCAGAGAAAATGTTCAGATAAGGTTAGCAAAAATAACTGCATAACTAAAGAATCACAAAGAAATTGATACAATGACAAAATACAGATTGTAATTTATACCACGTTTGTCCTTGTAGCCCTAAGTGCTGTCTAAAAGCTTCAATACAAAAAAGTTTTGAAAAAAGTAATTATACCTCACAAAAACAATAACTTTTCGTAGGTGACATCATGAATTCCGAACTAATTAAGACCATAATCAGCTTTTTAATTTTATCCAAGTTAAACTTGATGTACGTAATAAGTTATTGTTAAATAAATTGATCAATTTCATTCAGTAGTATTTCAATCTGATGTTGGGGAATAATTCATAAAGATAATTTCGTTTCTGAAGAAATGTTCGGAAAATTTACTGAAAATAATTAATTAAAAAATCAAACTCACAAAATATTTATGACTCGAATAAATTTCGTTGAGATCTCACTTTGTTTTTGAAAAATACTCAGTAATCTTCTAATAAAGAATGGAATTCATACTATTAAAATTATTAGAAGATCAAGTTTCATAGAAATTGCAGTAAAAAGAGCCTAATAGTGGCTTTTTTAAATAACCCAAGAAAATATTGCTTTGCTGTAATATTTTGTATAATAAGAAACGAATTTCCTTCAAAATCAATACGACAGAAGTTTCATTACGTCTTAGTGGTTGTTTATTCGCTCAGGAAATGAAAGGACTCGTTTTTAAAAAACAGAAGACATCACCACAAAAATTAAAAAGGCAATTGTGTAAAATAATTGCTGTCTCTGTCAGGCTTTTAGAATGCGGAAAGTTTATTAATATGTGGACTCTTTTGTTACCAAATACTACTATATTTCTTTGAATTTTAAAATTTGCACTAATTATAAGCTTTGGGCCTAATCGAATTAAAGCTGGGGCATTTTTAATTTGAATGAATTAGAAGCGGGAAGAGGGCTCGCTCGTGGCCCCGACTGAATGGCGAGATTCGGTGCCGACCTACAGTCGATTAGCGGGTTCTCTCCAACCAGGTATCACCCACCAGTGGGGCACCGCCCCAGCCGGGGCAAGTTCTAGGTCCCCGACCGGTCTCCCGGCATGTGTGGTAGAGAAGTGCATGTTATTGTGTGTATGTAAGGGGAGAGGAAGGACAAGGAAGAGGAAGGAAAGATCGCGCGTAGTCCGTGACCCGTTTATTAGGGTACTGGTCCAGCATTCGCCTGGTGTTGTTCGGAGAAACCACGGAAAATTACCGATCAGAGCAGTCGGCCCCTAGAATTCTCCTCCAGACAGCGACTGAATTCGACGTAGCTGACAAACTAGTGTCGAATATCCTGCCGTCGGGACTCGAACCTAGAACCTCTCTGTCAGAGGCACTGCAGTAATATCAGTTGATAGACTGACCCACCGCTCCCGGTACGCATTTTAACTAAAGCCTGTATGGCCCAGATAGTTTTCTTGAGCTCCAGAATACTTCCATTGTTTGTTTTGCCATAAACATTTCAAATATTTGATGCAAACGTTTGAAAAGTTTTCGCTAACGAATAATAGTAACTAGTGTATGCAGCTCCAAACGAGCAACATGTTTCATTTCCCAGATATTGACAATACTGCAGGAACACAAGTACACGACGAAACATCAAAACCCTCACTCACGCAATATCCAGGAAAACGAAAACTCAAAGTAAACGTTCAAAATAAACAGTTGAATTATTTGATGGAAATATTTGAAAAGTTTTCGCTCACACATAATAGTAACTAGAGTATGCAGCTCGAAACGAGCAACATATTTCATTTACCACTCGTTGACAATACTACAGGAACACAGGTACACAACGAAACACCAAAACCTGCACTCACTCCATATCTATCAAAACGAGAACTCGAAGTAAACGCGGGCAGATAGTAATTCTCTTTTTCTCCTCTCTCCCCCGCCGCTCGATGACGCTGCGTGTGTGGCGCCGTCTGATGGCGGCGCGGCGAAGTATCGCCGGGACAGATGCGTATCGCAGGATGTCCGTCCGCCGACGGCGGCGCCACCTTTATTTGCGTTGTATATCAAGTATTTAGAGGCGCGGGCAGGCGGGCGGCCGCGGAACATGTTAATTCCGTCGACAGGGATATTGTTTCACAGTGGCGTGCGCGCCTTGGCTACGGCGTGTTTACAGCCCAATGTAATGGAGTTGTTGGCTGTCCATGAATATTAAAACGCGTAAGGAAATTGTACGCAATTGGCCGAGGGGCGGCGCGGCACAGAAGAAGCGGGAGGCGTGTCGTGCGACACGACAGGACCCGTGCCCTACTGCGGCGGGGGGGGGGGGAGGGGCTTTTCAAAAGCACTTCAGCAAAACGAGCGTCAAAAACATGTTTCTCGTAAAAAACATATAAACTTCAAAATATAAATACATGCTTGTCTGTTGAAACGTGATTACTCTTTATATGCGACCAACGTTGTGAATTCGATTGCTTTCTTTGTTATGATAGTAAATTAATATAATATTAGCTTCTGGCACTACAACAGCAAAGTCACATATTTTCTTACAATGTTGGTAACTGCCGGCGATAGATGACAGCCGGGAAGATGGTGGGCAAAAAACAAAGAAGAGAGAGACACGACTCAAAAGAAAGAGATCCAAGGTGCGAAAAAGCATGTGCCATTTTTATATTAAGATGAGGCTTCCACGTATATTAGAAACAATCACTCTCTTATCATTTGAATTTTTTTCATAAGTTTCACGTATTAAGTAGTCCAAAGTTTAACGTTAATTATTTACAAAACTAAACGGCGAATAGTATTCAATTTTGACAAATTCTGTCTGGATATTACATATGAGACAAGGTATTAACAACGAGGACTGAATCACCCTGAATGGCAAAAATCTTTTAGCATAGGGGAAGAGAAAGCCCACAAAGGTGCAGGAAGAGTAGAAGGAGCTAGCCAAAAAAGAAAGATTCAAAATACGACTGCTTCTTATTAATGAATGTACATTCAGGGTATAAAAATAGGATTGTTGGAAAGTTTTAAAATGTTTAAATTTTCCAAAATGTTCATTTTTTGCCTTTTTGACTAAGAAGTTTAAAATTATATTTAGAGTCAACAAATGGATAAAGTTACTGAAATGATTAGCAAAGGTGGAAGTACCTAAATTTTCTTTCCAACATCTAATACGTTCATTAATTCTGCAGGAAATTTTCTGACTGTTGGGCCTACGTAGGTAGAATTGCAGCTATTATATGTGAGGTAATAAATGCCAATACAATGAGAGAGATAGGTGTTTTCGGAACTGGAGAATAAAGATTGGAGGGGGGTTTAAAGTTTTGTAAGATACAGAAATATTGTGTTTAGTGAAACATTGACCTAGTTTAGAAACTGGCCCTATGTAGGGGATGAGAATAAATTTCTTTAAGCTCTGAAGAGCAATGTTCAGAAAAACTTTATTCAAAATAATTTTTTTTTAAAGAGGATTATAACCATTACTTAACGCGATGATTAGAATGGTACTAACTTCATTATTCAAATTAATTTCTGACATAGAAACTTAGGAATAGTCAGCTGATTCAAGAGTAAAAGATAGCATATTTATGATGATGAATGTGATTGAAATGGGAAGAGATGATCAAATCTGTATGAGTAGACTTTCTGAAAATTTTAAAAATGTGTTTAGAGTTTTTAATAGAAATACTTAAATCAAGAAAATTCACGGAGTGATTATGTTCAATTTCCATTGAGAATTTTAAATTGGGGTGAAAAGAATTTAGAAAATCAAAGAAGTGACTCAATTGCCTAGATGTTCCTGACTAAAGACATATGATATCGTATAATGTCATTGACATACCTGTAATAATAAATAATGTTTTTGAGGAGAGGATTCAAGCTGTTAAATATGCTTTTTTCAAAATGATCTCTGCACTGTTCAGCGAGGAGAGGGGTAATGTTAAAACCCATAGCTAATCCTTCTGATTGTGAATAGATTTATTGTTAAAAGTGAAAAAAATATGAATTATACATATGTCAAGTACTTTGAAAAATATGTTTACTAGGTAGGATAAATTTATTTCATAATATAATAGATGTAAATATCTTGGTCTTCACTGGGGAAATATTAGTAAGTAAATTCTGCACATCAAAAGAACCAATTCTGCACATCAAAAGAAACATTAATATCTTTAACTTTTTAAAATTAAATTTATCGAATTTTTCAGTTTGAATGTAGGGTAAGAATGGATTGTTGTAAGGTAGGGTAAGTAAGGATGGTTGAAAAAAGGAATCAGAAGTTTACAAAAGATTTGAACTCGAGTTGAAAAAACTAACAACTGGTCTAATTGAAAGTTTTTCTTTCTGCAGTAAGATCTCTTTTGATGTGCATAATTTATTTACTAATATTCCCACCAATGAACTCCAACATATTTGTACGTATTACATTACGAAATCAAATTTATGCTGGGAGATACCTGGAAGGAAAAAATACCCCTCCAGCCGACGGGTAGGTCGGCGCCGGATCTCGCCGTCCAGTGGGGAAGATCACTCCCCATAAAAATATATGTTACACTCGTGATACTAATGACCTTAGCAGTTGACGCGCCCGGAATCACTAATCAATCAATCAATCAATCATGGGACGAAACGGGCCGAGGTAAGAAGGACTTTGCGATGCGGGGCAGATGGAGCGGGCGGGTTCGGAGCGGAAAGGGGAGGGGCGGGTTGTGCGGCGGGGTGGGGCGAGCAAGGCTCCCACGCATGCGGGGAGAGGTCAGGCGGAAATTTATTTCCAGGCGGCGTCGGCCGCTTGGTTACACGCCCGCGGGCAGCCCCCGAGCACAATCACCGCTTGAGTCGAGCTGTCGGCGGCTGCGCGAAGGACAATAATCGGAGAAGAAAGGCCGCCTTGGTGGGCACTTATCTCGGAATAGCGTTTTGACTCGACGCCAGGCGACGCATTCACTGCCGTCCGCCTCGCAGGCGCGCGCTCGCTCGCCCGCGCACTCGCTCGTCCTCCCACTCACTCGCACTCCCTCGCGCTCGAAGTCGCTCTTGCTCGCAGTCGCCTAACCGCATTGCGGTTGCTTGTCCTCCCACTCGCTCGCAATCGCACTTGCGACGCACTCGCTCGCCTCAAAGAGCACTCGAACCTTCCCCCTCACTCGCCTGCACTTCCCCGCTCGCACTCGCACTTCCACTCGCACTTCCACTCGCACTCGCACTTACACTCGTACTCGCTCACAATCACCATTCAACTCGCCCTACATACAGGCGCACTCGCTCGCTCTCTAAGCGCACTCGTACGCAAACGCACCAGCTGGCAATCCCCATCGCACTTATTCTCACTTATTATTTCGCATACAAAAATTCAAATTGCAAAATATTAATTCATTAAATTCGTAAAATATTTATTTAAAAATAGATACATTATTGTATGTACGATAGAGGCTCCTAAATAGATTAACCTCTGTAATTTTCATGTGTAATTGTAAAATTTAATTTTTTTTCCGTATATAAAATAATATTGTAAGAAAAACAGATAATGTTACTAGTCAATCCTTGAAAGACTAAATAAGTGGAACAAGGATTAAAAAAAGTTTTAAAAAATGTAAATAATTAAAAGGTATAAATAATATTAATAACGTAGGATATTTGTAAATAAATCCGAGAAAAAAATATCGGTGGCTTGTGCTTGCCAGGAACAGGGGTATCTCCCCACTGCTCCTGCCATACGCCTAGCTCCCAGCATATCCACTCTCTTAGCTCTTAGTTTTCTAGAGCGGCACTGCTCGAACTTAAGAATTAGAACAAGACAGTTCGCGATTGCCTCTGCACTGGAGACGTATCCATCCACTCGCCTTTCATTAAACGAGCCGATCACGCCCGAGCATCACAATCTCCCGCTCTTCCTTTTGGGCTGACTGAACAAGCAGCGAGCCACACCGGTGGCCCTGAGATAAGCTCTGGGTCATGGAGACAATTGGGCCACGCATTTAAGAGCAGAAGAAGGACTCGCTTATGTATCAGTGTTTCAGAGACTGCACTTCCGCTTTCGAATTTGAAGACCACGCAAGAGGAAATTAACAAGTGCTCCTTTTAACGTTCTTTATTTTTTCTTGATTTTATATTATAATGGTCAGGGAGGAGTAAAGAAAGATTGTTATTTTGAAATGTAACAGTATTGAATATTATTAAATTACTAGTGAGAACCCGTCAAAATTTGACGGTGAGATCTGTGATAAATCTAAAATACCGTGCCCAGACCAATGTTCATAATATGTTGCATTCTTTGGATCTTCAGGTTACATCGAAGATATTCTGTGATGTGTAGTTCCCAAAATTTTGAACACGTATGGTCCATGACCAGGTGGCAATGCAAAATGTCCCACATATTCCAATAATACACGAAATGACACAAAGGAAAGAGCACTATTATACTGACGGATATTATTTCTAAAGTTTTTTGATGTGTCATCATCTATAAACAAATTTGATTATTTCTGACATATTGCTCGAAGGTAAACTTATTTTCCCATTTAAGCAACACAGAGTAAACACGTTTGCAGAATTTCTCTCGCATGGGAAGTACAGAGCAGAACAAAACTGACATTTTCTGCGCTGACTTTCTCATTGTCTGCGTCCAGTTAATGTACGTTTGCGTCTTTTTGGGCGCGTGGGCAACAATTCGGATTTCGTCATAACCTGTGAACAACTTCACTACTTCAGGACAACCGAGCAAAACCCACTGTGCGAATGTTCTCTACAAAACACACCACAAAAGCAAATACAGCAAACTGTCAACGCCACAAGAATTACTTGACGAATTGAACAAATCACAAAAATCAAAACAAAACATCAAGCAGCGCCACCATGAAGCAGCGTGGACTTACATATATCGACTCATATAGTTCGTATATCGAATTTGAAACAGCCACCTTTGGAAGAAAACAATTGACTATTGATAAGCGTACTATTAAATAATGATTTAATTCACAAATTTACACCGTAAATGTTGGTGAATCAACACAAACAATATCTGATAACACATCTAAGGATCACATTCTTTCATTTAAAGGAAAAAATACTACAATCGGTTCAGTAGAAGCTCTAAACGAAGCCATGGCAGAATACCTTATTTTTTTTAAATATATAGATTGCAACTGATTTCTAAGAGAACATGTAGCATCTTTCAACTCTTTTCGTATTTCTCTAGTGACCACGACTCTCTCGGTCCAGGTAACTGATGCAGTGTATATGGAGCTCCGTATCGAAGGCAATAACAAGGAATAATGTATCAGTAAAAAATAAAATAAATATTTTCAATTAGATAACAGCCATAGTTTCGAATATTCTGCCACATAATTCGAAACTTTTTATCTCCTGGTGCGAGAACTTCAATTTTTAGTACTCAGGAATGGAAACTTCAAATTAATGGTGCTACAACAGCACATACTTTCTCGCACTATTTATAAATTCGAAATTTCCTAAAATTAAAAGAGTTCGACAAAAATGAGACTTGCGCCATTAGCAAGTAACTAACAGTTAGCAACTAACAGTTACTACTTCAAAGAATACCTCTGGAACCAAATGTCAATGGCAGTCCATAGATTGTTTATTCCTGGACATTATTTCTTCGGCCATTTTACCCATCGGTCAACTGTCGGAGGATGCTGAAGAATCAACTAATAAGTTGATAAAGCCATATCACTTGAGTTTTTCTCGAAAGTTTCCCAGAGTTGGAAATGGGCGTGTGCAGGAGAATCTTGGCAATCACAGATCCCTACGTTTCCGCTCATCACCAAAGAAACTGCAGCGTGTCGGCAGAAGCCGTTGCCCTCTTAGTTGCTATGGCGGAAGATGGTGCAAATTCCGATGCAGATGATGAGGAAAGAGTCTTTGAAGATTCAGTTGAAGAAGCAGAAGAAAGAGAAGATAATGATGTAGATGCGAAAGAAGAAAACGACAACTTATAATTCAAGTTACGAACAATTTACTAAATGAATAATCTTAATTGAAATAAAATTATTTTTTGTATTTTATACCATTTTCTATCCTCTATTTGGTCCTTTTTTCAAGCTTTCCATTTTTTGAGATGTTTTTAAACATTAACTACAACAATCCCTAACTATTGACTTCAGTGCCCCAACAGACTGGAGATTGCACCTCCATCGAACAAATAGGAAAAATGTACGTAATTCAAATCAATTGAAACTAAGTGAAATAAATGTCTATATTGGAACACTACTTACATAATGTTTTGCTTTGGGTCCACGTAAGGCATATACACCTCCCGTGCAGGTGATTCTGGCTTTGATTTCCACTGGGCACTTAAATTCGACTCCAGTTCATCGCAACAAGCACTATTGCTTTGACACTTTTCACACAAATAAATTTATTTTATTTCGAAAACTTCACAACCCTGGTATATTTGGCAAGAATAAAAGATCTTCGACACATTCGTTTTCACAAGAACATTCGCAATCCGCGGGCCGGCCAGCTGCAGACACGGGGGACACTAAGGGACCTCGATCCAGAAAGGCCACCTTTACACAAAGAATTCATCAAAGGTATGTTTTGAATCAACAAATCTAATATCAAAGGTTTTTGAATCAACAAACCTAATCATTTGAATCAACAAACCTAATATCAAATGAAAACAAATTCTCCAAATATCATAAACAATGCATTGAATATCACCAATAAGTGACTGAACTTGTGTACTTTCAATAACAAGCGAAAATCATAACACTACGTTGCAGTGAGTTAGACGGAGACAGAATATGGGTAAACCCCTGAGATTCTCTCCGTCTCCGCGCAGAGTGACAGCGCCACCTCACTGGTTGCCCAACCAAAAGGCTCTATCTTCCCCGTGTTGGATCGAAGGATCAAGGAGTAAAAGCATTAAATTCATTAATACAGCCAAGAGCGTAATACAATTCCTGGCAAGGCACCAGACACCGGAGACAGCGTCAGTTGGACGCTCTTTGGTTTCAATATGATTTCTTTACATCGATTGCAGCAATATATTGAATAATGAATGTTTTAAAAGGAAATTTATATTATTAAGCTATTATGTGATCTTTTTTCATTTTATGGGGGTTGTGTAACCTAAGCACGAGCGGCCACTGATTGACTTTTATATTAACAAATGCATTTATGAATTTTTATCCGCCATATTGAATCCCCCATTTTGGGCTTTTAAATTTTTGAACTCATAATTTTCTTAGCAACCTCGTTAATTTCCAAAAAAACAACAAAAAAACAGTGTTATATGAATAAAATGACTTTTATCTATATTTGCCCGCTATCTTGGATCCGCCATTTTTTTTCACTTTTTGATATCATATTCTTAATCACCAACTTTGATAACCATTACATACTAACTTTTGTACAAATTGAACAACTCTTTATATTATGGACAGTTTTGGGGAATTCACCATGCGACACGTCGGTAAAACTAGCACCCCAACCTTCGAAAAACTGAAAAATTCTTGCCCCATAATTTTGGGCTAATTTCAGCCTCCCTCCAAAAATTTTTGTTTTCTTATTTAGGTTTCAGTTTTGAAATTTTGAAATGTGGTGCTCGGGAGCCCAAAATTCACTTAATTCGACCGTACAAAAAATGTTGAGCTCTGAGTAAGTGGGGGTGCTAGCTTTACCAGCCTCCATTTGATATCTTCATTTCGGTGTGTTGGGAGGAAGCTCAACATTTTTGGAGGGGTGCTGAAAATAGCCCAAAATTATGGCGCAAGAATTTTTCAGTTTTTCGAGTGTGGGGATGCTAGCTTTACCGACGTCCATGCGGCCGTCGCTTGGCGTCGCTTGGCGTCGCTTGGCGTCGCTTGGCGTCGCTTGGCGTCGCTTGGCGTCGCTTGGCGTCGCTTGGCGTCGCTTGGCGTCGCTTGGCGTCGCTTGGCGTCGCTTGACGTCGCTTGGCGTCGCTTGGCGTCGCTTGGCGTCGCTTGGCGTCGCTTGGCGTCGCTTGGCGTCGCTTGGCGTCGCTTGGCGTCGCTTGGCGTCGCTTGGCGTCGCTTGGCGTCGCTTGGCGTCGCTTGGCGTCGCTTGGCGTCGCTTGGCGTCGCTTGGCGTCGCTTGGCGTCGCTTGGCGTCGCTTGGCGTCGCTTGGCGTCGCTTGGCGTCGCTGCGTGGCGTCGCTTGGCGTCGCTTGGCGTCGCTTGGCGTCGCTTGGCGTCGCTTGGCGTCGCTTGGCGTCGCTTGGCGTCGCTTGGCGTCGCTTGGCGTCGCTTGGCGTCGCTGGCGTCGCTGGCGTCCGTGGCGTCGGCGTGTCGTCGCGTCGTTGAGCCGGGAGTCGTGGGCGCAGACAGCTGCCGTGGGGTTGGCGTCGCTTGGCGTCGCGCGTGGCGTCGCGTGGCGTCACGTGGCGTCGGCGTGTCGGTCGCGTCGTTGAGCCGGGAGTCGTGGGCGCAGACAGCTGCCGATGGCGGGGTGTGTGTCACCGATGCACTCACATTTGTTGAACGGTTGTGTCTCCCGAGAGCGGTTCGAGTTTACTGTTCAGATCGCCCGTCAAACACTTCCAGCTCAGAACACCCAGCGACAGACATCTCCTGAAAACATTTCTGGAGTTGACCCACAAATATTGAAAATTCTCCGTTTCCCAGTACTAACATACCCAAATGTGAATCACATGTAGTTACAATGAAATACCGAGAACACGAAAAAATAAGTATTTTTTTAGGCGTTCATACGATACAGTGTTATTTCGTTTTAAAACATTATTGAAATAATAGCGTTTTGACCTAATTGTTGCTCTGGTTACAATTATCGTTCTTTATTTCTATACCGTTTACGGTTGGAGCCTGTGAACTAAGTCAACTGTAAGAAAAGAGTTAAAATAATATACTGAAATGCTATTCACATTCATTCCAGTCACTTATAGAAACGACTGGTGCATCCTTCTCTTCCTAACATAATCTTCTCATCCCAAAGGGCGTCTCATCAAACGTAGTCAACGGGTTTAGGAGGCAGAATGTCGGTTCTAGAGGACGGCAGAGTTGAGCAATTGTGTTAGTGTGTGTGTGTGTGTGTGTGTGTGTGTGTGTGTGTGTGTGTGTGTACGCGCGCGCATATGTGGGACAGCTTGAATAGTTGCGTGTGTATACATGTTGCGTGTGATACACTTGGATAGTTGCATATATATATATATATATATATATATATATATATATATATATATGTGTGTGTGTGTGTGTGTGTGTGTGTGTGTGTGTGTGTGTGTGTGTGTGTGTGTGTGTGTGTGTGTGTGTCTGTGTGTGCGTATACGTGCATGAAATCAATTATGATCAAAATATTGATGGTCTTATCAAGTACTCATTCATGTTTGCAAAGGGGAAGGCACGTCCAGATTTGCCTTTCAAGAAATTTTATGTCTCAGCTGTTCTTCCCATCAATGAAAAGAAAATAATGGATGTTAAAAAATAGTAAAATACAGCCTCATGAATATATTAATTTCTACCATATAGTTTTGACCTAGCCACATACTCAAGTGGAAACCGATGATGAGATGATGCTAATATTATTAATTTAGTAAAAGTATGTTTAATGTCCATACAGAACAATATGTGAATATACATCATTATATATTTATTCGATGATTGTATTATTTCACTAGTCCAAAAATAAAGAAATATTATTTTAAATATTGCATAATTATTTTACAAAGGAAATAAGCCCAAGGTATAAAAACAGTTCTGTACATTACAGAAATGCCAATTTGAAGTTACAGAGTAGCTCAAGCAATCAATGATGGCTGATTCTAAAACTTTTGTGTAGAACATAATGTTCCAGATGCCAACTGTGGATGATAATAAGTTTTGTTTTTCTCAGAACTATAGAACAATGACTTATTTGAACAATGACTATTTCCCTTTTCTAATTACCGATTCATTTTTCGTAATTCTTTCAAATGGCATTCTTTTTTCTCGTATATAACGTATACGTTTAAATCGCTCTTATTGTTTTACACATTTATTGTTTCGCGGCCATTGGAGACGTGAGATAACCCATGAACTGCTAAGGTTCTCAGTTAGGAACTCAGACTCTTTTCATTGCTGTCAAATAAAATTTTAATTTTTTTAACATAAGACATCCTAAATGAAATATATAAGTAAGTTTTGGCAATCCTGAATGCTTAAGTTTATTTAGGTGAGATCAGTAGAGGGTTGTCCGGTCCTGGACAGGGTGTGTTCAGGACTTGCATCGGTTTGAATCATCTAAAACCATGCTTAGCTTCTATATTTCTAGAGTGAAATCGGAGAGAGAGGTTGGTGTAAAGCAAACTGTGATTGGTAAATTGGCGAAGCATATGCAGCTTAAGTCTAATGATTTTGCGACTTTTTCTAAAAACAAATATGCTTGTATACTCTAATAGTGTAATTTAGCCATATAATAATAGATTAGCACTATAAGTTGCAAAAAAAGCACTAGAGATCCTCAGCAATGACTCTGCGTTTACGGATACGACAACAATAGGAGAGTACTACTATGCGCGCAAGTTTTCTTGATCCTCCAGCTCTCTAGTTCTAGCTCGGCACGGCCCGGTAGAAAATACGAGCTCCACTCGGAACGTCATGGCTCAGTTTGCAGTGCTGCCCACCTTCGTCCTTTACAATGCGGGCTTCTCAGTTTTCACTCTCACTTTCTAAAGACGTACGGTGCTGCGTCTTGTTACTCAATAGTTTCTATAACTATTAACTATTTCTTGTGAATTTAAAAAAAATTGCTTTGTTTCTCGTTGTTATGTATTCCAAGATGCTCTATTACCCTGCGTTTTCTGTCGTTTAAGTTGACAGCTGTGCACTGCCGCAACGTAGACAGAACCCGCCATTTCCCGCACCCCCCAGTTTTAAAAAGTCAGTTTTAAAAATCCCACTCTTAGAAAAACATTTCAAAGAACTAGCTAAAAATTTCGTTTCAAAATTAGATCAATCAAATAACCAATTAATCGCTAATTTAGCCCTGTACGAGCCGGACACTTCGGCAACGTACAAACGCCCTCGAGATATGCTAGAATAAAACGGGCTTAGCGCCAATACTGGCAAGAAAATTGCGGTAAACAACGCCACAAGCGCGCCGAACGGCTATTGTCTTTTCTGACCATGTTTTTTCTATTTTTCAGATCAGCCATAGATGTCCGCAAGGATAGGGATGGCTCCACGGCAGGGAAGTGTGGCTGCATTGCACTTAGCGGCCACACGGAACTGTGCTGTATAGCAGAGCGGCCGCACCCCCCGCTGTGGAGCATCAAGAAAAAATGCGCGATTAGTACACGCATAGAATTCATTTGAGCGTTAATAGGTTAAGACGTAGAATAAGTGAAAGTTCTACGTAGGATAAGTGAAAATTCGTCCCTTTGATAGAATGACTGGGAGTGCTGTATCGTGGCCTGCGCGAGTCTCACAGTCAGAGCACGGCCCGCGCGGTGGCGCGATCTGGCGCCGCGGCCCCGCAACACAACTGCGACGGCGGCGGCGCCCACGCCACGCCAGCTCGAGCTGCGCTGACCTCTGAACAACCGCCTCTGCCAGGAGCTCCTTGCTACGGATGCCACATCGCCTACACAACATCGATGTTTCTGAATGTACTGATGCTTCAGTACAACGGAGCTGTATGATAAATGTTTATGTACTAATGCTTCAGTACAACGGAGCTGTTTGATAAATGTTTATGTACTGATGCTTCAGTACAGTGGAGCTGTTTGATAAATGTTTATGTACTGATGCTTCAGTACAGTGGAGCTGTTTGATAAATGTTTATGTACTGATGCTTCAGTACAATGGAGCTGTTTGATAAATGTTTATGTACTGATGCTTCAGTACAACGGAGCTGTTTGATAAATGTTTATGTACTGATGCTTCAGTACAGTGAAGCTGATTGATAAATGTTTATGTACTGATGCTTCTGTACAACAGAGCTGTTTGATAAATGTTCATATACTGATGCTTCAGTACAGTGAAGCTGTTTGATAAATGTTTATGTACTGATGCCTCAGTACAATGGAGCTGTTTGATAAATGTTTAAAATTAATTCCGTAAACATATGAAATTTTTTTTAATTTTAAAAATTCACTGTCCAGCGCTGAACAAGTCGAAGTCTTAAGTTTGTAACAACAAGGTTACAACACGTTTTTAATACTTTTGTTAATATTGCATGACTAAAAGAATCTAATATAGAAGTTCTTGAGTTTTGTTGAAAATAAAACGAGACGAAAGTACTTCGCTAAACATCGATGTTCAAAAATAAAACATCAGATTAATAAATACTAATTAAAAGTTGGTTTTATTATCAGCGAATAAAACTGTTGTTTAAACGCAATCGATATTAATAAAACATCGACCCCAAAACCATTGGTTATTAATTTTCCATGTCTTTTAAACTGGAATAGTAACTACTGAAGTTATAGTACTGGAATTGTAACTATCTAATTTGAAAGTCTATTAATTTTTAATTGATATTTAACTGACAAAACAGTAAAAAATCAATTAGTTCAATTGACAAAACTTGGATTATTTGATTCGATAATTCAAAAATACTAGTAATATAGGCTTCTGTATTGGCGAAAAACATCAGCTTAAAAAATTCGGTGTTAAATACATCGATGATTTTATACTAATATCGATGTTTTCAAAACAATGACATCGATGTCGAATATCTGCTGTAGACGCGGGCTCTCTGGTGTGTGGGGAGAGAGCACGCATCCTCGAGTATCTTCAAGTATATCCAGTACAAGAGAGATAAATGAAATAAGAAGGAACCGCTTTGACAGTTGTTGCTTGGCCACTGCTAGCATCATAATTGCAGTCACTACCTCTTTCAATGTTATCGTTCTGCATGATTTTCATTTGTTTTCTGACGAGTCAAATTGGTCCTTTCTTAAAGTAACTCTTTTTTTGATATTATTCTAACTAGTTCAAGCCCTGCGAAAATATCGCACAAAAGGAAGAACTGTGTAAAAGTTGCCATAGAATACGCGAACAACACTATACGCGAAATCGAAAAGCCAAAAAATATTGTTTCATGTCGTTCAACATTTATTTTGCGGAATTAATAAAATGATGGATGTTTAAAATTTCAGGAACAATACAATTAGTATACGATGTGAACACAGAGTTAAATGTGTTTCTGGAATGTTTCATATTAACCTCGACATGTATGCTGTAGTGGATTATAGCAGGAAACCTGACATTAAACGTAAACATACACATAAAAACGTAATGGATCACTTCTAATTACAATCTCTGAAAGTTTTTATAAAGGTCATTTTTTGTAAAGATCATAAACAATATTTCTGGATATTGTGTTTATATACCTCAATATACTTAGCATTTAAAAGCACTCTTCAAACTTTTAAAACATCTCGGCTATCTCCGCTTCCCTAACTATGCAATTCTTGAAAACTTTACTTTATATACAATAAAATATACAATTTTACTTTATACATTATAAAATACGCTAATAATAACAAGCAATAACACATCTGGGGCCCATCACTATTCATGAAAATACAAAATCACGCAAGTTCGTTGAGTATAAAGCACAAATTTCTTTCGAATCGAAAAAAAATCGTATTAAATATGTAGATTTATTTAACTAGGTTTAATAATCTCATCAGACTTATTAACTAGGTTTAATAAACTCATCAGATTGCTGGAGCAGACTTACGATGGCGAGCAGCTCTTAAGCTTCCTTCGAAACCTGAAATCATCCTTAAAAAACATGACACAGACATGATTGAATTCATACGTAAAGATTTATTGGACCTTCTCAGTATAGACAAGCAGACAGATTTATTGCAGCCAATGACCGTTGGCAATCATTGATTCAATAACAGCTTCGTAGTATGTGATACAGCTAAAGATAATTCAGTATTGCTTATGTCTATCAGCTGTATTGTGTAACTCAATTTTTTATTGCTTCTGAATATTCTTGTCAGACTATACTATTACTTAATTCATGAACAGTTGAGACCAATTGAGATCTATTTTTATCTACAGCGAGCCCCTTGCACTTCGATAAATCAATATAAAAATTGTGACAAAATAAATTTCTGCTGTTAAACCATATTTGAATCCTTTAAATTCGTGTTACCCTGCTCCAATTTTTTTTTATTTAAATCTGTAAATTTACAATCTGTTCAAAATAAGAACAATAAGTAAATATGCTGTTAGAAATTACAAACTTGCATGGAAAGGTCACCCACTGGTGATCTTCCTTTATCATATACACTTGTAACAAGCACATGTTGACAAAACAATTGGTGTTTATTTTATTACAGTATTATCACTATTGTCATTTTAAAATTTATTTGGCAAATCCAATGGTTTGAACTTTTTCAGTCTTTTGTCTTCTAAACTATTGTTCAGTAAGTTTATGGCTAGTACATTATTATGGTTTTCTAGTTTGCTGCATATTTATGGCTAAAATTTTTAATTTCTTGTTGTACTGTTGGCATGTTAAAATCATTATATAGCACATCGTTTCGGACGTACCAGGGAGCACTAGCAATGTCTCTCAGAACCTTGGATTGGAATCTCTGTATGGTTTGAATATTTGACCTGCAGGTTGAGCCCCAGAGCTGTATACAGTATGTCCAGATTGGTTTCAATATTATATATTGTATATTGTAACTTGTATATTAAAAGTTTATTGTCTGTAGCCAGCACAGATTTTCTTCCTAGCAACCAGTATAGTTGTTTGTATTTTATTTGTAGTTCCTTGCGTTTGTGTAGAATTCTGCCCCAAATTGTATGTGCCGAAGATGTCAGTGGGGGGGGGGTAGAAATGAGCAGGAGCGACGGAAAGAATACTCTTGTTAGAAAAGTGCAGCTACTGTTTTCTTCTACAAACTACTGAGAGAAATTATAACACAAATACAAAAATGCCAGCCTGGCTAGCCGAGGTCAACGGGGACGTGGGTTCGAATTCCGCCCGGGGCATGGATGCTTGTGTGTGTCTGTATGTTTGTAATTGTCCATTCATCATTCATCATCATCATCATTATCATGCCATTTCTCATCCCCTCAGGGCTATCAACCCTGGGGTGTAAAAATGGATTCTGCATAGAAATGCTGATCCCCCCCTCAAAAAAGAAAAGTCACGTGCACTTACTCCTAGGAAAATGGGCCTCGGTTGGTACAATTGCACGTTCGCATGCAACTGATGCGCATGCAAGATGACCGATTCGCGATAAAAAATAAAATAAAAATTTGAATATTAACTCACTAAATATCAAGCATTGGATTTGAAAGAATCATATCCCCACTGTATGTTGGTGGAGATATTTCGTATAGTGGAGACGTTGATGAAGATGATAATGGTGTGTTTTGGATACAAATATCAATTTTATAGCGCGAGTTCAAATGAATCAAACAAAATAATAGTTAAATATGATAAGAATAACAATGCAGCATTATGCGAGTACTTTTGAGAGAAGTCAGACAACAAGGTTCACGTGAGAACATAATTCAAGCATTAAAATTGTGCACGGGAGCTGGCTCAGGAAGTTGCACAAGGAAGAGAAAGTATCGAGGCAACGAATAGACAGATTTGGTCTCGGCAAAAGACTCTGATGTCAACAAAGAAGGGAGAAGAAGAGCAGAAGAAAGAAAGAAATATAACTACGATGAAAACCGAACAAGGAATGAAATGGAAAAAATGAAAAGCAGATAAATCAACAGTTTCTGAGAAAGATCTCGCAAAACTACAGAAAAGGGACTTCTGGAAGGAAGGAAGGAGGCCAGAAGAGAAATAAGCAGCAACTAGTGTGCACTGGAAGAAGGTGCGAGCAAAAGTGTTGGAAGAAGGGACGAGTGGATGGGTGGGGGCGAGCGGATGGGGAAGGGATGCGGGGGCGAGCGTGGGGACGAGTGGGTGGGAGTGCGGGCAGGCGACTGGGCAGATGGGAAGGCAAGCGAGCGGGCGGGCGGATGGGCATAAATCAATTTGCTAACAAGGTGCCGCTTAATGATGGAGGAGATTCCTCCTTGCATTCCACTTGATGGTACACATCCCACAGCAAACGGGGTGCTCTTTGTGGCAGCGTTTGCCGCGCCGACCTGCACCCGCTTCCCTGACTTCATTTGCACATAACAGACAAATGAATAGCAATTAGGTTTGTTCAATTATGGCGTTCTGCGGCTCGTAAATGAAACAACAAATTCTGATAGATACCTCCGATTGAAACAATATCCCAGGAGAGTAGTTTGATTTAACTTCTGGTAAGTAGTTTAAAATAAAAGTGGGTGGTATTGGAAATTTGTAAAATAATTTAGGGCTGCTGCTTTGATTTGTTCATGTACTGTCTGGATGTTCCATAGCATTTTACAAAATTCTGAATGGTTCATAGCATATTATTATTCGTGCTTTACATTATAGCCACAACATCAATAAATCCAACAACCTTGCTTCTTTCGAATTTTATGAAAAAATTGCTTGGCAAAACATTAGAATGCATGCGGCAATCTCTTTTCACTGTCCAGTTCCTTTGTGCCCAGTAGCATCCCATACATTATGAGTACTGTTTATGATAAACAATTATATGTATCTATGGACGACGGTAACTAAATATTCACCACGGGGTACAGAGATAGACGAGTTGATGGGAACATCCGGCTAGACATGCTCGTGACAAACGGCGTCAGCAACCCAAGAGCGGTGTACTGCCACGGTTGAAGAGGTAGGCGGGTGCGAAGACCCAGTGACGGCCTGCTGCGTCGGGGCGTCCAAAGCGAAGGAAGTGGTGGAATCCGCACCGGGCAGCGGGGGAGCGAGGGAGGGGTGTAATTAGCCTTCGGTTTGGGCCGCGCTGCGTGTCGCTTCTTCGCGAGACTGCTATCGCCGCCCCCCCCCCCCCCCCCCCGCCCCCGTCCCGCAAACCCCGCTCCGCCCAATTCACACGCACCCCCCCCTTTCACGCCCACCCCTCCACCTGCCTCGCATGCTCCGCTCCACCCACACCGGGAGCGGTCGCTCAGTGCATCAACTGATGTCATTGCAGCGCCTCTGACCGGGAGGTCCTAGGTTCCCACTCCCCACGGCGGCAGGATTTTCGACACTAGCTTTTCAGCTAGGAGGAGAATTCTAGCGGCCGGCTGCTCTGATCGGTAGTTTTCCGTGGTTTCTCCGATCAACACCAGGCGAATGCCGGAGCAGTACCCTACCAATCGGGCCACGGATCGCGCGCGATCTGTCCTCCTGCGCCAGCCGCTCCCACTCCACCCGCTTCGCATTCCCCGCACCACCCAAACCGTTCTCCCCCCACCGCTTCCCACCCCCGATCATCCCGTCGTCTCCGCCTCTTCCCACCCCGCTCCCGTCTCCTTGCCCCCACCTCGCCGTAACGAGCGCGGGGCGTGCGGGGAGGGGCGGGGCGGCGGCGGGAGGGGGGAGCTCTGCGCGCGCCGCCGCAGACAGTGACGGACGGGCGCCGGCGCGGCGCGTGTTATGAGGCGGTTTATTTCACGGTGGAAGGAAGATATAATTACCTGCTGCTCGGCGCTGGCCCGCCCCGCGCCCGCTCAAAAGAAACGGCTTGAAAGGGGCAATAAATCGTGCGGTGGCGGCGGGAGGGGGCGGCGGGGCGGGGAGCGGCCGACAGAGAGCGCGCCGCGGCGGGGCAGGGCGAGGGGCGCCTCGCGCGTGTGCGACAGGGACGGAGGAACGCGGCGGCCGAGCAGCGTTATTTATGGACAGAGGAGCGGCTCCGTCGGTGGCGGCTCTCCGCGGCCGCTAACTGAAACACCGCAGTACTCTTGTTCTTCCATTCCTTATCCTTTCCATTACGTCTCTCCTCCGTGTCCGACGCCTTTTTTTTCTCCTTCTTTCTTTTCGCGCTGCGGCCGCTCCGCGCCGCGCCGCGCCGCCCGCCTGTCGACCCCTCCTCGCCCCGCCCCGCCCCGCCCTCTCCTCTTTTCTTTCAACCGCGCCAGTTAACGAAACTATTATAGGCTCCCAATTAATGGCCACCATTCGGCGTCTGTACACTATATAGCATGGCTGTTAAGGCTTGTGGTGTTGAAATGGCGTGACCCTTATTTATAGTTCAAAGTCGGCGGCGTGGTGGAGAGGCCTGGCCGTTGACGGGGGGCGGGGGAGGGGAGCCTGCGGCGGCGGCGGCGGTGGCCCGCGGGTGTGTGGCGGGTGGTCTGCGGCAGGCGGCGGCGGAGGCGGTGAACCTCGGCGATCGGCTCCGTGTAACCGTTGTTCCCCCTCCGCGGACGCCACATCTCGCTACGTTCGCCGCCTTCTGGCTCTGCGCTGCGTAGCGGCAACCTGTGCGCTTACTCGCGTCCGGTGTGAGACTTCGCACTGCTCTCGGCGTTCCGTGAAATGCGAGCGTTAGCCCATACAGAAAACAAATATACCTCTTTTTACTGCGGTTTTCGCAAAGTTGCGTTTGTAGGGTATCAGCTGTGTTGTGTTTTGTCCAATCGGGACATTACACATCACTACAGTGAAGTCATAATGGTTGGCGTTCAGCCTTCTGATTGGATGGCACCGAAACAGCTGATATCTTTCAAACGCAACTCCGTCTCAAACCGCAGTACTGTCTATGGTTAGCCTCAGCTTTAACGGTGGTCGGCTGCACTGTTAAAACGGCTCCACACATTTGGCATTCGCCGAACAGAGAGCTCGTGCTCGCCCAATCCCGAGCAGCTGACGTGTTCGTCGAATATTCGCTCCCTTTGATATGTCCAAAAGACCGACACGCCTTGGGTATTCGTCACTCGGCAAATAGCAGGAAACTCATCCACCCTACTAGGGATTCGGCAAGGGGTTGCTCGGTTTGGTTTGGTTTGTTTTTTTCGTGTTTCCAGGCGCGTCAACTGCTTTGGTCATTATACCCCTTAGTGTAGTGTATGTTTTTTTCTCGGGAGATGGCGGTGATCTTCCCCCGCTGCATGGCGAGATCCGGCGCCGACCTACCGTCGGCTAGTGGGGTTTCTCCCTAACCAGGACTCTCCCACCAGC
This sequence comes from Teleogryllus oceanicus, assembly GCA_964035755.1. Taxonomy (NCBI): domain Eukaryota; kingdom Metazoa; phylum Arthropoda; class Insecta; order Orthoptera; family Gryllidae; genus Teleogryllus; species Teleogryllus oceanicus. Next base: position 32,753,717 of record CAXIVR010000011.1, on the reverse strand, counting down.
GGGGCACCGCCCCAGCCGGGACAGCTCTAAGCTCCCGACCGGTCTCCCGGAATATGTGGTAGTGTAGTGCATGTTAGTGTAAGTGTGTGTGTAAGGGGGAGAGGATAGGACAAGGAAAAGGAAGGACAGTTCACGCACGGTCCGTGGCCCGTTCGGTAGGGTACTGCTCCGGCATTCGCCTGGTGTTGATCGGAGAAACCACGGAAAACTACCGATCAGAGCAGCCGGCCGCTAGAATTCTCCGCCAGACAGCGACTGAATTCGACCTAGCTCAAAAGCTAGTGTCGAAAATCCTGCCGCCATCAGGACTCGAACCTAGGACCTCCCGGTTAGGGGCGCTGCAGTGACATCAGTTGATGCACTGAACTACCGCTACCGGTGCGGTTGCTCGTTACTTGTCGTATAACGAATGTGTGGAGCCGCCTTTAGATCCGCGAAGAGCGACCGGTGCTCTGTGCACCCCATTGCGAACCATCCGCTGCCCACTGCAGCCACCTGGGAGCTACGCCTGCCACCTACCTCGTTCTATTAACTATCTACAAGGCGTAGACGTATTCTTCATCAGTCATTGTGGTAACGTGCTGAAAAATAGTTATCTGTTCGTGTCGTATACGTCATAGACGGTATACTGCTTTGCTTTGTGTGCTCGTTCCTCTTGCTTCCTACGTCATCCCGAAGGCTGATTAAATCGTGAAAGCGCTACTAGAGTGTAGCACTGTTCAGGCGTTGTAGACAGCTGAGGGAAGTGAAGTACTCTACTCCTAGTTATCAAGGTATCTCTACTTCTATCAATAGATGTTCACCAGAATGATGCCGAGAGTCAACGGGAAAAGTATCAAAATTTTATAATTGTTTTGTTGCTTGTGTAAAAATAATAATGCTGAACACGATGATGAACCTTAAAAACAATATTTTATTCAATATGTTTATGTTTCAGCAAACATAAATACGATGACAGTCATAAAAAGCTCTGTGGATCGTGTATTGCAAACAACCCTCAATTTATTTGCTTACAAATTAAAGAAGCCTGCTTTAATTTTGTAAGCAAATCTAATTGAAATGATTGAAGGAGTTGTCATTGTCAGCAATACTATTTATTTCAATAAGAGCAGCTTTCGATGGCTTAGCCACCATCATCAGGAAACATTTTTCTTGTATCAGAAAAATGATAATGATGGCTAAGCCATCGAAAGCTGCTTTTATTGGAATAAATAGTATTGTTGACAATGACAACGCCTTCAATCATTTCAATTACGTAAATGTCAACTACAACTCACCACTAAACCAATAAGCAAATTTAATCCATTTCCGTTGAATTCAGGATGTAAATCGACATTCCCAATCCCGAACTGTCCTCTAATCTTAAATTTCGAGGACGAGGGCTTATTAGGGAAGTGGAATGGCACTAGCGAGCGAACGAGAGGCAGCGCGGGAGCTGGCGTTGCTATTTTATAGTGGTGTTAAGCTTAACAGCCGATGCTGTATTTTTATCTTCCGAGAGAAATTTTGATGGCCGCGGGTATTTTGGGGGATTTTACGACTCCCGTCCCAGATTTCCCGGTTCTTTTGCTTTGATGGAAACGTCGCGTTCCAACACGAGATGTAGCTTCCGCCGCGGGATTGTGACGGCGTTTCCTCCACACGCCGCCTCGAGGAAGACGCGAAGAGCGAAGCAAATGGATTTCAGGAGATATTTCAGCATTTTTTAGTGTAGGACACGACGGCATGGCAGGTGCGAACATAAAGCATCCGGGTCTAGATAGAAAGACAAACTCATACGTCACAAACGTTAATTTTTACTTTCTCCTTACAAAGTAGAGAGTAAATTATGTAATGCTGCGCAAAAAAACGGCGAGTTTTCGACAGAAAAACTCTTATAACATAGCTTTGGTAACAATAAAAAATGGATAAATACAGTTGCTAAATTTAGAAACAAATTCTCTAACTCGTGGTGTAGCCAGAATCCTTGTTTTCTGGGCTCTTGATAGCGAAAAATCGGATGACGGCAAAACGTTTGCCTGTCCTAACGCTAGCGGCTAAACCGTTCACCCGATTTTCTCCAAAATTGATATTACTAAATCGATTTGACTGACGACGCAGCCCCTTGAATTTGAAACCAATATTTCAATTTTTTTGGGGGGGGGGACTTTACATGTAGCCCTTAGACTTTTTTGAAAATTTCAAAAATATGGGTCCATCGTTTTTTATTAAATGTTGTTGTTAGATAGTGTGAATGACGTTTAAGAGAATGGTTCAGATCTCATGTTTGTTAAAAACCCTTTTTTTTCGAAAATTGCAAAATAATTTTTTTCAGTGTCTTCCTGCAACTACAAAATTAAAGATGGAGATTTGTTCCCTTAATGAAATATGTTCCTCAAAGAGAGATTATGTAATAAGGTCATAAACTAATTTTCGAAGATTTGACTACTTCTTGGGTAATTTTGCGAGAAAATACGGGATGAATGTAGGTGCTGTTTTAGCACCACTAGTTTTTTAGTGTGGGACATGGTGGCGCGGCAGGTGTGAACATAAAGCATCTGGGTATACATCGAAAGACAAACTTATACGTCACACACGTTAATTTTTTCTTGTGTAGTTTACTTACATTGTGAAGATAAATTATTGTAATTTTGCATTTTCGATAGAAAACACATTCATTCTGGATCTCTGATATCGAAAAAGTGGAAAGTTCTCGCTCCGATATGTAATAAATTACTTCCTCTAATATGTGTGAAGTGAGAATCCATGACTTGTGTGGTTCTAGATTCTGGAGAATTGGTTTGCGACAAAACGTCTGTCTGTTTATGAACAACGCTAGCGGCTAAACCGTAAGCAGGATTTTCACCAACGTCGATATTCCCCTATCGGACTGATGTCACAGCCCTTTGAATTAACAACCGATACTTCAAACTTTTTCGAGAGGCAGGGAGGTACATTACGTAAACCCCTACTGACATTTTCAATTTTTTATCAAAAAAGGCTCCAATTTGTTTTCTAGGATAGAGAAATGTATTGTTATAAAAATTTTGCAGGATGATTTTCGTTAAACTCTCCGCATTTTCGAAGATTTCAATACTTTCATATTTCTTCGGTATCTTTCAACGACTATAATGTTGAATACAGAGGTTTGTTTTCTTGATGAAAGATGTTCTTAAAAAAAGTATATATTTCAACAAGATGATGTAATTTTGTTTAAAAAGGAAGTAATTTGCGCATAATCTACAGTGAATTAGTATTTCTCTAATGCAAGGTAAAAGTCACAATCAAATACCTATCTCTAATAATGCAAGGTAGCTGTTTTTCTAAGATTCCTGCTTAAGTTTCATGCTTTTTCAGGGTCTGAAACTTTAACAGGTTGGTAAAGTGACATGCTATAGAATAATCTAGACCATTCCATTCTATTATAACAAAGATGGCATTGGTTGTCGAAAGAAATCTATGAACAATTAATGTTTATTTTTTATTTAGATATTATTATTGTTGTAGCTATTCACATTAGAAATTAAGAGTTAATGACTATTATACCAGAAGCAATACACTCCCCAGACCAAATGATACATCCCTCATAAATCTGTGTTTTTACAACAGACTTTGGGGATGAGCAAATTCAGTTCGGACAACAATATTCTTTTTCATTTAATTAGTTAATAGAGTAGCTCCATACAGCAAAATACAAATTACTCTGATAATCACGCACCGATTTCTGTGTAGCTCCGTTCTGCATGATTTATTTTCCACGCAAAATGGTTCAATCATTAAAATCACATTATTTGCTTTCAGAAGAATGTGTTATATAGAAAATGGATAATGATGTGTATATGTCTTATTTGTCAAATAATACCGTCATCTTGCGTAAATATTTGCAGATAAGATCGAATTAATATTTTAAGAGGCCTTAAGGATGACCAAAGTATGGGTTCCCTAACAATTTTGAAATATTATATATTACAAAATTGAAAAAATACAACTTTTAAATATTACACAAATAAATATTAACAAATCATTTATTTAATATTATATATTAAATATTATATGGATACAATAAGACACCTGCAACATTACCTTTCTTCTGCAGCACGGAGTTGAACAAGTTTCTAAATCTAATGTTGATGGGCTGAATTCAAATCTCTAAATCATTTATTCCTCTCACCTTTTATTTCTGCAATGAATGAAATAGAATATCTATTGAATTGGAAAATGCATAATCAAATGTGCCCTTATCAGAGTTCAAAAGAATAACAACGATGATATTTTATAATCAAACTACGACCTATAAATAACGAGAAAACGAGAATAATGTGCTTCATCCATCTGATCTTTCCTGGCAACTCTGCGCAAATGTACTAGTAAGCAGGGTTGGAATTAGACAATTAACTAGGATTATAAAATATTTTCTTACTATATGTTAGATTTTTCACCGTTTCTTTCGTATTAACTTTCATAAGCATGAAATTGTCCTATTTCATTATTCTCCACAGGGATTCGTGCACTGAACAGTATGTTAAATGGTTACATTTAATAAGATTGAAAATTTCAACCCAAATTGTAAAGAACAATAGCGTAAAGAACTAAGAAGATACAATGAAAAGGATTTCAAATTTGATCAATAAGATTATCCATAATCACCTATTCAATATAATTCTGCATTTTGATTGAAACTACTGTTTCCTTTGCAGTTAAAAGAATAATAAAATATATGAAATATTTATGAATTCATATAATTTTTTTTTCAAAACATTGTTAGGGGCTCATAACTAACTAATGGAGGATTGTTCAAGTGGGTGGCCAACTAGCGTGCCCTGGCGTGCGCTAGCAACTTAATGGGCTCCTAACTGAGGGCACGGTGTGACCCGCAGTTGGTTGAGTAAACCCGCCGAAAGGAGAGGAGTATGAGTATGTGGGTAGGCGTGCGAAGTGACAAAAAGTAAATTATCGACCATTGAAAAAACATCGAGCACTTAACATCGCCTTCAGTTAATCGATGTTAAATACATCAATGTTTTAAAAAACATAATGTATTTAAAATGTTTATACAGAAATAGCATTCTATAAAAACATCGATGTAGCATCCCTATCTCGAACGTGCTGAGGACGTGAATAATTGAGGAGGAATAAGCACACATTGATAATCCACAACTCAGGAGGTTCTGATGAAGCGGCAAGACCGCGGCGAAACATTAGGAAATGTCCTTAACAGCTAAACTGTTGTTTCTTAACATTTAACTTTCGTAACTGTTACGCAAAAATTACAGTTATTTCGTTTATCCTGTTATTGGCTGTTATCGGTTGAAATGCATAGAAGTGCAATCTATTGGGCCTAATCCGAACTATCCCCATCTTTTTCGTCCAGTTTTCCTGATCCATTGAGCAAATGCTGATGTGGCCCTTTGTTTTGCGTCTGGACATAAATGTAACTTCATTATCTGTGCACGTCTTCTAGAATTCATTGGGAAATATATTTATTCAAATTATCGTTTCCATGTTGTTGCGGCAGGAAGTATTATTCCTTGACGAAGGACTTCATCGATAGCTTCAGTTTGTCATCCAAAACAAATGGTACATCCGCACCTATAAATTATATATAAAAATATCTATTACTGTTTTGCTTATACGTCATCTAATATATATATATATATATATATATATATATATATATATATATATATATATATAGAAAATTATATGTATTTATAATATATTTAAAAATTGTATGTAATTGAGAATAATTGTAAAAAAATTTAATTAAATAATTATATAATTGTAACTCTAAAATTTTCTAATTGGTGTCACCTCTAAAATGGTGATAACCGGGATGTACCGCCCCCTTGCCCCCTCTCTAACTACGCTACTGGGCCCGCGAGCGTAATCGGCTCTAGCCTAGAACTAGGGGTCTTGAGACCACCGGGGCTCTTGAACGCATACATGCTACGTGGCTCAGGCAAGACGCTTTCGGTGCCTGCCTCGGATGTGTCCTCGCGAAGAACATTCGCGACGCATGCGCTCGACTAATTTATTCGTTGGTTGGTTGTTAGTGATTCCAGGCACGTCAACTACTGAGGTCATTAGTCCCGTAAGTGTAGTGCGTGTGTTTTCATTGTGTGGTGGCGGTGATCTTCTCCCGCTGGATGGCGAGATCCGGCGCCGACCTACCACCGGCTAGCATGGTTTCCCGATCGAGGTATCTCCCACCAGCGGGGCTCCGCCCCGGCCTTGATAAGTTCTAAACTCCCGCCCGGTCTCCCGGCATGTGTGGTAGTGTACGTGCGTGTTAGTGTAAGTCTGAGTAAGGGGTGGACAAGGAAGGGATCGTGCGCGGTCCGTGGCCCGTTTGTTAGGGTACTGCTCCGGCATTCGTCTTGTGTTGATCCGAGAAACCACAGAAAACTACCGATCAGAGCAGCCGACCTCTGGAATCATCCTCTGAACAGCGCCTGAATTCGACGCAGCAATGCAACTAGTGTCGAAATTCTTACCACTCTCGGGACACGAACCCTAGGACCTCCCGGTCAGAGGCACTGCAGCGACATCAGTTGATGCACTGAGCCACCTCTCCCGGTATAAAGGTTTTATTGCGGGCTCGCGTTCGGCCGCTGCATCTCTTCTCGGCAATAAATCGCGAGGAAGAAGGGGAGATATAATAGCGAACTTGCTTAGAAAATTAAGTTGGTTGAGCGGCGGTATCCCAGCTGGTTTACGAGTGCGAGCGGGATGCTCCGCGAACGTGTGTCCAGCGATTGGAGAAGACACCGCGGCGGGCGCGCGGGCGCGAGCTCTCCGCCTTTGTGACCGATGATTTACGAGCCATTATGCGGGTACCCGTCCCCCGTCGCGGGCTGCCTCTATGAACCCCCGCCGCCACATCATTCTTCATCCGACGGCGCATTGTGCGGTGAGCGCCCGCCCCCTGCCCCCCTTGCCCGGGCCCCTTCCTCGGCTCGCGTGCCCCACCTAAGCTCCACACCGCGCTCTGGAGGCAGCACGCTGCGTGAGAAGGGCGACACCAGCCGTCTTCTACTTCCGACGTGGGTGCTTTTCGTGCCGTGCTTTCGCACACTGGATTTACGACAATTTTCTGCTTCTTTTTACTTTCTCGCCCTTAAGAAGGTACTTCTTAAGACGAGAAAGTTATATAGTGCTGCGGGGGAAAATGGCGAATGTTCGGTAGAAAAATTCTTATTACATGGCCCTGGCAGTAATAGGAAGGCAGTAAAAATGTTGATAAATTCAAATGATAAATTTAGAAAACAATCCTCTAACACCGGGTGTAGCCAGAATCCATGTTTTGAGAGTCCTTGATACCGAAAAATCGAATGACGGTAAAGCGTCTGTCAGTTCGTCTGTCTGTGAATAACGCTAGCGACTAAACCGTTCAGCCGATTTTCTCCAAAATTGGTATGACCCAATCGATCTGGCTGATGTCGCGGTCTCTTGAATTTGATACTGATATTTTGATTCTGGGGAGTACTTTACACGAACACCCTGGGGCAAATTAAAAAATGTCAAAAAATGGCTCCATCGTTTATTATTAAATTTTGTTGTTGGATAGTGTGAAGGACGTTTAAGATAATGGTGCAGATCTCTTGTTCGTTGAAAATCCTGATTTTTCGAAAATTTCAAAAGTTTAAAATTTTGTCGGCGCCATCCTACAACTACAATTATGAAGATAGATATTTTTCCTTTAATGAAATATGTTCCTTAAATATACGTTTTGAAATAAGGTCATCTTTTAATATATTATTTCGAAAATTTGAGTACTTTTCATGTAATTTAGCGTGAAAATTTGGCGAGAAAATACGTGCTGTTTTAGCGCCACAAGTTTCTCCGTCTGCCTATTGCTATTCTTTTCATTTAAGTTTTCTGCTTATCTTTCTTTTTACTTTCTCACCTTACTTCATAAGAAAAGAAAGTACTGCAATGCTACGGAAAAATGCGGATTTTCACAATGCTAATTGCCGGGACCTAATAAATGTTGATAAATCTTGTTTCTATTCATGCTAATTACATCCTCTATCACGTATATTTGCCCTCGGATATAGGAAAGATCGCTCAAAAAATGTTGCAGATCTTATTTTCGTTTATGAGTTTTCTAAAATTGCTTCAAAAAAAAAAAAAATGCGGAGAAGTAGATTATATTGTTGCACCGCCAGATTAATTGATTGATTTTTCTTGTTTGCGGGCGCGTCAACTGCTTTGGTCATTAGTCCCGTTACTGTAGTGCATGTTTTTCTCGGGAGATGGCGGTGACTTTCCCTCGCTGGATGGCGAGATCGGACGCCGACCTCCCGTCGGCTAGTGGGGTTTTCTCCTACCCAGGACAAGCTATAAGGTCCCGACCGGTCTCCCGGAATATGTGGTAGTGTAGTGCATGTTAGTGTAAGTGTGTGTAAGGGGAGGGGATAGGACAAGGAAGGGGAAGGACAGATCACGCGCGGTCCGTGGCCCGATTGGAAGGGTACTGCTCCGGCATTCGCCTGGTGTTGATCGGAGAAACCACGGAAAACTACCGATTAGAGCAGCCGACCGCTATAATTCTCCTCCAGACAGCGACTGAATTCGACCTAGCTGGAAAGCTAGTGTCGAAAATCCTGCCACCGTCAGGACTCGAACCTAAGACCTCCTAGTCAGAGGCGCTGCACCGCCAGCTTCTTAATAAAATCAGTTCTTCCCTTCCATATGTTACAACTATATATCTTACACTGTTGACTGAACGGTCGCAAACGAATCGATCATTTGATTCAATTACAGGACTAATCACCATAATAGTTGCTGTCCCCAGAAACACTAAATAATAAAATGCGTTATTTCGTCAACCAATCTATTTGAGATTTGCCAGCACTTACTAAGCTGTCTAATTGTTGTAGACTGTGTACTTCGGTAAACTAAAAACTGTTACAAAATTCTGAATGTCTGGAGGAGTGGTAGCTGTGGAATTGAATAGCACGTGGGAAACAATTCTGACCGGAAGAGCGAGTTCCTTGTTCCCGTCGGTCTTTTTATGCATCCGGGCGTTAGCCGGAAATACTGGTGCGACACAGAAGATGTATATCTGTACTTGGCTTGGTCCCTACGATGTTCACGTACGTTGCGTTACCATAAAGTACCATGATATATGGCTTCTAGGGACGCTTTGCAAGTAGTCAGCGCTGTTTGGTTTCAAAACCGGGAACTCTACCTTGAATTTCTGGTCAAAACAGGTTCGCGGCGAGTTTTAGCATCAAGTGCTCTTTGTTTTCAGAATTTATTTGACAGGATGTACGAATTAATGAATTGACGAGTGACATGAAAATCATCTTCGTTTACATTTACTTAATAAATACTAAATATGATATCGAAAAACATTTCTTTTCAATTTTCTGAGTTTACATTGTTATCATAATTTTTGTATTCTTATTTAATGTTCGAATCGTCTGTCACAACGTAAAAATATATTGTACGTTATTTTGCCAATTAATTACGGATATACCACATTAGTAAACATCAGATGGTGTATTCACTATTTATTCAATAAAACAGCATCAGGCGAAATTTCAAAAATTGTATTCCAGTTCTTGCAGCATTTTCGAGGAATTTCCTCCCTCATTCTAAAACTACACTCAATGAAAACATAGACTAAACACGAGGGAAAAAATATACATATTAATTTTGTTTGATAATATGATAATTCATAACAAAAGAATAGAGTATAAATATAAAATACTCTATATAAAGGTATGGAGGCTTACCAATGAAAAATGAGTCAAACAAAAAAAATCCAGAACATATGAAAACTTCATTAGTTAGTAAAACCAATATAGTGATAGAAACGGCTATGTTAACATAGCTGGCAACCGCCGAATGGGGGCGGAAGACATAAGTCTATGAAAATATTAAGTGAAAAAAGAGCGGGAGAAATGATATTGGAAAGATAGGGAAAAAGGAATCGGATTGGAAAAAATAAAAAATGGAACCACGAACATAAACTATACTAGACACTCATGAATCATCCAACATAGTTTAATGCCATATTGTATAGTAATAGGATAAACATTAAAAATAATAACTTTGGTTATTGCACTTTTTTTGAATGGTTATTTAAAAAATTATGCAAAACTGAATCGTAAAAAGACGTAAAAACATTCGACTCAATGTGACTGTTAATGCAATTATAAGATTTTATAAATAAGGCCTCTAGAATCAATCTCGAAATTTGTTGTTACCCAGATTAATGTTACAAGCACTAAGATGAAACCATGGTGTAGAAGTGTACCATGGGAAATGGCGGTGATCTTCCCCCGCTGGATGGCGAGATCCGCCACCGACATACCGTCGGCTAGTGGAGTTCCCCCTAACCAGGACTCTCCCACCAGCCGGGCACCGCCCCAGCCGGGACAAGCTCTAAGCTCCCGACCGGTCTCCCGGAATATGCCGTCAGGACTCGAACCTAGGACCCGGCCAGAGGCGCTGCAGTGACATCATTTGATGCACTGAGCTACCGCTCCCGTTTTTTATTGTTCTATCCCCCCCCCCCCCCAAATTCATAGGTATCTAACGGGCTAGCTCTGTTTAAGAATTACTTCTGCCACGTTTTCAAATGTTCGCCCTTCCATTACTCCCCTTTCAATCCGCTACTGCCTTAATGATGCTGTCTTTCCGTCGCGACTGTCAGGAACCGCCCACCCAGCCCGGCGGTGCTCGAGATCCGCGCGTCCAACGTTTGACTCTCCTTCATCCGAGCACCGCCAGAGGGCTCTTGGGGCGCAGGCAGCGCGAGAAAAATTAACGCCGAATCAAAGATGGCAGACAAAGGCAATGAAGGGGCGGCGCGGGGGCGGGACGCGGGGGCGGGACGCGGGGGCGGGACGCGGGGGCGGGGCGAGCTCAAGAGGGGGCCGAAACGCTCATTAATTCGCGCAGACGCCGCGCGGCGCGCTGGCGGAAGGCACGGCGCCCGCTTTTATTAAAAGAATTGAAGACTTATGGGCGGAGCCGACGGCGCGGGAGGCGGCAGGCGCTCCAATATGTCGACCACTTTACAAATCTTCCTTAACGACCCGTTCGTCGTAATGTTTAATCAAGTCGCAGCCCGTTAATGAGATTAGCGTGACGTCTTCGGGTGAGAGAAAGAAGCGGGGGGCCCGTAAATTGACGAGAGCTGCGCAGGGGGAGGGGAGGCTGCGACTGAAGAGCAGGCAGCGGGGGCGGGGGAAATTGTTGGCGTAAATGAAGCCAGCAGCTTTTGGATGACGCCAGGTGGACCGCCTACGGACGCTTCGAGCTCCTTTGCTGCGCAGCGCAAGCACGTGCTACTGGGTACCGGGAGCGGTAGCTCAGTGCATCAACTGATGTCACTGCAGCGCCTCTGACCGGGAGGTCCTAGGTTCCCACTCCCCACAGCGGCAGGATTTGCGACACTAGCTTTTCAGCTAGGTCGAATTCAGTCGCTGCCTGGAGGAGAATTCTAGCGGCCACCTGCTCTGATCGGTAGTTTTCCGTGGTTTCTCCGTCCAACACCAGGCGAATGCCGGAGCACCCTACCAAACGGGCCACGGACAGCGCGCGATCTATCTGCTCAGCGTTGGCTATCTGCTCGGCATAAGCGAGCAACACAGGTTGGAGGATCCAGTCTACTGTCATGACGCATCCGGACGAAACAGATAGAAGGAGCCGGCCTTCCGTGTTGGCTTGCACAGCTATACTGGTTGAAGGGCCAGCCGTACGTACGTGTTGCCTTATTTAAGCATTTCTTATTGGTGTTACAAGTACTGATCGTTGACCGGTATAGGATGGGTTATGCGTAGTAATTGCTATTAATAGAATATTCATTATTTATTTTTGATCCAACAACAGATCTGTATATTTACCTATACAACCAGACACCGTAAAAACGGAAATAATTGCATAAAAATTACGCATTTAGTGATAATTAAATTTCACAATAAGCCTCAAAAGCCTTTAAATTCTGCAGTCTGACTTATTACCGTAGATATACATACATCAATAATGCCTGCATTGTTGTTGAATGAATGTTCAACGATATATACATGAATATTCTGAAACAGCATGTACCTAGAAATAAAAAATTAGAATTTAACATTAAAATATATATTTAGTAAAGTAAAATGTGTAAAATATAACATAACTCAAGAACAATAGAATGAAATATATTGACAAAAACATAATGAAATAAACTGAATATATTTAAAACAAACTACCAGAGTCGAGGAACCTGAAAAGCAAATATCTTTCTATCTTGCTACTTGAATGCTAGAATTGGCTCAATGAAAAATCATATATTCATTTCACAAAAACATGGAAATTTATTAAACAATTTAAAACAATTTTAGTATTGTATAAATTTACCTAATATAAAATTAAACGTTTGTCATGACCGTTCCAACATTATGTCTTCGCGCGCTTTTGGACCATCTTTATCCATATCCGACGCCGCCGTCCTCAGGTCCAGACACCATATTCTCTCTTCTTTTCTCGGACGCACACTTCAATCACCGTTCATCAGATCAATAAACTATTTGCTGCTAACATTCCAGTCCAATCACTAACAACTTCGTCCAAGCCCTCAATGTCCCTCCAACTCGTTCACATGAAATATTTTAAGCTCCACTGTTACACTCAGTGTTCAAATTTTGATGTTCTCTCAATATCTATTCCCTAGTAGATGCTTACAAGTCCCCAAAGAAAAAACTTCTAACATTAATTGGAGCACGATCCGTTCATGAGCACGACATCAGTCAGAATGAATGTCCCTCGTATTCTTTCAGCCCTGCAAAGCTCGGTCCATTTTTCGATTGTTTATTTGCAGATAACACTTCGTACCTAGCCAATCCCTAAATTTCTTGCAACACGAACTAGCCATCTTCACGACTGTTACTGCTTTTTCGGCCAATCCCTGAATTCTATACAAAATGAACTAGCCGTCTCCGCGATTGTCACTGCATGAAGATGTTGACCTTGACGACGGCTCGCTTACCGTTGCTATGCTAGCATATTCACATAATTTATCCCCTTTAATTGACGCAATTTATAATAAATATTGTACAATATTCAGTGACATAATGGTATGTCACAATAATAGCTAACAAATGATAATGAAACATTGATGTACCACTTAATCATTTATGTGATAAGGTGGATTAAATACAGGAGACTAAGAACATGTTTACAGTCATCAGTAATTATTTTTAAAACATTTTATAACTGTTTCAAAATTATTTTAAAAACGTTTTTATTACTGTTTCAAAACTATTTTAAAACTGTTTCACAAATACATTTAAATAGCATTTATTCCCCCCAACCAATTTTATTAACATTTATTTTATAAAAATGACAAAATGTATTTAAATTATGGCTAAATATGTAGCTGAAAATTATTTTCAAATGTATTTGTTGTTTATTTCTTTTAACCTTTCATTTTACAAATTTAATATTATTGTGTTATGTTTATATTAATTTTGGTTACAAAAGGTTCAATTCTATTAGCCCCTCCCTTATACTTAGGGTTCTTGCATTCACTAGCACAACATTCATCTACATAAAATTAACACTTAGTTTACAAATACAATGAATTCATAAATAGTTTACATACTCTTAACTGTTACTTCAAAATCAAAAAAGTATATGGAAGAAATCACCAACATAAATCATATTCATATTTTTTACTTCTGTTATTTAAATTTCTGTAATCTAAATGTACAAACATACTATAAAAATCAAATGAAATTAGTTAACTTAATTTAAAAACTCGAATTAAAATGTATTGCTCAGCATTGATTTATCTGCTAGGTCTGCAATTTCAATGAATCTCATTGCTTAGAAACCTCTTTGCCCATTTGACAATGAATAAGCTCATGGGCCTGCATTTACAAATCCTACATGGGCCTGCATTTACAAATCCTACACTCCCAACAAGTTGATGTCATAACTATTGTTATTATCACCTGAATGCCACAAGAAAACATTGTAGAGAAGAATGTGCGCTGAATAACAGCGAATAAATATAGTGAGAGGTCGGGATAAAGCATAATTTTAGTATTGTGTAAGGTGGGAGAAGACTCATCACTTTAGCGTGGGACCAAATGATTGGCCTTAATTTTATTGGATGAGTTAAGTAATAAGTTTTCTTAGCAAATTAATAACCAGTTCTGACGTGATTTTTAAATTTGGCAAGTTCTTTTTTTAAATGCATACTTATCTGGATTGCTTCAAAATTTACGATTATATTCTTCGAATACTATTGATTAATTTCACACACACATAGATCACTACTCAGTAGCACTGGTAACTGGTAACAAGGATGGGGCATGGGATACAAGGGAGGGGAAAATAATTAGGTGCAGACTCTTAGTCTGCTTGCATGCAAAAAAGTTTTAAAAAATATTTTATAAAACCATGTATATTAAAAAATAAAATAAAATAAAAATGCATATTTAATTAAATTTTGTAAAATTGCCTATACGAATTCAGAAATTGAACAGCAGGATTACCTCTATTGAAGTCATTAAATATTGTTGAAGATATTACAATGTCTTTGAAGTTAGTGTTTGGACATGCAAGTGTGACTGCCAAGGAAAAATTATATAAACCAATAAATTCAAATTCGATATAAAACGTTTATGAAATTTAAAGAAAAAATTGTGATTCAAGAGCAGGATGTGTAGAATTTGACCTCACATTGGCTCACATTTCATCTTACAAATATGCTCCAATTACATCTGGTGATGTAATAGAATGTTCAAAAAGATTCATTTCTTACAAAAGGATGAATTTGACTGAGTAAAATTTTGAAAAATTGTTTTGTGTTCCTGTTTCAAAAGATAATGAAAACAATACCAAGCTAAAATTTGATTGTGCATGTTTTGTCAAATTTTATCTGGTAAATGTATGCAGGTTTTAGCATTTTAAAGGACACGAGAATCATGTCTAGTAATATTGAATTGTTTTATTTCAAGAGGAAAGTATTTTGTTCACTTGGCAAGGGAAATGTTTCAGAAAATTATCAAGGTCAACACAATTACAACAGTAATGACATTTTTTTGGCCAAGAATCATTAACACAATCTGAGATATTTTTCGCTGGTAATTGTGAAGAAAAATTACAAATTGTCACACTCCATGAACTTGATTCAGAACTCTTCTTGTAAAACAATGTCCTGAAAAAACAGCATTTTGAAGTTAATGACACTTTTCAAGTGGGAATGTGCATTTTGTATATTATTCATACTCATTTGTAGTCATTCTGAGTGCACTACTACATAGTACACGTTTTTTATTTATTTTTTATTTATTTTACGTCAAAAAAACAGTTAAAAACTGCGTATGACGTGCTATGGGGAAAAGTGAATTGTGTGCACATTTTCAAAATTCTGTGATCCCTACACTAAGTCTAATACTACTTAAATTTTGAATTTTGAAAGGGAGAAAAAAACACAAAAAACTCCCATTTAATAAAATCTATTTTCAAAGATAAATAAGAAATAAATTTTGGCTCTTATTACCTCCTGCCGCGACAACATGGAAACGATAATTTGAATAATCGTATTTCCCACTGAATTCTGGAAGACGTGCACAGAAAATGAAGTTACATTTACGTTGAAACTATAACAGAATTATAATACAAGTTATATTACCTAACGAGAATTTTAAAATAACTTGCCTGGTCAAAAATGATACACACTAAAAATATTTAATCATTAATGTATACACATTTTGTGAATGTTAATACGAATGAAATTACAAAAGTAAATGATGTTAAATTTTGCTAAATTAGCAAAATGTATATTGGCATTACCTTCAAATTCATGTTCATGATCTTGTCATAGAATGAAATAGCCATTTAGAATTAACAATATCCATGAATATCTGCATCAATGAACTGTCATCTGTTTCAATTACCAATTTCCATCACCTGTGCCAAAAACTACCTGAAAAATAAAATTAATACAATAGTATTTGGAAATATAATTAAAGTGATAATTATTGAAAAATAAAAAAAAAAAAACAAAAAATAGAAAGTGTTTTACGGCATTTTTTTTAGGAATGCATTATTATTTTGTTCAACTATTTACAGAACATGATAGACTCTAGTCTCAATTTAAATACGGTAATCAAAAGTTTGTACACTTATAACATATGGAAATACTACACAACAATTTCTAATTGCCATTAATGACACTTCAAGACTATATTAAAATTATTTCAATGAGTTGGCAACATAATAAATATTATGTTTTACATTTCAATTACAATTCAAAAACGGAGTGAAAGAGTTTAAGAGTACAACATGGTGCACTGCCTGGGAGAGAACCAGATTCCATACAGAATACCCTTTGGGCGATCTTTGATTACAAAATAATTTCGTATATATCGATATTGCTGCAATAACTTGAATATTGAATGTCATTAAAAGGAAAAAGAATATTCCTAACACAGATATTTTTTACCTGAGGGCTATGCAACCGTGTAACCTACGCAATCGGCACCTCTGCTAGAATTTGTTATAGGCATTCCTAGAACTCTTAATATAATAAATTCCTCCATATTTTTTCATTACTGTTTTGCTGTTTAAATTAACTTTTTTTTATTAAATGGAAAACTTGCATATTCACATATTCATGCATCTACCGCAGTTAGAGCTGAGGTGAGTTAGATCTTACATCGATCGAGGAAATATTTACCGTTTAATACTCCCCCCCTCGAGCGTCGGCGGCTTCGGGGACTCTCGGGTTGCCTCGTGCTCCTTCGCTGTCTGCCTGTGTCCGCTCCACTGGGGACCAGCCGATGCGATGAGTGCGTTCCCGAAGTACGTTCTCCAGCGTAATCTTCCCACGGTGCCTCTGCGCCTCCTCGCTGAACTCCTTTCCAGTTCACCCAGATTTCTCGATGTCACCTTCCGCGAGCTGATAAACGCCACTAATTATTCAAAGTACAGTTGCTAGCACGTGTCTCACCATTTCACCAGGCTACTAGTCTCGTGGTGTACTCCTCTGCACACAAGTTCTCTCGATCTGTACTACCCCAGATAATAGCTGTCACTCTGGCACTACGTCCGAGCTACTAATGATGGTTATACTTAGCACAAATCGTCCGTCAATCACTTTTCAGCGCTCATTCGATCGCGACGCTATTCTACTTTGCTCGAACGCGGAGCGGTCCCAGGTACTTCCTTCCTTACCGGCGACCGGCCAGATACTGACTCCTCGCGGCGTCGTTTCCCACGCCTTGGGCCAACCGACAACACTTTGCCGCCCGTAACCGTTTCTCGTGGCTGGCGAGCGCCCTCTGGCAACCGTTCTGCCGCGTGCTTACTTGATGTATCGCCGTTTCTTTAGGCAGAAACGCGGTGCGTTTCAATGTGTGTGTGTGTGTATATATATAGTGACGTCATGGAATTAGACAACCCCTTAACGCCACCATCAGCTACAAAAAGAAGCCCACGAACAGAGAGGAGTCGAGTACGCGGCGGAGCGATGGCTTGTAAACGCGCCATCTACCCACAGCTTTTCGAACTCTGACGCCCGAACTAGCGAATAATGTTTTTTTGGGAGGTCACGAAAAGAGGAGAATATTCACCCCTCCAAAAATTTCCCCAGGCGCGAGTACCATAAGTATCGCGGCGTGCCTCGGAGGAAATCTCTATGATTGCAGCAGCGACGGCCACTAGACTGAGTTCTGAAGGCGATTGTAACTTGATAGCATAGGAGTTTATTTTAACTTGGTATTAAAAGTTAGCTTGAGAAGCGTATCAACGAAAGTATGTAATTGAGAAGTGGAGGCCGAACTTCTTTTTTTGAAGTGATTGTTTGACTTCGAAATAATTTGAAATTTGTAAAATTCGCGCAGAAGGACATTAAGTAAATCCAGCATCTCATATTGCACGCTGAGACCACACACGCCCAAAGTGTGGTAGGTAGGCCGAGCATTTAAAGCATAACTTCAGCAACATTAATTATTCGAGGCTGGAAGCGCGAACAAACTTGTACGACGCGCGGCAGAACCCCGGAAGAGCGAAGCGTAGGTGAGAAAGATTTGGACTGGAACGAGAATCGTACGAGTCCGGAGAACAGGAGAAGGATGTGGAAATTGGAGGCGTAGCGGAGTTCAGAGCTCGAAGGAAAGAAACTGGTAACATTGTGGGACAGCGAGCGAAGACGGGTGGCAACACGAGGCTGCGAGCGGCAGAAAATCCCCAAGGTTACCTACAGGCGAGCGATGCGGAGCTGTTGAGGTAAAAGAACTGGCAACGTTTATGCGGCGATCAGTTGGGGAAAGAGAATAGCAGTAAATACACGACAATTCGTGTTAAAAGTGGGTGAAAAGTCCACAATAGGTGGGAGAAGTATTTCGAACGATGTGAGTGGCAGTTTCAAGTTCATTTACTGCGCGTGTTATTGAATTCATTCAAAGCAGCCATACCTTGTACAATTTTACTTAAATAATTCATGATTTTCTCATGTCGTACAGTTGATGTTATCTGGAAAAGTCATAGTTTATTGTATTGTGTTAAAAGTAATTGATTTCAATGATATGTAAAGGGGTCAGATTTAAGTAACGTGTATGTTACGTTTTACTTTTTTTTTCTCTTTAAAGTTCACAGTGTTATAGTGACTGCGAAGCCCAAGGCTAGTGCCAGTAAACGGGATACCTTAGAACAAGTGTAAAACTCATTTCAAAAGCCGTGCACGGAAAAACTAGAGAGTAGAAAGAGTAAAATAATATGGTAGATAAAAATTCAGAAAGAGAAATGAGCAAATTGTGAATTGTAATTGGTGAAAGTGTGTTCAGGCAGTCGAGGTGACGCCAATTTTTTGTTTTGTCTTGTTTTCTGTTGTTTTTTTTTTAGTGACCAACTTTTTTAAGTGCATAATCCTATTATATAATTGTGCCACTGTAATTTTTCATTGAATATATGTTCATTTTATTTGTATTTTATCTGATTCATTGTGTAAAGGGTTCAGACCGTTCTCGTACCCAAAACGCTCTCCCCACGTGCGGAAGGTAGTAGGTGGGTGGCATAAAATCTATCTTTAAAAAATCAGTTCATCTATGCCACTTTTATGTGATATCAACAAAATTAGGCTTTCGTTTGCTTTTTTTACCTTCTGTATTCAAAGATTGCTGTCTTTATTCTCGGGTCTGGTAGACGCACTCAATTACGAGTAGGTCCTAGTGGGCTTAGTATGTCTTAGTGAATGTTTTAAAAACAATGCACGTGCACCATCGTATTTCCTACTGCGCATCCGCCATCAAAAGTGTGCGAATCAACCCGATAACTTCTTTTGCGCTTGTGGAAGATTTACACTCAAACTTCAAAGGGAGAAAACATATGAAATTACAAATTTGCGTATTTTTTATACTTTTGTTGTCGTGTTTGTGATCAGGACAAACCATGGGCTGTTCACCACTGTTGTGTGCAACGAACCTTAGGCTGTGATTGTACGGAAAACAAAAATCATTGTCATTCACTCCACCAATGTGGTGGAGAATACCAAAAAATTATTTTAATGTCTGCATATTATTGCAAGAATATGCATATTCCGTTTTTAATTTGCTCTTACCTCATATGAAGCGTGCTCATTAACTTTGATAGTAATATATCCGGAGTGACAATGTGAAAATTATTATAGAATTTTGTTTATTTCAAATACTAAATATGTTTATATCTTTTGAAACTTGCGTGATAGAAGCATGTTATTACGATTTTCCGAACCAGCATGATCGTTTCCATTGAAATCACCTATTTTCATCCTGGAGGTATGAAAAAAAAAATTGTTCCCTAGAGTTATTTCTTGATGCCCGCAACCGATACACATCATGAGACCCCAAATCCTCCAGCAGTCCCGGCGTGTGTAAGTGAGAATACCTCGCTGTTGCCTGGTCGTTCCATTGGCGGGGGCATTTGAAGGCGCAAAGTAGTGCATTCGTTTGGAAGTTAGGGGCGCTTGAGTAGAAACGACCTCGGGGAGCAACTTGCCGCCCTCGCGGCCGCGTGCGTTCGCCGCGAAGACGACCCCCCCTGCCACGCCCCCTCGCCGTCACCCCCCCGCCCCGCCGCCACGCCTTCCCGATTTCCCCTGCGCGCTGTCTGCCTCGCATCCAATTTGCGCCTCCAAATTGAGGTCCCCGCCCCCAACCGCACCCCTGCCCCCTCCCACCCCCGCCCTGCCCCTCCCCACTTCCCCCCCCAACCTACTCGCTCAGCAACGTCCTAGCAGGCGACACCCACTCGCCACTAGCATTCCTTTCAGCAACTCTCTCCTCATACCGGTCTCACTAGCCTTTCCCACAAAGACATAGTAAGGGATGATGTCACTGCAGTGCCTCTGACCGAAAAGTCAGAGATACCGCTCTACATAGGTCAAATTTAACCGATGTCTGGAGAAAATTCAAGCGGCCGGCTGCTTTCATCGGTTGTTTTCCAATGTTCCTCCGATAAATACCAGGCGAATGTCGGAGCAGCACCCAAACAATTGGCCAAGAACTGCGCTCAGTCTCTCCCTGATTCTCTTCCTTATCCTATTCTCATCCCTCTCTTACACTTATGCACACTTGCCCCACACTACCACATACGCCGAGAGAGCAGTCGGCAGCTTAGAGCTTATTCCTGATGGGGCGGTGCCAGGTTACCCGCCACATCCAGCAATAAAAAAACATGCACTACACTTACGGGACAAATGTTCTCTGTCGTTGACCCATTCACAATCAATCCCACTCCAATTACTATATCACCTACGCGTATCCATCTAGTTCGCCCCCGAACACTCCTCTGACCTCCATATCTCCTCCGTCTCTATCCTACTCCTCTTCTCCCTGCCACCATCACCCACCCAACTCCACTCCTACCCATCTTGGGGACCTTCTCGCGCTGTCTGCCTTCACTGCCCCCCGTGCGCCGGCGCGGCGTCACTTGTCGCGACCGCGCGCCCGTCGGTCGCCGACTGCGCTTTGCCCTCCTCCCCCTCCTGCCGCCTCCACCGCCCCGCGGCCCGCCGAGCCCCGAAAAACCGGCGCCGGTGGTGCTGCAGCTCAACCTATTACGCCTCCCCAGGCGCATGGCCCCCGCTCCCTCCGCCTGCTCCCCCGCACGGTGCGACCTCGTGGCGGAAATGCGGTCGGAATCCTGGCAATGTAAGTTTATTTCGGGGAATTTCGTTCTTCAGTTGATTGATTGATTAGTGATTCCGGGCGCGTCAAATTCTAAGGTCATTACTTCTATAAGTGTAGTGTGCTTTTATTGCTGGTGGTGGCAGTGATTTTTTCCGCTGGATGGCGAGATCCGGCGCCGACATAACACTGCTTGCGGAGATTTTCCCGAACCAGGTATCTCCCTCCAGCGTGACATCGCCCCAGCCGGGACAAGCGCTTCCGATTGGTCTCCCGATATGTGTGGTAGTGTAGTGCATATGAGTGTAAGTGTGAAAGTACCGGTAGCGGTAGCTCAGTGCATGAACTGACGTCACTGTAGCGCTTCTGTCCGGGAGGTCCTAGGTTACACACCCCACGGCGGCAGGATTTTCGACACTAGCTTTTCAGCTAGGTCGAATTCAGTCGCTGTCTGGAGGAGAATTCTAGCGGCTGCTCTGATCGGTAGTTATCCGTGGTTTCTCCGATCAACTCCAGGCGATTGCCGGAGCAGTACCTCAGCAAACGGGCCACGGACCGCGCGCTATCTGTCCTACCTCTTCCCTGTCCTATCCTCTCCTCTTACACACACATTTACACTAACATGCATCACACTACCACATATTCCGGGAGACCGGTCGAGAGCTTAAAGCTTGTCCCGACTGGGGTGGTGCCCCGCTGGTGGGAGAGTCCTGGTTAGGGGGAATCCCCACTAGCCGACGGTAGGTCGGTGCCTGATCTCGCCATCCAGCGGGGAAAGATCACCGCCATCTTTCGAGAAAAAAACATGCACTACACTAACGGGACTAATGACCGAAGCTGTTGGCGCGCCCGGAAACACGAAAAAATCAATCAAGTGTGTAAGTAAGAGCAGAAGAAAGGGCAAGGAAGAGGAAGGAAAGATCGCGCACGGCCCCTGGCCTGTTTGTGAGGGTACTGCTCCGGCATTCGCCTGGTGTTGATCGGAGAAACCTCGGAAAACTACCGATCAGAACAGCCGGCCGCTAGAATTCTTCTTGAGACAGCGACTGAATTCGTCCCAGCTGCTAATCTTGCCACCGTCCGATTCTCACCCTTGTGGTCAGAGGCACTGCCGTGACGTCAGTTGATTCCCCGAGTCACTATGCCGGTTCGTCCTTCGGTTATGATGAAGGAATTCGTATACAATAAGGGAACCAGGACAAACAAATTTAACAATTCGTTTATTCACAAACTTCAGGTACAATGGATATTTTATCAACAAAATATCATTAACGCAAAAAGCCGAGTTTAAATATCAAAAGTTCAAATAAACAGCCAATTTACCAATTATCCAGAAGAATGCAACGAAATAACAAACAAGCCATAATACGATTGTATGAAATACCTCAGCGAAATTAAGAAATTCCACACTTCTCGCTGTCCTTCACCTCTCGTCCGTCCGCTCCTCCATTTCTCGGGGGGGGGGGCGTTCCTTCTGTGTCCCAAGGGACGTGACGACTTCCACTGAAGTTGCCACTCTTCCAGCAAGAGGAGGGTTTACTACTCCGTCTGGACGGCGGTTCGTCTTCCGTCTGCATCTTTTCGGTTCAGCAGCAAAGGGTCCCCTCACTTGGCGCCACGGAGCAATGCCTCCAGCTGGTGTGTCTGCTGCCAGAGCATGGGTTTAAATGGAAGTATTCACACGAGCGGCGTAGTTGCGCCTCATGGACACTTGGACGCCAACTCCAGTTATCAGCAACGTAGACGTGCGTCCGTGTCTCCACCAGCAGAACACAGTTCTAAATGACAGCCATCACACTGGACTCGGTTTTTGCGTGCTGCGGTGTGACTCACAAAACCTTCCTCTCTTGCGGTCAGTGGAGGTCAGCTGTGGCTGTGTCTGAATGTCTCTGCTTCTTCTCGGTAATGCCACCGAGTGCCTCCATGTGAAGGCACCTTGAATAGCAGCGTGCACACTAGACGCGCCACTGAACCGATTTTTGCCTGGTGCCTGCCTGAGCGCACAGCGGTGTGACTCACGAAGACTTCTTCTTCGCGGTCAGTGACAGTCGTCAGTGTCTGTGTGTGAAGAGTTCTGTCGTTTCTCGGTGGCGCCACACACTGGCTCCGTATGAAGGCATCTTAATTGGCAGCGAGCGTTCATACTAGACGCGCCACTGAACAGGTTTTTACTTGCTGCCAACCTTTCGGCCTCTTGAGCCCACAACGGTGTGACTCACGAGACCTTCCTCGCAGTCAGTGGCAGTCGGCGGGGGCTGTGTAGGAAGAGTTCTGCCGTTTCTCGGTGGCGCCACGAGTTGTTCCTTATGAAGGCACCCAAAGATGGCGCAGTGATACCACCATGACCGCGACACCGTCTCTGATCGCGAGATCCTAAGACTCTATTCCCGACAGTAAAGGATTTTCGCCACTAGCTACATACTCTTCTGGCCGCCTTAAAATGGGGACTAAATGCAAAGTGTGGTAATGTAACTGTCGCGTGAATTTACAATCGCAAGTGACACAGGGTATTTTCATTTGGCAATTGTTGTTGCCGACATGTACAGAATTTCGCGATGAATCCCATTGTAATTCAATCAGTGACATGTTGATTTAGGTTTGCAACGAAAAAAATGAAGATTTCCGGTGAATTCACCTGACTTTTAAACCGGTTATCAGGATTGTGATTATTTACCATTGCGTCGAGTGAGTCTACGCGACAAAGAAAACAGTTGTTTAAAGACAAGAATGTACGGATTCATAGTTTCAAATGTTGGCTGCTCTGACTGGAAATAGGTTCAGACAGCTTATCGCAAATCCAATCCCCATTCTTACGATCCCAGGACTGAAGGTGGTTGGAAATCAGTGTCTTTCTCGAGGAGAATTCTACTGGTAAATAGCCCCGAATGCTAGTTTTCCAAGATTTCTCTAACTAATGAGGAGAATACCGACGCAGTACCCTAACATACTGACCACCACGGACCGCGTGGTATTTTTCCTACCTTATACCCTTATACACACACTTGCACTTGGATGCGTAGACTACCTCATATATCGGGAACCCAGTCGGGGGTTTAGAGTTTATCCCGACTGAGGTGGTGTGCCGAAGCAGAAAATACCTGCAGGAAGGGAAAACCTGCAAGAAGACGTCTAGGTGATTCACATTTCACATGTATCACATTTCACTGAAAACACACCACCTTCCGACACATAATATGCCTACCTTCCCGAGGTTAATGACCAAAGTTGTTGACATGAACTGCCACATTTTCGTTTGTCTGTATCCCCTTAGGGGTACAAAACCAGTAATACGAAAACCAGTAATACGGGAAAGTGTGTGCTGTTGTAGTAGAGCTTGTTAAATATTCTGATTTTTAACTCGAAACCTCAAATATAGTGTGGTTACTATAATTACAAAACTAAATACTGAAAAAACTTTTTAAGCCGGAATCGATCGGGACAAAAAAATCTGGTTTACGGAGGTTTCCGTTTTATGCACGGTTGTTCATATTATGACACTATTGATATTCATATTTCTTCCCCGAAAAGTAATAGGCCTAAATTTCATGGCTTTATCATAATTATCAAAATACAATAACAACATTTTTATGGAAGAAATCATCAATAAATGAATATTAAACAATCTTCATTGACAGTTTCTGAGTTGAAAAATATATAACATCTTTCTGTTTAGGTGTAACATGATACTGAGGAGTGGCTATATTGGGGCTGCTTGGTGTCTCAGAACTCACAATGCACCCACCCCAGGACTATGACTTTAGAATAACTTCGCATGGGTTTGAACAATGAGTATCTGATCGAGGGGTTATGATTTTCAACGCGGACCAGGAAGACTCGTGAATAGAAGTTAAGCCCGTACACTGTCCCACGCTCAGTGTCGGGAGAGAGGGAATTCTACTGCAGCATACGGCCTGAGAGACAAGAGACCCCAAGGTCGAATTCTACGCTGATAGCAGAAGCCCTTCACTTTCAATGCCACGACTATATCGAATGTCACTGGGATAGAGAATTTAAAACAGGCTTGCAGATGCATTCATTTCATTAAGAACATCTAGCGGTTCCCTGCAAATTGCATTGAATTTCTAGAAATTTCATTTTATAAAGATATTTTTTCCTGCACGACATAAAAACCCATTCTATTTCCGTATTGGAGATATTCCGTTTTATGCTCTGTAAAATGCTATTTAACTTCACGGGCCGGAGAAATTTTCCTGTTGAGGCAGGTTTCCGGCTTGTACAGGTTCCGGCATAGACATATTTTACTGCATTGGGAATTGAATTCGAATATTTTGGCCACGTTTTGGGCATTTGGACTCACTGTGCAGCGCGAGGGATATGTTTCCTGCGCGCGCCGCGGCGCCGCGCGTCGTCTGTCCTGGGAGGGCAGCCCCTAACGTTGATGGATGCGTCTCTGATGGAGAAATAAGACTGCAAGGCGCCTGATGTTCCCTGAAGGAACTGTTAGCCCTTGATGTGACGTCGGTCTTGGCACCTGCGGGCCTGATGAAACCACTTGTATTGTTCAGATATGAATGCGAAGAGCCTGTCTGGAGAAAAATTGCGGATATTCCGAAACAGCAGGTTGTAATATTGTACCCAATGGAAATATATCGAGGAGTGCGATATAGAATTTGATCGCAGAAATGTTACATGAAAATGGGAAACCTGCAATGTCTTTCAAGGTCCAGAAAAATGTTTTCCTCCTTTACCTCGTTTTTATACTTCAATTCAAAACATTTACATACCACGCTGTTTATGCATTTTCTCGATGTTTTCATTATCGTCAAAGATATCGCAATGGCACCCAAGTCAGTGAATTCTTTATATGCTACCCGTGAGGTAGACGGGCGTGGAATATTGGATTTTTACTTTCTTGTACACGTACAAACGGAATAATATACGTTGTCTAGAGAAAGTTACGTAACAGTGCGGAAGAAAACAACGGATTTTTCGATGAAAAAAACACGTATTGTGGGGCGCTGATGCAGAAAAAGTTGATAGATGACGTACTGTCTACAAGCGCGCGTTCTCTCCCAATTTCCTATTTCTCCTCGCGTAGGCTCTTAGCGGGGAGGGTAATACTCCGTACAATCATCTCAAACAAATAATCACTAAAGAATCCAGGCTACACCGAAGCTTTTGTAACATGACATGAAGTTTTTAATTTCAAAATATTTATTGATTCATGACACTTGTATGAAAAAAGGTTAACAAAATAAAATAATCTCCATTTTCCGTAAAATGCACGGAAATGGAAATGACACGCAACATTTTATCTATTATCTCATGCACTGTCTCTAAAATAAAATACCAGTACATTACCGATTAAAAATTAGCAAAATCGTCTTCACATAAATGCAGCACCACGTGGATGGTATGCATTTTCTTAGTTCTCTTTAGGAGCAGGCGAAGAAGAGACAGAAGTCAAATCCCTCAACGATTACTGGAAGCAAGTCGTCGCAGAGGAAGAGCACAAGAAGGCAGAGGTGCAAAAGGCAAAGAAGGACATGGGAGAGAAAAGAAGGCAACAACGGTAAAGACGAGGTATGGTGATTAAAGGACTGATTTTAAATTTAGAAAAAGACATTGGAATAAAAATATGAAACAATAACTGAATAAAAATAAGTATTAAAACTTCGCTTCAAAAACATTTCCTCATCCCATAAGAAAAGCAAATTTCTAGATTTACATTTTAGAAAATTTACTTCATTGAAAATATGAAACTGTTGATCGATTAGAGGTGATTTCATTGTGGCTCAAACTGACCCAAAAAAACAACAACAACATGAAATCTTAGTCGTCAGCCTTCTGTACTATTGATATGAACTAAGACATATGAACGATGCATTTTCTTTTTTTGACTTGTTTTATTTGATATCGATTGTCTGGTTTCTTTGTTTTCCATTTGCTTGACGATCACGAAACATATTAATACAATAATATGTAAGTTTTAGCGGATTCAAATCCGATCAATGTCGGGGGATTTTTTAGGTGCCAAAAATCGACGGCATCCATGCGGATGATTGTCGGCATGCACGACTTCCCAGGAACGGCACTTGACCGGTCCTAGCAAAATTAAATCCTTTAGAAATTTAGCACAAATCATAGTTTCGATTTGAATTACAGGATAAGATTGCAGATCTTGACCTGCGCTATCTGATATTCAAATCAAACGTCAAAATTGGCGCACTAGCGCCCCTAGGAAGAGCAATGGCAAACTACCCTAGGTATAGTTACGATAAGTCTCATAAGAAGGCGCTAGAATGATTGATTGATTGATTTTTCGTGTTTCCGGGCCTGTCAACTGCTGTAGTCATTAGTCTCGTGAGTGTACTGCATGTTTTTTCTAGTGAGATGGCGGTGATCTTCCCCCGCTGGATGGCGAGATCCGGCGCCGACCTACCGTCGGCTAGTGAGGTTTACCCCTAACCAGGACTCTCCCACTAGCGGGGCACCGCCCCAGCCGGGAGATGCTCTAAGCTCCCGACCGGTCTCCCGAAATATGTGGTAGTGTAGTGCATGTTTGTGTAAGTGTGTGTGTAAGGGGGAGAGGATAGGACAAGGAAGAGGAAGGACAGATCACGCGCAGTCCGTGGCCCATTTCGTAGGGTACTGCTCCGGCATTCCCCTGGTGTTGATCGGAGAAATCACGGAAAACTACCGAGCAGAGCAGCCAGCCGCTAGACTTCTCCTCCAAGCAGCGACTGAACTCGACCTAGCTGAAAAGCTAGTGTCGAAAATTCTGCCGCCATCAGGACTCGAACCTATGACCTCCCGGTCAGAGGCGCTGCAGTGACATCAGTTGAGCTCCCTGTACGCGGGCGTACATTAGCGCGGCGCATCGATGGAAGAGACGTGACGACCATGGAATCGCGTGCGGGAGCGACGCTCCAGTAACCGAATGCTGCCGCCGCCTCGCCCGCCCCCCGCCCATCCGCGGAAAGTGGATTTCCATCAACGTCAGCGCCCCGCCGCCGCCACCGCCGCCACCGCCGTCGCGTCGGCGCCCCGGCAGCCAGCGCGGAATTGGAGAAAATCGTGTTGGCGCGGCCACAACAGACGCCAGTCTTAATCAAATACACGTGATTTCGTTGCGCGCGGCTGGGATTGACAGCGACTTGTTCCCGCGCTGGCTGCGGCCGACCGTGCGACTGCGTTTGCCGCCCTTATCCCCCACCCCCGGCCCCGACCACGCCCCCGCCACGCCCCGCGCGGGCTGGCTGCCATTCAGATGTAATTCTTACAGAATATTTAATTCCTCATATTCTCTATTTATTCGCTAATAGTATGCTATAAGGAGCCTCAATGGCTCAGTGGTAGGGCAATGGTTTTCTGAAGGATACAGGTTCCAATCCCGGGATTTTTATCTGGTGGTTTCCCTTCAGGGTTGCTCTGAGGTCTATTCAGTCTTCTTTCCAAGTGAGTATCAGGATCTTTCCTGAGGGTAAAGCTGGCCAAAGCGTTGTGCTCGCCACACAACCTCCTCCTTTTCTCTGGTGATTTCCATTCAGGGCGGCTGTGAGGTACAATCACCCTCCATTCCAAGTGAGTACCAGGATCGTTGCTGGGGTAAAGGCGGGCGGAGCGTTGTGCTCGCCATACAACCTCCTCCTTGTACCCATGGTGATGAATAGGTGGAACCCTACCGTCTCCTCCCCTGTGGGTCACATTCGCGTGTGTGCAATTGCATAGGGAACCTTGCACCCCCTTCCTTAGAACCTTTACCTTTAATAATGCTCTACTCTTTAAGAGAGAGAGAGAGAGAGAGAGAGAGAGAGAGAGAGAGAGAGAGAGAGAGAGAGAGAGAGAGAAGGAGAGAGATGGGGAACGAGACGTAAAACAAACACAAACACTTTTAAAGACTCTCACATAACTAACGCGAGAAGGGGATGAATATGTTACCACTCATTGCTTCTGCCGCTCGGGGGAAGTCATGTGACGGTGACATACGTCCAACTGGTTTCGTTGCAATGCAGTACTGTGTTAAATGTCTTATTCAGTCTAGGAGAGAATACCTAGTATTAGGCCCATATTATTTCTCAATCATGTGAATAAACTCGTCAAGAATTAATCGAAAAATTTCCGAATGCCAGTATTTCAGCGAAGAATACAATACACGATTTAGTTAAAAATTGCGTTTAATAGGTTTTCTTTCAAATCTGAAATGAAAAATGCAACTTTCGGGTAGACCTCAGGCCATTGCCGATACAGAAAGAAGAACTACTGTCAGTACCCCCACCCAAAAACGTATAATAATAATTACCCCAGTTCCATTACACCTGTACAACTGAAAAGCGAACCGAAACGATTTTATAATTTCAAGCGAATTTTCAAAAATATTGATGGGAACAGAGACCCGACGTCGTATTTCATATCAGGGGAGGCACACTTCGCAACATTTCGAAAAAATGCTTCATATATCTGTGCCAATGATACGGTGATAATTTTGGTATTCTTCTAACGGCTTCTATTCGGCTACATTTAAAATTCCCGCTAATATTGTGACGCAAACTGGTGCCTGAAGCTCGTTGGCTGAAGCCAGATACAATGCACAATAGATCACTCATCTCTTTCTAACAAGGGTGCACCGCAAGGGTGTCGCAAAAAATTGGAATTTTCCTCCAAACAGCGACAGTACTTGCCCTAGCTATCTCAGTAGTGTGGAAAATCCTGCCACCGCGGGGACTCGAACATAGGACCTCTCGGTCAGAGGCACTGCAATGACATCAGTTGATGCTATGAGCCTCCTCTCCAGGTCCGACGTTCCCGATTCGTTCAATCACGTGACAGTAAACAGAAATTAACATTGTGTACCCGAACCACCTCTTCCGAAGGCAGACGAAAACATCGGTTCTCGGACGAAATTTCGGCTCCGCTGTGACCGTCGGACTATGGGATGAATGCGCTCTGTTCTTGGCCAAAAGTCATAACTCGGTTATCTGAAGAGTAAATTGCCTTAAATTTGGTATATATAGAGACCTTAAGAATATGATACATTTGCCATTTTACCTGTTACATAACTTCAATATGGCGACTTACGTATGTCTTTTGGTAGGAAAGGGGAGGAATGCATGAAAACTTTTATTATGAAATTATTCATTTGTATTTTCATTTAACAAGAGTTCATATTGTTGTGAAAGAAATGGACATCATTGATATTATTAATATTAAGTGTTATTCACTCTGATCACTAAAAATAATCTATTCCATAGCATCCTCATCTGATACTTCAACAAGATAGATATTTACACAATTGCTTCATGTGAACTTGATTCTGGTGCAGGACAAATAAGCATTTTAATTACTTCAAGTAGAATTTCCTTTTTCTTATTATTTTGAACTCTTTTCTGGAGGCTGACAGTCGAAATGACGGGATCCGATGTTTCCAAAGCTGTGTTCAAAATGTCTGTTATGTTGTGAATTCTGCTGTCTTTCCTTACGTGAATTTCTTTGTCATTTTTGTACAATCTATTTCTGGATTTTGAACCTGCTTCTCCCAGGCATAGTAGTAGCTGAATACTATGCTATAATAATACTATAATAAGCTTAAGTATGTGTTTTCTATTAACAATAACTTTATGAACACTTACAGACATTGGAAACCAATAATAGTTTTTTCTGTATACTTTAGAAGTCTCCGTACAATATTTACCAAATAATTCAGGGTCAATGCCGTATTGAAATAACATGGCTACCAGGATAATCCTCAATCTCTGAATTAGGTTTTCATTAACACCAGTAATTCGTGAAAAAGCTGCAGGTCCCGAGAAGGAGCGTCGTGCAGTATTTCCGTCATTAGACGAGCCGCAATCTTTCACCTTATCCACATGACTTTTTCCACATATTTTTTCCTAAAACAATTTTTGAATTGCTTTTTTCGTCTTGGCAACAACTTTTATTTACATCACCTCTGACTTGCCATACTTTTAAATCTATTCTATAAGCTATGTGCAGAACACATGATTGGATAAAAGCTTAATCCAAAGATGTGGGGGACTTACCCCAAGTGATAAAGTTCCAGACTTGGGCAAAAATTCGGGTGCGTCAAATTCTGTCGCATCCTTTACTTGAAGAGGTTTTGCGCCACAAATTGGGCAGGTTTGACTAGATCTTTTTCCTGTTATTATATTTAAAATTTTACCATCAATTAATGTCAAATATAGAACAAATGAAACCCTCATAGTCTGTCCATTGCTAAGCACAATTTTCACTTCGCTGGGATCATGAATTTCTTTCTTGATGTTTAATTTTTCCTGAATAACATACTTGTCGATTTCCTTTGTATATTCCAATTGTATTGGTCTGCAGAACCTGACTGACTGACTGAGGTGTCTGTTCCATATAATGCTATTTGGACTATATATGCTACCTGGACTAGCGCAAGGGTATGAGTGTTGTGGCAAATATCGTCGATTCCAAGGACTCAGAAAGTGAAGAAGAAATTTGTCCATAGAGACTTTGTCCGGAGCTCCCATCAAAGCCGTAACTGCAAATTTGTTGTGCATTACACACTGTCGTATCAGTTAACATTGTTTTGTGAATAATCATATCATCTTAGAGAATAACTATTCTCCTTATTGTTGTGGCGTCATAACAGTCGCCTTATAAAGTAAGTATTGGTCACGTGCATTTCATGTACAAGTAAGTAGGCTGCGACAGTGGGCAGCATGCAAGGGACGCCTCGCTGAACAAAGGGAGGCTATATTGGGACGGGAAACCCGGCTCTCGCGTAGGGCGAAGGGCGGAAAACCCCAGGGAGCTGCCGTGACGTGCGTTGCCACTGGGGCAGATTTGTGAACCCCGGAGTCGGCTGTCTGGTAAACGCGGCTGGCGGAAGCGGCGAGATGACGCAGCTCCGTCAGCCGGGCCAGAGGCGCGCCAGCACACAACTCGGTCTCCTGATTCTCGAGCTCTTCGTGGGATGTCGTGTGAGGGTGCGCGGCACGTTGCACTTCGTGTAGGCTACGGGGTCAAAGAGGGGCCGGGGCCGGCGTGAATGCGTCGAGATTTAGAGAAAGGTGCATCACTCCTCGAGAGTGAATTTTTATCAGGCAAGCGGTTGTGGTGACCAGTTGAAAGTTCCTCTTAATAACAGTCTGTATATATTGTAAATAGTGTATTCGGGTGTCGGAGAATATATTTAATAAATGTCAATATTACAACTGTTCGCGTCTGTTATTTATTGCTGCGGCAATGACGCCACACTATAAGATTGAACAGGGACTGTAAGGGGACTCTAGCTGTGACACGTAAGCCTGAAGGTCTGCATGTTGCTTTTGATCTTTTCACTTTTTCGAATGGTGGGAAAATATTTGCATTCTAGGCTTTAGATAGTATCCTTGTGTTTATATACTGTTGCTTGCTCAAGTTGTGATCTAGCAAATAGCATCATGCCTCCTCTTCGGATAATGCAACTGGTAGTTTCTTGTTTTGGAAATTGCATTATATTTTTTTAAATTTTAGATGCTCTGGTTGGACTTTCAGTTACTTGATCCAGAACAGGAGTTAGATATCTCTTTCTCGAAGCTCGAGCTGACATGCTTGCAGCTTTCACCATTAAATCTGCCTGATGGTCGTTTTCAAAGGACAATTTTTCAGCGACTCTTCGTTTGGACCTCTCAGATTTCTCATCGTAGAAACGAACAGTTCTCCCTGTTCCAAATTAATCTTCATGTGATTCAGTCGATTTGCTCTGGGGGCACACGAAATCCCCAGAAAGCCATTAACATTTTTTTTGATAAGAACGTCTTTAGTGTTCGGTGACCTTCCTGCCATCTTCTATTAGGTTGTGGCAAAAATCTTTTGTTTTTATCTTCAAATACTTTAAAAGATCTTCAGAGACATTATTACCATAACATCCACTCTCAATATAATCGAGAACTGCACATTCTTGCCTCTTTTTTTATCTCCTATGAATGCCAAACATTAAATAGGTCTTTTCGATTAATATGACACACACCTGAAAATACGAAAATTTTGTGTAAGGCGGCAGATAGTGGCCGCTAAAATTATGTAAAACAATATCTCCTTTAGTTGAATGACACTTTAGAAATAGATTCAACGCAGCAAACGGCAGCATATTAGTTATAAGTCCGCTGCAGCACGAGTTTCGTGGAAGTCCGCCCGTGTTCGGGAGTCTTCGCTCCCCTCTGGGTCGAGCGACCTTGCCAACCGTCACCAAACGCTGACTCATAATTGACGCACCGGTGTGAACTGTCGTGCGAATTCCGCGGCCGCGTATAGCTCGCAACTTTCCGCACCGCACCCGCTGTGGATATACCGCGCCGGTCTGTGGGAGCCTTAACTGTGGGGCCGGCCGGCGCGTTGAGACCTGAAGAAGTGCACCACAGCCCAGGAAGGCTGAAGGCCTAGAAGGAGAGGGGTCGGGGCGGGCGCGTTGAGACCTGAGGAAGTTCACCACAGCCCAGGAAGGCTGAAGGCCTAGGGTGGGAGAGGGGGGCGGGGGGCCGGCGCGTTGAGACCTGAGGAAGTGCACCACAGCCCAGTGAGGCTGAAGGCCTGGGGGAGGGGGAGGGAGAGCGTCGCCGACGGCGGCGTTGGCGGCGGGCGCGGCGCCGTCCGCGAGCGCCCTAATTGTTACGTAGCGCGCGCCTGTTTATCTTTCTTACACTTCAGAAGCAATTACCAGCGATGGCCCCCCCCGCCATGCAAATTTTCCATAATAACGCTTTGATTCATTACGGCCAGATTACAGGTTGCCCTCCGCGGCGCCTCGCGGGCGCTGTCGCCGGCCAACGAGCCGCTTGATTGCGCCCCGCACGCGAGCCCTGCCCCCCCCGCCCCGCCCCCGGCCGCAGGGCCCGGCAGACCCCGCCAACAGGCGAGGAACGGGAGGAGAAAAGCGGGGGACGTGGAAGGAAAAACGAACGCGATGATGATGACGAGAAACAGTCATTTGGGAGCGTGTTTGTCTGCAGGAGGCTTGCGCCTATGTCCTCACCTCTCTTGGGCAAGACGATCAATGGTGGTTTACCTTGGCCTTCCATTGTACGGAAAGTGATGAAATGATCGTGACAGGTGAATGATTAAGCTTATGGGTATATGGTGGTGATCGTTAGAAGGTGCGGCCAGTCGTCTCACGATTCCTTGGTGAAAACACCCAAATCTTAACGCGGGAATGAAACCTAAAACGTTCGACTCTAGTTACACAGCTTAGACTTTCATTTTCTTTAGCCACTGTCGCATGTCGCATCATGGGTAGACCGACCAGAATGATCAAGGGAAGAACGAAGATCGTGAAAGTAAAATGAAAATAGGATGTAAACTGTGTTTGAAAATGTGCGATAAGAATACAGTGAAACGGAAGAGAGGAAATAGAAAATAAAATTAACATACACTATTTTTCTCTTTCCAAACGTACATATACTTTAATTAAATGTTAAAAATCACACTAGCTAGGCATAAAAAAAGGTGTAAATGTTCCTTGAAACATACATTAGTGTCCTAATATGAGAAACACTATAAATACACTATCTTATTAGTGTGCTAAAAAAGAAATATTTTGTTGAGATTAGTTTTCTATTTAATAATGATGAGGTAGAAAACGACGGCGAGCTAGCTATTTCTCGTGAGACGACACAACAAAAATGTTAGCCATCAAAACGCTCACAAGGCAAACTCTGCGCAGAATCGGGACATGGAGGGTGTAAATAACGCCTGAAGAGAATGGACAAAATAAGAAGAAGAAAGGGAAATAAATCGGAGAAAAAGAGAAGAAGAATCGAAAACTCTTCTGCAGCAGGGTGCCCATCACGGTCGATGCGAGATATTATAAATTGCCGTTGTGGTCTCCGGGATGATTGATGTCATTCTTAATGCAGTCCGGAATGTTTGGAACCGGTCAATGCCGTCTGGGCAAGCTGCCGCAACACCTCGACGGTCCTTAAAGCGAATTTATGATGTATATGTTACGGGCGAGGGCTGGTATCAAGTAATCTGGTTTAGGTTGATATGCATAATGCAGGATACTGGGACCCGGTGATTTTCCGTCATATTCTTTTTATCCAGAACGCGCCTCCTAAAATGGACAACCATAGCGTAGAATGAGGCGCCTATAAATTGACGCTGAAGTATAGGTGATTGATGTCGGTTTTAACACGATCTTTATTTTAATCCGGTCTATGCCTTAGCACCTATTCTAATTTTTAGAAATAATTTATGACATGAGCAACGGTCTCTTGAAAATGTGTGTTCTGACGATCATCAAATGCATGATATGTCACGAGAAGATGAAATATTTCAAACACATGTGTAATTGGGAGTTGACTTGAATATTCATGACGTGAGTCTTCGAAAGAGGCCTGCTGTTATGAGGATGGCCTTGGGAGGTTCTGGAGCATAAGGGGAGTGATGGATGTGAGTCATTAACGTGCCCATCAATGTAATGAGTGAAATGCCCTTGACTCGGAAGGCAAGTATGGATACGAAATATCGACAACGAAACATTATTACGTAATTGGTAGTTTACGGTCCTCATAGAGTATAATTATAATTTCTGCCATTAGAACCTCCAATTATCATGACATTCAAACATATAAGGATGTTCCCACTTTCTGATGACGGAATTCGCATGAAACAGCTACAAACAAGCAATTTTCAACTACTTAATAAACAGTTTCTTCCATCCATTATAACCAAAGGAAAATGTAGGACGTGCCTGTGTGTGAGCTTTGCAGAGGAGCCAACATCGAGAAATTAAAATCTGAACTTCAGTTTTTTAAATATTTGTGTAGAATACAGGTATTTTGTTAAATGTATTGAGGATCCACCATCATATTCCGTTACACTGAGTGTATGTTCTGATAATCTCACACTTTCTGAATCATTAACTCAAACTTTGAAAAATATCATTGGAAACGTTTTTTTTTCTTATTAGAATTAGTGAAGGGACAAAAAATGAGTTACATAATCTATGTTTACTTATATAGCTTCAAACAGTTTTTAGTTAAATGCCCTTGTAGGTGTGTTGCACAGAATGTTCTCTAGATAACAATGAATCATGGATGATGTTTCGACGTTAGATGACTCAGTTTCCTTCAGTTCCAAGACAATGTGAGTACGAGGGAACACGTTTTTCATTTAAAGAACATTTGGGAAAATTACACATACATTGATTGAAATCCAATGTTGACATTACAACGCTAACAGCACTCCTCGCCTCATCGTTGTTGCCAGGACAATTTATTCTATTCCAAGCCTTTCGGGGCACCAAAATCACATCATATTCCATCATTCAAAGATTGAACGCGTTCAATGGGTTCGTGCGTGCGTTATCATAGAATGTTGCATCGGCATTCACCTGGAAGCGATCAGGGACACCACGGAAAACCACTGATCAGAGCAAGCGGTCTACGACTTCGATCAAGGCAGGCGGCATGCACCTGCCGATTGTGAATACGTCAGACAAATCTCCGGTGCCTGGCTGAGATCGAACCCATGACCTCCCAA
Source organism: Teleogryllus oceanicus (assembly GCA_964035755.1). Lineage (NCBI taxonomy): Eukaryota > Metazoa > Arthropoda > Insecta > Orthoptera > Gryllidae > Teleogryllus > Teleogryllus oceanicus. Next base: position 32,717,154 of record CAXIVR010000011.1, on the reverse strand, counting down.
TCACTTTTGCGTTCGAACCGCAAGGCGTTGCCGTAACACGCGCTGCTACCAGACTTAGTAAAAGAGATAAATACTTTGGAAGTTGTGTATACAGTCAACTCCGGCTATGGTAAACTTTTGGGGACTAACATATTTGGTTCACTATATCAGAGATTCACTATATCCGATGATGTCAAAATGAAATGGAATTTCTCCATAATAATAGGTTTTATTACTGCCAAATTCATTAAAAGCACGAAGTGAAAATTCAATATATTTATTTGCACTTAAAACAATCAATTATTTTCCGTTGTTTGCTTCATACATTTTTCATTAGTAATATCTCTAGATCCTTCTCCATAGTTCTTGCTACTTCACACTCAAGTCTGCATTGTCTTCTGTCTCTAAGGATCGTAATGCAATCTTGACACCTTTCAATGCCTATTACACTGTATTACACTGTTGGAACACGTCCAACTCGCCAAAGACCCTTTTAGTCGCCTAATTACACAAGAGATCCAATTAATATCCAGGACTTACTTATTACGTTCACTATATTCGAGGTTCATGTTCGCTATAACCGAATCTTCTTATACTTATTTGTAATGTAAGTGGAACGGGACCAGTGACTTAAGTTTACTATAACCGAGGGTTCACTATATCCGAGTTCACTATAACCGGAGTGTATATGATTGATCACTGCTTCTCGCGTTTTCTGTAAGGCACCGGTACATCCCGCAGCGCAGCGGTTGCTGGGTCGCCCGCCGCGCGCCGCGCCGAGCGGGCACTAGGTTGGCAGCCCTGCTCCCGCCGCGCAGCTGCGGCGGCGGGGGCCGATAATCATCGGGGCCGGCGGAAGGCAGGCCGTATTTCTCCAGCCGTACGCAAGTTGAAATTACCTTGTTTTCCTAATCACAGTGGATGTATAGCGTGAGCGGCGGCCATATTTCCTGGCGCGGCGGCGGCGGCCGGCGGCGCTGGATTTACGGCTCCGTGGCGTTTATGTGCGCACATGAAGGACGGCGTATATTACCAGCGATAGCAATTAGACGGCGCTTGCTGCGGAGGCGGCGGCGGCAGGGGGAGGGGCGAGGAGATGGAGGCGGACGGAGACGGAACATGTGAAAGCAGGAGGGGATCACCGGGAGCGGTGGCTCAGGGCATCAACTGATGTCACTACTGTGACTCTGATCCTAGGTTCGAGCTCCGATAGTCACAGGATTTTCGCCACTTGCTCGACAGCTAGGTCGAATTCAGTCGCTGTCTGGAGGAGAATTCTAGCGGCCGGCTGCTCTGATCTGTAGTTTTCCGTAGTTTGTTCGATCAACACCAGGCGAATGCCGGTGAAATAACTAACAAACGGACCACGGACCGCATGCGATCTTTCCTTCCTCTCCCTTGTCCTATCTTCACCTCTTACACACACACTTACATTAACATGCACTACGCTATCACAAATACCGGGAAACCGGTCGGAAGCTTAGAGCTGGTCCCGTCTGGGAAGTTGCCCCTCTGGTGAGAGATACATGGCTGAGGGAATCCCGCTAGTCCGCGGTAGGTCGGCGCCGGATCTCGCCATTCAGCGGGGGAAGTTCACCGCCACCTTCTGAGGAAAAACATGCATTACACTTACGGTACTGATACCCTCAGTACGTGCCGGGAATCATTAACAAGCAACCAAACAACAAGCTAGGAGAGGATTACTAGTAGGCGAGAGAAGTGGAAGGAGTCGGTAAATCAGATGTGGCCAGAAATTCTGAAAGGACGACTCGAAAACTGGATGGGCGATTGATCTGTTTGGGAGAGAATAGTGCACGGACCGTGAGATGGGAAGCTGGATGGAGTGAGCGGAGGAGGGGGGCTGAAGGGGTCAGAGGTGAGTGGCAGCGGTTGGGCGGGTGCGCTGCGGTGGGCAAGAGAGGTGTTCCTCAAGGACGGGTTCCGGACCCCCCTGAGCGCGAGGGGATTCCGCGCGCCCAAATGAACTCTTCGGGCCCCCGGGCGCGCAGCGGGCCCTGGCGGCCCCCTGCCGCCCCCCTGCGGACCGCTCCGGGGTGCAGAGCCGGCGGGGAGTCGTGTGGGCGGAAGCGCGCTACGCTGCGTGGACTCGCGCCAGCTGCGCAGGCGCCTCTCCCCAACCACCTGTACTAATAGGGGCACCGGCTTACGTGGCTCAGTGCATCAACTGATGTCACTCGTGCAGGTCCGGTCACCTACGACCGGAGGTGACTCAGTGCATCAACTGATGACACTACAGTGCCTCTGACCGGGAAGTCCGAGGTTCGAGTCCCGACAGTGGTAACATTTGCGACACTAGCTTGTAAGCTAAATAGAATTCAGTCGCTGTGTGGAGGAGAATTCTAGAGGCAGGCTGCTCCGATTGGTAATTTTCCGTGGTTTCTCCGATCAACAGGTGAATACTAGCCCAGTACCCATACAAACGGGCCACGGACTGCGCACGATCTTTCCTTCCTCTTCCTTGTCCTATCCTCATCGCATAAACACACTTATACTAACATTTACTACACTACCACACATGCCAGGAGACCGCAATCCAGTGGAGGTAGATAACCGCACCCTCCAGATGAAAAACATGTACCACTGGACTAATAACCTCGGTATTTGACGCGCCCGGAATCACTAACCAACCAACCGATGACCGGAAGGTCTTACGGTTCGAATCCCGACGGTGGCAGGATTTTCGACAATAGCTAGGTATCTAGGTCGAATTCACCTGCTGTCTGAAGGAGAATTCTTGCGGCCTACTGCTTTGATCGGTAGTTTTGCAACCAATATCACGAATTACATTGCAGTACCCTAACAAACGGACCACGGACCGCGCGCGATCTTTCCTTCCTTTTCGTTGTTCTATGCTACCCATTAATTACACTTACATACACTTACGCTTACATTCACTACACTATCACATATGTCGCGAGACCATTCGGAAACTTGGAGTTTGTTCCGACTGGGGTGGTGCCTCGCTGGTGGGAAAACTGGTTGGGGAAACTCCCGCTGGCCGACCTGCAGGTCACCACCGGATCTCGTCTCCATCTGTCAATGATCACCTTTCGAGGAAAACACATACATTACACTTAGGGAACCGTAGAAGGTGGAGCGCCCGAAATCACTAATCAATCAATCAATCAAAACGAGGGGGAACGATGCCAAGCAATCAAAGTGTCGACAACCGACAATTTCGAAATTTCCTTGCAAAGTGCTCTAGGTGTCAACGCAGACGGAGAGGTATGCGTCCTTCGCTTTTGTTGTAATAGACATCAACAGGGAGCACACGTATTCCGCATTTCTTTTTAACTGCTTCTTTTTCCTTCCATTTATTGTCCATCTAACACTTCAATACGGAATGCAACCTTGGGAGGATGTGATCCTTCACCTCTATCCACGGGTCTCCGTACTAAGAAGCCATGAGATTCTCTCTTTTGTGGCGTTATACCGTGCGAAGAGTGAAACTGGTCATTATGGATACCTCCTCTCGCAATGACACACCGCCCCTGAAGTTCGATTAATACGGTCATTTTTTCATTTATCTGTACAAAACAAGTATAGAACAGGGATGTTCGTATCTACGCGCTTTTGTTTCCGTATCCAAACTGGATGAACAAGATCTTGCGTTTTAACCGGTCATTTCGTTTTCTAAACGTAATCGTGATGAAAATATTTCCCCAGTAACAAGCGCTGAAAATGAATCAACTGAACATTGCATCTGTGATTTCAAATTAAGTTAGTTTTTTTAGCACAGAGCACAGAACGACGACATTAGAACACAGTGTATGTTTTATTAATCACCACACTAATAACTTTACATTACAATTCAATACAATTAGAACGCTCTCAAAACTTCTTCTTCTTCTCCTTCTCGACAGGGCTTAGGTCATGTGACCTGTTCCGGCATCCACTTTTCTTTTCGGTCTGCCAATGCCCCATCTTCCTTCTGTTCTATAGTTCACAAATATTAATGAATGTCGGTTCATTGGCATTCTTGATACATTGTTGTACCATTTTAACGTATTTTCGATAATGATTTCATATAATACTTTGAGTTTTAAAACATCTCTTGTTTACGAGTTTCGTTTCTTGTCGAGTAGCGAGCACACTAGTGTATTTCGGAGAAATTTCATTTCTGCCATGTGTATTTTATTTTTGATCTTGTTCGTGCACACCCATGTTTTGCTGACATAACTGATTGTGGGGAGTGCAAATGTCTTGTAAAACTTAAGCTGTGTCTCCTTTGTTCCACAAACACTTAAGAATTTTACTAGTTTATCATCCACGTCATGATTTATATTACAGAATATATCACAGTCTAAGTACTTGAAGTTGCTAACTTGTTCTAGATTGTAGTTTTCTATTGGTATTTTAGATCTTACTGGATATTTGACTCAAAATTCCATGACTTTTAACTTTTGGGTGGATATTTGAAGTCCATATTCTTCAAGGGTTTTCTTTAAGATAAAAATGGACAATTGGAATTGGTTTTCAGTCTCTTGTATCACCAGGTTTTTTCATCAGCGTATAAAATTTACTTGATGTAATAAAAACTTTGCTCTCAAAACCACAAAATAAACAAAGCTGAACACACGCATAGCAAACAAGTAAACGTTCCTCAAAAGTGACCCCAGGAGCGCAATAGTCAAACTGGATAAAATCTGTACCGAGAAATAAAGCAAATCCCATTTCTTTGTACAAATTACATCCGGTCTGTACAAATTATTCAAGATTGTGGGAATTCGAAGGTGGTATTGTTGACGTAATTACATAATGACTTCAATTATTTCATCAAATTATTCTCTACCCATAAAAAATATTTACGGTGCCCAACCTAGGTAACGCATTCAAGAATTAAATGAAGAATTTGACTTACTGGTTTTGGTTGTCTTTCTTGGTCTTGTTTATTTGTCTTTCGCTTGCGACCCACGACTTTTCTCCATTTTTCATGTAATAATCTTTTGTGTAAGACAATTTCGATTTTTGAGCCCCTAAATGTTTGCTAATTACATACTAGAAAATCAAAATAAAGGATGTCAAAAAGAAGGACGAAGCAAAGATATTTTTCAAAATATGATGGTTAGCATTTGTCTTCCCTTAGTGAGCCGCCAATTGCTACGGTCTACAATTTATAATTTGCGAACTGTTTAATTTACAGGATATATTTTTAACAAGTCGGGTATATTATGTTTAACGCAAGACTTTTCATGCATATTTGCAAGGTCAAGAGATTTCGTTCAGTCATTCATATGCTCACAAAGAGCTTTGTCACAAACGAATTTATTGTGAAAGTATTGTTGGGGTGTTATTGACAGGATGTAGAGAAGAAATTAAAGATGTTATTGTGATCAACAATAATTTGTAAATGATAGCCGATGATTCACCAGTGTATTCAAGGAGGAAACACAAATAAAAAAATATAAAATATAAAATTTGAATAGATATGAAGGAGAGAATTTACGAGATCTGATTCAGCTATGTAAGATTTTTTTCTATTTATTGATTTTTCTGTCTCTTGGTGTTAGGTTATTAAAAGATGATGAACGTCCCAAGGCAAGTGATTTTGTGCGCTTCTGAAGACATACAAAGGAAGTTAAGGGAATTTTAATGATTGGTACGTTGTTATTGTGTTTTTTTTTTGTAAAAGGATAAAAGTTGCACAATTTTATATCAAATGAAATGTACAAAATATTATCAAGGATCACATATTACTAACATGGTTAGCAATGCAATTATTAAAATAGAACTTGGCATTAGTTTGTCAAGACCGAATGTAATGAAGTGTACGGGAAATGTTTGACCCACTTTAACAATATTATTTAACTGGGAGGAACATTGTAGGCGGTGCCCTACCAGTAACATAGATGGAAGATGTCACAAATAACACAGGTTCATTACAACAAGCTGTTGTTCTACAACGTTCCTTGACCCTATTGCGGTCGGCCAGCTTAAGACAATCCGTAGCCATGAAGAAATGGGGAGAGCAATGGACAGCGGCGGCGATGGCAGGTAACCGAACAGCCTCGTTGGCAAGCGGTGGGTTGTAAGGCAGGTTGGCAGTGGTTTGGCAGGTGGCAGGCGATTGTTAGTAATTCCGAGCGCGCCGACTACTGAGGTAATTAGTCCCGTAAGTGTAGTGCATGTTTTTCATCGGGAGATGGTGGTGGTCTTCCCCCACTGGATGGCGAGAACCGGCACCGACCTACCGACAACTAGTGGGGTTTTCCCCAACAACTTATCTCCCACCAGCGAGGCGCCGCCCCAACCTGGACAAGTTCGAAGATCCCGACCGGTCTCCTGGCATGTATGGTAGTGTAGTGCATGTTTGTTTTTGTGTGTATGTAAGGGGTGAGGATAGGACAAGGAAGAGGAAGGAAAGATCGCGCGTGGTCCATGGCCCGTTTGTTAGGGTGCTGCTCCTGCATTCGCCTGGTGTTGATCGGAGAAATCACGGAAAACTAAACCGATAAGAGCAGCCGGCCTCTAGAATTTCCCTCCAGACAGCGACCGAATTTGACCTAGCTGAAAAGCTATTATCGAAAATCCTGCCACTGTCGTGACTCGAACCTAGGACTTTCCGGTCAGAGGCACTGCAGTGACATCACTTGATGCACTGAGCTACCGCTACCGGTCCAGCGGCGGTCATTCGTACTCGCGCCAATGAGCAACTCGACAGTGATCGAACTCGTGAGCAATCGACTGTCGTATGGCTCTGTCAAGTGGCTGCAGGCTGGTGTGGTGAACACCGACGGCGGCTTGCGGATATCCCGCCTCCAGGTATCACCCAGCAGTAGGGCCCTTCCCCATCCGGTACAACTTTTAAGTTCCATGGTCTTCCGACAAGTGTGATAGTGTAGGGCAAGTGAGTGTACGTGTGTGCAAGTAAGAAGATCGCGCGCGGTCCGTTGCCCCTTTTGTTAGGGAGCTGCTCCGGCATTCGCCTGATGACGATCAGAGTAACCTCAGAAAACTACCGATCACAGCTTCCGCTCGCTAGAACTCTCCTCCAGATAACGGTTGAAATCGACCTCGCTAGTGTTGCTCATGTAGTACTCTGTTTCGTATTTTCTAGTATCGAAAATCATGCCATCGTTGAACCCTAGGATGTCCCGGACTGAAATACTGGAGTGATATCAGTTGGTGCTCTCAGACATCTAAGCCGGATGTTACCACTTTTCATCCCCTTCCTTTTCCTTCACAGACTTCCCCATTTTTGTCTTTACGAACCCTTCCCCTAAACGCGTTTTCTCTTCCCTTTCATTACTATGCATACCATATTCTTCTCTATTAATTTTCTGCCATAAGCCGCCATCCTGATTGAGGTTTTTCTGCGTTTACTCAATTGCTTAAGGCGTACGCCAGGATGGTCCCTTGCTTTGCACTGCCAGTAATAAATGTACAGCTTGTCCCCCCTTTAGTCTCTCTCCTTTCTTCTTTCTGTTTCGTATTTTCTACTTCGTTTTGATTTGTTTCCCTTCTCTCATTTTTCTCCCCTCTTCCATTTGTATACATTGATGCTGTTCGGACCTAAGCTGCCATCCTGATTGAGGTTTTCTGGTTTACTCAATTGCTTAAGGCGTATGCCGGGATGGTCCCTCGTTTTGCACTGCCAGTCGTAAATGTACAGATTGGCCCCTGCCCCTCTTATATGTTACTACCCCGTATTCAATGTAGACTCAGTGGCTAGGCGGAAGAGCAGGCCCTATGACCTGAGCCTCGCCATTAATAAAGACTTTATTATTATTATTATTATTAATATATAATAATAATAATAATAATAATAATAATAATAGCTAGTTCAACGGTTCTAATAGTTAATTGGGAGGCGACAGGTCTCGTTTCGACGAAGCTCCTTTCTGAGCCGAGGGCTCTAGGACCAAGGATCAAACTTTGGAAGCGAGGTGTCTTCTTTCCTCGGTTTCTATAGCCACTGTTCTCCTGACTTCTGGAAGCGTTATTTCCGTTTGAGAAATGTAGTGATTTGGGTAATACAGCCTATGGGTTTGTGTTGACCTTGGGCATCCGCCCGCCTTGCTATCAGTTTGTGGGATGTAGGAGTAGAACACAGCGGAAAATATCGATAAAACGGCTTCATATACAATGCTTACCTCTTTGTTTCTTGTTGGTCAGGTACTTTGGATGTAGGTAATTTTCTAACAACCAAAAAATGATCTCCGGAAAGATTCACGCACCTCTTGCATTTTCTTCGCTGCTCTTGCTAATCCTCGTTTAGCGAATATTGGGGAGTCCTTTCCCTTCACGATGATTTAATAGTAAACATTTGACTTTTAATTAAAACTCAAAAGCTAGAAACTAAGGTACTCCAGCAGTACGTATTTTTTCGCATTATTTCTAACTTTGCAATTTTCAAAATTCGGGTTGAGACGAAAACAAGACTTGCGATATGCTTTAAGCGTCCTTTGCCTTTTTTTCGCGAAAACCACTCTTTTTTCAAAAAATCGTACATAATCTTTTGATTAAAACGTACAATTACAACAAAATTCTATTTTCAATATTGTCTTTTTTTTCATTTTCAAAAATTAATTGATCGTCAAAAATATCACCTGCATCATCTTCTTTGCCTCGAAGTGTGTCCTGTGTCACGAAAATTTTTAAAGAAAATATTTGTATCCATCGTTAAGAAAATAATTGATTAAAGATTGCCTATGTTTTCATCAAAATTACACGAAAACTACTAGAATATTCGAAAAAATTGTACTTGAACTTATTGTAAGATATGGAGAAAATTTAAAATATGTTGTTGATGCTTCATATCAAGTCCTCCCAAAATCTAAATATCCAAGACCTCGAGCTCGTTTAAATTAATCGGGATATCAATTTTGGAACAAAATCGTGTGGATGGTTTAGGCGCTAGCATTGGCTACAGTTAGTCAAACACGTGAACGAACGGACGGTCAGATCGACGATTTGCTGTCAATTAATTTTTCGGTATCAAGGATCCACTAAACATGAATTCAGACTACATAACGTAGTAGGTTAAGCAATTTGCTACATATATGAATAATATTTATTCTCTTTTTCGTTACCGCCGCAGTATTACAGTACTTTCTCTTAACTTCGTAAACTAGTAAGTCGAGAAAGTAAAAATAATGTGCGCAACTTGTAATGTGCGCAAGTGTCTTTGGCGCACTCATTTCAACATGCTGGACTCGTTCGTCAACATTTCATTTGTTCATCTAAGGCACATTCTGTAATTAGTCTAACAATAGTTTCCCTTTTCACGAAGTACTGCGAGGAAGGAGTGAATGGTGTGCCTCAAGGAGCGTTATAGCGACGTGTTTGACACGTTGACTCGAAGGATCTGAGTTGAAATCTCAGAAAATGAGAAAGTGAGAAAAAATTTAATTGATTGGAAATCTTTTGAAGGTTCATGTTGTAATAAAGAGTAGCCGTTACAAATAATGCAAGAAAGTATGTGGTGTTGTTGCACCATTCGTTTCTTAATTTCTTACGCGACCTGAATCAAGTCCTAGCGCATAGAAATGATACTCAAATATGGCTTGTCTCCGTTTCAGAGAATGTTTGCAACGACATTGTATTTAAATGTTAATGTATGCAATAAATTTTGATGAAATAATGCAAAGACATGCAAATAATGGCAATAGTTTAAATTACAACATGCGATAAAACGCGCGTGAGGTGTGAAAGATAACGACACGTCGTAAGACTTAATAAACACTTTGCTTTGTAGATGTCAACAATAAGTTGTTCTCTTTGAGAGAGCTTTCTGAAAGCAACAATGTGATGGGAGGAGAGAGGGTCGGCTCTTCAAGGAAAGAGCAGACTGATGTTGAACTGTCCCAACCTTCATCGCGTCCAAGAATTTACCCCACAACCTCGTGTAAGTTGAAGAACATATTTTTCAACTCTCCGCTTGAAACGAGTACTTCCCTTCACTATTTATTATTGGGAAAGAGTTTCTTTGCCGTGCGCGTATGGTTGATTGATTGATGATAGTGATTCCGGCGCGTCAACTGTAAGGTCTTTTTCCGTAAGTGTAGTTCATGTTTTATCGGGAAGTGGCGATGATTTTTCCCCACGGGAAGGCGAGATCCGGCGCCGGCCTACCATTGACTAGGGGGGTTTTCCCCAACCGGGACTCTCCACCCCCGGGGCAACGCCCGGCGAATCAAGATTTTAGCTCCCAACCGGTCTCCGGCATGTGTGGTAGAGTAGTGCATGTTGTGTGTAAGGGGGTGCGGGTATATCGGGAAAGGGGGAAGGAAGATCGGCTCGGTTCGTGGTCCGTTTGTTGGGGTACTGCTCCGGCATTCGCCTGGGTTGATCGATAAACGAGGTTCACCATCAGAGCGCCAGCTTATAATTCTCCTCCAGACAGAGGGTGGACTCGATCTAGCTCTCTGGTCAGCGTCGTATGCCTCCGTATGGACGCGATCCTAAGCCTCCCAGTCAGTGGCACTGTGGTGATTGGTTTGGTTGTTTTTTGTTTCGGGCCAACTGCTTTGATCATTAGCCCCGTTAGTTAGTGCATATTTTTCCGAAAGATGGCGGTGATCTTCCCCGCTGGATGGAGAGATCCGGCGCCGACCCCCGTCGGCTGGGGGGGTTTTCCCCTCAACCAGGACTCTCCCATAGGGGCCCGCCAGCCGGACAAGCATGCTCCCAGCGGTCAGCCGGAATATGTGTTAGTGTAGTGCATGTTAGAGTGTGTGGTTAGAGGAGAGGATAGGACAAAGGGAGAAAGAAAAGATCGCGCGCGGTCCGTGGCCCGTTTGGTGGGGAAAACTGCTTTGGCATTCGCCTGGTGTTGATCGGAGGAAAAACTACCGATCAGAGCCGCCGGCCCTAGATTCTCCTCCAGGAGCGACTGAATTTCGACTTAGCTGAAAAGCTGTGTCGAAAATCCTGCCGCCGTCCGGGACTCGAACCTAGGACCTCCCGGTCAACGGCGCTAGAGGATCAGTTGCACCGCCCCCGTCAGCATCCGCCATCAGCCCGCTCCTATCAGCAGCCGCCATCAGTCAGCATCTACCGCCCCCGGTGGCGCTGTAGTGACATCTTTTGGGAGCCCTGAGAAACCTTTTCCCCGTTATGCATATTGAGAATGATCTCAAGATTATATATTTGCTTCAATGATAAAAGTACTGATCCACAACCCCACACTTGCTCGCTTAATTCATAACAGCTGAAATTCTACGAAATCTATACGAAATACTACACGAACTTGCAAAGTCCTTGCAGCCAGCAGGTCGTACGAAACCTCACCCCTTGCACTCTAGTGTTCTCCATGACGGGAAAAAAGTTATTCTAGGTTTCCTGACGCTTTCAAAAACTAGTGTTACTAGTCTTAATTTAATTTGCAATCTTCAGTAATTGGTTCTTTACTTATCCGATTACAAATTTCAAACAAATTCAAGAATTTAAAAAAAAACTGAAAATGTTGTTAAGGTTTCATGTAAAGTACTAGAATAAAAATATCAGTTTCAAACTCGCAGGAGTTGAATTCGTACAGATCGATCGAGAATATCGATTTTCAAAAACAAAAATATCTGAACAACATCTAAAAAACACTTGAAGGTGTTGAAGGCGATAGTGTTGGCCAGAGAAGAACAGACAAAAGTTAGTTAATCGATTTTCGGTTTCAAGAACGCACAAGACGCAGATTCGACTACAGTATTAGAAAGTAATTTACAACATATAGGAACAATTTTTTATGCACTTTGTCTTTACCAGGGTGGAGTAAGGTGGGAGATGGGTCGGGACATGTCGGGAATTTGGAGCGGACGGTGTAAAAGGACAGGATGGATTTCGTTGGGAGGGATGGGTCAGGGATGCAGATGGATTTTTCCGGGCGTGGAGGGGGACGAGTGGAGGTGGAAGACAGAGAGGGTCTGAAAATAGGGGGCTAAGGGTGGGGACGTGTGTAAATGGGCAGGATGGAGTTAGGTGTATGGGACTGCGAAGGAATTTAAGAGAATTGGCGTGGAACGGTGTAAAGAGTGGAGTTGGGGGGGTAGGATGGTCAGGGTATAAAGAGAGAGTTGGGCAGAGCGTGTAAAGAGGGGAGTGGAGTTAGGTGTGGAGGAGTGGTTAGGGAGGAGTGGGGACAGGGAGTTCTGGTTGGGTGGACCAGTTTGTAAATAGGCAGGATGGAGTAGTGCATGGACTGCTGAAATTGAAGAGAATTGGTGTAGCGGTTCAAAGAAGGAGTTGGTGAATAGGATGGGGCAATGGATGAAAAAGAGCAGGGCGGTGAAAGAGGGGCAGTAGGTTAGGTGGGTGGGATCGGTGAGATTGCTGAGGGAGGTGGACGGAGTGTGAAAGAGGGACATGGTTGTGATGTGGGGGTAAGGGATGTAGAAACAGGTCGAACGGTATAACAGGAACAAGTAGTGACAGGTGAATGAGAGGAGGCAGAGGCAGTTGAGAGTGGGAGGTTGGTTAAATGGAGAGAGGTGGACTTGGTAAATAGATTGGGTCGGAGAATGCTCGACGTCCAACAGGAATAAATTCTTCTTCAATGACTTTATTCATTGGAACTTAAACTACTATCACTATCGATCTTGTCAATTTAACAATAAACCCAACAAATTTGGGACGTTGATACGTTAAATATTTCCCATCCAATTTTTCATCTCTTGCGCATGGTAAGACGACCTAAACTTTAATTTATGTCATTCAGAGGGAATATAATAATTTAATAAAAAAAACTACTTAAAACATCAATGAGGTAATCGAGTGTTGTGAAACGTCCCCTCGCCCAAACGAAGGACGTAAAAGGGAGCTTGGGAAAAAAATCTGGCCCGTGCTAACAGCTCGTCTGCAACGCTCATGATTTCTCCCTGCCCTACTGCTATTCAAAACACGAGGCCCTCGTTAAACCTCTCGAGTGCCAATTAGCGGACGCCAAACAATAGCATGGACAGATGCGGGGAGATTTTGTTTGGGTCGTAGAATCCGTCTCTTCGACCTACATTGGCCACGAAAAACGAATAGAGCCTCCGCGACCGAACGATCGTTTCGTACTTCGCCCTCAAACCTCTCCCCGACCCAGATCCATCCCTCATTCTTGGAAACTTATCCATCGCTTCCGCGTCTGCCGAACCGTTCTCCATCTCCGTCCTCCGTCCGTCCGTCCGTCTCGTCCTCGACCGCGATTTCGTGCCCAAACCAACGATCTTCGACCCTGTCCTCCCCCAAATCCCGTCCCCGTTTCGCCCCCTTCCACGTCCCTCCCCGTCTCCGTCCCAGCCCCCCTTGGGGCGCAGGTGGCGGGTCCCCACCCATGCGACCGCCATCGCCACCGTCGCCGCCAGGCCCAGATTCTTTGCAATTGTTTTCGTAATACTCGTTCCTGGCCAATATCAACGTTTCCAGGAAATTTTAACGACCGGTTGCGGTCATATTTTCACGTACTTGGCATTCAGCTGTCAGTGGATTATTTTAACTGAGCCGCAATATCTTTCCCCCGACCACCCCGAAGGCACGGCTGCGGGGGCGGGAGGGAGTGCATCACCCGGCCCAGGGCCTCGGCCCGAAGAAGATTTAAAACCCTGCAATAAAAACGCCCAAAATGAAAATAAGACAAGATAAGGAGTAAATAAATATCCGCGGCCGGAACGAGAATACTTAACTCAATATGGCTGGCGATGGCGGGAGCGTCGCGCAGCAGCGGGAGGGCAGGCGACGGGCCCGGGGCCTGAGATCCGTCCACCTAATGGGCGGGAAATCGTGGATTTTCAAATTTCTTTAGCCAAATTACGGCGGGAAACTTTGGCCGCGAAACCGGACGTTGGTAATAAAGGCGAGTGCGATTTATGTATTCGCCGCCCGCCCCGCCCGTCCCAGGCACGCCCCTGCAGGGCGGGTTCGTGCGTCGGGAGCGATGGAGGAGGCTTTGGGAGGCCATGCAGGCGGGAGGTGGGGGCGATGGAGTCTGTGAGGACGGTGGAGGTGGAGGCGGGGCGGGGGGGGCGATGGAGTCTGGAGGACGGTGGAGGCGGGCGTGGGGCCGTACGGTTGGTGGAGGCGTGGAGGCGGCGTGGGGGCGATGGAGTCTGTGAGGACGGTGGAGGCGGGGCGGGGGGGCCAAGGTTGGTGGAGGCGGTGGAGGCGGGCGGTGGGGCGATGGAGTCTGTAGGACGGTGGAGTGGTGAGGCGGAGCCGGTGGGAGCCGCACGAGGTGGAGGCGGTGAGGCGGGGACGGTGAGGGGGGGATGGGTCTGTGGGACTGTTACTCCGGTTGAGGCGGTGGTGGCGGGGATGGTGGGGCGATGGGTCGGTGGAGGTGGCAGGGAGGGCGATGGAGTCGGTGGAGGTGGTAGTGGCAGGGGAGTCGGGGAGGGAGGCGTCAGGGTAGGCGAGTGCGGCGCGGGCGGAGGGCGGCGAGGGCGGGCGGGGCGAGCAGTGGTTGCCGGCGGAGGTGGGCGCGGGTGGGAAGAGAGAACGGAGAGACTCTTGAAGATGTTGCTCAAAGGATTGACGTTATTTCCATTATTATTTATTGTGTTGTTTTGAATTTTGTAGCGATGAAACGATAGCCGTTTTTCCGAAAAGAGAATATCTCTCGCCTCTGATGTATAAGCTTTCTCTATACGGTGCGCCCCAGTGTAGTGATAATGATGATGATGATGATGTTAAATATTATTGTGATTGAAAGAACGTAAAAAGAGTCGTCGGGGAAGGATTTTCAGAAAATCTCATGAAAACTTTTTGTCGACACCAAATTCCACAGGAGTGAGTTGAATTTCAAATGGAGGATGCGATTTTATGCCCAGGTGATGGTATGTAAATATGATATTTCCCGATGTACTATGATTATGGAGGAATGGTGGTAATAAACATCGAAACATGACACGACTCCGAAACATAGAAAACCAGCCAGATCTTGTATTGCCCTCCAAAGGTCCATTCCCTATCGACCGCATTCGAACGCCGGCACTAATAGTACACATCTAGCACTTAGTTCGCTATGTTGCAGTTCTAATGTGGAAAGTATTATTTTAAAGCATTGATGGCTCAGACTAATATGCAAATACGAGTAATAAATTTTTGTCGTATGTACTTGTCTTCATACACTTTTTCCCCTGTTTAACATTTCTCCGTAAGTAGTATTTTATTTCTACGTCAAAATGAACATTGGTGTCACCAGCACAGTTTACGCAACAACGTTGTAGATCACTGTTCCCAAGTGCTTCTTTTATTCTCGAAGCAATGTTTTTTTAATTGTGATTAAGTATAGCCCAGTAAATTCTATATTGGTACAATATTGGATTAATACGTAGCATTCTACATTTTTACTGCCTCAATATCATTGTACTGTGAGATAGTTACATTTAGTTATCTTTCGAAAAGTAACCCCCACACTAGCTGTCATTGTACAAAATTCTACATAAAAGATATATTTTTCCTTTTATATGTTTCCAAATTAGGAATTTAAAGTAGCAGGTTTTACCATCAATTATTTCCTATTTCCTGCACCATTTCTAACAAAATTGCGGGGCCCTAATTGAAACCAAGCGAATTTTTATCCGATTGCCCGCCGTTTGGGACGTCCCTCTGTGAGCAAGTGGTCGCTTGTGCTAGTTGGCGATGAAGAGAAAATTCCTGGTGGGAACGAGCTTACTTTCTGTTATATAATAATGCTTGCCGAACGTCCATTCAATTACCAACTCCGTTGGGTTTTCGTTTTTCTGGGGGCGGAAGCATAGATAGGAGGAAGAGAAGACGTGAGAAGCCAATAAACGAGAAGGGGACCCTCTGGAAGAAAGAGCACGAGGGCGGACCGGACAGTGGCCGGAGTTGAAAACGGGAAGGAACATCCAAAGAGGTGAAAACAAGTTTGATATAGCTTACCTATATCATTTTTTTGAGTGCTATATTTATAACTTCTTTGAAAAAGTTACTCAGGGAATAAAGAGTGTGTTGATCCTTAGACCTTGAAGGGTCCTTGTAAATGTGTCGCTATCTTGGGGTGAGATGAGTACCGTCAGGGTAACGTCAGGCAGTGGGTGGTAGCTGGCATCACAGTGGGCATGCTCTAGGTGAGATAAGATATTTTTTAGATGTGCAATAACTAACAGACTCAGCAGATCGATCAGGATTCGCTACACGTTGAGGTATGAACGCCAGTCTACTAGCAAGGGTCAAGTGATATCAGCGGGTGCAAAGTTGCCAATACGAGCAGCAACAAAGAGAGTGGATCACGAGATCCATCGGCTGATTGATTTATTGAGGTTTCAACTGGCTGATTGATTTTGATAACCTAAAAATCGTAGAAATTGATCAATTAAATGCTTTAATATAATTAAAAATTCCCTTAAAGTAAAGAATAATGACCTAAAATTGATCAAAACCAGATGAGATGAACAACTCAAGCAGTTGGATATGTTAATAAAAAAGAGCTTTCTTTCGCTCAAGTGGTTTTGCCTTCCCGACTTTTGGCTGAACTACCTTTACCAGGAATCTGTCTTAGTTATTCGAAATCAGGGACCTGAAAATGGACAGATACGTGTCACGGAATATTAAATAAACATATTTACAACGACTGACTTTTTGACGAGGAAATCGAATAGGCTTTGCGAAATTCCGTGAAGAACTTTTTGTTACATATCGCATGTGCAGCTAGTACCATTAAAAATATTAAAATCGATTAAATTAGCGAAAATGCTTTAAAAAATGTCGAAAAGGTAAAAAATAACTAGTAGTTAAAATCGACGAAAATACCAAAAATGACATAAAAATTAACCGTTTTCTTTTGTAATAATTAAATTAGTTTCTATACTAAACGGCTTTGTTCAAAAGTAAAGATGACTTTTCCCATTAAAATCTGCCCTAAATATAATACTAAATGAATCTCCAAAATTGTTTCCAATTTCCAAATTTTTAAATTTTAGCTGAAACGTGAACTCTGATTCTTACGGTTTGCAGCCAGCCACGCCCGTACACCACCTTTTCCCTCAGCCAATCACACCCTTTCCCAAGCTTGAAAGAAACTAACTTCATTTTGTAATTTTCGAAAGTTCAAAGTTCATTTATTGACATTAATTGAAGATCGCTTTTTAAAGGCCAGATTTCATTACGAAAAATTTCATATTAAATATTGTTGTTGTTAGATGACGCCGACAATAGTTTTAAATTTTCGTAATTTGGAAATGCAAAGCGCCCAATTGAAATAGAACGTTTATTGGTGCACATTGTACTTTACGAGAAAAACGTAAAGAAATAATTTGGAGCCGTTTTGAAAAAAACTAAAATTGTTGAGGGCTTTATATGAGATGTATCCGAAATAAAAAAATCGTTTCAAATTCCAGGGTCTCGAGTTCGTCCAGATCCTCAGCGAATTCAATTTTGAAGAACACCGTGGAATGGCTTAGGCGGTCTTTTTAAAGTATAGATGAACAAAACAGACGAAAGGAAGAACCCACTGACGTTTTCCCGTAAACCAACTTTTCGAACTCGAGAGTTCTGACTAAACGAAATTTTTGACTAAGCAACGTTTAGAAGAAGAAATTTACTACGTATGGGAACAAGATTTATCAACACTTTTCGATATCAGGGACCCAATTTGGGAGTTTTTTCGTTGAAATTTCGACCTTTCCTTAGTAGCATTACAACCTTTTTCTACTAGCCTCCACACATCTAAAGACGAAAGAAAAAATCGGGAGAATTGTGAATGGACTGACGAAATTCATCAAGGACCCTAAAAACCTGTATTTGTGTCAAAATCTGTCATCGATTTCTTGCAGTACAAAGTACTATCTCTAATATGTATACGGTAAAGTGTAGGTGTCCTACAAACTAGTTCTTGAGTATATAATTTTTTTACTTACATTTCCATAGACTGAACATTAAAAGTTACAATCGACATTTTTTGGGAATTTTACGCTTCCAACAATCTATATAAAAACAGCAGAATGTCGGATGATGGTTTCATCAAATTGATTAAAAATACTCCCAAAAGTAACAAAACATTATATGTCATAGAACCAAATGATGTGTAATGTTTAGCAAAATTAAATCTAGTTCAAATTTAATTATTGATTTTTTAGCACGATCGAAAATGAAAAAAAAATTTTAAAAATGTAATACTGCGTTGATCTTAACAAATTAAAATTATTCATGGTCTAACAAATAGAAGTACTAAAGAATACTACCAGAAGATGTGAAATATTAAAAACGTCAAAAGTTTCTCAATATTAGACCACAAAGAAAATAAGATGTAAGATAGGGATGAATGCACAAACAAAAAGACATTGAAAGGCAGTAAAATTTAGGTTATTTTCTTTATTATTTTCTAGGTCGTCATATTAAAAATTTCTTCTTCTTCTTCTTCTTCTTCTTCTTCTTTTTCCCTCAGTTAAATCTGATTCTACTTGTTTCCATCTGAAACACTGACTTTCTAGGTATCTTTTTCCGTGTAGTCTGAATTTTAGTTTGTATTCCCAAGGTCGTTGATTTTACTATGTGTTGTATGCACACGGAAAGTTTTTCTTCTATCTTTTCTAAAAAGGATCATATTTTTTGACACTGAAAGAACGTTTTTCACTTTCTGAAAATCTCTGAATTTGTTTCGGCTTTTCAGGTGGAATCAAAGCTAATGTTGCACCTAAGGAATTGAAATTCTCAATCGGGAATATAAAGGTAATTTTTTGAACGCAGAGGAATGCATTGAGGGAAGTTGAGGAAATATTGTAACAATATAAAAGGGTTTTCATGGTTTGTTTATTCTCACGGGACAAATCCCCGACTGCGAAAGCAGGAAATAGACCTTTCAGTCACAATTGATTTTCCGCAAACTGAGGTGACTTGGGGACAGAGAGGTGACTTGGGGACGGAGAGGGTGACTTGGGGAAAGAGAGGTGACGGGGACAGAGAGGGTGACTTGGGACAGAGGGTGACTTGGGGAAAACTCCATCTATTGTTTCAAATACTTATAGCCACGAAATGAGGGCTTTCCCTGGTCGAGCAGCCAGATTACGACGTAAGTGGTCTGCAAATCTTATCTCACCATTTTCACCCGGGCCACATTGTCACCAAATTTCTGCTCTAAGGTTCTGTGAAAACATGTTTCTGAGGTGGTTGCATCTAATAGACTTGAAAGACGTTTCATTTATTTTTGAAACTGTGAATGATAATTTATGTTATTTAAAAACTGTACGTTTATTACTGAATGGATTATTATTTGCAGGGTTATGAGAACAGATTTTATATTCACTAAAGTATTCAAGGCAAACGAAATATCAAAGGTTTAGCTTTTAAATGACATAGCTAGTCAAAACTCTCAAGTGGCGTAAACCCAACAGAAACAAGTATTTTAAAAATGACACGAAGAAACAGAAAAAAAACCTGTGATAAAAATTTGATGGCTGAAAGTGGAACTGAAAGTGAAAAAGCGTTTTCATATCGGGTTTTCTGAATTGATATTTCTGCATCATTTGGGAGGTGAAAAAAGCATTCTATTCTTACTCCTATTGAACTATTTCAAAAAATAGACGACTTCAGAGATGGAGATTGTTTTAATTATAACATGAAAAAAAACCAGGCAGTTCTTAAATTTTGGGATGGAGAATATCAGTTAATATCATGAATAAATATTGGAAGATGTCAGAGATGAAAATGAATCGGGTCATTTAACTTTGAGAAAGATAAAGTTGTAAAACAGGTATCTCAACTAGGTTCAATTATATTACAAAAATTTAAAAGAATAATTCTCTGTATTTATATTCTTAATAGAAACAATTTATAGTTATGGCAAAGGGAAAGATACCTCATATTTCCCTGAAAAACTCAAAATCAAAGGGGTCTACTCAGGTCACTGGAACAAAAAGGTGGGTTGGTGACAAACCTTCATTTTATCTCATATAATAAAAAAACAATTTTTTTTTCATAAACAAACCCCCAAAAAACATCTATTGTATAAAGTTTTGTAAAGAGTTAAAATAGAGATGACAGTGACAAAATTTTAAAAAATCCAAACAAGTCCCCCCGGTTTCTATTTGACGCATTTTTTTTTACATTGTCACTTTCCCACATTTTGAAAAACCTTTTTGTGGGGTTTGTTCAGCCTCTTTTACTGTTGCAAATCCTGTTTTAATACCAATTTCAACGTATACAAAATAACTCTTCATGTGCTTTTCCCTGTTTTGACAAAGGGATTCACCCCTTTTAGAACCCAATTTCAAAGTAGAAATAGTATTCAACAAACAAAAAACAAATCATTAGCAAACTTTCGGGATCACCAAGATTCCATTTACGAAACAATTTGCCGTCAGTCACGGGCGTTGTTGGACTACCCGTTATGGTGGATGGTTGTGACGTGACTGCTGGCGACGGACGCGTCAAATTAAAACAACTCGCCGTGGGGCGGATGCCCACCAGAGCCGATCCCCCCTCCTCCCCGCGACGCCGCCCACGCCCACGCCCCCCTCTGCCCGCCTCGTCTCACTCACCGCCCCGCCCCCTCCATCGCTTTGAATGACCAAAACAACCCCCCCGCTAGTATCACCATGCCGGCTTCTCCACCACGACTCCGCCTCAGTCCCGCCCCGTCCTCCCCCCAAATTCCGTCACACCACCCCCCGCGCACCTCCGCCTCTGCCACGACCATCGCCTCCGTCCGCCCCCCCAACTACCCGCCCCTGTCCTCGTCACGAATTCCGTCATAACCAATCGCCAACGCCTCTGCCATCACGACTTCTGTCTCTGTACCGCCCCGCCAGCAACTCCTGTCACCGCTCCGTCCTGCACCAATTCCATCATTCCACTAATCGCCATCGCCACCGCATCGCAATCCGACCACTAGGGCCTTGATCCGCCCAACTCTGCCACCACCTACCATGACTCCACCAATTTCGTCATACCCCAATCGCCAACGACTTTTCCATCACGATCACTCCCTCCATTCCGTACTCGGCCCAACTCCTATCACCGCTTCCTGTTCTCGCCCCATAGTCCATCATTCCATCAATCGCCAACGTTATCCCCTCTGCCATCCGACCACCATCGCCTTGGCTCCCCCCCCCCGAACCCTACCACCCTGTCTTCGCCACCAATTCCGTCCCCCCAATCGCCAACGCCTCTGCCATCACGACCACTGCCCCCTTCATCCCGTACCCGGCCCACCTCCATGTCACCCGCCCCCTGTCCTCGGCACCAAAGTCCATCATTCCGCCAATCCCCAAACGCCACCGCCTCGCCATTACGACCACCATCGCCTTCATCCCGCCTCGCCCCAAACTCTCCACCCACCTGCCACCTGTTCTCGTCCCAATTCCGTCACGCCAACGCCTCCGCATCTGCCACCACGACCACCATCGCCGCCCCAAAATTTCCCTCCCGCCCTGCTCCAAAACCCCGCCCTTTCCCCTCCCGCCACCATCCACCCACCGCCCCCACCAGGCCGGCTCCAATGCCAGGCGCTACAGCCGCCAGCCGCCGCCATCACTACCAGGCGCGGCCCAAATCCGGCGGTCGAGCCACTAAATATTAAAATAACCGCCTCGCCCTGGTTGGACATTATTTGTCCGCGTGATGAACGGCGGCGCGAAGGGGCGTATTTACGGGGTTTGACTAGGAGATAAAAAGCGACAGGTAGTGCCCCCAAAGCTTCATATATATAAATTTCCCCTCCTCCACCCTCCCGCCCTCCTCCGCCCGACCCCGGGGAAAAAACAAAACGATAAAAAGGGCAAAAGAAAAAAGAAAGAAAGGGGCCCAAAACCTCCCATTTTCTGAATTTCCCATCTTCAATTTCTTTCCTGTCAAAAAAGTTTTATCCACGGAATTCCGGTATTTCTCGTGGGGTTCCCCGAGGCGCTGTTTGGCCCCTGTCGCCCACGCGCGGCGGGCGGCGGCATGAAGGTGACGGCGCGGCGCCGGCGGCGAGGCGGCGTCGGGACAGTGCTGACCTCACGCGGGTTAATTGCGGCTGTCACGGGCCGCCCCGCTGCAGCCGCCCCAAATTTATTTAAAAGTTTTCTGGGCCCCTTTCTCCGGGGCGGACAAGAAACCGCGTAGCGCGTAAACACGACAAAAGAACAATTTGTTAAAACAAAGCCCTTGTTAGATGTTGCGCTGCTGCCGGGCACAAGCGGCGCCCTCCCCCAAGTTCTCGAGCGGAGAAGCCCCGGAGGGCGGGGCATGCCAGGCAGAAAGCGGGCGACGGGGTTTAGCCCGGCGGGTGGCGGTGGGGAGGTGGGGGGATGGCATTGTCGTCGTCAAGGCGTCAGAGGAGGATTACCTAACGAGGGAATGGCGACCGGCCATGAAGAGCCCCTTACGTCCGATACAGTAGCTGTAGTAATCCTTCGAGGAATCCCCGCTTAGTGGGGGCTTTCAGGTATCTATTTCGATTTTTTGCCCTTAGCTAACCTTCAGGCGCAGTCGCCGTGATTTTGCTAGGACCACTCTTAACACCAAATGGGTCCATGGATTTTTGTCCGCGATCTGTACTTCATTCGTACGGGCCCGAGACGGGGCCCCTAAAACCTAAAGACAAATCAAGCATGAACGCCATTTGACTTTAAATTTTGGGTTTTTACTCGGATTACTCGGATGAAAGGGTGCACAGAAATTCTCTCATGTCGTTCACATTTACTTTACAAATAGTACATAACAATTTAATGCATTTCGAGCACAAGTAGGTATGCCAAATCTCTCATAAAGTTTCTCCAAATCTGAACTTGTTTGTGTTTAAATGCGTTCATAATGCGCTTTTCAGAAACATAAGCGAATGTTTTAAAATGCCCCACCAAACGAATTTACACAAATAAGCAGAGCTTTTATTCATCTATGAAGTTCTCAATTCACTGTCGCGGAAACACAAGGCGTTTTGTTACTGATGATGAAAAGTTTAGGAAAGGAATCGACATCTGGCGTGACAACCTCATTCGATTTGATCTTTTGGGGGAAATAGATTTGAGCTCAAAGGCTGCGGGAAACATCCTGCCTTAGTTCGGAACCCGTGAGGTTGGGAGTTTATTTCAAAATTTAGTCGGAAAACTAAAGGCAAATCACGTAACCCATAATCATCAGAATTAATTAATCATTATCCCCCATTGCTCAGATAAACCGGTATTTGTTATCTGTGCTTGGTCCGACATGTCCGTGAGCTAGTAAAAGACGGAAAGATGAAGAGAAGGAAAAAGGAGAGAGAACAGAAAGAATAGGAAGGGGAGTACGATGAGAAAAAAAGGAAGAAGTGGAAGAGAAGAAAGGTGATGAAAAGAGAAAAGGGGAGTGGAGGAAAAGAAAATGGGGAACGGGGGGAAAAGAAGAGGACACAAAGGGGAGAAAAGGAAGAAAACTTAGGTATTAAAGTAATAAAAGAAAAAGGAAAATAATAGAGGACAAAAAAAAAAATTATGGAAGCTAGAGAAGAAAAGGGGAGGGAGGGAAAGAGCATCGGAAGGGCAAAAAGGGGTGGAGATGGGAGGAAGGAGAGGAAGAGGAGCCAAAAAGGGGACGAGGTGGAAAGAACAAGAGGAGAAGAGAAATGGAGGAGGTCCGGGGGCGATCGGAGCGGGTTGTGGGCGGGGCTTGTTCCTGGCTACGCGCCCTACGGAATTAATAAAGAGCTGTTGTGGAATTTCGCCCTTGGGGAAATTTTCTTAATGGGGCCATTTCTTCTTTGTCGGAAACGTCGTGTTCGTGCATTTCACCCTGACCCTAATTATTTTTTTTTCCCCATTTGAAAGGAATGAGCAGGGGACCTGGGAAAGGATTGAGGTTAACGAGCTTAAGGAGCAACACGACACTGCGCCGTAATAAGTGATAAATTATATTTTTCGCTCATGATCGTTCCTAGTCAGAATATCATATTTAGTGTGGGTACTTTTTTGCCATGTTAACTTCAAAAAACCTCTTAGAGTTATGTAATTTTAGATTATAGAAAAATAAAAACAAAACTGTTGGAAAATTATTTTTTTAATATTAAAAATCTTCAAAATACAAGAATTTGGGTTAAATGTTTTAAAATTACTTTGTGGAATTTAAGATTATTCAATTGTGTTTTACTATTACGACCAGGTATAATTAAATACGTTCATACCACCACGCACCCGTGCCGTAAAATTCTAAATTAATAATTTTGAAATTCGAGAGGTTAAACAACAACATAATAACTGTGATGTTTAAACCTCCTGTTAATGCTTAATCTTTTTTATACTTTCACCTGAAAATGTTCTATTTACAGCGATAAACATCTAAGTCACTGACACGCCTTTCCATTTCGTCTTCCCACTCATTCCTCGATTATAAGAACTCCAAAAAGGGAACATTGGTCAATAAATCAATTTCCGATGGTAGCTATATTAAAGTTAGGTTACGTTAGAATTACTATATTAGCAGCTACTTTACGAAAGTATCTACTGCGTCCGGGAGATGCGCGTTCTAAGCGTAGATGCAACATCGTCCTGTGATCTTCCTAAGGCGATATGCACGGAGATTTTTTGATTTCTCCCCTTCAGTAACACTAGAGAGAGGTTTTATCCCAAATTTTCTCAGATACAATACACAGTCGATTGGCTTTTGTAGCTCTGATTGACTGATTGATTTTCGTGTTTCTGGGCGCGCAACTCTTCGGTCATTAGTCCCGTTAGGTAGTCATGTTCTTTTTTCTGGGAGATGGCAGTGATCTTCCCCACTGGATGGTGAGATCCGGGACCGATCTCCGTCGGCTAGTGAGCTTTCCCCAACCCCGGGCTCTTCCCACCAGCGGGCCCGCCCGCCGGACAACTCTAAGCTCCGACCGGTCTCCCGGGATATGTGGTAGTGTATGCAAAGTTGTAAGAGTGTGTAAGGGCAGAGGATAGGACAAGGAAGAGGAAGGACAGATCGCGCGCGGTCCATGGCCCGTTTGGTACGGTACTGCTCCGGCATTCGCCTGGTGTGCATCGGAGAAACCACGGAAAACTACCGATCAGAGCAGCCGACCGCTGGAATTCTCCTCCAGACAGTGACTGAATGCGACCTAGCTGATAAACTAGTGTCGAAAATCCTGCCGCCGTCAGGACTCGAACCTTGAACTTCCCGGTCAGAGGCGCTGCAGTGACATCCACCTTAAATACTATTTGTGTGCTAACTCTAATTTACAACTGTTTTATTTGGCCTCTTTGGGCCTAATATAGTTTGACAAAATTTTAAATAGTCTCAAGTAGTTGTTTATATTCTTCTACGTTCACTTTTTCCCACTTTTTCCACTCATACTCACATTCACTCATAATTTTATATATATAGAACTCATTCACTCACGCACACTGCACTTCACTGTATACACTATACACTTTTGTCTTTTCGCCACGGCGCCGACTTCACTCCAGCGGCCGACTTGGCTCCGCGATGTCTTCTCCTCCAGGCGGCCCTGTTGCGACGAGGGTTTTTTCTGCGCCTCCAACGTGGATTCCGGCAGCAGTGAGTGGCGATCGTCTCCCACGGGACTTTCTGCCCTGCTTGAAAGCTTTGAGTGCTCAAAATGAGCAGACAGAAGGGGAAATTCGTTCTGAGGGCTCATCTTCCCACAATTACAAAAATTAAGACATATTGGCGTCTTTTAAATTAAATTAAAATTAGTAGTCTTTTAAACAATATGAGTACTTTTTGCGTAATTTTGAGCGAATAGTTAATATTTTTGAAATAAAATTCTATATACCAGCATTTCTCAAATCTACAAATGTTTTCTTATCTTTTAATGAAGCTCCCCTATTTTCGTTAATACCTCTGATTTTTTGAAAATTGGTCATATTCATCTATCTTTTTATAGTTTTGAAAAGGTTGATGCGGCAGATCAGACGATTAAAGTAGTGATTGTGCGAACTCCTTGTTAAATCTAAGTAGATGGGTTCGAATCGCAGTATGTCGTAATATTTTGCGGATTCGTAACACTTTTGTGGGTTCAAGTAGTAGTATTATATTACTTAAACTTTACATAAATGGGAAAAGTAGTTGCTTCTTTGAAACGTCCGGTGCTCGTCGCGCAGGATGCGCGGCGCGGACGGTCACAGCGCCCTCGCGAGCGCCGTCCTCGAACCTCGTCCGCTTCGTCCCGCTCCGCCGAAAATGGTTAGCACGGCTCAACTCGATCACGGAAGGAACGCCACGGTTTATGTAGAACGAGGTTTCCCCACCTGTCAGTGGTTGGCCGGCGATCGCCAGGAAAGTCACATCAGTCAACGGACCCCTGGGTGGGTTTGGAAAGGTGATTTTGTCGTAGTCGGACGTCAAGGGGCAGTAGGAACCGAGCTTGTGACGCGTCCAGGTGTTGCGCTAAAATAAATGTTCCCAGGTTTTGTGAAGTCTTGGTTCGAGAATTTTGAAATTGCAAAAATGAAGACAGATATTTGCGTCTTTTAAATTAAATTTAAATTAGAGTATGTTATGCATGTATTAGAGAATAATATGAGTAGTTTTCGCGTAATTTTTGAACGAATAGTTAGTATTTTTAAATAAAATTCTAAACACCAGCATTTCTCCAATCTACAAATGTTTTCTTATTTTTAATCAAGCTCTCCCATCATTAATACCTCTGCTTTTTTGAAAATTGCTCATATACAGCTATCTTTTTAAAATCTGAAGAAGGTTGATGCGGCAGATCAGGCGATTTAAGTAGTGATTGTGCAAAACTCCTTGTTAAATCTAAGTAGGTGGGTTCGAATCGCAGAATGTTGTAATATTTTGCGGATTGGCAACGCCTTTTTGGGTTCAAGTAGTATTATATTACTTAAAATTTACATATATGCGAAAAAGTTCTCCTTTGGAACCACTATTTTAAAGACACCAGATTTGTTCGCTGCTTCTGAAGCCCGTTAAAGTTTTTTAAGTGTCCGTTTGTCCGGGTGATCCGACCAATTGAGAGATGAGTTCACATATTACCTCCAATTCCTATGTTTCTCGCCAGATTCTGCGTAAGGGACAGACAAAGAAGAGAGAGAAGATAGAAGGAATAAAAAGGGGGAAAAAAGTGGGAGGAGTGTGAAAAGTATTGAGAAGGCGAAAGAACGGAATAGAAATAGCAGAGAGCTACAGAAAAAGAGAAAGGGGGCGAGATATAAACTTGTTGAGAGAAATAAAGAAGTTGCAGAGGGAAAAAAAAGACGGGAAGGGGAAAAGGGTAATCAGCGGAAAAGAAGGAAGAGAGAGAGAGAGAACTGCGCCGTCTTGGAGCCCGCGGTGCTTAACGGCGTGTGGACGTTGCTGTAATTTGTTAGGTGTCCGCGATGAATCGCCGCTGTCCTCTAAATGTGCCAGGGTGCGCCACTGGCATGCCCTGTCGGCTGCGGAAAAAAATTAGAGCCATCTGCTGTAATTCAGTGCGGAAGCATGCGAGTTTCCTTTGGATGTGACGCACAATAAATGAGGACCCGCCCTTGAAGATATTGGATTTGAAAGAGGAGTAAAATGTATGTGAGTGAATGTGGTTTCACAGCCGCTCGAGTTTCACACACGGAGTAAACATGTTGCTCTTAGTCTGGAATAAGAGCTTCAACTGACAAAAAATATTACATAAATGGGTTTAAAAACATGTCTAATCCTGATGACGAGTTTATATATTCCGAAACTTTGTGCAAAATACCACCACACTAATCGTTGTCAAATACTTGGCACATTTTATTACGTAAAATTTTATTACGATTACTCGAAAGAACAATGGAATATATTTGGAGATAAGAAAGTAATTCATTGTTAACTTTAAATGGATTATCCCTTGCCAACAGGTTTCTAAATAACTATTTCATCAATAGATATGAAATTGTAAAAAATATTTTAGAAGTGAACTTACTAAATATTATGAGAGTATATTTATGAAACTCAAATTTAAAATTCAGAAAATAAAAAAGTAGATGATGCGTTAATGTAATACTATTTTAAGCTAGTCATTTTGATACTATTCAATACTGGAACTAAATATGTTTTGAAAACCTTTAACAAAATCTTTAGTGGCATCTCCTTATTCAGTTTCACATTTATACTAAATATAAATCAAGAAATTGTATTCGCCTACCTCTGTAGGTGAGAAGATATCATATTGACTGGAAATGGAACAGAAACATATTCTCCAGCTAGTTATCTTGCAATAAACCATCAAGCAAGAAATGTATGGCTACATTAATAACTTCATAATGGCAAAGGTGGCTCAGGGAATCAAATGATGCCACTGCAGTGCCTATGTCCCGGAGGACCTGGGCATCGAATCCCGATGGTTGCAGAATTTTCGACACTAGCTAGACAGCTACAAAGGTCAAATTCATCCGCCACAGCCGAGGAGGATTCAAGCGGCCGACTGCTCTGACCAGAAGTTTTCCCTCGTTTCTCTGATCAACACCGGGGGAAAGCCGGATCAGTACTCTAAGAAACGGGTCAGCGACCGCGCGGCAAATTTTCATCCTCTATTCCCATCTTCGTCCTATTCACACCTCTTACTTACACATACTTATGCCTCCATATAATACACCACCACACATGTCGGGAGACCAGTTGAGAGCTTAGAGATTGTGGCGGCTGGGGCCCGCTGGTGTAGCGTCATAGACTTGACTCCCTGCTCCAGAGAGACAAGTTGCAAGGTATGGGGGTGAGGGAGCCAAAAAAAAGCTTCCAAACAAGGCCAACCCTTCAGGGGAAAATCCAAAAGGGAGGGCTTTAGGGCGGGTCAATTTCAACGGAAGAAGCAGACGCTTCAAGACAGTGCGTAGGAAAGATGACGCGGAAGTCATGTACTGGAGCATATAAAGGGCTGTCGCAGAAGCCCTGGGTTGATACGATTCTGGTTTCCGCGGCAAAAACCGCAAAAAAGTCCGCAAGTCTGGCGCGGGTGCTGTAGGCACGTGTAGGTGTTCGAGTCTCGAGCATTGTGAAGTATGCTCGATACTCGGGGCAGATTGTCTGCCGAGGACACCAGGTGCCAAGTTGCGACTCGCCGAGTTGGCTATCGCGGGACGCCGCAAGGCGCGTGTTGGGAGAGGGGCTGCTGCGGTAGGGCCCCCCAAACACTTTAAGTGGGGGTCTGTAAAAGTACATAAATTAGTGTAAAAATTGTATATACTCACTCGTGTCTGTTCCTTGTGGCGCAGATCCCTACCCGACGTTACACCTGATTTGAGAAAATCCCCGCAAGGCCACGTAGGTCGGCGGCAGATCTCGCCATCCAGCGGGGGAAGATCACCGCCACCTTCCGCGATAAAAGCATGCACTACACTTCAGGGTCTAATGACCTTAACAGTTTACGCGCTCGGAATTACTAATCCATCGGTCAATAATTAACTTCATAGTAATATATGAAGTCTTCTTTACACGACGTTGAATCAAATATGCAGAATTGTCTGTTTCCCACTGGAGAGGCAAGAAAAACTCAAACGAGGCATTTTGATAGTCTAGGAATAATACCATAGTGTTGGATTCTTCGATTTCATTCAGTCGAGTCATCGGATCACGTGATTCCCTTCAACGATCAGATGAATAATTAATCAATAGTCAGGAGAAAAAGACGGTGGATTAAGTCGTATAGTTAAGACTGCTACAATTCATGTGTAATGCTCAGACAATCTCAGAGGACTTGAGTTTCAATAGTACATGTTTCTCTCATGAAGTACCTTATTGCGTTTAGATATTTCTGTAGACAGGGAAATAGTTCTTGTATGAGCACCTCATTTTTAAGAAAACAATCTACAAATCTAAAACTGAATTGTCCTCAGCCTTGTGGACGTTTTCTACAAACGTAGGTGCATGTACACGGAAGTTTGGCTACTCAATACTAATTTGTAAAAGTAGATGGACGGAGAACTAAGAATACTAGTATGTTGTGGCAGAGAGTGTACGTTCCATTGGAATGAAATAATTAGAAAACACTAACCCGAAACTGAACAATACCAATCAATAATTAGTAAACTCATTTTAATAATCACAAAAATTAAAATATTTAAGAGAATTAAAGGTAATAATAGCAATATTGTTAGTGAAGAAATGATGCACAGATAATGCCCACCTCTGAAGCATAAATCAAGTATTCAAATGAAACGACCAATGATATGGGTCCGGGATGTGTAATATCTTGCAATCTTGTAAAAGGAACAGTAATACATGTACGAATGTGTATTTATTCCCAGATTTTATCGCTGCCCTTCCTCCCAGCCACCCATGAGAGTTCGGTCCGTTGCTCCAAGGCGCGCGCGGTAGAGAATGTGGCGGAGCAAGCCACTGGGCGATAAGGCCCTCCACGAGGACGCATGAGCGCCCAATCTGGGCGAGGGTGGGGCGCCGGACGGGGTTGAGGGCGAGGCGGGAGCTGTGGCGCGGGGATGAGCGGGCGTCGAGGGGAGTGGGCTACGGGACGAAGAACACGGGACGGGGAGAAGAAAGCGAGGATGGGAGATTCATTGATATTTCCGGTCACGTCGCCTGCTGTGGTCATTGGTTCCCTTAGTGTAGAGAATGCTTTTTTCCTGAGATACGGTGGTTTCAGTTTCCGCTTGTGAGATTGACGCTGACCTATACGTCTGCTTGCGATGTTTCCCCTTGCAGGTATCTCCTCAAATGGAACACTGCCACAGCCGAGCCTCCCGGTTGGTTTTCCATTTATGGTAGTGTATACATAAAAGTGTATATAAAAGAAGAAGATAAGGCGAGGAACAGGAAAGAAAGATCCCGCGTGATCCGGTAGCCACTTGTTGAGGTACTGTTCCGGCATTCGCTCGGTATATATCGAAAACAAACACGGAAAACTTCTGATAAGAGCAGCCGGCTCTGAGAGATAGTGGTGAGGAAGGTAGCGGGTTCCGGCGGGCGGAAAAGTAGGCGGTGTGTGTGAAGACTAGGCGTGTCCCATAGGGAAAAGCTGGCGGCGTTACCGATGAGGACGATAAAAGGGAACCGAGGACCGATAGGCGTGGATTAGTTGGTAGATTGGTTGGTTGTTGATTCCGGACGCGTCAACAGCTTACATTAGTGCCGTAAGTATAGTGCATGTTTTTTCTTCTGGAGATGGCCGTGATCATCCCCCGCTGAATGGCGAGATCCGGCACCGACCTACCGTTAGCTAGCGGGGGTTTTTAACCCGGACTCTCCCACCAGCGGGGCACCGCCCCAGCCGGGACAGCTCTGTCCCGACCGGTGACCCGGAATAAGTGGTAGTGTAGTGCATGTTAGTGTGTATGTAAGGGGACAGGATGGGACAAGGAAGAGGTAGGAAAGATCGCGCGCGGCCCGTGACCGGTTTGTTACGGTCCAGCGCCGGCACCGAAAAGCGTCGAGCAAAAGACGGTGTCTGGAGTGAATAGCGGGGAAAGAAGAACGAGAGATAGGGCGGTATATGTAGTAGGCAGTGGGACGCAGACGAGCGAGAGGGTGGACAGGCAGTTTGCGGTTGGACGGGTGGTTGGGCGAGGTTGAGGGGCGAGGGGAGCATAAGATGGACGTCATCGTTTCCGATGGGCGCGTCGTGCGGGCGCCCGTCCCGCATTGCGTATTCCCCGCGCGAGCCGCGATATTGACTGGGCGCGCGATTCGAAACAAATACAGCGCCGCAGCGGACGTGCGACTGAGATCCTACGCCCACTCGCCTGGGCCTTGTTCGCTCACCCACCGCCTCGCCCTCGCCCCTTCCCCGCCCCCGCCAACCCGCCCACTTCTTCGCGTGCCCACTCGCTGGCACGCCGTCCCCTTGTGCGCTCACCCACCCCATCACCCTCACCAACCCGCCCTTCCAACCACGCACCTCGATCACCATCCCAGCCGCATGCCCACTCACCTACCAGCGCCTTGTTCGCTCACCCACCGCCTCGCCCTCGCCCCCCGCCCCGCCAACCCGCCCATTCTTCGCGTGCCCACTCCTGGAACGCCTCCCCCTTGTGCGCTCACCCACCCCATCACCCGCGTCAACCCGCCCTTCCAACCACGCACCCGATCACCATCCCAACCCCCGCCCTTCCAACCACGCACCTCGATCACCATCCCAACCGCATGCCCACTCACCTACCAGCGCTTCCCACCCATCTGTTCGCCTGTGCACTCGCTGGCATGCCTGTCCTTTGCCCGCCAACCCATCCTCTCGCCCGCATCAACACGCCCTTCCACCCATCCACGCACTCGCCCGTCAGCTACTGCACGTCCGCACGCCCACCCATCCACCCAACCACCCTTGCCTACCCATTCCCTCACCTAACCGCCCTTCCTCTCGCAGCTTTCCATGATGACAACGGAGGAATGGCAATTAAAGCCCGTGAAACTTCCCAACCTCCTCCTGGCCATTCCACCGGGAGAGGTAGTTCAGCGCATCAACTGATGTCACTGCAGCGCCTCTGACCGGGAGGTCCTAGGTTCGAGTCCTGACGGCGGCAGGATATTCGACACTAGCTTTTCAGCTAGGTCGAATTCAGTCGCTTCTGGAGGAGAATTCAGCCCGGCTGCTCTGATTTGGGAGTTTTCTGGTTTCTCCGATCAACACCAGGCAATGCCGGAGCAGACCCACCAACGGCCACGGACCGCGCGATTGTCCTTCCTCTTTCCTTGTCCTATCCCTCCTCCTACTCACACACTTACATTAACATGCACACGGGACCACATATTCCGAGAGACCGGTCGGCTTAGAGTTTTCCCGGCTGAAGGGTCCGCTGGTGGGAGAGTCCTGGTTAGGGAAACCCCAGGGCCCACGGTGGTCGGCGCCGGATCTCGCCACCCAGTGGGGGGAGATCACAGCCATCTCACGATGAAAACATGCACTACACTAACGGGACTAATGACCAAAGCAGTTGACGCGCCCGGAAACACGAAAAAATCAATCAATCAATCCAGCCCATTCCATAGAGGCCATGAATGCACTTTCCTTTTTCCTTGTGTAGATAATTGCTTTTTCCATGGTGTATTCTGTTTAAATCTGCAACTGAAGTTTCGCAGACCAGGAGTCTCAATGTCAAAGTCACAGTAATTTTCGACAGCAGCTGCGAAGCTCGCTCGCATAAGGATTCCAGTTATCGACGTCTGTGTTCATTCGTTTCAGTGGAAAAACATCAAATACGTACGGATCGCGAGGCAGTACTTTAGCGAAAAGAGCAGATGACCGTGCCCAATACTTCCTTCATCATCTTGTCTCCAATTCGCATACCCTATCTGTGAATATTCCTGCAGTGCGGCGAGTATGCGGACGCCAGACGAAGGCACAAAGTGGCATGCAGCGTCCAAGAAAGGAAGGAAGAATTGCACTCGTCTCTCTGAACTCCATATTTTCGGATTTTTAAAAATGTGTGATTTTTTAAAATGTTTCTACAATCAAACCCAGGCGAATGACGGAGCAGTACCCTACCAAACGGGCCACGGATCACGCGCGATCTTTCCTTTCTCTTCCTTGTCCTATCCTCTTCCCTTACACACACACACTCACAACGCACTACACTCACATATTCCGGGTGACCGGGCAGGATCTAGAGTTTGTCCCGGCTGGGGCGGTGCCCCGCTGGTGGGAGAGTCCTGGTTAGGGGGAAACCCCACTAGCCGACGATAGGTCAGTGCCGGATCTCGCCATCCAGAGGGGGAAGATCATCGCGTTCTCTCGAGAAAAAACATGCACTACACTAACGGGACTAATGACCGAAGCAGTTGACGCGCCGGGAAACACGAAAAAACCAATCAATCAATCAATCACACTTATGGGCCACCTTGGGCCACCTGACATCGTGGCCAGCGGCCAGGCACATTTTGTGGATTGATCAGTATTAAAATGCCACTTCTAACAACTGTCATAGAATAAAAGAAATGCGGCAAAGATTACTGTTGCTTCAGCATTTTCGTGCGGCAATTTACTTTGAATGGTGACATCTCACGTCACGTATCTCGCATGGAAACCAGTTTGTTTCAGATAACATGTAATTTTCATAAATTTCTCTTCGTGAAATAACCAACAACTTGCTTTACACCTAAACCGCTTACGCGTTATAAATGCACTAATGTTATTAACCTAAGGAGATTAACCTTAGTCTGTCGCGCCCGGAAACACGAATCAATCAATCGGCGTGTAGATCTTCGCCAGAACTCATGTTCCAGCGAAGGAGGAACACCGCCACCTTTGGAGGTGTAACATGGAAAATCGTCCCTTAAGGGAGAAGATACACCTTAAAACCTTAAAAAATTCAATTTTTGAAAACATTTTTTCCCTATGTATTAAATTATTAAGGAATATTTTGGTGAAAAAAAATATTTCGATATAGTTTTCGAGTTATGATTTAAAAGGTATGTCGCTGCATCATGCATATATTAGAGTAGTAAGGTAAGCAAAACTCGTGAATCTAACTTCGTTCCTTCTTTTCTAGATTTTCCGTTTTGAAGATCCGTTTCCCTTATAATTCAAAACCTAACCATTTTAAAGCTATGAAATTTTTAGGATGCATGTAACCAAGTATTATCTACAAGACCATGCTAAATCATAAACTTTAGATCAATAATTTTTGTAATAAAAAATTATAAAACTGAAAAAGTTATTAATAATCAATATATTAATTTTGGATTCAAATTAAAAATATTATTTATCCGGAGATTTCAATGAAAGAGTTTTCTACATGTGAGTATTTCTAACAAATCCAAAGAAAATTATAAAAATGTTTAAAGTTATTTGAGTTATCAAGGAAACACTAGGTCAGTGCATGAAAAACTGAATTTTGATTAAAAAAATATAGAAAAAAAGTTAAAGTTAAAAGCAAATTTTTCCTTGCAGAAGAAATATATTTATGTGTGTCAGTTCATTTTTACTGCTGCGAAGAAAGATTTTAATGAAGAAATAAGTGCAAAATTAATAAAAATTTAACTGCTGTGAGCTGTATCTTCCCCCTTAAGGTGTTCAAACAGTGCAGCAAGTGGCTCTTTGACCCCGACCCTGACGCATCCACAAGTGGGAAGAAAGGTTTTCTATCTCCAGCCCAGCTGTCAATCACACGTTAGCGCATGCGCTCTCGAAGTGCTTCATCATCGCGGTGCAGCTATAGCCAAGTCTGCGCGCGGGCACAGGACCACCACGAAGAGGCTGGTTCTTTGTTCGAGACGTGCGGAATTGTACTTTTGCTGAAAAAAACATCTCGAAGCGATTTTTAAATCAGTTACCGGTTTCTTTTGGTTAATATACATGGCGCGTCATGATGTCCCGACAGAATGCGAAGAATACGAGGAGCACTTGTTCGGGGGACGATGCTTTCATCAAAGCCGTCTAGCCCTTCAGTCATCGCGTGGATTAATTCACTGTCATTCATTCGCTGTTTACAGCGTGAGTTGAGAAACTTCTGGCGCATACTTTTCAGTACCTTTCGTCCCCCCTATTAATTGATTGATTTTTTCATGTTTCCGGGCGCGTCAACTGCTTTGATCATTATTCCCGTTAGTGTAGTGCAGGTTTTTTCCGGGAAAAAAACAACGAAATATGACTCAAGTGATTACACAAGCGATAAGCGCCGGAAACGGTTTGGATCATAATAGAGAATATTTTTTAATGGACAATTTTATAATCCACGTGACCACTCACGTTCCAATTGTGAACGCGACCACTGAAGGGCTAGAAGCCACTCACTGAATTCGCCCCATGAACGTACCCCAGCTGCTCTCTTTTCGAAAGAGAAAGCCCCTCTTTCTGGAGCACTGGAGCGCATGCGCAGAACTGTTCGAACGCGGTGCAGCTCCAGCACGAGCCGCTCGCTCGCGGGCCGCCTCGGCTGGGCCACACATTAACAGCAGCGCCGCGTCGAGTCTGGCTAGTCGCGGGGGCGCGGAGGGGCAACAGTCGCACGAGGGGTGCAGGGCCCCGGCGGGGGGCGGTGGGGGGGCCGCGAAGGCGGAGGCGGCGGCTGCGGCCGATGCGCGCGTAATGAGCGGTCGTCGCGGGTCGTTACAAGCGGCGGCGGCGGCGGTGGCAAAGGCAGCGCTTATTGGCGGGGTATTGGCAAACGGAGAGGGCGCCGCCGCCGCCGCAGCGCGCCCCCGCCTCCGCGCCGCGCCGCGGCCGCCCGCCGCCGATATTGGCGGCGCGGCGCCCCCCTACCCCCGCCCCCCCCGCCCCGACGCCATAAAAGACGGCGCGAGCGCTCCCCCCCGCCCACCGCGCGCACTGGCCCGCTGCCCCGGCGACAAACGGACTCTATAGACATTTCTTGAGATGAGCCCAAAATGACGGGTTTGTGAAAATCACATGATTTCAGAAAGTCCTCCGCCGCGACAGCTGTTCAGCCACGCCTCCCTAAAGTGCTAATCTTTGAAACTTGCTATGCAAAGTCTAAGGTTTCGCTGAGGTATCGTCGTACGTGAGTCCTGGAAATATTTAAATTGAATTACGTATGGAAAATTCTTAACATGCTCTCACAATCAGTAAAGAAACTGCCACGAATGTAATAGAAAGAAAAATGATTTTATGCCAGAAACACGTGCTCCGGTACGCATCTCGCATTCAAGTCTCGGTTTTAAAATAAACAGAATATTTATCACATAAAAAGTAAATTCAATGTAATATATTAAGAAAAAAAAAGAATTTTTACAGAAGAGCACGTTACACTGCTCTTCCAAAATCAATATTTCTGCAGTGCACTATATTTTTTTCGGACAAGGACACGACAAAAGGAAGTGTCAAGCCATTTACAAGTTAGCAACTGCAAACGAACGAATGCGGGAGGATGAATGAGCTCAAGGGGCCCCAAAGACCACAGAACCTCAGTAATGTTGCCAGCACTAGATGTCACTTTGGCTCATCCTTAGGAAAATCGCTCTATACGCATGCGCAAGTCGCAGGGGCTACAGGGGGCCAGTCGGCATTTTTTTAAATACGTTTTCATCGGACCGGAAAACTCTAGATAGAATACAGAGGAAAGCGAATAAGTTTACCTATAGAACTAACGCAATAAAAAAGCCATGAAAACCTCTAGAAACGAGGGAAAAACAAGGCGAGGCTTTGCGCTCTTTTATATCGCTGGTCAACCAAGCTTGGAAGGAAATTCAGATTAGACTAGAAAAACCAAATTATTTCGGCCGAAGCGATCACACTCACAAAATTCGAACAAGGAAAAATTCAGATCTTGGAAATTTTCCTTTGTAACAGAATTAAAGATTGAACAGTTAACCGCAGCAATTTTCAAAACTTTTCCTCTAAGTGTCTGAAGCTTTAAAAAAAGTTAGAATAAGATGAGAGTAATAGACATTAAATGAGTAAGTGCTGTGAGTGGGTGTATCGTGAAGTGCTGCAGTAATTCAAAGCAAAACAATGTAGTTAAATGAGTGCATAAATGCAGTGCAGTGCAGTGCAGTATAGATTGGTTTATCTTATTGATTATTATGACAATTGAAATATTTGTTATAATACTTAATATTAGTATTTATTCCATTATTATTGTTTTTATTATTATTATTAATATTGTTATTATTATTGTAATTATTGTTATTTAACTGCCACCAAGTCATACCCAATTGCAGTTCAAATAAATGTACGTATGTATGTGTCTAGCAGAATCATCTCATTAGAATATATTACTAATTTCCAATGCAAGCAGAAATTGGAAGAAAACTACACAGATTCCATATGTGTGAAAGGATACCGTGATTTACATTGCGTACCGATTAAATTCTTATGTCCTATGTATCACTGTTTATGACACAGAAGACGATAAGCTACATAAGGAACATCAAAGGAAGAGATTGCCCTCCAAAAATATTTGCTATTCATATTACGGTGTTACGGAACAGAGTTTTTTTTTTAATTCTTCGTATGTCAGGAAATATATTATATTGCAGTATTCATGACGACTGAAAACAAAATATGAGAGGGTATTTTGTAAGTTTGTCTGAAGTGTGCGTCCTAGATTTTGTAAAACTATTTTGCGTAGAATGTTTAACAGATTTTTTTTCTGCTGGGAATTAGTTAAATTTATTTTCATTTCTTTATTTATAGTTTCTTCTAATGGATTCAATTACTTTCGTTCTCCCCCCCCCCCACAAAATTAGTAAACACCCGTGGGTGAGCACCAGGGACACTGAACGACTTTTCCGACCCGTTTTCCAGACCTATCGTTCTCGTGGTCAATTTCTCCCCTGCTATTGTTCAAAACTGAAAATATTTAAGCAACTGTGAACGATGAGGTACCTACCGTATTCATTTGGTTACTAACTATGAATGAGTTTAATAATACACACACGCGTTGCCTCTGGCAGTTACCTTGAATGTATGGGCGTCACTGTTGGGGTAACGAAGGGATTCATTTTGAAATGAGACACCTACAAATGAATTAAATGTGTCTCTGTCAGAATCCAGCATCGGGCATAAAACTCTCCAGAGGAGGACGATCTCGTTCACCCCCCCGGTGAGAATTCGCTTCAAGTGAGTCCGAGTAAACACGAGTACCTGCACTGGCGTAGGTGGCTCAGGACATCAATTGATGTCACTGCTGTGCATTTGACCGGAAGGTCCTAGGGTTTCAGTTAACGATGACAGGATTTTCGACAAAAGCTACGTAACGAGGTAGAATTCAGCCGCTGTGTCTGATAGAAAATTATAGCTGCCTGAGTAGTTCCCTAAAGAACAGGCCCCCAACCACGCTCGATTTATCTTTGCGCTTCGTTTCTTATCCCCAGGTCTTACTTACACAAGCACTTACATTGTATAGTGCAGTGCATGTAAGTGTGTGCAAGTATGGGAGATGATAGGGCAAGGAAGTGGAAGGAAAGATCGCTCGTGGTCCGAGACTCATTTGTTAGGCTACTGCTCCAGCATTCGACTGGTTTTGATCAGAGAAACCACAGCAAAATATTGATCAAAGCAGCCGGCGCAATAATTTTTCTCGAAGAAGCAGCTGAATTCGTTCTAGCTATATAGCTAGTGTAGAAAATCCTACCACCATAAGGACCAGAAAGATAGAACCTCTCGGTCAGAAGCATTTGCGGTCAGAGGCATTTGTACTGTGGTGACATCAATTGATGTCCTGAGCAACCATAACCTGTGACGTCATCGAAATGTGGTTGATCACAATTGGTAAAACTGTCAGGTATCTCTTACGCGGTGTTTTCCCTAGTATGGTCCAGGGACTGAACTTGTTTGACTCTAGGGCGCAAATGCCATTCTAGGAGAGGTCAAGATTTGAACGAGAAGTGAAAAAAATATTCATGTCATTGAATTATAGTACTTTTAGGCAGAGTTTTTAAAATCAGTTCGTTTTACAATTGTCATAAATGACTGGAAACTGATCGCACGTGAAGCGTCGTTATTCTTGACTTAGCCCACTGCTGCCTGGTGCATAGCATAGATTCAAGGCTGAAAAAGTTGGAAAGAATTTTTTTGTATGTTCTGAGTTGTTCACTATTAAGGAAACTCGTAATATCAATTTCAGACGGAAAAATACAATTTTATTCGAAGGTAACTTTATTCATATGTTTTAAATTATACTTTTTGAGCAATTTAGAGATCGCGAGTGCCTCTAATGAGACAGATTTTGAAACATACGGTTGATACAGTCACGCTGGGAGGTAGTTTACCGGTTTTATTTTTTCTGCGGCATATACATACGCATTATCCGCGATGGGTGAACTCATGACAGCATGGGGACCTATGAAATGGAACTCCTGTTTTCTCCCATATAAATAGTGACCGAACA
Organism: Teleogryllus oceanicus; assembly: GCA_964035755.1. Classification (NCBI taxonomy): domain Eukaryota; kingdom Metazoa; phylum Arthropoda; class Insecta; order Orthoptera; family Gryllidae; genus Teleogryllus; species Teleogryllus oceanicus. The sequence goes on along the minus strand of CAXIVR010000011.1, from coordinate 32,677,597 downwards.
GGAGGGGATGGGAAGGGATGTGAAGGGATGGGAAGGGATGGGAAGGGATGGGAAGGAATTGGATAGGGTGGGATGAAAAAATAGAATAGTTGTAATGCGAATTGGAAATGTTGGAGATGTGGATGTAGACAAATTGAATTTCATTTTATTTATTGATTTTCTTTATTGCGGTAGGTGTGACTATAGCTGCATTTGTTGGGATTTATCAACAGGGTATGTTTTAATCATTTGAACATTGTCAAGGTGTGATATAATAATATATCTCTATAAATTACTTAAATCCCAAAACTGAACGCTGATAATTCCGTACACTCCTTGCACTGTCGCCTTCCAGCTACTGTGCGAGTGCGTGGGTGGGGGCGGCGAACGGGCGCAAGGTGCAGCGGCCGGCGGGCGGGCGGACGGGCGGGCAGCGTGCGACAGTTGGCGCGGCGGAACTCAATATCCGCGAGAAGTTGCCCGGCCGCAATAGCGCCCCTCGCGGCCGCAGCTGGACTCGCGCTAATTCGGGCCGTTCTGCGCACGAGGCGTCGCTCCGCCCCCCTCACCCCGGCCCCGCCCCCTCCACGGCCCGCGGCGGAGGCGGCGGTGCCCGCTATCTCCGCGCGCGATCGCCCCGGCGCCAGAGCCCAACTTCCTTCCGTTATGAAGCGCCCGCCTCCCCCACCCCCACTTGCTCCTCTTCTGAACGCGCCTCGCCTCGGCGCAGCGAAAGATCTCATGAACTGTTTCGGAGGGAATGGCGCCATACACAGGACCAACATGGACCGCGATTCGCAGGACTACATACGCTATCTATAGGTGTATCCTGCGCCATGCACAGGACCAACATTGTCCGCTACCTAGACGTGAATCCTGCGCCATACACAGGACCAACATTGTCCGCGATTTTCTGGGACACATACGCTATATACAGGTGAAACGTGTAAAAAAAATATTTCTCTGGGGATGTATTATAATTTTGACAGACAGCTCTATCCCTGCCGATAGTTGCAGAGTTCAAAGAAGCCACAACCCGAGGTCTTCCCACGCTCAGAGACTCTGAAGTGACGGGCGTTTCCTCTACCCCGCGCGATCGCCCCGGTGCCTCAGCCCAACTTCCGTTATGAAGCGCTCATATCCCCCACCCCCACTGGCACCTCTTCTGGACGCGCCTCGCCTCGGCGCAGCGAAAGATCTCATCAACTGTTTTGGAGGGAATGGCGCCATACAAAGGACCAACATGGACCACGATTCGCAAGACCACATACGCTATCTATAAGTGAATCGTGTAAAAACATCTTTCTCTACCAATGTATTAAAAATGTTGACTGACAGTTCTATCCCTTCCCTCTAGGAAAGGTGACTCAGTGCATCAACTGATGTCACTGCAATACCTCGGATCACTGATCTGCAGTCACTCAGTTCGAGTCCCGACAGTGGTAAGATTATCGACACTAGCTTTCAGCTAAGTCGAATTCTGTCGCTGTCTGGAGGAAAATGCTAGAAGACGATTGCTCTGATCGGTAGTTTTCTGTGGTTTCTCCGATCAACACCAGGCGAATGGCGGAGCAGCAACCTAACAAACGGGTCACCGTCCGCGAGCGATCTGTCCTTCCTCTTCCTTGTCCTATCTTCTCCCCGTTACACGCACACTTACACTAACATGCACTACACTACCACACATGCCTGGAGACCGGTCTGGAGCTTAGAGCTTGCTCCGGCTGGGGCGGTAGCCCGCTGGTGGGAGATTCCTGGTGGGGGAATCGTCTGCTAGCGCCTGCAGACAGCATTCTTTCGTACAGCGTACGATCAAAATGGCGTCATACTTTGACGAGTTTCCATGAAATTATGCGTTTAATCTGTGTTACTTGGAACCACTGAAGATGGGAAGAGAGTTCCCGAATCACGTGTCTGGCTATATGTAATATATTAAAATTACATTTAATACTATTGTGGTAGCTACCTCATTGCCCCAGATAGTTTATCATGCAGTACCACAAAATCTCTGCTGCCACCACAGAATTTATTGTAAGGTAATTGTTGAAATCGTAATGGCCAAGATACCAAGCAAGCTCGGTACACCAAGTTGTGAGCTGTACGCAACTAAATAATACGTTGATACTGTTTTTCTGGGCCGGTGGAAACGGAATCTCTGCAATGCACTCCGGAACGTACTTACTAAAATATTCAGTTTCCAAGTTAGGGAGTTTGATCAAACACGGGCCCCGGAAATGTTATAACAGCGTAAGAATAAAAGTAATTTTACATTAGTGAATTCGCAGAAGTAAACGCAAGAAATCGAAGTGAATTATGAAGAAAGAACGGAACAATAATTGTGAGAAGGTTGGTGGCCTTTATAAAAAAATCACCATTTTGTATTGCTGCTTATGATGAAACTTATACGTCGGGAAAAGTTTCAGAACGACTACAATATTTGTGGGTGGAGATCGAAAATAAGCTTATCTCAGCAAGATATAGCAAAATAAAATTTAAACGTATATTTTCAGTGGACGTTTTTCCTCTTGATAACCGTGCCTACAACGTTAAACGTGCATACAAACGTATTTGCATTTTCATCGATTTTTAAAGATCACTTTTCAATTAGTAGGTCATACGGCGAAAAAATTAGCATTGTTTTTTAACTTGGAGGGGTAATGGTTGAGGAACTCGCATTCTATACTATATACAGATACACACACACATGCATGCATGCCCCGAGCAGGATTCGAAACCACGACCTTTCAGGCTTGAGGGTTCTTTCGCCCTTCAGCTTTAGCGACCTCGGCTATCCAGATCGGCTTTTATTAGCTTGACTTCATTTTAAAGCTTGAATTTATTTTACAACTTTGTAGACTCAACAGTGGATTCGCTTAATAATATACAATAAAAAACTGAATACATTAGAAGTAGTGTACAATAATACGCTACAAACTAAGCCCTTTTCTGTATTTATCAAACACACTGATCCTTTCACCTTTGTCCTCTAATAATGCCATATCCTGAGTATTCCACCTTGCCCCTTTCTCAAAATTGTTTTTGAGGAAGGAAGAATATCTTTCTAAAAAGAGAACTTCCTGAAAAGAGAAGAAGAATGGTCTCCCGACATGCGTAGTGGTGTAGTGTATACAAGAGAGATACTTCGATTCAAACATCAAGTCCGTTGATAATCGGAAACTTGAACGTCACTAGTGACATCAGTATGATACGTTCAAGCTCCCAATTGGAGGGCATCGTCACAGCTGATCAAGTGTAAACGAGCTTAATGTTTTAATCGATGTACAAGTGTGTGAAAATAAGGGGTGAGGAAAGGAGAAGGAAGAGGAAGGAAAGATCACGCCCAGTACGTTGCCCGTTTTTTACAGCATTGGCTCCGGCATTGCCGGTTGGTTGGTGATTCCGGGCGCGTCAACAGCATAGGTCATTAGTCCCGTAAGTTTAGTGCATGTTTTCCTCGGGAGATGGCGGTAATCTTCCTGATAGCGAGATCCGGCGCCGAACTACCGTCGGCTAGCGGGGTTTCCCCTCAGCAGGACACTCCCACCAGCGGCGCACCGCCCAAGCCGAGATAAGCTCTAAGCTTCCGACCGCTCTCCCGGAATATGTGGTAGTGTAGTGCATGTTACTGTAAGTGTGTGTGTGTGTGTGTGTGTGTGTAAGGGGAGAGGATAGGACAAGGAAGAGGAAGGACAGATCGCGCGCGGTTCGTGGCCCGTTTGGTAGGGTACTGCTCCGGCATTCGCCTGGTGCTGATCGGATTCAGGCACGGAAAACTACCGATCAGAGCAGCCGGCCGCTCGAATTCTCCTCCAGACAGCGACTGAATTCGACGTAGCTGAAAAGCTAGTATCGAAAATCCTCCCGCAGTGAGGATTCGAACCTAGGATCACCCGGTCAGAGGTCCTGCAGTGTCATCAATTGATGCACTGAGCTACCACTAATCCGGCATCGCCGGTGTTCCGGCGCTTTTCCATCTGTTACAGATCGGAGATGCCAGGGATTAGAAGGTATTGATCGGAGAAGCTATTATTGATGAGTGCAGCCAACCGCTAGAATTCTCCTCTACCCAGCGGCTTAATTCCCTGCAATGAAGCAACAGCTAGGGATTGGTTATTCCATTCAATTCCCAAGCAACGTTTCTTGCGAGCAAGGATATTTCCATTTCAAGGGTGGTTCTTCAAACGGACGGATCTTGAGCGCGGTCCAGCAAACAGCATCAACGGAGAGACTCCGCGCAATTATCACTCGGGCGGCGGGCGCGCGTTTCCCCGCCCACGCATTCGCCGCTTTACGAGCGCCTCCGCGCAGTCATTAGCTTTCACACTCACGAGACCTCGCGGAGCCAGGCAAACCGGGCGAAATAATAACTGGAGCCCCTGAAATAAACCCTCGAGATAACTCAAAAAGCGTCGGAAGTGCTTGGGGCGGACGCTAAGCCTCCATATGTAAACGAGATAATCATTTAGTACTTAGAGGGCCCTGGCCAGGGACGCCCATTTGCAGAGTCAATAAAAACAAGCGCGGGCGGTAACCCTTGGAGCTGCCGGATTTGCAAGAAGAGGAGGCGGTGGAGACGGCGGAGCGGTGGAAGGAGGCCGAGGGGAAATTCCGGTGGTGGAGGCTGCGCGGGCGATTGTAAAATAAGCGAAATTAAGAACAGATGTGAGTCTAGATATTGCGAGTGCTATTAAATGAACATCATCTGGAAGGGTAGTAAAACTACGAAAACGTAGTGCAAGTGTGTGTAACCCTCGTACCATATCTGCTTTTATCAAACAAGTACTACACTTGGGTTCTTTTTGAACCTCACGCTCTACTGCCAACTGGAAGTGGAACACATAAATGTGTACGGCAATTACTTCAGTTTAACTACTTGATTTTATATAAAGTTACCTTTTATAACTTATTTTCCATAATATAATAAATATAATTTATTGATATTGTATATTTCATATGACGAATACCCTCTACCATACGTAGTCTCCATTGTTAATACATAATGCTTCAGACATATTTATAGGAATTTGTGGATGTTATTTCGATATCTTATATTGAGTACCAGGCACATTTTTTGTTCATCTTGTCAAGTTCATGATAGGATGGTTCAAATGATAATGGGAAAAGAGAGAGACTATATCTTGAATCAAATGGACCCATGTTAGGAAAACATTAATAAATCTAACAAAAGTTAGAAAATAAGTGAAAATGATTTGGTACATTCTTAATAAGTTCGCGAAGGCATATCTAGACGACTGAAATTATCTTGCAAATATTGAGAAAAATATTAACAAATTAAAAATAGTGGGGTCCAAAAGGATCCCAGATATGGTACGAGGGATAAAGGAGTTCCTCTAAGAAGAACCTATTTTGATAGGTCGGGAAACAAATGAACGTTATGCAGGATGGTGACATCCCAAGAGATAGTGATGCAGCCATTTACAAACGAGCAAAACTAAAAACGAACGCACTGACAAAATTAGTGCATGGACTTGCAGTTACTAATCAGCTGCGTCCAAGTAATAGCTGTCAAAGTGGTCCCTTCTTTTAGGTATCTCTGGATGTACTGGAAAGAATGCATGTGAAGAGAATGTACAACCAGGAAAAATGGTGCTACGATTTCTAATGATATATTTTTATCATTAGCTCCCTTGACGGCTGTGCAGCCCTCTTAAGGTTGTTTGGCTGTGCGGGTCACCTCATTCCCCAACTAACGTTATCTATTTAATCTAGCAACTATTTAACCGATTCGGAATGACCTGCTGCAATCAGGAAGCACTGTCCAAATCCTCGAAAGCAGCTTATCACGATCTCAAGAAAAATTCTTGCAAGAACTACGCCAGCTTGCCTCCATGGATCGAACATCTACAAGATCGAGACAGGTTCAGCGCGAATAAGAATGAGCAGGAAGAGAGTCGAAAGTAGTCCAATAGTCAAGTCGGCCTTTAAGGAGAATGTTCCAACCGATAAAAACGAAGAAAATAAGTTGATAGTCTAACAAGATTCAGTGCACGTAGGATATACACTTCTCCTGCACATAAGATATACTCGATACTGATATCTGTGGCCAAATAGCTACTGTGAAAAATCACTGCTGTAGTTGAAAAAATTATTGAATAATGAATTAATGAAACTTTGACACCAATTTATTCCATTGATTAATTGATTGATTTGTGATTCCCGAAACTTGCGGGTATTTTCTCCGACCTTTTATCTCGCACCAGCGTGGCACCGCCCCAGACGAGACAAGCTCTAAGCTCCCGACCGGTCTCCCGGCATGTCCGGTAGTGTAGTGCATGTTAGTGTAAGTGTGTGTAAGGGGTGAGGATGCCACAAGGGAGAGAAGCGACAGAACACACTCGGTCCGTGGCACATTTGTTAGGGTATTACACTGGCATTCGTCTAGTGTAGAGAATTCACGGAAAACCACCGATCAGAGCAGCCAGCCGGGATCTGAAGTTCTTCAGACAGCGGTTGAAATCAACCTAGTTATGTAGCTAGAGTCGAATATCCTTCCGCCGTCGAGACTCGAACCCTGAGACCTCTCGATCTAAGGCACTGCAGTGACACCAGTTGATGTCCTGAGCCACGCTTGGCGGTGCCAATTAACTCGAAACGCCTGAGACATTAGAAGGTAGCAATAGGCTGTCTGTTAGTAACGATTTGACTAGAAAGTTCCAATTATTAATTTATAGACAGTCGAATTATAAACTTTTTTTATTTATTATTACATATTAAAAACATAAATTGTTAAAATAATTCTTTTAACGATTTATGTTTTTAATATGTAATAATAAATAAAAAAAGTTTATAATTCGACTGTCTATAAATTAATAATTGGAACTTTCTAGTCAAAGCCTGAGACATTAGTTGGGACGTGTCATTCCGAAGGGTCGAGGTATCATACGGGGCCGGAGGGGGGCGTGGCGTCCGGCGAGGGGGCGGGGCAGTTAATCCGCGCCGCGGCGAAGACAGCTCGGCCGCGCGCCGTGCGCCGCCGCCCGCTTTAATTGCGCGGGTGGCGAAAGCGCGGTGTCTTTGCGGGGCTTTGCGTCCCGCGCTGCGACCATTACGCGGGGTTAGCGACTTAGCGGCGGCGGCGGCGGCAGGGCGGGGGCGGGGATCGAGGTGGGGGCGGGGGTGGCTCTTTGCAGCGTCCGCGTGACCGGCCACAGCACCCCCCCTTCCCAGCCCCGGCTCAGCCAACCACACCGACTGGGAAAGGAACTCCTTCGGAAGCCTTTAAATGCCCGCCCGGCTGCCGTACGTTACTGTTCATGCTGTTTGACTACGCCGAGAGGAGTTTCTGAAAGTCATTTAAATGCCCGCTCGCCTCACCCAACAAATGCATGCGAAGTGCAAGTTATATTTGATTGTGTGGAAAGAATTTTGTGAGAGATGGGTTTAAATGGGTTGTTTGTTGACTGTCTTCATGTAACTATTGCTAAACCAATGGGATACCTAATTACTTGGGGAGAGTCTTCTCGCAAACTCATACATGAAGATTCAAAATTCTACTAAGGGACCATTAGGGTCATTCAGTTTTAACAATATTTACTAACTATATATATATATATATATATATATATATATATATACAAAGAGTCTTTTTATTGTTGAATGGTTTCATCTAGGTTTCATTTTAATCTGAGTCTTATTCTGCAAAGGGGACTTATTCAGTGAAAGGGTTGGAGTAAACGGTGTTAGGAGCGCACATTACCAATCTAGAATTAATACTATGAGTAAAGGCATTATACCTGTTTGTTAGTTGCTTGTATTGATATTACACCTTCTTACACAAACGCAAATTCACAATTGTTCTGGGCCTCATCAACTTGTATTTATTGATGATAATCAATGTTAATTAATGAGGAATATTTACATTGAAACAACTAAGAGTTAAAGACTGTGAATGATTTTATTTATTAAATTTATTTCCGTTCGAAGTTACATTATTTAAATTCGTTCATTTATTTAATCGGATATTTCTTCCATTTTGAACATTGTTACTATAATATTTAATGTACTTTAGATTAATATTACAGGAACCAGAAATACAGCCAAATAAGTGATATACCACACTTGTTTCCCCTTCAAATTACTACTTTACATTTAGTAAATAAATCTGTGATCCATTTTTTGTTTTCTTTCCCGTAATTAATAAATATAATGGAAGAGTTTTCACATTACTTATTTTTATTCAGTTTCTTAATAACGATTCGACAGTTTTTGTATATTGTCATGACCAGGCTCTGACATTTGTCATACACGACAAATTAAACTACTAAAGCTCAACAAACAATAACCATCGTTAAACATTTAATTATAAGCCTCATGATACTATAGAAAAACTGTCCAAAGATGACGAAATTTAAAAAATACAATATGCAAGGATATAAAGTGTTATATCAACAAATAATAAAAAAACCTAGTGTGCACATTGAAAGTGAAACGAGGTTTTGAATTAAGAGATCTATCATTGTTCTTTTGTCTACAAAGTTTCATGCAAATTTTGATAAAAAAATAATGTAAATAATTTCGCCACATCTAGCCTTTACAATGCGGGAAGTCCTGTCAGCTTCGTGACATTATGCGCTAATGTGCTAAAGAACAGAATAACAAATATCTATCTGATTACGATGCGGTGCATTATGTTAGGTGATGACAGATGACAAAGCCTCCAATTCACGAAATCAGTTCCTTTTTTCACGGCGGTTGTCTGTGGCAAGGCAGCGGACGCGATGATAAAAGTCGTCCGGCCGTCACCCGCACTTCCGCCGCGGTGGCAGGCGATCCCATCTCGGGGGGCGGGGCGGCGGCGGGCGAGGTGACGGCGTCGGGACGCCCTTTCCCACGCGCCCAGCTGCGCGTCGCGACGCGGCCCCGCGTCGCTTCCGGGCGCCCGCACCTCGCGCCCCGCCCCCTCCCCCGCCGCGCGCCCCGCCCTGCGCCGGGGGGCCCAAAATTTTGGCGGGCGTTGCCGGGACAACCAAGCCCGCCCGGCGGGCAGCCACCACACGGCCCGCCCCGCCCAACCGGCCTCCGTCCGCCCCCATGCCCGCCCCGCCCCCCCCTCCCCGTCCTCTTCTGCCCCCCCTCGATCTTCCCCCCTCCCAACCTCCCCCCAGACCCCTAATGTCCTGCCCCCCTCCCGACCTTCCCGATCTCTCCGGAATCCCCGTCCGATCCTCAACATTCGGCCCCGCCCACTCCAACCTCCCCTTCTGACCTTCCACGCTCTAGACCGCCCTCTCCGGCCTCCCCGCCCGACCTACCTCGCCCTGCCCTCCACGTGGCTCTCTGCCGCCCGCACACCGCACAACACGCATTGCTCTCAGTCACCACGCACCACCACTCATCCTTTGCGGCTCACCCACCGCGTCGCGTCGTCCACGCAAACTTCCTCCAACGCTTAATGGCTTGGGTGGCTCAGGGCGTGAATTGGTGTTTCCCAGTCGCCTCTGACTGGGAAATCCTAGGGTTCCTCTCCCCAATTTGACAGGATATGGCACCAGCTCCATAGGTAGATCGAGTTCGAGAGCTGTCTGAACCCTAACAAACGAGACACGGACCGCGCGCGATCTTTCCTTCCTCTTCCTTGTCCTATCCTCTCCTCTTCCTTACTTACACTCACATGCACTACACTACCACATATTCCGGGAGACAGGTTAGAAGCTAACAGCGTGTGGCTCTGTCTTCAATTTTGTATGATGTATGAATTTTGTATGTTTTATGACTCCGTTTACTTAATAAATTTTTTTAGAGAGCCGGCTTTCGGCGTCTTTCCGTCATTATCAGTCTAGAAATATACATAAAATAAAATACAAAGTAAAAACAAAATAAGAAAATAAGTGCAAAGGGGGAGGATAAAAGTCCAATGTTAATATAAATAATTTTTTAAATTAAAAATTACAAAATATGAAATACAAATAATAAAATTACAATTGATGCATTTAAAATCATAATAATTAAAAGGCAATAGCAAACGAAATTACAAAAAGTGAGACAGAATAAGTTTAAGATAATTTTAACTGTGTCTATTAGTTATATCAATCTCACCCTTTGTGCTTATTTTCTTCTTATTTACTATTTACTTTGTATTTTATTTATATTTTAATTGAATTTTGTATACTGGTCTTGTACTGAATAATTTTGAACAAGAATATTGCTACTATAAATATTTGCTCAGTTTAAATATTTTCCTAACCTTTCCAAAACGTATAAATTAAATTTTTCAACAAATTCCTGAATTTAATTTTAAAGCGTACTTTTGAATGGAAATTACCAAGTTAAGGAATTCGCTTTCAATGTAGCGATTCATAAATCCTTCTCTCGGATTCTGCGCCCGCCCTCGCTCCTCGGCCGCCGCGCGGCTTGACTGACGTGCGGGGGCGTGTGAGCGCGAAGGCCCCGAGGGCAGACAACAGAGGGCGGCCGGGCGCAACGGAGGACGGCGGGGCGACGCGGGCGGAGGCAGAAGTGCAAACGGAGGCGAAGAAGTGTGAGTGAAAAGATGGGCGGGGAAGCGACAGAACGGATGCGTGTCGTAGGCGTACATCGGCGGAGGCGCGGGTGGAGGCGTGGGTTGAGGCGTGGGCGGAGACGTGGGTGAAGGCGTGGTCACAGGCGTGGTCGGAGGCGTGGTCGGAGGCGTGGTCGGAGGCGTGGGCGGAGGCGTGGTCGTAGGCGTGGTCGTAGGCGTGGTCGTAGGCGTGGTCGTAGGCGTGGGTCGAAGGCGTGGTCACAGGCGTGGGCGGAGGCGTGGTCGGAGGCGTGGTCGGAGGCGTGGGCGAAGGCGTGGGCGGAGGCGTGGTCGTAGGCGTAGTCGAAGGCGTGGTCGGAGGCGTGGTCGGAGGCGTGGTCGGAGGCGTGGTCGTAGGCGTGGTCGGAGGCGTGGTCGTAGGCGTGGTCGTAGGCGGGTCGTAGGCGTGGTCGGAGGCGTGGTCGTAGGCGTGGTCGTAGGCGTGGTCGTAGGCGTGGTCGGAGGCGTGGTCGAAGGCGTGGTCGGAGGCGTGGTCGGAGGTGTGGTCGGCGGCGTGGTCGGAGGCGTGGTCGGAGGCGTGGCGGAGGCGTGGCGGAGGCTGGCGGAGCGTGGTTGAAGGCGGACGTGGGCGGCGTGGGGAGGCGTGGGCGGAGGTGCGTCGTGGCGGAGGCGGGCGTGGCGTGGGCGGGGCGTGGGGGAGGTGAACGGAACGTAGGCGGAGGCATGGGCAGTGGCGTGGGCGTTTGCGTGGTTGGTGGGTGGGAGTAGGCGTGGGCGGAGACGTGAGTGAATGAGTGGGCAGCCTGAGTCAGGGGCGGAGGCGGAAAAGGGGCCCGACAGTGGGCACCGGACACGCCTCCCGGCCTGGCGCTCCGCGCGCAAAGACCTAAAACGCAATTGCATTAATTGGAGGGAATTTTTAATTCATTAGGCTGCTGCTGGCGCTCGCCCGTCCGCGGACGTGATCTGCCGCTGCGCCACCTGCCGTAAATATCGCGCTCCTCTTCCTGCACACAGCGCCCACCATAGGGCAGAGGGCGGAGAAGCCAGGAGAAAAATGTAGCGATGATGTTGAACTCTTACTCTCTCAGCATAGGTGCAGGTGTCGGCTGAAACTTTTATAACCTCCCCTTTCTTGGTCTGATATTCACAGTAATTGTATGGTATCGCTCTCCAAAGAATGAAAGATGCTAAGGAAAATGATATGATTACATGAATTCATGCGATTGCCTTACTAAATTCATGATTGATTGATTGTTGTTTCTGGGCAGATCAACTGTTATGGTCATTAGCCCCATAAGAGTAGTGATTGTTTTAACCCGGGAGGTAACGGTGATCATCCGTTGCTGGATGGCGAGATACGGCGCTGATCTACACGTCCGCTGGCGTGTTCTTCCCAATCAGGTATCTACACCAGTGAGGCACTGTCTCAATAGGGACACTCTCTAAGTTCCCAACTGATCTCCTAACACGTCGTAGTTTAGTGCATATGTGTTATTGCGTTCGTAAGGGTAGACGATAGATCGAAAAAGAGGATCACGCGCGGTCCGTTGCCCATTTGTTAGGCTATTCGCCTGAAATTGATCGGAAATAAAACTGAAAACTACCGAGCAGAGAAACTAGGCGCTAGAATTCTCCCCTATAAAGCGATATTATTTCACATCACTCCATTGTCAGTACCAAAAACTGTCACCGTCGGTACTCGAACTCTATGACCCAAGGTCAGTCTCTGCAGAGACAGAGACACTGCATCTCTGAGCTAAGGCAGGCGGTGAATGATCCTAAGAGGTGAATCATTATGGAAATGGATAGTGTTCAAACGAGATACGTTGTGTGAAGGCAATCAAGCAATAACCTCAAGATGAAACCCACAAGGTTCTTTGAGGAATTTGACCTCGTATTTGAATGCTGCATCTACTCGGCCTATAAAATAATGAAATATAGAAATTGCCCAAAGGAAAAATGGTTGACACTTCCTCTCTAATTCTCTTCCTCTCTAACTTCCAACTCTATGCTTCTGGTCATGTTTTGACTGCTTTCCCATATTTTAGACATCCCCCAACCGGGCCAAGCTCTAACCTGCAGACTGACATCCCCACATGTATAGTAGTGAGTGCATGCAAGTGTCAGGGTGTATAAGTGAGGGATGATGATAGGACAAGGAAGAATGAAATATCGCGCGCGGTCCGTGCCCTGATTGTTAGGCAACCATTCTGGCATTTTTCCTGTTATTGATCGAAGATCACAGCAGTTTGCTGCTAGAATTCTCCTTCAGACCGTGGTTGAATTCTAACCAGTTGCCTTGGTAATGGCCAAAATCCGCCACCGACGGAGTTCGAATCCGAAGACTTCCCGGTCACTGAAGGTGCAGAGAGAGCGATCTTGCTACTGAGCTATCCCAGCTGATTTAGACGTCATGGTATACGAGACATCGTATTCATCGTAGTCATTTCTAACTGCTAGTATATTATTTCAAGATTTGTAAAATTCTCACGATTTACTCTGCAAATGATATACAGCACGAATGTTAACATAAATCATATCCACAAAAGAATCCTCCCTATGTTTCTACTTCCTGATATTAGATGCAGGTAAGTAGTGGTTAAATATTCACGAAGAGAGTGATTTATAATGAAAGATGTGTATTTGTTGTTATTGGCTAGGCAAGTGCTTACACAATTCTTATGAAAAGAATGACGTCCAGAAAGTACTTGGAATCAGAAATGTTGTTAGAAAACCAAATTTATCAACAGGATGTTTTTACAATCGAATGAAAAGATACCGAAACATTGTGATTTTATTACATTTTATTTGCAATGCAATAAAGAATTATTTATATTCTTTTCTTGTTGCGATTATTCATGACTTGTGTTAAGTTTATAAAGACGGCATTTTAAGTTTTTGCAGTGGCATTAGTACTATCAACCTCCCTTCTCAATTACGAATACCCAACTCATAAAACAATATATAACTCACAAAACGAGTTTCTATATTGCGTAATCTATTAATCTACGTTTTCACATTCATCTTTCGAAATCAATGGATAATGCTTCAAATGATATCTTATCAGCCTTTCTTAAACACACAATCTCTACAGAAAGTGTTGAAAACAAAAGTTGGACCAGTTTTTGGGATAATACTGTTTTTAATATTTTTAATACTTCATTCAAAATTACGGGCAAACTACTACAATTTTTTTAAAAAAGGACATGATATTAAATAAAGAACTAATTGCAAAGAACAGGTTTCATGATGAAAAAGTAACTATCTCCAATATTGGAATTGTAGGAAGACGCCGAAAATATTTCAAACTTCGCAGATTTCGAAAATTCAAGTTGAACAGTGAAAATCGGATCTATGCATCTTCATAAATGTACTAGCAAAATAACTTTTGTTGTACGAGTTTTCTCCACATCCAATTCTTATGAAAAATAAAAAAGATCAATTTTATATAAACCACAGTGTTTAAGATTATTATTTTTAATGTAGTCGGTTCAAATTGTAATATAATACTATACTTTCCCTTTCAATTTATTTTACGGTACATTGCTAATAGAAGGAAATATTATCTTATGCATTGCTACTGGCCTATAGTGAACTATTAGGTACAAATTCTCTTACACCACTACTGGAATCAGGCGGAACATATTAGGAGCCGCATACTCTTAGGAGAGGTGAAAAATAGTGATCGTGGTAAATCTACCATCATATTATTTAAATTATTTATTTTTACACATTTCTGATCTATTAATCTAATAGGTTTCACTCTGATCTTGCAAGAAATTTAAAGAAAAAAATTTGAACAATTTTGGAGAAACTTTTGAAAATTTCTCAGGGGCTTCATGTAAAGTTCCCAAAAAATTTAAAGAATATTTTCCAAATTGCAGAACTTTTCGGGCCAGATAGACGCGACAATATTCATTTTGAGATGAATCCTAACAATGGTTTAGGCGCAAGTGTTGTTCACAGACGCAGAGACAGACAGGCAGACAGACGGATGGAGAGACAGACAGACAGATAGACGGATGGATGGACAGACAGACAGACGGATGGATGGACGGACAGACAACATACAGACAGACGGACAGACAGATAGACGAATGAACGTTAAAATAATCCGCGACATTACATAACCTTCTCTATAGTAGGCATATTACTCCGTGTATACGTACGTATACGAAAGTAATAACCATTTTCGGTATCAGGACAGCCAAGACGTGTATTTCCGTTGAAATCGCGAAATCGATTTTCATCAGCTTTACGCAACTTTCTCTGTACTAGGCATATTACTCCGTAAAGTACGATAAAGTAAAAAGGCGCGCCACGACTTTCCGCCGGGCGAGGGTTGGCGGGCCGAGGGAGAGAGCGAGCGGCAGGCAGCGGCCGGCGGTCGGCCAGGGCTCAGGGCCGAATCACCCGCGGTCGGCGCTCGTCCGCCGTTAATTGGCGGCGACGGGGCGGCGGCGGCGGTCAGCGGGCGGCCGCCCGCAATTGCCTCTCTGTCGGCGGGCGTAACATTTCACTTAGCACCTCCGCGCGGCGGCGGCGGCAGTTATGTGCGGGGGCGGCGGGTCGGCGGCCCGGTCGCGTCGCCCCCGCCGCCGCCCCCGCCGCCCCCGCCGCCCCCCGGAGGCGGGCGCATACAAATCGAAGGGCGGCGCAATGGATGGGGGTCAACAGCTTGCTGACCGTTCGCCCGATCCCTCCGCCACTTCATATCCGGAGGGGCGCCCCCCGGCCGTAATCCCTCCCCACCTCCCCCCCCCCCCGGCCTTCCCCGCGTCTTCCTCTTCCTCCCCTTCCTTTACCTTCCCCTGCCTCCGCGCCCGCCAACAATATAAATTTCCCGATATTCGCCTTCCGTGTCATTTGGAATGGGGCAGTTTTCCCCCACGAAACCTAATGGTTATTGCCTTTCTCGGGCGGACATATTGCGCTCTATCTGCCGCAGTGTGTGCCGGCTATACATCAAGACGCCGATATGGCCGCTCGGAGCCGCGGCGCGGCAAGTCGGCAGGGGTGGAGCGAGGGAGGGGGCGAAATGGGCGAAACGGCGGCGGAGGCGGTCGACGATCCCGCCCGCTGCGCCGCCCCTACACCCCCACCGCCCTTCCTCCCCCCACCCCCACCCCCTGCTCCGCCGCCGGCGCCATCGCCGTCGAGGTGCAGAGCGGAATGAAAGAACGCGAGATTATTTTGAGAGCCTGTAACGCTGTCGTCCCGGCCGAGTTATCGCTCGCTTATGGACGTCTTAACGCCGAGTTACGGGGCCCGGCCGCCCTTTATGTTGACTGCGGGCTACGGCCGCGCCCGTGCCCTGCACGCCCCGCCCCGCCCCGCCCCGCCCCGCACGTCTTTATCCGGCGCCCGGAGGCGGTCGCCGCCACCGCCGCCGCCCTCGGCCCGAGCAACTCCCGCGTAGGTTCCGCTCCTCGCTGCTCCGCGCCGCGCGTTCCAGAAGTTTCCACCCGGAATTCGGCGAGCCGAGAATTTATGCCCCAATAACCCGTGCCCCATTCTGTTTCCTCGGATATCTGCGGAGAGCCTCCCGCACTTCATTACTCGCGTGCTTGATTTATCCGAGCGCGTCGCGCCTTATAGCGCTAGTCACTCGCCGGAGCCGAGCCGCGGGCGGGCGGGCGGACGGACGGGCGTTTGCGTAACGGCGCGCGGAGCTACCGGGCAGGAGGCGACCAGTCGCCCGCCCGCCCGCGCGACGCCGCGACGCCCGAAAGTAACATAAACACTCTTCTTTACGGCGGCGGTCGCTTCGACCCTCGATAAAATTGATTGCCGCCAGAGCGACTGTTCGCTCGTAAACGCGCCGAACGGGGGCGGCGGCGGCGACTGTTCGGGGCGAAGGCGGAAGTGACGGGCGAACACGAGGGCGGTGGGCGAAGGTATTGCTAGCGCCAGGCGTTTGGAGTTCTCTAGTTCGACGCACGGCGAGACTCGAGGCGGCTCCGCGTCGCGTCTGCTGCGGAAGTGATTGCGTTCAAATAGAGATTGTTCAGGCTGCTTTGGACACTTACACGAGCAAACGACGAACCTTAAACAGCTAATGGCAGGCCCAAAGCAATAATAAATTGAGTCACTATTTCAATTAGAATGCTATAAAATGGAATTCGATCGGTCAAATTTGCACTGAAACTATGAACGTGCAATAATTGATAATGTCAACTCAATCTTGAATTATTTAGACACATAAGATATGATTAAGAGGAAAGTGATCAATCTTTTTGTATCAATTAAATTAAGGGAAGGAGTTGGGATGAAGATGAGAAGTAAATATCACGTGCGGTCCGTGGCCCCTTTTGTTAGATATCCGGTGTTGATAAGATACACCTCGAAAACTACCAATCTGAGCAGCCGGTTCTCCAGACAGAGATAAAATTCGACCCAGCTATGTAGCTAGTATCGAAGAACTGATACAGACGAGACTCCCTCCCTCGGACTTCCACCAAACCCGCAGAGCTATCAATAGACTATCTCATCCAATATGTAAGGGAAGTACAGTAGGTGTGTGGGACGGAGCAGGAGCTAATGAGCTGGTGACAGTTCGAGGACGTGGGTGGCAGCAGGGGTGAGGGGAGTCGCCTTAGTGGCATCGAGTGAGTGGCGTAATGGAGTGACTTCTGGGCGGTAGCACGGAGCGGGGCTAGCGATGGCAAATTTTAACAAAACATCGATACTTCCATTCATCACCAAAAGGTTTTCAATGTCGATGAAAACATGGGCAAAAACATCGATATTTAAAATATCGAGGTTTTAAATACGGTGAAACAGAAGATATTTTCCAATGCTGTTTACATTTAAAAAATAATTCTTTCATTAAATAAGTTATACCCAAGAAATACGTGAATAATAATGTTTATAGAGTATAAAGAAGGGAATAAAACATTAAGGGTATTATGTTTGCACTTTTTCATTTATTCACTTTCTTTCATGAATCATAGAAGTAAAATCCATTGGTTCTAATGTAATACATAACACGTCAGTATTACTTTCAAGTTATTCTGCCATAAATGTGACTTTCATCTTCGTTTTCTATTTCTATTAATCAAGACTCAAAATGCAGTTGTCCACCGCCAACAACCCCTCCGCCGTTCAATGTCACATCACCGCGATCGTAGCGGCGACAGTTGACACTATTGGAGCACGATTGCGCCACCCACATAGGACGCGTATCCCGTAGTATGGAGGAGTTATTCTAAGAAGGGGCCATTTTGACAGGTCTGGATAAAAATGAATGCCATGCAGGGTGACGTATGTCCAAGAGATAGTGATGAAGCTATTTACAAATGAGCTCACTGGAAACGAACGTGAGAAAATGATGGGTATACTCTGCAGGTATGTTGCCAGAAGTGGCCAAGCAGTAGATGTCAAAGCGGTCCAATCTAACAGTAATCTCTCTATATCAGTTGGCCCAAGAAGCACTCCCAAAGACCTTCAAACACTCATTGTCAGTGAGACGGTTCATACCGTCCCCTCTCCAAAAAGTAAACATTAGTTGTACTACAAACTGTGATATCATCATATCGAAATTAGAAATAATTTTAGATAAAAGCTATAACTTACTCATATAGAATTATGAATTGAAACAATTTTTTCTTGGATATAAAATCTTGGATAGTGCCTATGCCGATTAAAAAATCTCTTTTGATTTTCAAGTCGCTATTATAAACCACTGTTATCTTTTCAATATAGCCCTTTCTAGAGCATTGCAGTAATGATTCAAACACACGAAGTGAACAGTTTTTATACATCCGTTTCGGCACATCGGATGTGGTTTGGTTTCCCTTGCGATTTCTTGTCATTCCCACGACTTCCGTGTGTTTAAATCATAACGCTTCAAATTTTTGTATGTGAAAGTCTATATTTTAAAAAAAAATATGTTTTTCCTAGTGCTTTTATCCAGCCTACAGCCGGTTACCCTTTACGCATATTCGACCATACTCTAGACACGAACATACCTGCGGGCTCCTATTATCAGGGGTCAGCAGAATGTGAGGCCTCCGCCACAACACATACGTGAGAGACAAGGGACAATCAACCAAGCCCATGGCAGGGCTCAATCCGCGACCCTTCGGACCGAAGTGCTGAGTTGGTATAAGCTCTTAACCACCTCAGCCATTCAGGTCAGCAAAAAAAGAAGATTTGAGCTAAAACAGGGTAATATTCTGAAGTAAGAAGAAATATTTTTAATCGGACCAAAAATATGTAAATATTGGAACCTTTTTACAATTTCGAAATGTTTAAATTTCACATTTTCTCTAAGCGGTAGGTTACAAGTTCTCATATTATCTTAGCGTACATTCTTCTGCCTCTAGAGAACACTTGTTCTAAGGTAGAAGAGGCAATCTACTCCTTCCCCGATACTTATTTTCAACGTATTTGCCCACTCCCCTTAGTATTGCTAGTTCTGTGGAGCCGATTGCTTACGGGATACATTTACCACAACTCTTAGACTTGCGACGCAAAAATATGACCAGTACTTTTGAGGAGTAGTAAAGGAAAAATCTGATTTTTGACTATTTTATAATAATACTTTCATAATAATTAGTTTCATGAATTAAAGTGTATAAGTAACATCGAAAAATACACCATCTTTTCTTATTTATAGTTGAATTGTTTATTTATCTGCAAATGGCGGAATAGCACTTATGTTGGTTACAAACGAGTGCCTCATTATTTAATTGGATAGTTTGAATGAATACATTTAGAGACATTAATTTCACTAAATGTTAGAAGGATTTTTTGAATAATTTAATTTTCAATTTTTTGCAATGCTTTTTTTCAAACTTGAAATATGTGTTTTGTTTACTTGAAACTTTTTCGAATATATTGGTTTTCCTAGTCGCATATCGAAGAAACGATAATACCTAATAAACGATATTTTGTTGCAAATTAGTACCGTTATCTCTAGAACTCCTAAATAAAAAAATTCTGAATAGTTCAAAGACGTTAAAGGAAGGAGTAATAAAAAAAATGTACGCAAGGTGAGAACAATGAGGTACAAATATTACGATTTCCGCATCAAAAAAACAAAAATAGTGTAAAATTAATTAATATTTACCTGTAAAAAGGATGACGCAAAACAACGACATTGCTGTGAATTGCTGGTAACTCTACAACGTGCCTAAACCCCTATATTAAAAAAAACAAAAACATGGATGTTTTTGCAACAAAATCTCGATGCGAAGAAAACATCGAGAGCAAAATATTGATGTTAATATATCGATGTTTCTGATGAAAAACATCGATGTTTTAAAACATCAATGTTTTTAAACATCGATGTTCTAAAACATCAATGTTTTCAAACATCGATGTTTTAAAACATCGATGTTCTAAAACATCAGTTTTTTGCCATCCCTACCCCGGACACTTTTTACACAGCGCGCAATACGCCTCGGCGCCGACTTCGCTCGAAGCGGGGAGCGCGCGTTTGCTAACTTGGCCGGCGGCGACCGGGTGGACGCGAGGCAGTGGCAGCGCGGGAATCGCTCACGGGTTAGCGCCCAACGCGGAACGACGCCTCGCCCGGACGCGCGCGTGACGACGGCGCCGAGGAAAAGCCCTTCGCGGGACAGCCCCGTCCCAGGCGCTCACGCTGATTAAATTTTTCAACTCTGCGAAGGCCAACTCCGCAACGAATGATTGTTTGTTTGTCTTTAATTTCAGACCCGTTTTCTGCATTGATTTATTCTGTTCACTTTGAGACAAACTTGAAGGTTTTTGTCTTCATTAAGAGGCGTTTTATAACTTATCAATTGTTTTAAATAATGCGTTAACTTCTTACGAAAATTGAGAGTTTTCTTTGATGTTTTTAAAACAAAGAATTTTTCGAGCAGAAACATGGATGTTTTGCTTTCCATTGTTACCTTTTTTTGATTATTTTGTACCTCGTAATATCGTTTAGCTGCATTTTCAACCTTTGACAGCGTGGAGCATTGATTAGAAAGTTAAAATAACAGTCAAATTTAATTCAGTATAAACCTAAAACAAGTGTTATGAATCACATTAGAACAAGGATATTTTACTTCGAAATGTTTCATCATATTTGAAACATCTATATTTTTGTCAATCAATATAAAAAACCTTTTGATGAGGTATCGAAGTATCGATGTTTTGGTATTGTCACCCCTATTATACTTGCACTTTTTCGAGCCCCGAATACCTACTTTTAGGCCAACATGAGTTGAATTAAGAATAAATGATAGGATCGAGCGTTGTAGAGAAAATCTGATAACCAGAAGTGTTCGCTTCCGTGTAACAGAAACTATCTTGCATCGAAACACGAACTAAAAATTTTACTCCCCACTTCTCCCCCAACTAGCGAAGCGAGAGCTGAAGAAAACGTTGCGGATTCTACTACCAACGCGGCCATGATATAGAGCGATTTTCCTAAAGATGAGCCAAAGTGACAGCTAGTGCTGGCAACATAACTGGTTCTTGTGCTCTTGAGCCTATTAGACTCCCTTCCCGCATTTGTTCGTTTGCGTTGGCTAACTTGTAAATGGCTTCGACTCTTCCTTCAGTGATGTCCTCGTCCGACAAAAATATAGTGCGCCACGAGAAATAATTGAAATTAGGAAGTACAAATGTTATATGCTCTTCTCTAAAAAGTTTTTTCTTTATATATTACATTGAATTTACTTTTTGTGTGGTAAATATTATGTTTATTTTAAAAACGATATTCGAATGCGAGATGCATACAGATGGACGAGGTTCCAGTCTTTGTGTTATTGTGTGGCGAGCTGTGATTGAGAGTTTTCTATTTACAATTGTGGCAGTTTTCTTTTACTGATTGTGAGAGCATGATAAGAGATTTTCCACATACGTAATTAAATTTAAATATTTCCTGGACTCACTTAAGTGCGTATACCTCTGCGAAACTCTCAGACTTCTTCATAGAGATGCTTTCACAGGAGCCATTAGCACTTTACGGAGAGGCGTGGCTGAACAGCTGTCGCGGCGGAGGGATACTTCTCTGAAATATATGTGATGTTCACTTGTTTTCGCGAACCGTCACTTTGGCTCATCCTTAGGAAAATCGTTCTATACCGTGTGGCGGCCGTCTGCGGCCGTCCTCGGGCGAAGCGCCCGGCAGAAGGGCGGGGCGCGCGTCGCGCCAGCAGCGCCCGCCCGCGTCGCCCGCGTCGCCCCGCCCCGCCCCCCTCGCCGGGGGATTTATTTGCCTTTCAGATGCGGGGAATGTCGCCTGATAAGGGCGCGATAAGTGGGCGGGCGGCGCGGACCTGATGGCGATGGATGGCTGCGCGCCCGCGGCGCGTCTCCGCATACCAACGAGCGCCCTCCGCCACGCCCCCTCCGACACCTGCGCGCTCCCGCGCCCGCGCGCTCAACTGCACGGGACGACGACAAAAAAAAAAGCGGATTCGGTGGTATAACGGTCAGCGTACCGGACTGTTGTACCCGAGTTTGCGGGCTCAAACCTGATCGAAGCCGTGGATTTTTAAGGGCGACAAAATCCCTATTACGCCTTCCTTCGGATGGGGAAGTACAGCCGGCTGTCCCATGTAGTAGATTTACTGCATGTAAAAGATTCTCAAGCCTAAAAGAAGCCTCTGAGCAAAATTGAGATCCGCCAGTTTCGTCGTCCAAGATAATACCTCCTTTCTCCTCTAGGTGGTGAAAGGAGCCTAACGAAATTTGCGTGGTTAGACGGAAGAGCGGGCCTGATGGCCCGAGTCTCGCCACGTAAAATAAGGCCTAAACTAAACTACTATAGAACGATTTTCCGAAGGATGAGCCAAAGTGACAGTTCGCGAAAACAAGTGAACATCACATGTATTTCAGAGAAGTATCCCTCCGCCGCGACATCTGTTCAGCCACGCCCCTCCGTAAAGTGCTAATGGCTCCTGTGAAAACATCTCTATGAAGAAGTCTGAGAGTTTCGCAGAGGTATATGCACGTACGTGAGTCCGAGAAATATTTAAATCTAGTTACGTATATGGAAAATCTCTTAACAAGCTCTCACAATCAGTAAAAGAAAACTGCCACGAATGTAAATAGAAAGAAAAATTCTTTAAGCCGGAAACACATGCACCGGTACGCCTTTCGCATTCAAGTCTCGGTTTTAAAATAAACAAAATATTTATCACACAAAGAAAAAATGCAGTGTAATACATAAAGAAAAAAGAATTTTTAAAGAAGAGCACATTACACTGCACTTTCTAATTTCAATTATTTCTCGCGGCGCACTATATTTTTGTCGGACAAGAACACCACGAAAGGAAGTGTCGAAGCCATTTACAGGTTACCCAACTGGAAACGAACGAATGCGGGAAGGGAGTCTAATGGGCTCCAGGGCACAACGACCACCGAACCTTCATTTATGATGCCAGCACTAGCTGTCACTTTGGCTCATCCTTAGGAAAATCGCTCTATACACGTGGTGGCGGCAGAGGTGGCTTGGGGCATCAACTGATGTCATTGCTGTGCCTCTGACCGGGAAGTCCTCGATTCGACTGCCGGCGCTGAGCAGGATTTTCGACACTAGCTTTTCAGCTAGGTGGAATTCAGCCGCTGACTGGAGGAGAATTTTAGCGGCCGGCTGCTCTGATCGGTATTTTCCCGTGGTTTCTCCGATCAACACCAGGCGGATGCAGGAGTAGTATCCTAACAAACGGGCAACGGACTGCGCGCGATCTTTCCTTCCTCTTCTTTATCCTATCGTCTCCCCTTATACACACACTTACACCAACATGCACTACACTATCACATATTCCCGGGGACCGGGTGGGAGCTTAGAGCTTGTCCTGATTGGAGCAGTGCAGGACTTATGACCCTCGCAGCTAACGCGCCCGGAACTATTAATTAATCAACCAAAAAACATCAATGGTTGTTTCTCAGGGGAGTGAAGGGAGGAATGTCTTCCTCACTTATTTTCTTTGACCGGATGTCATTTGATTACAAAATAAAATATTTGCTTGGATGTTTGGGGGGAAAAGTATAATTGTTTGGTTGACAACTAGGAGGAATTTTTTTTGATCGAGTTTTCAACCTACGGTGAAGTATTTAATTTAGCACTCTGGTACGCAAGAGTCAGACGTGAGCAAAGCAGCAGGTTGGTGTAATCTTACAATTTGGAATATTGGAAGGCACGAGAAAACGCAACTGATTTCTCTTACTGATTTTTATCCCATTGCAATGCGAAACTTGTAATCTAAGTTTTTGTATGACGAATTTGAAGTACTTTATGCAATTCAATCGGTGATTTTAAAAGGGAAATAAGTCCACTTTCTTCATAAAAGGAGTGCATATATATATATATATATATATATATATATATATATATATATATATATATTTTCTTTGTCATTTTTCAAGCTATAGATCAGTATAAAAATGAAACTTGCCCAGTTTCAAGTACATGTTCTATTGCCAACTAAAAATGATAATGACTGGAAAAGAGAAAGAAGTTCAGGACTAGTTTCTGATCCTCACGCAAGAACTAGTATTATGAAGTAGAAAATACCTAAATGCTTCATGACAACAGTAATAGACACTGAGCTCATGAAAGACTTCAAAATCTGGTAGTAGAACTATTTTAAGAAAACAACCAAGTCTTTCGCTCGTTCTGCCAGTCCTCATTGTGACTCTTTACAAGTAAAACAGGTAACGTATGATAGGGAAATTTCGGTTACCTCGTGGCACATGAGTGTGTGTATATATATATATATATTGAAGTATTTAATTTAGCACTCTGGTACGCAAGGGTTAGACGAGAGCAAAGCAGCAGGTTGGTCGATGGCCTTATCAAGTACTCATTCTTGTTGGCAAAAGGGAAGCCACGTCCAGATTTGCCTTTCAAGACAGTTTATGTCTTAGCTGTTCTTTCAATCAACCGAAAGAAAATATCCGGTGTTCAAAAAATAATAAATTACATCCCACATGAATATCTTTACTTCTACCAGAAGATTTTGACATAACCACAGACTCAAATGGCAATCGATAATAAGCAGATGCTGATATTGTTAATTTAGTAAGAATATTTTTCATGTCTATAAAACACAATTTGTTAATTAACATAATTACATATTTATTCTACGGTTTTTTAAATTATTTATTTTAAGTCGCTTTAAAAACATCTAAGGTCATTAGCGACCACTATTAATTTATACCAAAGATACATTTCATAAATTATGAATAAACAGAAATAAAATAACAGTAATACAGTACAATTCTACGTTTATATTGTTGCATAAGTCCAAAAATAAAAGAAGTTTAGAAAAAGTTTTTTTTTAATATTTCATAATTATTTTAATGAAGAAATACGTATCCCAGGTATAAAAATTGTTCTGTTCATCACATAAATGCAAATTTCCAGTCTCATAGTAGCCTAAGCAATCAATAATGAACAGTTTTACAACTTTATGCATAACATAAACGTTTCATATGCCAATTGTGGATGTTATTGTTTTTTCCTCAGAACTATGAAACAAGGACTTATTTCCCTTTCCACATCACAGATTCAATTTACTAGCTCACATAACTAGGAAATAATGCGACCCGACCCTTTATCGTATTCCTAAAGAGTCGTGACTTATGTGTATCACGTCGCGACCTGCAGGCTTTTCGGCGGGCACTCCCATTTTTTCTATTACGATTTAGTCAGCCTCTGCGAAACAAAATTTTAAGCGTACGTTCTCGCTACACTCAGAAATATGTGGAGTACTCAGCACACATATGTAGACTCACTCTGCCATTGCCTTTGTCGCTTTGCCAATTTTGATCAGAATAAGAATTTCACTTATGCTTCCTTTTTGCGTCGTAACTAGCACATTTGGTGTTCGCTAGCAACACAATCTATTACAATAATTTGTGTTTACGAAAGTTTTGGGTGAAAAATTCTGAAGATGTTTCCTGAATATGCTCTTTTATCCAGATACATTTTATTCGCACTCTTACATGTTCCAGAAAAATATATTTTTTTAAAAAAATGTAGGGATTGACAAGGATCCGTTGATGCTTCAACTTCCTAGAACCATTCCCATTATTTGGAAGAATCAGGCAATTCAAGTGCAGTATACAGGAGAATTGTAGCACCTGGCTGCACTAATCGGAAGTGAAAATATGAACGGTGGACGAATACAAAATATCTGCTATTCATGAAAGGATCGCAATAAAAATATAACTTAAGGAATACTGCGTATTCACAATCCCTACAAATCAGCTTCTAGTTTCTCATTAATAACAACACCAATGATTACGGGCACAATTTTACTTAACCCTTACACATAATGCGAAAAAGTGCTTGATGTTTAAACACCACTACATTGGTCTTCAATCAGTTTGATGCAGGCCTGACGGGTAATACTCCTTATGCTGCAGCAGTAGCTCCCTTACTGGGTTTTGTGTCGAAGGTTTCCCAACAATTGTAAAAAAACGTCGCATTTCTCTATCGTTTACATAGAAGAGTTTAGGCAATACATTTAAAACTGTCTGAGGGTAAAAAGAGTTGTGAATTTACCCAGTGAGTTGTCCACAAACGGACCATAGCCTGCTCAGTCTTCAGCATGAAGAACTCAAGAGTTACAGGCGGGGCAGCATGCATACATTCAGTACATCGACCAAAGCAATACAAACGAATTGTTATTGTGGCTGAAAAGTTACTTTTCATAATTTATCATTCAAGCAATACATTTTAAATGAGATATTTCAAATCTCCAGATTTTAATATAATACTTGATTTATAACATTTTAGATCATGGAACGCGTCCGAAATTAATACTTAATTTAAACAGAAATAGCTACATATTTATAATATAATTTAATAATTATTCGCGAGGTGCAGGAACGCCGTTCCGTCGCGTTCCGCCAGAAATCAAGCCCTGTATTTCAAAATTCTCGGCCCTCGATCTCCAACGTTGCCTTCGTCCGGCCATTGCAACTTCTGTGCATGTCACGGAACGTTACATCGGGAGCCTGTGTTCGACCGATCAGTCGTGCCGCGTCTTTCGCCGGTGGGCGTTACAGCCTGCTGTTCCCTAAAAAGGAAGGAGACTCGTAATTTTTTGGACCGCTCCTTCTTGCCAAAGAGCTCCATATTTACATACGGCTTTCGTAAGCCATGGTCTAGTACCATGAATGATGTAGAGTGAATGATGAGAAGCGCCATCACTAGACATCGGATGTTTAGGCACTAAAAAATCGTCTTTTAGGCGCCTAAAAATGCATTGAAAATGTCAACAATGAGGAGAAAAAATGCACTATCATAAGTTACATACTCAATAAAATGAAAAATTGTTTGTAATTTTTGCCTATATCAGTTTGTAGACTTCAAATCCACAAAAGAAGTACGTACATTTTAATGTAAAACTAGATTTACATATTTACAACTTTTCTACATTTTATTTTTAATAGTTTGCATTAGACAGTAATATTTGCGTAATATCACTTACTTTTCTAGGATCGCAATTTTAAATTTGCGACGACTGGGAGAGAAAATCAGTTTGAATGTTGAAAAGGATCTCTCACGTGATCTCACAGGATCTCACAGGATCTCTGAGGTGACTGGCATATATTTTAGAAGTCCAATCCTTCTGGGAATTTACATCTATTTCCAAATACAATTTTCGTGCCCTCCGTGTATTGTCAATCGACCATATTCTGAGAACATAGCTGGTATTTATGAAATAGGGAAATGGAGAAAATCTGTTGCTATACTTTAAGAAATTCTGTCGAATTTTAAATAACAGACGCGAATTTAAGATTTTGTAATAAATGGTTACATTGGACCATTGGACCATGCCCTTAGCATTGTATATAAAAATAATAAATAAATGGCAAAAGTCCTCAAAAAAGTTATTTATGCAAAAAAGCCATTTGTGCTAAAAGAAGCAACAATAAGTGTTATAAAACTTCGTCATATGTCGTCATCGGGTTCAAACTCGGTCGAAGCCATGGATTTTCAACGGCGAAAAAATCCATCGTACGCCTTCCTTCGGAGGGAAGTAAAGCCGGCTGTCCCATGTTAGTAGATTTACTGCATGTAAAAGATCCTCAAGCCTAAATGAAGCATCTGAGCTAAATTCAAATCGCCTGTTTCGTCGCCCAAGTAATACATTCTTTCTCCTCTAGTAGGTGAAAGAAGCGTAACGAAATTTGCGTGGTCAGACGGAAGAGCAGGCCTCATGGCCTGGAGACTCGCCACGTAAAATAAGGCATTCATTCATTAATTTCATTCATTTCGTTCATTTCGTTCATTTCGTTCATTTCGTTCATTTCGTTCATTTCGTTCATTTCGTTCATTTCGTTCATTTCGTTCATTTCGTTCATTTCTTCATTTCCTTCATTTCCTTCATTTCCTTCATTTCCTTCATTTCATGCATTTCATGCATTTCATGCATTTCATGCATTTCATTCACGTCATGATTCGTGCACATATATTACCAGCCTTTCAATACGTTCGCTAGAATAAAATAGGCGTTTCCCTAAACATCCGATGTCTAGCCATCAGCGACTGAATGCGTGTGTCCGCCCGCTGTGGACGCCACGCTCGCGAGCCGCACCGCTGCCCTCGCGCGAGAGCGAGGCCTGCCTGCGTTTGCATTCCCTGGCCGGCCGCGCCGCCCGCGCCGCCCG